>JBBDGP010000542.1:2417500-3057500 GCA_037952835.1 Lithobates septentrionalis
GGGAAATTGGGGAAGCATTTTATCACACCGATCTTGGTGTGGTCAGATGCTTTGAGGGCAGAGGAGAGATCTAGGGTCTAATAGACCACAATTTTTTCAAAAAAGAGTACCTGTCACTACCTATTGCTATCATAGGGGATATTTACATTCCCCGAGATAACAATAAAAATGATTAAAAAAAAAAATATGAAAGGAACAGTTTAAAAGTAAGATTAAAAAAGCAAAAAAATAATAAAGAAAAAAAAAAAAAAAAAAAAAAAAACACCCCTGTCGCCCCCTGCTCTCGCGCTAAGGCGAACGCAAGCGGCGGTCTGTCGTCAAACGTAAACAGCAATTGCACCATGCATGTGAGGTATCACCGCGAAGGCCAGATCGAGTGCAGTAATTTTTCCAGTAGACCTCCTCTGTAAATCTAAAGTGGTAACCTGTAAAGGCTTTTGAAGGCTTTTAAACATGTATTTATTTTGTTGCCACTGCACGTTTGTGCGCAATTTTAAAGCATGTCATGTTTGGTATCCATGTACTCGGCCTAAGATCATCTTTTTTATTTCATCAAACATTTGGGCAATATAGCGTGTTTTAGTGCATTAAAATTAAAAAAAGTGTGTTTTTTCCCCAAAAAATGCGTTTGAAAAATCGCTGCGCAATTACTGTGTGAAAAAAAAAAATGAAACACCCACCATTTTAATCTGTAGGGCATTTGCTTTAAAAAAATATATAATGTTTGGGGGTTCAAAGTAATTTTTTTGCAAAAAAAAAAAACTTTTTCATGTAAACAATAAGTGTCAGAAAGGGCTTTGTCTTCAAGTGGTTAGAAGAGTGGGTGATGTGTGACATAAGCTTCTAAATGTTGTGCATAAAATGCCAGGACAGTTCAAACCCCCCCCAAATGACCCCATTTTGGAAAGTAGACACCCCAAGCTATTTGCTGAGAGGCATGTCGAGTCCATGGAATATTTTATATTGCGACACAAGTTGCGGGAAAGAGACAAATTTTTTTTTTTTTTTTTTTTTTTTGCACAAAGTTGTCACTAAATGATATATTGCTCAAACATGCCATGGAAATATGTGAAATTACACCCCAAAATACATTCTGCTGCTTCTCCTGAGTACGGGGATACCACATGCGTGAGACTTTTTGGGAGCCTAGCCGCGTACGGGACCCCGAAAACCAAGCACCGCCTTCAGGCTTTCTAAGGGCGTGAATTTTTGATTTCACTCTTCACTGCCTATCACAGTTTCGGAGGCCATGGAATGCCCAGGTGGCACAAAACCCCCCCAAATGACCCCATTTTGGAAAGTAGACACCCCAAGCTATTTGCTGAGAGGTATAGTGAGTATTTTGCAGACCTCACTTTTTGTCACAAAGTTTTGAAAATTGAAAAAAGAAAAAAAAAAATGTTTTTTCTTGTCTTTCTTCATTTTCAAAAACAAATGAGAGCTGCAAAATACTCACCATGCCTTTCAGGAAATAGCTTGGGGTGTCTACTTTCCAAAATGGGGTCATTTGGGGGGGTTTTGTGCCACCTGGGCATTCCATGGCCTCCGAAACTGTGATAGGCAGTAAAGAGTGAAATCAAAAATTTTCACCCTTAGAAATCCTGAAGGCAGTGATTGGTTTTCGGGGTCCAGTACGCGGCTAGGCTCCCAAAAAGTCCCACACATGTGGTATCCCCATACTCAGGAGAAGCAGCTAAATGTATTTTGGGGTGCAATTCCACATATGCCCATGGCCTGTGTGAGCAATATATCATTTAGTGACAACTTTATGAAAAAAAAAAAAAAAAAAAATAAAAGTGTCACTTTCCCGCAACTTGTGTCAAAATATAAAATATTCCATGGACTCAATATGCCTCTCAGCAAATAGCTTGGGGTGTCTACTTTCCAAAATGGGGTCATTTTGGGGGGTTTTGTGCCATCTTGGCATTCCATGGCCTCCGAAACTGTGATAGGCAGTGAAGAGTGAAAGCAAAAATTTACACCCTTAGAAATCCTGAAGGCGGTGATTGGTTTTCGGGGCCCCGTACGCGGCTAGGCTCCCAAAAAGTCCCACACATGTGGTATCCCCATACTCAGGAGAAGCAGCTAAATGTATTTTGGGGTGCAATTCCACATAGGCCCATGGCCTGTGTGAGCAATATATCATTTAGTGACCACTTTTTGTAAATATTTTTTTTTTTTTTTTTTTTTGTCATTTTTCAATCACTTGGGACAAAAAAAATAAATATTCAATGGGTTCAACATGCCTCTCAGCAATTTCCTTGGGGTGTCTACTTTCCAAAATGGGGTCATTTGGGGGGCTTTTGTACTGCCCTGCCATTTTAGCACCTCAAGAAATGACATAGGCAGTCATAAACTAAAAGCTGTGTAAATTCCAGAAAATGTACCCTAGTTTGTAGACGCTATAACTTTTGCGCAAACCAATAAATATACGCTTATTGACATTTTTTTTACCAAAGACATGTGGCCGAATACATTTTGGCCTAAATGTATGACTAAAATTTAGTTTATTGGATTTTTTTTAGAACAAAAAGTAGAAAATATCATTTTTTTTCAAAATTTTCGGTCTTTTTCCGTTTATAGCGCAAAAAATAAAAACCGCAGAGGTGATCAAATACCATCAAAAGAAAGCTCTATTTGTGGGAAGAAAAGGACGCAAATTTCGTTTGGGTACAGCATTGCATGACCGCGCAATTAGCAGTTAAAGCGACGCAGTGCCAAATTGGAAAAAGACCTCTGGTCCTTAGGCAGCATAAAGGTCCGGGGCTCAAGTGGTTAAAGTAACGCAGTGCCGTATTGCAAAAAAATGGCCTGGTCATTAAGGAGGGTAAATCTTCTAGAAGGCAAGTGGTTAAATTTGCTTTTTTTTTTCTCCAGTTGCTTCCTGGTTTCTGACCTATAGGCCAAAATGATGTCATACATTGGAGTCCTAATGCCCATTTTTTTTTTCATCTGCAGGGGGGAGGGGGGACTTTCTCAGCTAAGCACACCCTACTCTCTGCATGGCTGAGCCACAGCTAGAAATGCTAGGGGGGTGATTTTCAAAGTGATTTCTCAAACAAACTAAAGCATGGAGACATGGATGGATGGAGGAATTTGCTTTGAATATTAAAAATGAATTCAATAGTTTTCAACTTGTGATGTTCAGATACAGTGGCCGGACAATCCTCTGAGACCTGTGACGTGTCCCAGGAGATTGCTGTGAGGGAGGGGGAGAGGAGGAGTCACCTAGGCGGCCCAGAGCAGAATTGGGAGCTGGGTACCTGTGAAAACTAGGTTACCACTCCCCCCCAAAAAAAATTACATGCCAAATGTGGCATGTCAGGGGGTCTGGATTCCTTAAAGCGGAAGTTCCACTTTTGGGTGGAAATCCGCTTTAACTTCTGCAGTTAACTGGCAGATGATTGGTTGCCAGAACATGGGGCAGTCCTAGCAACCAATCACCAGCTTGGTATTATGGAAGGCACTATTGTGGGGGTGAGGGGAAAGGGGCAGAGGGCCAGAGGACACTACTATGGGGAGAGGGGTTATGTGAAGGGGACAGAGGACACTGCTTTGGGGGGGGAAGAAGACACTACTGGGGAGGTAATGTGAAGGGGGGCAGAGGACACTACTATGGGAGGGGGCAGAGGGCCAGAAGACACTACTGTGGGGAGGGGTGATGTCAAGGGGGGCAGAGGTCATTGCTGTGTGGGGGGCAGAGGACACTACTGTGGACAGGGCCAGCGCCAGCGCCAGCATAAGGCTGCTTAGGCTGCAGCCTTAGAGTGCCAGTATATGGGTGGTGGTAGTAAAATCTGAATCCCCAGCCACTTGCAGTTGAGGCTGCAGAAAAAGGGACTGGGGAATCTGTGCTCAGTCCCTTTCTCTGTCTCAAGAGCGAGACATCAGGGGTCTGTTTAGACCCCTGTTATTTCACCATAGCCCCCCCCAACAGGGCTCCTAAAAAATAATATTGAAAAATTTAAAAAGTTGTACAAATTAATTAAAAAATAAGATAATAAAAATAAAAACTACTGACACCAACCACTTCCCTGACTGACACCATCTACTGCCCTATTGACACTGTCCACTTTTAAGATAGGCTAAGTTTATATTTTTATGGTGACATATGTTTTATTATGTGTTTCTAAGTTTTCCTTACTATTTAGTTAGGCCTTGCTAGTTAATATCTTTAAAAAAAATAAGGGTGCCGGACCCTGGTGATCTTTGATCTCTTTAATGTTGTTCAGGTAGATCTCCACCTCTGAAAGGTTGCCTATCCCTGTTCTATGGACTATGGAATGCGTAGTGTGCATAGAGCAGTGCACGTGACCACAACTAATTCCAAATGCAGTGCTCACCCCCCCTGAAGGAGTCACTGAGAATATGCCCAAGTCCTCCCAAATAGTACAGAGGCTGCCAGTCACACAAGCTCAGTCACATGCACACCGCTAATTAAAGCATAACTAAAGGTAAAACTTTTTATTTAGTTTTGGATAGAGTGGAGAGGGATTGGAACCCCTGTCAGTTTTTATTGCTGTCTGTGCCCCCTTTAAGGAGATTCACCCTCTCTATTTGTCCTGTTTACCATTATTGAAAGTGAACTCAATGGGGACACTAGCTCTGGTAACCTGGGGGTCCCCAAGCAATTCTCTTAATTTGCAGGGATTTCCTCTTACTTCCTGTTTGGTTGTGGGACAGGAAGTGAAGAGAAATCTCAGCAATGGAGCACAGATGGTGAAAAAATGTTGTCAGGGCTTATAACTTATAAAAAAAAGTTTTACCTATAGTTCTACTTTAAGGTTCAGTATATGGGATGTCTTTTGTAGGATTTATTGCTCAAGAACTTCAATAGCAGAGGGGTTTAGGATCACAAGATACTTCAAAATGATCAGTAGCAATGATAGGAGGACAAACTTCTCTATAATCTTTCAAAAGTAGCTTTTCTGGAGGTAATAGGGTATATATAGGACCCTACAGCAGCATTCCATATAGCAACCTCTGGCTCTTGTTCACTTCTGGCACTTGTACAACAAATAGTCCCCAACAAGGTCTTTACTCACAGTGTCCCAGGAGCTGTCTTCCACCCAGCATACGCAGGTAGAGACTTAGTGAGGGAGATAAGAAACTTTTCCACAACCAGAACTTCAGTTCAGTACCCTCCAGCAAACGTGATTATCCAGCAAGCTTCTGCAGACCCTCAGCTCAGCAGCTGTTGAGGCCTAGACTGCAGCTTCTTATCTCTCCCAGGAAAAAAGGAACAGTGTGTCAGGAAATGTTCCATCCGCTGGTAATATCTGTTATTTGGCATGCAGTACTGAGGTCCACCAGCAGGTGTCTCCTGGCAGTTTGGAACTGTCAGGAGAGCTTTTCCCTGTTAATGTTATGTCATCTTTGGGCCGCAGTACTGGTGTCCACCAGCGGATGGATCCTGGCAGTATGGAGCAGGTATTCCCCTCTGCAGACAGGTGTCACCTGACTTTCATTAGCAGAGCTGCAGTATAAATACCCGGCAATCACAGACTTATGTTGCCCTGGTATTGTCCTTGAGCCCTGATCTGCATCCTGTTACCCTGATCCTGTACCTGAAACCTGATTCCTGGAACCTGGAACCTGGAACCTGTTGATCCTGTTTCCTGTCCGTTACCTGAACCCTGGACTCTGGACTATGAGCCTTGTACCTGACCCGTCCCTCCTGTCCTCCATCCATCTTCCCTTGTCCTGTTTATCTCCCTTCCCAGCTACTGATTCCGTGTTTATGACCCCGGCCTGGCTTGACTACGATTCTGGTACTCCCTCTTGCTACATATGCTGGTTGGTTTTATATCACTGATTGTTTGGTTGTTCACTTGTATTTATGGTGTGTTCACATATGCACTTTCCTTAAATAAACTTACTTTCACTTATTTATGTCTGGTTCACTCCGTCGCAGTCACACAGTTCTGGTCACATCTGGTTTATGACAGAATACCAGGGCCATCCCTGACCAGAAGTGGCTGCACAGGGGAACCATTTTGATTCGGTTGGTTGCAACCATGAATGCCGATGAGATTATTTATTTTTCTCTGCTGGCATCTGAAAGTGGTGATTATTGCCGCCAGGCTTTGAAAGAATGGTCTAGTGACCAGTTGTTTGCCACTATACGTTTGGCTCACTCCCTGGTCGATCAGGGTTATATATTGTTTGGGGAGGTGCAGCCTTTGATCAAGCTATGTACTGAGCTGGCCCTACCCTGTATTCCAGAGGGCCGTGATGATTTCACTCCTCCTTTCGATATGAATCAGGTTGTATCCCTAGTTTGGCTTTTCGAAGATGACCCCGATGATTTTTGTGAGCACTACTCAGCCTGTTCCCCACAGGTGATTGCTGAGTGCATTGTGTCTGCTCAGTCTTTTGTTAGACAGGGAGGTTTAAAAGCACAGTTTGTACAACCTATACTTTCAGCATGGTCTGGCATGATGCAAGCAGCTCCAGTTAAACAAACCACCCCTGCCACCAAACACCAGCCTACCCAAATGTATGTTTCCCCATCACCCATGTCAACCACAGTTGCAGCTCAGTATACGCTGCTGCCAAACAAATACTCATATCCAGTCTCTGCTCCCTGTACCTATCCTGCATTCAACCCACCTGTCTCTTCCCTGCTGCCTGCAAACCCACACGAACTTCCTCCAGCCACTGTTACCTCTTCCCTGCCATATCCCAATCCTCCTCTCCAGTCTGCTGCACCCCTCACCTACAGATCTTCAGTAGTTAAGCCCAAGAAGAAACGGAAGTTCTTCCCCACTCACACAATCCTGCCAGTAACCCAACCTGCTCCCAATTTGCAGTCTGATGTTCCAGCTTTGCAGTCTGATGTTCCAGCTTTGCAGTCTGATGTTCCAGCCTTCCAGTCTGATGTTCCAGCTTTGCAGTCTGATGTTCCAGCTTTGCAGTCTGATGTTCCAGCTTTGCAGTCTGATGTTCCAGCCTTCCAGTCTGATGTTCCAGCCTTCCAGTCTGATGTTCCAGCCTTCCAGCCTGATGTTCCAGCCTTGCAGTCTGATGTTCCAGCCTTGCAGTCTGATGTTCCAGCCTTGCAGTCTGATGTTCCAGCCTTGCAGTCTGATGTTCCAGCCTTGCAGTCTGATGTTCCAGCCTTGCAGTCTGATGTTCCAGCTTTGCAGTCTGATGTTCCAGCTTTGCAGTCTGATGTTCCAGCTTTGCAGTCTGATGTTCCAGCTTTGCAGTCTGATGTTCCAGCCTTGCAGTCTGATGTTCCAGCTTTGCAGTCTGATGTTCCAGCTTTGCAGTCTGATGTTCCAGCTTTGCAGTCTGATGTTCCAGCTTTGCAGTCTGATGTTCCAGCTTTGCAGTCTGATGTTCCAGCTTTGCAGTCTGATGTTCCAGCTTTGCAGTCTGATGTTCCAGCTTTGCAGTCTGAGGTTCCAGCTTTGCAGTCTGAGGTTCCAGCCTTCCAGTCTGATGCACCCGCTCTCCAGTCTGATATGCCTGCCTTCCAGCCCGAAACCCCAGTGTCCATGTTCCAGTCTGACGCTCCAGCGACTATTGACCAGTCCGATGTACCTGCTGTTCTGCCTGATGTGCCCACTGTTCAGCCTGATGAGCCTGCTTTCCGGTTTGATGTGTCCATCCTCCAGCCTGATATCCTGGTATTTGTCTTCCAGCCTGATGTCGTGATGTTGGTATCCCAGCCTGAGGTTTCGGTGCCCGTGTCTCAGCCTGAAGTTTCGGTGCCCGTGTTTCAGCCTGGAGTTTCGGTGCCCGTGTCTCGGCCTGTTGAATCGGTGCCCGTTACCCGGTCTGCTGAACTGGTGCCCGTTACCCAGTCTGCTAAACCGAAGTCCATCACTTTGCCTGTCAAGCCAGTATCCGTTATCCGGTTTGCCGAACCGGTGCCCGGTGTCCAGCTCGCTGAGTCGGGGCCTGTTACCCAGCCCACTGGGCCGGGGTCCGTTACCCAGCTTGCTGAGCCGGTGCCTGTAATCCGGCCTGCCCTTACGGTGCTCGCTGTTCGGCCCAATGTTCCAGAGCCTGCTGCCCAGCTCGATGACCCGGAGCCTGCTGCCCAGCTCGATGACCCGGAGCCTGCTGCCCAGCTCGATGACCCGGAGCCTGCTGCCCAGCTCGATGACCCGGAGCCTGCTGCCCAGCTCGATGACCCGGAGCCTGCTGCCCAGCTCAAGTTGTTCCTGTCTGCTGCTCAGCTCAAGTTGTTCCTGTCTGCTGCCCAGCTCAAGTTGTTCCTGTCTGCTGCCCAGCTCAAGTTGTTCCTGTCTGCTGCCCAGCTCAAGTTGTTCCTGTCTGCTGCCCAGCTCAAGTTGTTCCTGTCTGCTGCCCAGCTCAAGTTGTTCCTGTCTGCTGCCCAGCTCAAGTTGTTCCTGTCTGCTGCCCAGCTCAAGTTGTTCCTGTCTGCTGCCCAGCTCAAGTTGTTCCTGTCTGCTGCCCAGCTCAAGTTGTTCCTGTCTGCTGCCCAGCTCAAGTTGTTCCTGTCTGCTGCCCAGCTCAAGTTGTTCCTGTCTGCTGCCCAGCTCAAGTTGTTCCTGTCTGCTGCCCAGCTCAAGTTGTTCCTGTCTGCTGCCCAGCTCAAGTTGTTCCTGTCTGCTGCCCAGCTCAAGTTGTTCCTGTCTGCTGCCCAGCTCAAGTTGTTCCTGTCTGCTGCCCAGCTCAAGTTGTTCCTGTCCGCTGCCCAGCCTGATGTGCCCACTGCCCAGCTGGACACCATGGACTTTCCTCAGCAACGGCTAGTTGGAGCGTCCGGAGGTCGCTCCTTTGAGGGGGGGTACTGTCAGGAAATGTTCCATCCGCTGGTAATATCTGTTATTTGGCATGCAGTACTGAGGTCCACCAGCAGGTGTCTCCTGGCAGTTTGGAACTGTCAGGAGAGCTTTTCCCTGTTAATGTTATGTCATCTTTGGGCCGCAGTACTGGTGTCCACCAGCGGATGGATCCTGGCAGTATGGAGCAGGTATTCCCCTCTGCAGACAGGTGTCACCTGACTTTCATTAGCAGAGCTGCAGTATAAATACCCGGCAATCACAGACTTATGTTGCCCTGGTATTGTCCTTGAGCCCTGATCTGCATCCTGTTACCCTGATCCTGTACCTGAAACCTGATTCCTGGAACCTGGAACCTGGAACCTGTTGATTCTGTTTCCTGTCCGTTACCTGCACCCTGGACTCTGGACTCTGAGCCTTGTACCTGACCCGTCCCTCCTGTCCTCCATCCATCTTCCCTTGTCCTGTTTATCTCCCTTCCCAGCTACTGATTCCGTGTTTATGACCCCGGCCTGGCTTGACTACGATTCTGGTACTCCCTCTTGCTACATATGCTGGTTGGTTTTATATCACTGATTGTTTGGTTGTTCACTTGTATTTATGGTGTGTTCACATATGCACTTTCCTTAAATAAACTTACTTTCACTTATTTATGTCTGGTTCACTCCGTCGCAGTCACACAGTTCTGGTCACATCTGGTTTATGACACAGTGTAAAGCAGCGCAGGTTTCAATGTTCACAATATGTCTCAATGCACATCAACAAAATGTCCTTTTGAGCTTTAGAGGCTCTTCGTGAGATGCATACAGTCTATAGGTAGGGCAGCCTTATGAAGGGAGGTGAAGCCGCTCCAGATATGCAAAAGAAGAGAAAACAGCAAAGGCGCCTCTTAGTAAAACAGTATATTTAATGACACAAATCCATTAAAAGCACTCACATATAAAACTTGTTAGTTCGGCATTGGGAGTCTCAGTAGAAGCCATACAGGATTGCATCCTCTGATGTAGAAAAGCCTTGTTCCTCTGCGGCTGCCGGCTGGTGTGTACGGCGTGAGCTTCCGGGATTCGATCGTAATCCAAAACGAGGCTTGTACATCCGCCGGGCAAACGATGGAGGGCTGGAACGCAAATCCGAAGGTATGTGCTGTACTGTCGTTAAGCAACGCGTTTCAGAGCATGCGCATTGAAGCGCGCTCCTTTTTCAAGCTAGGGAAGATAGATTGAGTTGCAGCCTATTTAAGTGCTCTCCTAGCACCGCCGCCTAATGGACACAGATGTTAATGCAGGGGAAATAAAATTACAATTACAAAGGCAGATGCGATATTGTATATATATAAAAAATAATAATAGTATACAACTGGTCTTATTTTTATATTGGATAATATGTGTATGTTATTATAATTAGATATATGTGTCTAAAACATAAATAAAATCACATCTGACTGGATGTACATTATTAAAAGATTATGGCTAGGAGAGCTAGGAGAGCACTTAAATAGGCTGCAACTCAATCTATCTTCCCTAGCTTGAAAAAGGAGCGCGCTTCAATGCGCATGCTCTGAAACGTGTCGCTTAACGACAGCACATACCTTCGGATTTGCGTTCCAGCCCTCCATTCGTTTGCCCGGCGGATGTACAAGCCTCGTTTTGGATCACGATTGAATCCCGGAAGCTCACGCCATACACACCAGCCGGCAGCCGCAGAGGAACAAGGCTTTTCTACATCAGAGGATGCAATCCTGTATGGCTTCTACTGAGACTCCCCATGCCGAACTAACAAGTTTTATATGTGAGTGCTTTTAATGGATTTGTGTCATTAATTATACTGTTTTACTAAGAGGCGCCTTTGCTGTTTTCTCTTCTTTTGCTTATCTCTCCCAGGGGCAACAGCCCCCCTGGAGAAAAGAACAATCTGCTGAGGACTCCTGCACATTTATCACCTTCCCAGCCACCTTCTGGACACAAATCCAAGGATTGGCTGCAGCGTGGTAAATATTTATCTGATCATTTGAATCTCCCAGCCCTATGCACTAAAAAATACTTTTAGAGGTAGGTGAAAGTAATTAAACTCTCAGCACAGAAAGCCATGAACACACCAATGCAATCAATCACTGCTCCAAACACTACACTGGAGCCAAAAACTAAATTTACCAAGCAGCCTAACCAGAAGAGGGTGCTCTACAAACAAACAGAATTTAGGCAGAAAGGGCTATTAACCACTTCTGGACCAGCCGCCGCAGTTTTACTGCGGCAAGTCGGCTCGGCTGGGCAAATCGACTTTACCTTATGCCGCTTTTCCTTTTGGCCAATAAGGTCACGCGCATGCACCTGCAGCGTGTGCCCAGAGCCGATGCGAGTGCCCAGTGGGCGCGATGACCGCCGGGCACCCACGATCGCTCTTGACAGAGCGAGAACTGGTATCTGTGTGTCTAAACACACAAATCCCGGTTCTTTCAGGGGAGTAGAGACAGATCGTGTGTTCATACTACGTATGAACACCGATCTCTCTCTCCTTCTAGACAGTCCCATCCCCCTACAGTTAGAACACAGTGAGGGAACACAGTTAACTCCTTGATCGCCCCCTAGTGTTAACCACTTCCCTACCAGTGACATTTATACAGTAATCAGTGCATTTTTATAGCACTGATTGCTGTATAATTGGCAATGGTCCCAAAAATGTGTCAAAAGTGTCCAATTTGTACGCCGCAATATCGCAGTTCCGATAAAAATCGCAGATCGCTGCCATTAGTAGTAAAAAAATAATAATAACAAAAATGCTATAAATCTATCCCCTATTTTGTAGACGCTATAACTTTTGCGCAAACCAATCAATATACACTTATTGCAATTTTTTTTTTACCAAACATATGTAGAAGAATACATATCAGCCTAAACTGAGGAAAAAATGTGTTGTTTTGAAAAACAATGTGGGATATTTATTATAGCAAAAAGTAAAAAAGATTGTGTTTTTTTTTAAATTGTCGCTCTTCTTTTGTTTATAGCGCAAAAAATAAAAACTGCAGAGGTGATCAAATACCACCAAAAGAAAGCTCTATTTGTGGGAAAAAAAGGAGAGGCGAAATCTTCGGGGGCTGAAGTGGTTAAGTTATGGATTTGTGTAAATTATTTTTGGGGAATTTAGAGTCACTTTAAATTTCATCTGTGTCGCCCCCTCACCTACAGCCCATTCAAGACAACACAGCCACCTACTGCTCATACTCCTCCCCGCCACTACATTTAAAAAATAAAATTCTCTCTCTAAATGCTTTCCCACCCCTAGCTGAAGGCTCATATCCTCATCCTCACAGTTTTGTTTCTCCCTTTTTTCCGTCCCTTTACTTGCTTTCTTCTTTCCCCTTTCTTACTTGTCTTATGTACACTAGCACAAATATTTCTTGACATGGAAAGGGCTTTGTTTCTTGATTGCTATTTACCCTTTCACATGCTGTTTCGCTACAAATCCTGTTGGCATGCCCCTCTAATGTAACCTGTAATACTTTTCTGGAAAACTAAAATATAGAACTTATAAAAAAAAAAATAGGGGGCAGGGTTGTTTGGTGCATGTGCTGTACGTTCTTGTTATGTCAAGATGATCACATGTGGCTTTAAACTATCACATCATCAAACATTTGTTAGACCAAAATCACACACATTTGCGCAGGCTGCGCGCATTTTGGCCATAATTTCAGTAATTGATTAATTTCTTTGATCGTCAGCTCCATCTAGTGGCCAAAATGCGCAGCTTTATATTTTCTCATTGAGGCATTGCAGAAAACTGTACATCATTGTGGCCACTAGGTGGAGCTGGAGATCATAAGAATCAATCTATTAGAATTTGCGGCCAAAATTCGTGCAGCCTGCATAAATGTGCTTGACATTGGTCCAATTAATGTTTTATTAATAGGCACCTAATTGTGAGGAGTTCTATGAAGAGTTTATGAGAAGAACAGAAAATACTGGCATTTAGAGTGTAGGCAAAATAATAATGTACTGTACAAAGTGTTTCTCTGTGTAAAAATAAGTGACCTTATAGTACAAAAATAAAACACAGTGGCGCTGATATAAATGAACCTGTGTTAAAAACTAAAATTAAATCAAATGATATACACAGCGACTATATATATATCAAATAAATGCACACCCACCCAGTGACAAGTGATAAACATACATAAACCTCAGCAAAAAGACAGTAAATAAGGCAGCAATAGTCCTTTCACTGTAAACTTTCTTTTCTTTTCTTTTCTTCAACTTCCACCACACCCAAGTGTTTGGTGATCCCACTCCCTGTGGTAATCCACTTACCGACTCCTAATGCCCACACTCTCGTGTTAGGGCTTACACGCTTGTTGACCACAACACCCGGGTCACAACGGCAGATCACAATAACAGAATCATGTGCAGGGATCGTTCCATATGTGAAGGATATAAAAAATACTCCAATAGTGCAAAAACGTTTTGAAAATTTATTAAAAACACTTCAAATCTTTAGTATAAAACTCACATGTAACCAGTGTCACAAACGCAGATAAGCACTTTCACTGCAAACCGATCTTCAAAGCACAGCAACAGGTATATATAAATCAGCCACTATATGGGTTGTGGTCGCGGCGGACCCGAGTTGTGCAGGCGTCTGATATCTCTCTCACCTACTCCTCGGCGCCTCCCCACTCTATCGATGTGTCACTTCCTCATACGATGCGGCAGCGTCACTCGTCATTGGTGGGATACGTCACACAGCCATGCCCGACATGTTTCGTCATACACTGACTTAATCATGGGATAAAGCAGGTAGGGATCTACAGAGTCTTGGTCTCCTGGGAGCCTTCTTGTGGATGCTATTTTGCTGAGAGGCACGGTCTGTCTTCCTCTGAGCCCACCATGGTGTGAAATGAAATCCCCCCCTCTAGTCTTGTCTATGTGACCCTACTGTAATGCTGCCAGCTCCAGCTCTCCCTGCACAAAAATCCCAGCAAAGAGTCCAACAGCATGAGAGAGCACACAATATATACATATATACAACATTCCAGTGTGGCTGTACAGCGAGTCCGACTAGCACAGATTAGTCTGGGGTTCACCCTGTGCCCCTAATAGACACAGGGTGATTTACACATAGGAGGGGCCGGGGGAGCTGGACACGGAGTTTCCAGAGCTCTCCAAGGTAAGCTTGGTTCCACAAGCCCCCCACCCAAAGTGACTCCCGTCACACATACATTTTAAAATAGCTTGAATAGCTTATTGAATTAAAGCCAATATATTAATATAGATATGAAGGATGCAATTTGGTGCCCCCAGTGATCTAGATTGTATTTCCGCTTTGTGCGTTAAGCTATTAAAGGAGCATTTAATAGGCTGTTTATTACCACAGGTTTCTAAATAGAAGTGATCATTATAAAGAGTAAGTAAATTTTATCGAGCAGAACAAGCATTCTGACATTTATAGAGGGACCCTTAAGGAAGAACTATATATCTGTGAAATTATATAATGGATATAATTTAGCTTGCTAAATGGTGATAGGAGAGTTTACTGCAATGCAGGCTTTAGCCACGTTAATTATCTAGTTAAAAAAGAAGTACCACCAGAAGTTGAAAATGTTTGTTAAATCTTTAAGGCTGCATTCACACTTGAGCATGGCGTTTTGAGCATTTTGTTGTGCGTTTGTATGCACGTTTTTGAGCATTTCTGTACAGCATTATGAAAGATTTTTTGGCATTTTTGTATTAGGCAATAGAGAAAAATATCTGAAAAATCATCTGTTTCATTATTTGTTACCATGTTTTTCAGTTCCTCATCTTTGATTTATTATCTATTTATTATTATTTATTATTATTTTATTTCTTTAACATTTTTTTGTTAAAGGTTAGAGTTAGGAGTTACAGTTAGTGGTTATAGTTAGCTTTGGGGGTTAGAGGTAATTTATTTATTTACTTTCTATTTTTTTTTTTTTAGATTAGGGTTAGAGGTTAGGATTAGGGTTGGGGTTAAGGGTTAGGATTAGGGTTAGTGGTTAGGATTAGGGGTTAATATTAGGGATAAGGTTAGTGGTTAGGATTAGGGGTTAATATTAGGGATAGGGTTAAGGGTTAGGATTAGGGGTTAATATTAGGGTTAGGATTTTTATTTATTTATTATTGTTTATTTTTTTATGTATTATTTATCTATTTATTTATTTATTTATTTATTATTATTTATTTTTATTTAATTAACACATCTGAGAAGAAAAATAACGTACGACAAAACACTCAAAAACCCTTGAATCGCGCAGTTCAATACACTTTTATGGGGGGAAAAAAAGTTTAAAAAAACGCACCAATCTGCCTGATTCGAGCTACAAAAAATGCATACAAAGCCTTGCGAGCTGCTATGTGTACTAAACTATATGTGAGCAGCTAGCACCGTTCCCATGTGTATTAAACATTAAACCATATTGTGCCACACTATCCTACATTAGTACCTTATACTATTCACACATTCAGCATAATTATGATATTTAAACAAAAACCATTAAATAGTCAGCAAATATATAACCACACAGTTGTGCTATTAAATCACCATCCCAAGGATGATCCCGCCTCTCCACCATTTTTCCTCCCTCTGCAAGAAAAGGGCATTGTGGTTTTTTTTTTATTTGTTTATGTCCTTTTTTTGTAAAGTCCGCCCCGCCCCGCCTCCCCATGCACGTTACTCGCCTTAGGCAAAAACATGGCGGCGTGGGACAGTGTTGTGGCCAGGCATGAGATGATCTCAGCGGGTCAGCGCTGGATCTTCTGGATGGGTGAGTATCTGAAATGTCCAGATATCACCATCAGGTAAGGGGAGCAACAACAACAAAAAATGAGGAGGTCAGCCGGAGTTGCTCTTTAAATTCAAATCCCACAAATAACAAGAAAACCTGAAACAAATAAAATTCTCAATCATATGTGCAATCCAAACTTGAAACAAATAGTCCTCAAATATATGTGCAGTCCAAATAATAATAGTTATTTTCTTCATAAATGTATTTTTTCTTTATATCCCCATGCAGTACTCTTAATCCAATAACAAATGTGCTCCCCCTCCACCAGATGTGCTCTCCACTGGTTATGTGTGACCTTACATCTAAGTATGGTCAAAAACGCTTCCCTCCGTCTTTCCAGGACTCAAACAGATGTATTCAATAGGTGAATTCCTTGAGCTTTCCTTCTTCCCCCGTGCTTCGCTGTGCAGGTGTCATCACACCATATTTGAAACAGTCAAGCCCATGGGAAAAAATACATTGCCAACAATAGTGCTTATATCATAAAATGTATTTCCTTTATTTCTAATGTGAGTGATTTTAAAATATCACTCACATTAAACAGGTGTTTGTAGCGCACCACACTTATACAGCATATAAAAATATATACGCCAATAGAGGAGATTAGTAATATAGCTTTACAGTCTGATTTACCATTTTCGGTCAAACATAGAGCGTCAAGTCATCAGTTGCCCCTTCCCTATGCGTTACGCCACAGGGTCTTGTGGCTTCCTCAGGGGGGATTCTCCCCCCATTCTCTGGTAATTCTTTGCCCAGTCGGTCTGGGCCTAGCACAGCAACCATTAGAAATCAATTGATGCCTGTTATTGCATCCTGGGGTGGCCGTGCTACTGTATATGTCAACATGGATGTCCTACGCCTTTCATACCTAGCTCTCACTATTAGCCATTCTGTGTCCTGGACTGGATTATCATTATTATTACTTTGCTTGTACTAGTCTGGCTATCAGCTTCTTGAAAAAGGTTCTAAATGCAGAAGGTTTTGGAATGCATTAAAATAAAAAAAAACCTTCTGTGTGCAGCTCCCTCCTCAGCACCCCTAATACTTACCTGAGCCCCATCTTGATCCAGCGATGTTGCATGAGAGCCTCGGCTGTCCAGAACTCTCCCCCCTGATTGTCTGAGACACAGCAGCGGGTGCCATTACCTCCCGCTGCTGTCAATCAAAGTCAGTGAGCCAATGAGGAGAGAGAGGGGGTGGGGCCAAAAGATACTTGTTGTGGGGGCACTCAGCATAAGGGAGGGGCCAGGAACACCGGTGGGGGACCCGAGAAGAGGAGGCTCTGGGCTGCTCTGTGCAGAACCATTGCACAGAGCAGGTTAGTATAACATGTTTGTTTTGTTTAAACAACAGAGGGGATGGCATGAATATACTATAGTAATGACAGCAGCAGGAAGGGAGGGCTGGGGAGTGGACGGAGCTGACAGGCAGGGAGGGGAGGGGGGAGAGAATGGGAGAGAGCAGAGAGGAGATCTGCGGAAGACGGAGGCACATAAACTGACCACGGCGTCAGGGCTCAGGAGCCATGATAAACCGCTGTCAGTTTACAAAGGGGAGGGCAGAACCAGGCAGGATCAGCCAGGTATTTCAGATGATACAGGGGGGCAAATTACACAGCGCAAGAACTGTGCTGTGCAACATGCTTTAAGGGAACAGGATCAATTTTGTTTTTAAGGGTAACAAACGATTTAACTGAAAATTACACAAATAAAATTGATGTCCTTTTTTCCCCCCACAAATAGAGCCTTCTTTTGGTGGTATTTGATCACCTCTGCCGTTTTTATTTTTTGTGCTATATACAAAAAAATAGACAATTTTGAAAAAAAACAATATTTTTTTACTTTCTGCTATAAACCACATCCAATAAACAAATGCAAAAAAATCTAATTTCTTCATCAATTTAGGCCAATATGTAATCGGCTACATGTTAATCCAAATAAGTGTATATTGATTGGTTTGCACAAACGTTATGGCATCTACAAACTATGGGATATTTTTATGGAATTTTTATTATTTTTTTTACTAGTAATGGCGGTGACCAGTGACTTATAGCGGGACTGCGACATTGTGGTGGACAAATCGGACACTAGGTGACACTTTTGATACTTTTTTGGGGACCAGTGACATGAATACTGTGATCAGTGCTATAAAAAATGCACTGTCACTGTACTAATGATACTGGCAGGGAATCGGTTAACATCAGGCGCAATCACAGGGTTAAATGTGTTACTAGGGAGTGTTTGCTAACTGTGTGGGGGATGCTTTAACTGTGGGAAGACAGAGATCTCTGTCTTCCCTACTAAGAGAACAGCGTTCTGCCTCTGTTGGGAACGATCGGTGGGTCCCGGCGGACCCGATGATTGGCTCCCGCTGTGTCCCAACACAGCACGAGCGGGTACCGGCGGCGTGCGTGCACGCCGCAGACCCAGAAGTGCAAAATCACATACCTGTATGTGATTTTGCACAGAGGAGCCACGTTGGGGCGGTCGGCAAGAGTTTAATATCACTTTAAGTCTACTCTTATCAACTGTTTGGTGTCTGGTTTTCAGGATAACCCTAGCACTGGGTAACAGGAGTCATTTGCGTTTCATTGTGTTTGCTTATATTGTCTCAAATTGGTGTGTCAGAGGGGCTGAGGCTCTTGAGGAGGTCATGGCAAAGAACAGAGAACCCATCTTAACCAGCGGCTCCTTCGGGTGTGGAGCTATATAACATGAAAAAACAGGAAGGAAGAACATTCATTTTAAAAATATTATCAAACCTAAACCCAATGAAAGCTGCTGCTTTCCCTGGAGATTGCATCTAGTCTTCTTCAAGACGGGGAGAAAACAGATCATGTAACATTCAGCAGTCATAAGGAATATGTGTGCCTTACTATTTAATGAAATCACCATCTCGTATGATGGAAATATTGTTCTTGATGGCCTCATAGTTGTGCAGCTGGAATGGAAATATTATAATTTTAACTCGTTTATTGTAAATATAGAAACAAACAATATATGTGAAATTCTGATGGTAATTTTGTAAGAATAGCTTTTGGCTGTATAATGGAAACAATCAAGTCGTTGGTATACAGTGCATAGATATTTAGGAGTGGTTGCTGGTCATTGGGATACTTATCAGTATAGAAAGGTTTTCTACTTCTTACATAAATATAAATATTATAGTAGACCAAGGATAGACGTGTCTCATGCCACTGGTGACACTAAAATGTTTAAAGAGAGACCAAGTAGTTTCAGTTAAGCAGATGGAATAGGGTACGGAGCTAAGATCCAGGTTCCTATTTCTGATTAGTAAAGCAGTAATTTTACTCTTAACCGACAGCATTGGCAAGTCAACGGGAATTTTTATTGAATAACAGGAAAATGGCTGCACACCGACGCAGCGAAAGTCCTTTTATTGAAAAATCTCATCAAGATACATGAAGATACATGAAGATACATGAAGATACATGAAGATACATGACACACCACAAGTGCAGCAGCCGGGACATAGGTTGACGCTTTTCACACAACTACATTGTGCTTACTCAGAATGTAGCTGTGTGAAACCCGTCAACCTATGTACCGGCTGTTGCACTTGTGGTGTGTGTCATGTATCTTCATAAGATTTTTCAATAAAAGGACTTTCGCTACGTTCGTATTCAGCCATTTTCCTTTTATTCAGTTTAGACACAGCAGGCGAGCTGAGATGTGCACCCGTATGAGGAGTCCCACCCACCTAACCTCACCTGGATCGGATCACCTGAAACGTTGGCTTTTCTTGTTGCTCATTTCAGGAACTTTTACTTTTGGGCTCTACTTCTCCCTCAGGCTGGGTTCACACTGGTCCGACAAACGCTCCGACATTGGGAGCTCATGTCGCATGACGTGTGAAATCCAATGTTTCCCTATGGGAGCCGTCCTAACTGGTCCGACACAAGTCGTTCCGACTTTAGAAATGCTCCCTGTACTACTTTGATCCGACTTTGATCCTACTTCAGCCTATTGACTATCATTGAAGTCGGATCAAAGTCGGATCGCCGTCTTGTATGATCCGACTTCGGCACGCGACTTGTGCTCAGATGATCTTGAGGGGGAACTCCGCGCCAAATTTAAAAAAAAAAACCGGCATGGGTTCCCCCCCAAGAGCATACCAGGCCCTTAGGTCTGGTATGGACCTTGAGGGGAACCCCCTACGCCAAAAAAACGGCGTGGGGGTCCCCCCTAAAATCCATACCAGACCCTTATCCGAGCACGCAGCCCGGCCGGACAGGAATGGGGGTGGGGACGAGCGAGCGCCCCCCCCCCTCCTGAACCGTACCAGGCCGCATGCCCTCAACATGGGGGGGTTGGTGCCTCAGGGGAGAGGGGGGCGCGCTGCTCATCAACATGGGGACAAGGTGCTTTGGGGTGGGGGGGCCGCAGCGCGCCCCTCTCCCCCAAGGCACTAAACCCCCCATGTTGAGGGCATGCGGCCTGGTACGGTTCAGGAGGGGGGGGGGCGCTCGCTCGTCCCCACCCCCATTCCTGTCCGACCGGGCTGCGTGCTCGGATAAGGGTCTGGTATGGATTGGGGGGGACCCCCACGCCGTTTTTCGGCGCAGGGGGTTCCCCTTAAGGTCCATACCAGACCCAAGGGCCTGGTATGCTCTTGGAGGGGGAACCCATGCCGGTTTTTTTATTTAAAATTTGGCGCAGAGTTCCCCCTAAAGATTCATACCAAACACAGTGCCGGGCATTGGCGGGGATCCAAGTCGGATCCCCGTTCATTGAAAGTCGGACACATGCCGGCTTCATGTCGCAGGGCAAAGTCGGATCCAAAGTAGGACGGCTGTCGTGTCGCACCAGTGTGAACCCAGCCTCAGGCTGGGTTCACACTATACTACACGACAGTAGTACGACTTTCATCCTACTTTGCTCTGCGACATCAGTCCTACATTGGTCCTACATTGATCCTACATTGGTCCTACATCCATCCGACTTTCATGAACAGGATACTACTTTGATCCGACTTTTCAGATAGTACACTTGTCCTGTGACCAATCAAAACTAACACACAATGGGAGGGGCTACAGCAAGGGGCAGGAAATAACACAATGTCGGATGCCAAAGTTGGATGGTTAGGACAAGGATCCGACTTTGATCCTACTTCAATGATAGTCAATGGGCTGAAGTAGGATCAAAGTCGGACCAAAGTAGTACAGGGAGCATTTCTAAAGTCGGAACGACTTGTGTCGGACCAGTTAGGACAGCTCCCACAGGGAAACATTGAATTTCACACGTCATGCGACATGAGCTCCCAATGTCGGAGCGTTTGTCGGACCAGTGTGAACCCAGCCTCAAACCCCCATTGACAATGCTCAAACTCTAATGTCCTATGTATGCAAATAGCATCATACAGAGAGTCATTATTTATGTACGGAAAGGCACATCACAGGTTCACTTCAAGAGTAGAAAATAAAAAATGGCTTATCTTCTCACTCTCTGCTAAGCAGGCTGTGATAAATAAAAACAGATGTAAATCCGAACTGAATAATAATTTTGTGATTTACATACTGAGCGGCTGTGCACAAACAACCAATCAGGTTCTAACTTTCATTTTCAAAGCTTAACTGAACAAGCTGATTGGTTACTATGCACAGCTGCTCCAGGTTCTGTCTGCTCCAGTTTTAGGCCGGGTTCACACTGGTCCGACAAACGCTCCGACATTGGGAGCTCATGTCGCATGACGTGTGAAATTCAATGTTTCCCTATGGGAGCCGTCCTAACTGGTCCGACACAAGTCGTTCCGACTTTAGAAATGCTCCCTGTACTACTTTGGTCCGACTTTGATCCTACTTCAGCCTATTGACTATCATTGAAGTCGGATCAAAGTCGGATCGCCGTCTCGCATGATCCGACTTCGACACGCGACTTGTGCTCTGATGATCTTGAGGGGGAACTCCGCACCAAATTTTAAATAAAAAACCGGCATGGGTTCCCCCTCCAAGAGCATACCAGGCCCTTGGGTCTGGTATGGACCTTGAGGGGAACCCCCTACGCCGAAAAAACGGCGTGAGGGTCCCCCCCAATCCATACCAGACCCTTATCCGAGCACACAGCCCGGCCGGACAGGAATGGGGGTGGGGACGAGCGAGCGCCCCCCCCTCCTGAGCTGTACCAGGTCGCATGCCCTCAACATTGGGGGGTTGGTGCCTTGGGGGAGGGGGCGCACTGCGGCCCCCCCACCCCAAAGCACCCTGTCCCCATGTTGATGAGGACAAGGGTCTCTTCCCGACAACCCTGGCCGTTGGTTGTCGGGGTCTGCGGGCGGGGGGCTTATCGGAATCCGGGAGCCCCCTTTAATAAGGGGGCCCCCAGATCCCGGCCCCCCACCCTATGTGAATGAGTATGGGGTACATCGTACCCCTACCCATTCACCTAGGGAAAGTGTCAATTAAAAAAAAAAACACTACACAGATTTTTAAAGTAATTTATTAGACAGCTCCGGGGGTCTTCTTCCGACTTCGGGGGTCTCTCCGGTTCTTCGGCATTAGGGGGCGTGGTCACCGCCTATATAAGCCATAGCAGAGCGCACAGAGAGCATTCCAGCCGGAGAGAGCGTCGTGTCAACATCAGAAGAAGAGAAGAGGGCAGAAGGCAGAAGACTGAAGACCTGGCTCCTCCGCTATAGCAAAAGAGCGGCAAAAGAGCAGAAGAGAGCGGAGGAGCCCGGCAGAAGATCCGGAGAGCGTGGAGAAGAACCGGAGAGACCCCCGAAGTCGGAAGAAGACCCCCGGAGCTGTCTAATAAATTACTTTAAAAATCTGTGTAGTGTTTTTTTTTTTAATTGACACTTTCCCTAGGTGAATGGGTAGGGGTACGATGTACCCCATACTCATTCACATAGGGTGGGGGGCCGGGATCTGGGGGCCCCCTTATTAAAGGGGGCTCCCGGATTCCGATAAGCCCCCCGCCCGCAGACCCCGACAACCAACGGCCAGGGTTGTCGGGAAGAGGCCCTTGTCCTCATCAACATGGGGACAAGGTGCTTTGGGGTGGGGGGGCCGCAGTGCGCCCCCTCCCCCAAGGCACCAACCCCCCATGTTGAGGGCATGCGACCTGGTACGGCTCAGGAGGGGGGGGGCGCTCGCTCGTCCCCACCCCCATTCCTGTCCGGCCGGGCTGTGTGCTCGGATAAGGGTCTGGTATGGATTGGGGGGGACCCTCACGCCATTTTTTCGGCGTAGGGGGTTCCCCTCAAGGTCCATACCAGGCCTGGTATGCTCTTGGAGGGGGAACCCATGCCGGTTTTTTATTTAAAATTTGGCGCGGAGTTCCCCCTAAAGATTCATACCAAACACAGTGCCGGGCATTGGCGGGGATCCAAGTCGGATCCCCGTTCATTGAAAGTCGGACACATGCCGGCTTCATGTCGCAGGGCAAAGTCGGATCCAAAGTAGGACGGCTGTCGTGTCGCACCAGTGTGAACCCAGCCTTAGTGAATCTCCCTAATTTGTATTTCAAGGACCACTTGCACTCTCCATCCGAATTCGAAGGGTGACAACACAAGAGCATAACTAGGAGACTAGGATAGAGCATTGACACCCTATAGACTAAAGCCTGGTACACACTATAGTTTTTTTTTTTCGTGCAACCTGAAAAAAACCTCTGGTTGGGAGCCGCTGTACTAACCATGCGAGGTTGACTTGTTTTCTGACAGGAGGACGGTCCCCCCTGCCAAAACACTCCGATCAGCGCTCTCTGTCATTGGCTGAGAGTGCTGATTGGGAGTCGGTCGGCTGCTGGTTTTCCAGCATGCACGTCCGACATACACATGGGCAGAATGTCAGCAGGGATTATTTGTACCGGCAAATGTCTCCTGACATTCTGCCCGTGTGTACGAGGCTTAATTCAAATAGTCGTGGAGGGCTATACAATGAACAAAGGAGTGTGATTCATACACCTGGGAGTCATGGGTATTTGTGCACAGCTGCAGGCAGCAGCCTGTAGGCCCCTTTCACACTGGGGCGGTGGGGGCGTCGGTGGTAACACTTTTTAGCACCGCTTCACCGTCGTTTTAGTGGCAGTATTCGGCAGTTTTAACCCCCGCTAGTGGCCGATAAAGGGTTAAAACTGGCCGCAAAGCGCAGCTACAGCGGCGATATGCCGGCGGTATAGCCGCGCTGCCCCATTGATTTCAATGGGCAGGAGCAGTGAAGGAGCAGTGAAGGAGCGGTGAATACACTGCTCCTTCACCGCTCCAAAGATGCTGTTTGCAGGATTTTTTTTCTCTCCTGCCAGCGCACCGCTCCAGTGTGAAAGCCCTCGGGGCTTTCACACTGGAGACACAGCAGCGGCAGTATCAGGTTGGTTTGCAGGCGCTATTTTTAGCGCAATAGCGCCTGCAAACCGCCCCAGTGTGAAAGGGGCCGTAAGGTCATGACAGGCTGACAGACACCACTGGATAAAAAGGGACAGAGGAGAGACCATGAACACAAACTGCACCTAAACAAGGACCGTCATGACAGCCAGGTATTATTTAAATAAAAACTGCATATTTTAAAGATACTAAAAATGAAAAAAATTACATATATGAGATTTTAGCCATTAGATTTACATAGATTTCGGCATTATAAAAATCTCCATTGTAGGTTTGAAGAGTACTTGCGCTATATGAATAATTTCTTAGGTTCAATCACAAATTATTTTTCTTGAAAAATAAAAGAGAGAGATGGTACTTGGTGTGGGTGCTAATACATATACAGGTCGATAAGAAAAAACACAAAACATTAATATATTATGGTAACTTAAAGGGGTTGTAATGCATTAAGGTGAAAAAACTTCTGACACTGACCGGCCCCCAGAAACCCCCCCCGTTTTACTCACCTGAGCCCGTTCGTTGTCTCGGCTCTTGATTGGATAGATTAATAGCAGCGCAGCCATTGGCTCCCACTGCTGTGGACTACCAACGCTGCTGGGGGACCCCAGAGGTTGAGGATCGGGGCCACTCTGTGCAAAACGAACTGCACAGTGGAGGTAAGTACGACAATAAAGAGGGTTTGCAAACCCCTTTAAAAAACAACTTTTTTAGTTATAGAGAGATGGGTGAAGGGCTAGAAACTCTGTCAGCTTTTTATTACTATTTATGGTGTAATAAACTCACAATTTTATGTGTATGTAATACACTTCTTGTCTCAAGCAGATGGGGAAGCTAATACTCCACAAATAACCAGCCTGGGGATTCTATATGAATATATCTGAACACCTCTCATTATGAATGCAATAACGCTGCCATATAGTAACCAGATCCTTCATCTTTTGCCTTATTCAAAACATATGTTCACCGAACGTTATTAGGATTGTTTATAACTTTTATGCTGAACCTTTCTCATAGGCGCATTTCTTTCTATCTTTACTCTGTATCTGGTTTACATTGTTGGTAATCTTAAACCAGAACTTAAAGGGTTAGTTCACCTTTTCAGAAAAATTGAAAATGTGAGCCAACACCGTACACCTTTACCACCCCTCTGGTCCCCACTGCACTTACCTCCGTGGGTGGTGAGCTGTCAGTGCCAGAGATTTGAAATCCCCACTCTTCTCCTAATGCCGCGTACACACGGTCGGACTTTTCGTCTACAAAAGTCCAACGGACGCTGACGGACTAAAGCTGGCTGGTAATCCGATCGTGTGTGGGCTTCTCCGGACTTTCAACATACTTTTTTAGCCTCAAATCCGACGTACTTTAGATTTGAAACATGCTTCAAATCTTTACTTCGTAACTACGACGGACCCCGAAATCCGCTCGTCTGTGTGCTAGTCCGACGGACAAAAAGCCACGCTAGGGCACCTATTGGCTACTGGCTATGAACTTCCTTATTTTAGTCCGGTGTACGTCATCACGTAAGAATTCGATGGACTTTTGTGTGATCGTGTGTAGGCAAGTCTGTTCGTTAGAAAGTCCGCCGCAAGTCCGTCGAAAGTCCGGCGAAAGTCTGCCGGAAGTCTGTCGGACAGGCTGTCTGACTTTTGTAGACGAAAAGTCCGACCGTGTGTACGCGGCATTACTCTTTCTGCAGCACTTCTGGGACAGATCAGAGCAATTTTCTGTGCTGGACCTGTCCAATCAGAATCAATCTGATTCATCCATCAGAAGCACCGCATAGAAAAATAGGAATTTATATTTTCCAGACCACAGTCATCCAAATGAAAAAAATAGTCAGCACTTGATCTCTGATCTTCTATATGTCTTTAATTTTTTCCATGGCTTTATCCATGGCTTACATGCAAAGCATGACAGAAGTGTTAATGCATTTCGGCCTTATGCATAGCTCATAGCCCTGGACCACTACATCGACTGCATGGACAATGACAGCTTATCACCCATAGAGGTAAGTACATTGGAGACTAGGGGGTGGGGAGGGTTTATGGCTTTAGTTAACCTTTTAATTCTTTCTGAAAATGTGAACTTACAGTTTTTTTCTATGCCTCTACAACACCCCCTCCCCCGCATTGATAATAGCAGGGCTTTCAGGGAGCATTGCTGTCTTTTTTATGCTAACCTCACACCCAGCCACCATTTTGACCAAGACCAGAAGGACAGATCCTGCTCTTGCAGCCCCTGTAAAACCCCCAACACATATCCCAGGAGGCTCCTACATTGTCAGGGGCCGGCTGCCTCATCCAGGTTCAGGCAGCCGACCCCTGACAATTTGGCAGGCTCCCAGAGGAGAACCAGGATGGCAGCACAGAACACAGACTGTTGAACAGCGGACTGCTGCAGAACAATACTAGATCCACTGGACAGGTGAATTTGTGTTATGCAATTAGCTCAGGATAAAAGGTAAGGGTGAGTTTTCAAGCAGGCGTTAGTAGTCTTTTATGGGAATCCCCCCCGGTGTGTAAGGTAGGTTGGTTCAAGTTTCTTTTCCCTTGAAGGTTTAGGGACGGCAGAGCAGGATGTTGATGGGAAATGGAAACCTGAAACAAGCTACCATGTAAGCTGTGCAAGGTGTGTTGGAAGATACCCCTCTGAGGTAGGCTCAGAGTAGGGATGGGAGGGGAACCCAAGTCAAGAAAAAAACCTTATGAAGGAGGAAAGGCAAAAGAGCTGGTTGGCATCCCTTGTTGAACTAAAAATTATACAGTTTAGTCACATGGAGAAGGAGCCTTTGCATGACCTGACTGGAGAGTACTTTGTATCATGTTCATGTTCGCAGCGTACCTAGAAAAGCTGACTGTGTTTACAATCATTTATTTGAAGAAGTATCAAGGTGTACTGTGGAGGTGGCCAAGAGTAGACAAAATGGTAAAGGTGTCTTCTATCGAGTTGCATTTTACCCCATGTCATTCCTGTTCCAAGAGGAGGAAGGGAGAGGCCCTGTGCCAGCATGGTCTTTGCTGGTGGCCAATCATGGGCCTACTTCAAAGTTGAGTTCTGTTTTACCATCCAGCAAATATTTGTGCCTCGTACATGGTTTCCTTTTCACATTTTCATTGTCAACAATCCTTTTAGACAGTAAGCAAACATAAAAAGGCTTTTTCAAAAGTGCAGACTATGTAGCCAAATAAAACTCTTTTTAGGGAATCCAGTACAGAATATCAATGTACAGTGATCAGTAGTTTGATACCTACCACAGAAAGTAAAAGAATTCATATGATAATCCTTTAAGCTGATGATACTGATTGGTTTCCAAACTGTCAGACAGACCTGAAACAATTTAGTATGGAGTCTTGTCACTGCTATGCCATTTGAATGCCGCTGCAGAGGATGGAACATCTGATTTTTTATATATTTTGTTATGCTCTGAAGGTTGAAAGTAGAGCTATTAATTTACTGCAAAGTAGTCCTCTGTGCTGACCTCTTTGGATGAAAGTAATTTTATCTTTGAGCATGACTAGTTATAATGAGTTTATGATTAGAACAGTATAGCTTTACCTAGTTTGTCAATGAGACATTATTAGGAGAGGCCTGCCATTACCACACATAAAGGTGATGGATATTGAATGATTTTTAAATAGATATTGTTAGAGCAGAGACTTTAAAGCTGAACTACAAGAAGATAAAAGACACAATGTAATGCAGATCTACTGTATGTTCATTAACCACTTCAGCCCCGGAAGGATTTACCCTCTTCCTGACCAAGCCCTTTTATGCGATACGGCACTGCATCGCTTTAACTGACAATTGCGCGGTCCTGCGACGTTGTACCCAAACAAAATTGACGTCCTTTTTTGCCCACAAATAGAGCTTTCTTTTGGTGGTATTTGATCACCTCTGCGGTTTTTATTTTTTGCGCTATAAACAAAAAAATAGCGACAATTTTGAAAAAAAAAGCAAGATTTTTTACTATTTGCTATAATATATATCCCAAAAAAATATATAAAAAAACAAATTTCTTCCTCAGTTTAGGCCAATATGTATTCTTCTACATATGTTTGGTAAAAAAAGATTGCAATAAGCGTGTATTGATTGGTTTGCGCAAAAGTCTACAAAATAGGGGGCAGATTTATGGCATTTTTATTATTAACTTTTTTTTTATTAGTATTGGTGGCGATCTGCGATTTTTATCATGACTGCGACATTGCGGCGGACAGATCAGACACCTTTGACTTGGGACCATTGGCACATTGCTATAAAAATGCACTGATTACTGTGTAAATGTCACTGGGAGGGAAAGGATTTAACACTAGGGGGCGATCAAGGGGTTAAGTGTGTTTCCTCAGTGTGTTCTAACTGTGGGGGGGTGGGCTCACAAGAACATGACAGAGATCACTGCTCCCGATCACTGATCCCTGTCATGTTGCTAGGCAGAACAGGGAAATGCCTTGTTTACATCTCCATGTCTCGTTCGCGGGCCACCGGCGGACATTGAGTCCGCGGGACCCACAGGCATGCCACGCCCGCTTGCTGCTGATGATGCAATGTACAGGTACAGGTACAGGTAAAGGTACGTACAGGTATGTCGTTTTGCGCACCCGTGCCACTTTGCAGACGTATATCGGCGTGAGCCGGTCGGCAAGTTGTTAAAACATCATTAAAGTGTAAGCTCACCTCCTCAGCAAAAATTAAAAGGTGAACAAACACAGTACTTTGATTGGTTACATGCTGGCACATGACAGCTTTTACTGTCAGAATTGCTCTAATGGTGGATGCCAAGGGTTATGGGGTTAGTTTCACTTTTCATTTTTTGTTAAAAGGTGCACTTACACTTTAGAAGAATTTGTTTTCAAAGGCAAGCAGTGAAAGGACCTGCATTTGACTTATCAGCCTCTTGCAGTCCCTTTACAGAAGAGCTCAGACTGGGGGAAACAGAAACAGTACAATTAGCTGTGTTGCAGTACAAGGAGCATGCTGGTAGAAGAAGAGAGAAGAGTGATGGACAGATTAGTTATTTGTCTCCATTTGTCTGTTGTCCAGTAACAGGCTGGGTGGGGCTGGATGGGGGGAAGACCTGTAAGTGTGACTGAACTGCAGCAGAGATTAGAAAATTAGGTCTTTCCCCCTTGACAGACAAGGCTGCGTGGCAGAGCTGTGTAAATTTCTGAATGGAATTTGCAGAAATGCAAATCCTTTTGCTGGTAGAACAGCTCTCCTCTATGTGTAGCCGTGCCCCCATAGGAGCCGCCTGAATACTTTTTCTCTTGCTTTATCTCTTCTGCTAAGCATGCAGTATTTTTCACAGCCAGGTTGGGCTGGTTTTTTAAATAATTAGTCTAGGGGTTTTGGTTGTTTTTGATGTTTTATTTGAGAACTTGGATAAGGAAGGGTAGATAGTGGGATACTCCAGATTCAACTAATTACAGGGAGGACAACTGCTTCAACTTGACTATGGAATTCTTATCTTCAGCAACATGCACTCTTGAACAATTCCTCTATGATAAGGACAGACTATTGCTCTTCAGGACACTAGCCAGTATCCTCTTTCTGTTGTACCCAGTAGCTGACTTTCTTAGCACAGAGGGGGTAGCCCACAAAAGAACAGGCCCCTAGATCTTTGGTCTGTACTCACAGGAGCCGCCAACAGATCCTCTCAGGCATGGCTTCCCTCAGTCAGCTCTCTAGCCCGTGGTTGCATGGCAGCAGACGCTGAGGAGGGCAAGACGCCCCCTCTCCTCACTGGACTCTCCACTCCAGGCAAAGACTACTTCTTGTGTCTCCTCACTGAATATAAATACCCCTTCCCAGCATGCATAGGGCCCTATGCCTGTAACTGGGATGGCATCCATATTCATGCCACTAATCTGCATAAGTCACTCCTGTCCACCCAGCAGTTTCCAAAACTGCCTGGATACAGATGAGTCCCTGCAAGATGCAGTAACACTTGTTAAACACACACAACTCCCTATCTACACCAATTCAGTCTCCATTTTAAGGAGGAAAAATACTCTATTTTACCTTAGTTTCCTGTTACGCAGGAGACCACACTATGCTAACTATATACATCCTAGCAACCTACCTAGGAGGGTGCTACATATGTATTGCAGATACAAGAGAGGCATCTTTGCCCATACAGTATACCATACCTCCCAACTTTTTGAGATGGGAATGAGGGACAACTATCAGTAAAAGTATGCAGGCATAGGACACACCCCTTGCCACGCCCCCTTAAAGGAGAATTGTACACAAAAACAAGATCGGTTAAACCCACAAGTGCTTTTTTACCACTACTATCCCTTTATATTGGCTTTTGGAATATACAAATGCAGAATAATAGAAATCAGATGAAAGGTTTAGCACTGGAAAACACTTTTATAGATAAAAAGTGCATTTTATATACATCTATATAGTTCAGACTAAAAGGAGGGACAAATGAGGAGGAATGAGGGACAGAGGGACATTGCTCCAAATCAGGGACAGTCCCTCGAAATCAGGGACAGTTGGGAGCTATGCTATATCTGTAATATGGTCCCTAATAGTATATTATGTGAGTTTACTATGTTGTCTAGAAAGCAGGTAAAACTACTCAAATGTATTATTTTTTGGTTCAAAGTGATTCATTAAAACGTTAAACTCTTGCTGTACTTTGAAAATGCCACTACTATGTATTCACACATAATTGCACAGTAAAAGATTCTGGGAACTGTATACATATCAGAAGTGCTGTTTAATTTTGTAGTACTTCAGCTACACATAGGATACATTATGGGCAGTGGGGTCACCCCGGATTTTCTGTAATTAGCAGTTGGAATCCACAAGCAAGGAAAATTTCCAGCTGATGATATTCTCGCTATCAACCTTCGCCACTCCGGGATTTCTGATGTTATGGAATTGTGTCATGTCTCTTCATTAAAAGTTTTACTGCTCCAGACCGAACCTGCCAAAAACAGATAATAGGAAGGAGACATACATTTGAAAGCCCCACATTCTCGCCTAAAGTGTATTTTCTGTGTGTGTGTGTTCAATGGAAATTATAATGGCTTTGGCTCCAGGTTTTTTTAAAGCATGTCTAATGTCAAAACATTTTTTTAACTTAAATAGAGTGTGTAATGCTGTTAGATTTTTTATTTTTATTTTTTTGCTGTTAGTGTCCTTGCTAGGGAAATATACCCTCTATATTTATTCTGGTGACCTTTGGCATCAGGACAAAAAGTGTAAATCCTAATTGTAACAGTTGTCACTGTAACAGGAACAGTGAAACAGAAAGTAAAGAGAAATGTATGCCAAAACAAAAAAATTTTGTCTTTTGGTATACTTTTATGTTTTGTATTTCAATTTACAATTTACTGTATACAGTATTTGTAATGAATAAATATTTAAAAGTGAAATTGTAATCTTTCTTCTTGGTACTCTTTAATAAATATTGAAGCTGTCCTTGTATCTTGGTGGCTCTTGCCCAAGGTATCAGTTGCCAAATATGAACATATGGTTATGTTTAATGCAAAAGTACACAAGCACCTGTGTCTCTCAGTAGATAATTAGCTAAATGGTACTTAGCCCCGGAGTAGATTTTCTTCCATCTCATGAATGATGGGTGGATACTTTCCGGTGACATGATATGAGACAAAGACGGATTTTCACGTAATTTAAATAAAATCTGCTGTCAAAGCGAATGTCATGAGAAATATTACAGTTATATGATGTTACATGTTCTGTATGTTTTATGTTTAAAATGTGAGTTGAAATCTCAGTCACCATCACGTTTTTTTTTCCCAGCTAACTGTGTTCAGCATTAGGTCAGATCACATGGTCTACAATGGTTGGAACAGTCTCAGACACAAAAGCCTGTGAGGTTACAGTAGGAACCAAAAACATATCAAAATATAGGAGATCAATTTACTAAAACTAGAGCATGCAAAATCTGGTGCAGCTCTGCATAGAAACCAGCTTCCATTTTTTTTTATTTTTTTTGGTCAAAGTTTAATTGAACAAACTGAATTTGGAAGCTGATTGGCTACCATGCACAGCTGCACCAGATTTTTCACACTCCAGTTTTAGTAAATAAATCCCTAGGTATAGATACAGTTATTCCTGTAACATAATTACTGAATATTGTGTTTTACCTAGCTTTCTTTTCTTTTTCGGCATGTAGAGAAACCTATCCATCCATGCAGCCGTTGCATGCCCGTTCTCCTTCTTTACATCCCACAGACATTCAGGAGGAGGGAAATGGAGGGCATTGGTTCCTCCACATGCCACTCCTGCCTCCTCCCTATTGCTGGGCTGTCTCAGGCTTCTGTGTGCTTCCCTGCACCCCCCCCCCCCAACAGTGCTGCCAGGTTTCTCCCTTCCACTGGCTGCTGCGGGTAGAGTTGCCACCTCATCCCTTTAAACGTGAACACATATTAATTACACAGGTTCTGAGGTTAATTTAATACAGATAAGGCACCAAGTGAGTTTAATTACCACCTTAATCAGCCACAGTGTAATTATTATGTGTTCGGGTTTAAAGGGATGAGGTGGCAACCCTAGCTGCGGGGGATCTGTCAGGATGAAGAGCGGGGAAGGAGCTGGTAAATGTGTCATTTACTGTCTCTTCCTTGTCTTAATGAATAGAGTCAGTGATCTGTTTTTATTCATTCATTTGCCTTTTTTCATCTCTCATCTCTCTTTCAACTCAGTGGTTTGATAGGACTAGTAAATTACGTAGTAAAGATATGGATCTTTGTGCTTTTAGTTTTGCTCAAAGGACATGGCAAAGCATTCCTAAAAAAGATTAACAGGTAAGTTCTGTACTCACTAAATATGTGAGGAACCGCCGATATACGTCCTAACTTTGAAGAGGAATATCGTTGTTATGGCAGCAGCTAGCTGCCATAATCCCAGTATCCTCTTCTTCAGCCGGCGGTCCGCTTTCCGATAATAGTGGTCTCTGTGGCAGATTCGCCGCGAGATCACTTTTATCGGCGGCGGGAGAGGGGCCCGCCACGCTCCCATGCCCTCCGTCGCTTACCGGACCTGTCGGCAGTGGCGGAGGCGATAGTATCTTCTCCCTTGTTGGGTATGGAGACGAGTGAGAGGAAGATGGCCCCCACCTGTCTCCATACCATTGCAGGGCGAAAGCGACGTGGTGTGAACCAGCCCTAAGTCCATACCCATGCTCATTGTCACAAGCAATATACAATACATTGGCTTGAGTATTGGGACACCTGCCTTTAAACGCACATGAACTGAAATGGCATCCCAGTCCTAGTCCGTAGGGTTCAAAATTCATTTGGCCCACCCTTTCAGTTATAACAGCGTCAACTCTTCTGGGAAGGCTGTCCACAAGGTTTAGGAGTGTGTCTATGGGAATGTTTGACCATTCTTCCAAGTGCATTTGTGAGCTCAGGCACTGATGTTGGACGAGAAGGCCTGGCTTACAGTCTCCACTCCAATTCATCCCCAAGGTGTTCTGTTGTGTTGAGGTCAGGATTCTGTGCAGGCCTGTCAAGTTCCTCCACCCCAAACTTACTCATCAATGTCTTTATGGGCCTTGCTTTGTGCACTGGTCCAAATCATTTGGTGGAGGGGGGGATTATGATGTGGGGTTTTTTTTAGGGATTGGGCTTGGCCTCTTAGTTCCAGTAAAGGGAACTCTTAAGGTATCAGCATACCAGTTGCTATAAATCTGAGGGGTAGATCTGAAATGAGGGGAAGCTCTGCTGATTTTATTATCCAATCATGTGCAAGCTAAAATGCTGTTTTTTATTTTCCTTGCATGTCCCCCTCAGATTTACAGTGACTGTACTTCCAAGTGCACTTGCAGTGCAAAGTGGATTTGCCTTGTCTTAATGAGTGGGCACTGCCCAGAGGCCCCAGCTGCATGGGGGGCTCCTGCACTTTCCCCAAAGCAGCTGGTCTTTGAACCCACGCTGCCACAAAATTAGGGGCCCCATGATGGCACTGAGAGTGATGGATACACAGAGAGGCAGGTTGGCAGCAGTGCGCCGTTCTGTGCAGAACGATACCTATTATTTCACAGCCAGCAGGTAGAGGCTGGGCCGGAGCGCCAGTGATGCTCTGACCCCGCCCCATGCAGCTTGAATGCTCGGGACCCGAAAGCTGAGGGGTAGGAGCTGGAGTGGGAGCTGCTGAGTCAGCAGCACTGAGAGCCCACCTGCAGAAGAAGCATTGTGGATGGTGTCATAGTGAGCCCAGCTGTCCAGCACTGTTTGCATCGAAGAGCTTGGAATGCCTGGAGGGATGCTCCCTCCTCTGCCCCTCCTTCTGCCTGCTTGATTGGTATAGGTGAGTCCAGTGCTGGAGGTGGGCACATAGCCAAAAGTTTACATGCACTGTATCTCCACTGGAAAAGGGAGTATTACATGGATAGAATAATGGTGCTGGGGGATATCAAGGGTGTATGGGGGAAAACAATGCTGAGGGGGGATCTGGGGTGTATAGGGGTAGCAATGTTTGGGGTAGTTTGGGTGGCTATAGTGCTAGAGGTATCAGGGATGTAGAGAGGCCACAGTGTAGTGGGTATCAGGGATGTAGTGGGGTCACAATACAAGGGGTATCTTATGGTATATGATAACAGTGCTGGGGGGGAATATCTAAGTTGTAAAGGGGCCATAGTGCTGGGGAGGCATCAATCTAGCAGATATATTATATGCACAGGACAGCTTTGTTACTTTATATATGTAGTGGTTTTCCACTGTTTCTTTGCTGTACAGAATGATTGTTTATGTACTTAATGCGGAGCTCCACCCGCTTGTCTGCCTCCTACCTTCTTAATGTCTGTTTACCTGCGCTGTCACCATTGTAGGGGTCCCAGAGCATTAATTTGCCCAGGGGCCCATGATGCTATTAAGATAGCCCTGCCCCCATAGACATGAAACCTTGTGGACAGCCTTCCTAGCCTTCCCAGAAGCTGTTCTAGCTGCAAAGGGTGGGCCAAATCAAATTCTAAACCCTATGGACTAAGACTGGGCTGCCATTAAAGTTCATGTCTGTGTAAAGGCAGGTGTCCCAATACTTTTGGCTAGATAGTGTATCTGGCAAGATTTACAATGGTGGTGGAACCCTCCTACCCATAAATACTACATTTAGTCATCGTTTTAGGACCTGGGAGATGACACAACTTCTCTACATGAAGCGGCATGTTTGGGATTCGAATCCAGACGCTCAGGGATGCTAAGCAAAAGTGCTAACCTCTAAGCCACGGAGCTGCCACAATTGAAAGCCACCTACACATAAATACACATATATCTGTATCTCTTTAGACATAAAGGTAATGGAATTACATTACTCAAGAGTTATTCTTTTTGATGTATTCTGTGATATTTGCTGGTTCTTTGTGGGTGAGTGTAAAATAGTGATATTACCCTCAAATTTTTGGGAATTATATTTTGATTTCTGATGTTGGTATCACATTTTGTTGGGCTCAAATTATGATTATTTGGAAATAATAAAAAGCACAATAAATTGTGACTCATTTTAAATTTGCATCAGTAATGGTATTGTTTGTGGATTGTAAAGACACCTGTGTGAGTTTGGGTAAAGATTGTTGTGAGATGGAGAGTAACAAGTGAAAATAACAGAGAAAAATATATTTTACCAAAACATCAAAACATTCCACAATTATAGCATTCTTAAAAACAAAATATATTAAAGTGGAGTTCCAATTAAATAAAAAATTAAAAGTCAGCAGCTACAAATACTGCAGCTGCTGCTGACTTTTAATAATCGGACACTTACCTGTCCCAGGGTGCAGCGATGCGGGGGAACGAAGCCCCGCTCATCTCTCCCTCCACTCTCCGTCACCGGCATTGTCACTGTGGGCGCCTGGCTGTGGCTTCACAGCCGGGCATGCACTACGCATGTGCAAGCCGCAGGCGCGCTGTGACTGACCGGGCAATCATCTGGGACCTGTGACATGTCCCAGATAATTGCCGAGAGGGAGGGGAGAGAGGTGATCTTCCTTCCAGCGCCGCGGGTGTGCCAGGAGAAAGTGGGAGCTGGAACCCTCTAAAAAGAGGGTATCTGCTCTCCCCCCCAAAAAAATGACATGCCAAATGTGGCATGTCAGGGGATCACCTTCCCTTAAAGTGGAAGTTCCATTCTTGGGTGGAACTCCGCTTTATGTAGAAGTAACAATGCTGCAAAGGAAAATTTATTTCAGAGAAAGATACATTTCCTCTCAACACTAAAAGGTTTTATTTGGGGAAGTTACAATAGTACCATTAGAATCAATGGCTAAAACTTGCATTGGACTATAATAGAACCGATAGTCACTTCCAAAAAATGCTAAATAATACAGCGCTCATTTTGTTATTTACTATAGCGCCCTGTAAAAAAGACACTGGAGCTAAAATGAGAGCTATTTGCAGGTCTGAGAATGCTCAGTTGTGTTGGCACCTAGTTGTACAAAAACGGGGAATTTATCTCTTCTCAGACTTTTTAAGATATTTCAGTGTAGAAATCACTTTTTCACACAGTTTAAAAGCAGATTATCTTTAAATAATATATTGCATATTTCAGCACTATTTAGGCCATTGTATCATGCTCTAAACATTATTTCCATGTGCACTACTCCAGGTTTTAACAGAGTAAGGGTTTGGGTGCTATTTGGTTTCAGGGAACTATAGTAAATTCGATTTTGAGAGTATTTTTTTTTACCAACGCCATAGTGAATACCTTTTTAGTAGGGCTGGGAAAATTAAAGATTAATTCCTCGATTAATCGTTAATTTTTTTGATCGATCAAAATTCTTTTGATCGGTACTCACCTCTCCGCCGCCTACCGGGTCTTCAGGGAGTTCCGTCAGAGATCCGGTGATGTCACGGACATCGACGTCACTGGACTACTCCCCCTTCCTCAAGTGCCTCCGTCTGCTAACAAAGGGAAGGGGGGAGGAGTCCGGTGACGTTGATGTTCGTGAAATCAGAAATTGAGGAAGACAGATCCTAACGATTTGATCTCACTGGTCAAAGTATTCAGATAAACATCTATGTAAATCCTGGACTTGGCTATAAAAATCAACATATCTGAGGGCTTTCCTGGATGTAAGTCAGTTTGACGATGAACTGACATTGATTGGTTATCCAACAATCAAGAAACATTTATGATGAGGGCACTTTTTTTCCAAAGAGCTGACTCTTTGCTGTCTCAGCAGGTGATGGATGTCTCTGGCTCTCCATCGGTCCCCCTGATGCACAACGGTGCTATTTAAATAGACTGTAGGGTGACGCCGTAGCCCCGCCCCGCTGAGGAGTTTCTGATTGAAGGTAACGCGTATGGGGGAGGAGCTACGCATGACGTCAGCTAAAAGTAGTTGGATCTGTATGTGCGTTATAATTAATCGAAATTAGTCGATAAATCGATTAAAAAAATCGACATTTTAATCAGTAACAGCCCTATTTTTTAGCATTAATTTGTGGTAATTAGCACTAATTAGTCGATAAATCGATTAAAAAAAATCAAAATTTTAATCAGTAATAGCCCTACTTTTTAGGGCTAATTCGCAGTAATTAGCACTAATTAGCGCTGCAGCGCTATAGTAAATGACCCCCAGTTGGTAAATTCTCGCCTAAACTTTAGAAATCATAGGCATATTGGTGAAATGGAAAAACAAACTGCCAGGCAGAAAGTTCTTAAGAAGGTCATTAGCTAACTTTTTTCGGAAACAAAGAGGCACAGCCAAGTGTAATTGTACAACCACTGCCTAGACTACAAGGCCCAAAGTAATTGTTCCAAATTTATTAGGTTCTGTGTCAGCAGATCCAACAGCAATTAATCAACCAAAATGTATTGAGGCTGCTGGCAGCTGTTCTTATATCACAGCAAATATCTAACAAATCCAAACTCTCTCAGCTATAGCAAATTACTGCTGAATATTTTATACTCAACACAGACATAAAATATAGCTTATGTGTTTACATTTTTCCTGAGCACTTTCCATATAAATCCATAAAAAATATATGAACTTAAATCATCTTGGACCACAATCACTGGTGGAAGTCCAGTTAGAGGTATTGATTTGATTATTCTATGTAGTCTAAATATGATTGTGATCAATAAACCCAAACTTAAGTGAATATTTTACTGTTTTGAATAAAGTGGAGAAGGATTATAACACCTTTAGTAGAATTTGTTGTCATCTTTTCTTGGGAAAAATGCCAGCGTAAGGATCTATTTCCTATAAATAAAATGGGCAACAAGTCCCATTGTAACAGGCAAAGTTACAACTCTAGTTATGTTAAGGGGGTCCTGGAACATGCTACACAAACACATGGGCAAGCAAGAGGTCGCAACTCTTCTAAGAGAACACTTTATTTTCAGCCTCAAACAGAATAGCAGCAACAATAACTTTCTTTTGAATCTCAACGCCAATAACTTAATTGACCAAGTTCCCATTCCTAAGGTGGGTACTTACAGGGTACACCACAGCACTTAGCGATTAGCATTAGAAAGTCACAGTCAATCCCTGACAGGTTCCCTGTAATGTATACCTGTGTCCTACACTCCACACTGTAGGAATACCCACTTATTTTCTTGTCTTCTACCACTCAGCCAATCTCGACCCTAATGTGGAACCTATCCTAACTCTCATTTCTTCACACCCTGAGAATGTATAGTAAGTTGTCCTAGGCAAAACAACCCAGGCCATCTTTAACCCTAAATCATCATCCCTTCGCTGCTGACATACAGTATCAGCTGGCAGGTCGTCAGGGCCGTCTTTACCGCGGGGCAAAAGGGGCATCTGCCCAGGGCCCTGTCATTGTTGGGGGCCCTGCGCTGCCCGTCCCTTAAACCCTGCACACTGCCCGCCGGAGTTCGGCCACCTCCGGTGCTGGTCGCATAGTGGCTGCTCGCTACTGTCACTTGAAATACACAAGCACGGCTTGTGTTTTTCCAAGTGACAGCGCTTCTCTTCCGGCGGCTGTTCTCATCCCTCGGGTACACACACGATCTATGAGAGCAGAGGAGGAAGGGGGCGGAGACTCTGCACAGAGGAAGCTGCTTCTGGGACTGGCAGGCTCCACGGACATCGGAGGACAACATGCTGTGAGTACACAGAGTTTTCCTCTGTACTGGAATGGGGGGGGGGGGGGGGGGGGGGCTTTGTGGGAGGACAGCCTTGTACTTAGGGAGAGTGGAGCTCTGTATTGAAATCTGGGTGGGAGGAGAGCTGTGCACTTCTGCACTCTGCACCCACCTCACTCTGCACTCTGCACCCACCTCACTCTGCACCCACCTCACTCTGCACCCACCTCACTCTGCACTCTGCACCCACCTCACTCTGCACCCACCTCACTCTGCACCTACCTCACTCTGCACCTACCTCACTCTGCACCCACCTCACTCTGCACTCTGCACCCACCTCACTCTGCACCCACCTCACTCTGCACCCACCTCACTCTGCACCCACCTCACTCTGCACCTACCTCACTCTGCACCCACCTCACTCTGCACCTACCTCACTCTGCACCCACCTCACTCTGCACTCCGCACCCACCTGACTCTTCACCCACCTCACTCTGCACCCACCTCACTCTGCACTCATCTCACTCTGCACTCTGCACCCACCTCACTCTGCACCCACCTCACTCTGCACCCACCTCACACTGCACCCACCTCACACTGCACTCTGCACCCACCTCACACTGCACCCACCTCACACTGCACCCACCTCACTCTGCACCCACCTCACACTGCACCCACCTCACACTGCACTCTGCACCCACCTCACTCTGCACTCTGCACCCACCTCACTCTGCACCCACCTCATTCTGCACCCTGCACCCACCTCACTCTGCACTCTGCACCCACCTCACTCTGCACCCACCTCACTCTGCACCCACCTCACTCTGGACCCACCTCACTCTGCACCCACCTCACTCTGCACCCACCTCACTCTGCACCCACCTCACTCTGGACCCACCTCACTCTGCACTCTGCACCCACCTCACTCTGCACCCACCTCACTCTGCACTCCGCACCCACCTCACTCTGCACCCACCTCACTCTGCACCCACCTCACTCTGCACCCACCTCACTCTGCACCTACCTCACTCTGCACCCACCTCACTCTGCACCCACCTCACTCTGCACCCACCTCACTCTGCACTCTGCACCCACCTCACTCTGCACCCACCTCACTCTGCACCCACCTCACCCCACACTCTGCACCCACCTCACTCTGCACCCACCTCACTCTGCACCCACCTCACTCTGCACTCTGCACCCACCTCACTCTGGACCCACCTCACTCTGGACCCACCTCACTCTGGACCCACCTCACTCTGCACCCACCTCACTCTGCACCCACCTCACTCTGGACCCACCTCACTCTGGACCCACCTCACTCTGCACCCACCTCACTCTGCACCCACCTCACTCTGCACCCTGCACCCACCTCACTCTGCACCCACCTCACTCTGCACCCCCCTCACTCTGCACCCTGCACCCACCTCACTCTGCACCCACCTCACTCTGCACTCTGCACCCACCTCACTCTGCACACACCTCACTCTGGACCCACCTCACTCTGGACCCACCTCACTCTGCACTCTGCACCCACCTCACTCTGGACCCACCTCACTCTGGACCCACCTCACTCTGCACTCTGCACCCACCTCACACTGCAGTCTGCACCCACCTCACTCTGCACTCTGCACCCACCTCACTCTGCACCGACCTCACCTCTGCACCCACCTCACCCTACACTCTGCACCCACCTCACTCTGCACCCACCTCACCCCTGCACCCACCTCACTCCTGCACCCACCTCACTCCTGCACTCTGCACCCACCTCACTCTGCACCCACCTCACTCTGCACTCTGCACCCACCTCACTCTGCACCCACCTCCCTCTGCACCCACCTCACTCTGGACCCACCTCACTCTGGACCCACCTCACTCTGGACCCACCTCACTCTGGACCCACCTCACTCTGGACCCACCTCACTCTGCACTCTGCACCCACCTCACTCTGCACTCTGCACCCACCTCACACTGCACCCACCTCACACTGCACTCTGCACCCACCTCACTCTGCACTCTACACCCACCTCACTCTGCACCCACCTCACCCCTGCACCCACCTCACTCCTGCACTCTGCACCCACCTCACTCTGCACCCACCTCACTCTGCACTCTGCACCCACCTCACACTGCACTCTGCACCCACCTCACTCTGCACTCTGCACCCACCTCACTCTGCACCCTACACCCACCTCACTCTGCACCCACCTCACTCTGCACCGACCTCACCCTACACTCTGCACCCACCTCACTCTGCACCCACCTCACCCCTGCACCCACCTCACTCCTGCACCCACCTCACTCCTGCACTCTGCACCCACCTCACTCTGCACCCACCTCACTCTGCACTCTGCACCCACCTCACTCTGCACCCACCTCACTCTGCACCCACCTCACTCTGGACCCACCTCACTCTGGACCCACCTCACTCTGGACCCACCTCACTCTGGACCCACCTCACTCTGCACTCTGCACCCACCTCACTCTGCACCGACCTCACCTCTGCACCCACCTCACCCTACACTCTGCACCCACCTCACCCCTGCACCCACCTCACCCCTGCACCCACCTCACCCCTGCACCCACCTCACTCCTGCACTCTGCACCCACCTCACTCTGCACCCACCTCACTCTGCACCCACCTCACTCTGGACCCACCTCACTCTGGACCCACCTCACTCTGCACTCTGCACCCACCTCACTCTGGACCCACCTCACTCTGGACCCACCTCACTCTGGACCCACCTCACTCTGGACCCACCTCACTCTGCACCTACCTCACTCTGCACCTACCTCACTCTGCACCCACCTCACTCTGCACCCACCTCACTCTGCACCCACCTCACTCTGCACTCTGCACCCACCTCACTCTGCACCCACCTCACTCTGGACCCACCTCACTCTGGACCCACCTCACTCTGGACCCACCTCACTCTGCACCCACCTCACTCTGGACCCACCTCACTCTGGACCCACCTCACTCTGCACTCTGCACCCACCTCACTCTGCACCCACCTCACTCTGCACTCTGCACCCACCTCACACTGCACCCACCTCACACTGCACTCTGCACCCACCTCACTCTGCACTCTACACCCACCTCACTCTGCACCCACCTCACTCTGCACCCACCTCACTCTGCACCGACCTCACCTCTGCACCCACCTCACCCTACACTCTGCACCCACCTCACCCCTGCACCCACCTCACTCCTGCACTCTGCACCCACCTCACTCTGCACCCACCTCACTCTGCACCTACCTCACTCTGTACCCACCTCACTCTGCACCCACCTCACTCTGCACCCACCTCACTCTGCACTCTGCACCCACCTCACTCTGGACCCACCTCACTCTGGACCCACCTCACTCTGCACTCTGCACCCACCTCACTCTGCACCCACCTCACTCTGGACCCACCTCACTCTGGACCCACATCACTCTGGACTCTGCACCCACCTCACTCTGCACCCACCTCACTCTGCACTCTGCACCCACCTCACTCTGCACTCTGCACCCACCTCACACTGCACCCACCTCACACTGCACTCTGCACCCACCTCACTCTGCACTCTACACCCACATCACTCTGCACCCACCTCACTCTGCACCAACCTCACCTCTGCACCCACCTCACCCTACACTCTGCACCCACCTCACTCTGCACCCACCTCACCCCTGCACTCTGCACCCACCTCACTCTGCACCCACCTCACCCTACACTCTGCATCCACCTCACCCCTGCATTCTGTACCCACCTCACTTTTCACTCTGCACCCACCTCACTCTGCACTCTGCACCCACCTCACTTTGCACCCACCTCACTCTGCACCCACCTCACTCTGCACCCACCTCACCCCTGCACTCTGCATCCACCTCACCCCTGCACTCTGCATCCACCTCACTCTGCACTCTGCACCCACCCCACTCTGCACCCACCTCACTCTGCACCCACCTCACTCTGCACCCACCTCACTCTGCACTCATCTCACTCTGCACCCACCTCACCCGACACTCTGCATCCACCTCACCCCTGCACTCTGTACCCACCTCACTCTTCACTCTGCACCCACCTCACTCTGCACTCCGCACCCACCTCACTCTGCACCCACCTCACCCCTGCACTCTGCATCCACCTCACTCTGCACCCACCTCACTCCTGCACCCACCTCACTCCTGCACCCACCTCACTCCTGCACCCACCTCACTCTGCACCCACCTTACCCCTGCATTCTGCACCCACCTTACCCCTGAACTCTGCATCTACCTCACCCCTGCACTCTGCACCCACCTCACTCTGCACTCATCTCACTCTGCACCCACCTTACTCTGCACCCACCTCACCCCTGCATTCTGCACCCACCTTACCCATGCACTCTGCACCCACCTCACCCCTGCACTCTGCACCCACCTCAGTCCTGCACTTTGCACCCACCTCACCCCTGCACTCTGCACCCACCTCAGTCCTGCACTCTGCACCCACCTCAGTCCTGCACTCTGCACCCACCTCAGTCCTGCACTCTGCACCCACCTCACTCTGCACCCACCTCACCCCTGCACTCTGCACCCACCTCACCCCTGCACCCACCTTACTCCTGCACTCTGCATCCACCTCAGCCCTGCACTCTGTAGACACCTCACTCTGCACCCACCTCACCACTGCACTCTGCACCCACCTCAGTCCTGCACTTTGCACCCACCTCACCCCTGCACTCTGCACCCACCTCAGTCCTGCATTCTGCACCCACCTCAGTCCTGCATTCTGCACCCACCTCAGTCCTGCACTCTGCACCCACCTCAGTCCTGCATCCTGCACCCACCTCAGTCCTGCATCCTGCACCCACCTCAGTCCTGAACTCTGCGCCCACCTCACCCCTGCACTCTGCACCCACCTCACCCCTGCACTCTGCACCCACCTCACCCCTGAACTATGCACCCACCACACCCCTGCACTCTGCACCCATCACACCCCTACACTCTGCACCCACCTCACCCCTGCACTCACCTCACTCTGCACCCACCTCAGCCTTGCACTCTGCACCCACCTCAGCCCTGCACTCTGCACCCACCTCAGTCCTGCACTCACCTCACCCTTGAACTCTGCACCCACCACACCCCTGCACTCTGCACCCACCTCACCCCTGCAATCTGCACCCACCTCACCCCTGCACTCTGCACTCACCTCACTCTGCACCCACCTCAGTCCTGCACTCTGCACCCACCTCACCCCTGCACTCTGCACCCACCTCACCCCTGCACTCTGCACAAAGCGCACCCCCAACCCTGCACTCTGTACATAGTGCACCCCTCAATGCTAGTGCAGTTTGGCCACACCCGCAATTTGCACTGAGAGGTTATGATGTGTAGTAACCTCTAGCAACTAATCTGTAAGCTGTAATGATGTGTTGTAATCTCTGGCAGCCAATCACAATCGTTGCCTGATCTGCTGCAGTAAACTCATTTTGAGTCTAGCTGGGGGGGCCCCAATAAAATCTTTGCCCAGGGCCCAATCAATATTAAAGACGGCCCTGCAGGTCGTTGATGTTGCCATGGTAAGGCCAGTTATACTCCTTGGAGACACCAGGTGACAATGATGAGGGGACCAAGAACCAGCAAGCCACACAAAGAAGCACAACATCACCAATGTTTGGCACTAAGGCACATACCCCTTTGCTTTTAAAAAACTTCAGTCTGTCTTTAATGTTGTCTATGTCCCCATTGTGGAAACTCCCGCTCACTTCTCATCCAAACAACATCTTGATTTAGTAAAAGCAAATAGTCTGTTCACTTTGCAAGGGAATTGTCTTCAAGGCTTGGGGAATGAAGTAGAATTTCTATTTGCAAAGAATACCAAATCACATGCAAGAAAAACAAAAAACAAAATAGCAAGGTGTGCCAATATATCCCTCTAACAAGTCAGAGAAAATCTCCCAAAGCGAACTCAAACAGCAATAAAAACAGAGGCTTGGATCTTTCCGTGCTATATACTAAACTAAAGAAAAGGTTTTTAGTGGAACTGTAACTTCATAAGGCCTAGTTTACACTAGTGTAATTCCAGTGACTTGCGTCGCACAAAATCACATAACAAGGGAAATCACATGTTTTCAATGGTGTCCATTCCTATCAATGCAACTCAGCACAGAAGGGGGGGGGGGGGGTTACTAAAACTGGAGAGTACAATATCTGATGCAGCTCTGCATAGAACCCAATTAGCTTCCAGGTTTTATTGCCAAAGCTTAATTGAACAAGCTGAAGTTAGAATCTGATTGGCTACCATGCACAGCTGCACCAGATTCTGAGTGTTCCAATTTTAGCAAATCTCCCCCAAAGTGACTTTGGAAAAAGTTCCTGTACTGCTTTGGTGTGATTTCAGTGCAATTTTGGCCCATAGAATATACAAACCTTAACAAATTTCATCAAACTTGCATCAAAGTATGACTACATAATCGCACTGAAAGTCGGATCAAGCTTGTTTTGCAGCAGTGTGAACCTAGCCTAAGATTTTGTATGCTGTATTGTCTTTCTTGTTCAGTAATGTCTGTATAGGCTTCTCAGTTAACCTTCTGAGTTAAAGTAGAAAATGTTCAGATTGTCCTTATTATTACAAAAAAGCAACAAAGCAGTTTAGAGTTACCTAAGGGAAAATTTGTCTGATGCTTTTACCATTGCCCTGCACATATCTTTGAATCGATAGAAGAAGTGGACACAGGAGCCTTCAACCTTTGCTCCTCTCAGCTCCATGTCACTTTTCCAAATGGCACTGACTCATGTTGTGAGAACATTTATGTCAACACAATTACATAAGGCCAAGGGGAAATTCATTTTCCAACTCCCTTCCCTCAGAACAAGTAAACCTTCAGAAATAAACAAGAATTGGCGTAGAAAGAGTGACATTTCAAACCATGTAAAGGCTCACAGGTTCCAAAGATATGCATTTCAAACATGAACAGCAAGAAATTGCATTACTTTATTGAACACTATCAGGGGAAGAAGGGGAGCTCTCATAGGACTCTTCGTAAACTTATAGTTTTATCCACACATAACCCCCTTGCATATGTTCAAAATAACTTCTGCAACTTCCAGCCCCTGACAAGATGATTCTATATGTATTATTTCATCACTGAAGCCTGCTAGTGGATTGAAAAATCTGTTGATCTGTACTCATAAAGCTTACTACCTGCTTCCAAAGTCTCTTATTAAAATCTACCATTCTCTGACTCTGAAGCTGTATATTTGTGGCAGTGAAGATACAGCGGGTAAAATAAGTAATGAACAAGTCACCATTTTTCTAGGTAAATATATTTATAAAGGTGCTATTGACATGACATTTTTACCACATTTCTGTAACAAACCATGCAATCCATATATACAAAGAAACCAAAACAAATACGTTCAGAAATTCAGAAATTAAATTATGTGTAATAAAATGGAATGACACAGGGAAAAAGTATAGAATATGCTAACTGAAATGTATTTAATACTTCATTTGTTTGTAATCCTTTGTTGGTAATGACAGCTTCAAGACACCTCCTGTTTGGAGAAACTAGTCGCATGCTTTGCTTAGGTGTGATTTGGGACCATTCTTCCACACAAACAATCTTCAAATCTTGAAGGTTCCGTGGGCCTCTTCTATGAACTCTGATCTTTAGTTCTTTCCATAGATTTTCTATTGGATTCAAGTCAGGCGATTGGCTTGGCCATTCCAGCAACTTTATTTTCTTTCTTTGAAACCAATTGAGAGTTTCCTTGGCTTTGTGTTTGGGATCATTGTCTTGCTGGAATGTCCTCTCTTGTTTCATCTTCATCATCCTGGTAAATGGCAGCAGATTTTTATCAAGAATGTCTTGGTACATTTTTCCATTCATCCTTCCTTCAATGGCATGAAGTTTACCAGTACCCTATGCTGAAAAACAGCCCCACATCATGATGTTTCCACCTTCAAACTTCACTGTTGGTATGGGGGTGTTATTGGGGTGATGTGCAATGCCATTTGACCTCCAAACATGATATATATTATGGCATTCAAAGAGTTCAATTTTGGTCTCATCTGACCAGACTAAATTCCCAGTATTTCACAAGCTTGTCTAAATGTTGCGCAGCAAACTTTAAACAAGCTTAACCGCTTCAGATCCGGGCCATTGCCAAATGACGGCAACAGCGCGGATCTAAATTGCCGGGACGACGTCTACTGACGTCGTCCAGTGCACGAGCGGCCTGCGCGTCTATGAGACTCGCCTGATCACAGATCAGAGTAAGGGGTTGGTCCCGACCCCTTACCACATGATCAGCTGTCAGCCAATGACAGCTGATCATGTGATGTAAACAGAGCCGGTAATCGGCTATTTTTCCTCCTCGTGCTGACAGCGCGAGGAGGAAAAAAAAACCCGATCACCGGCGGCCGTGATCGGGACATCAGTACCGATCACGGCGATCTTCTAACACAAGGCAATAGGCAGCAGTGCTGCCTACCAGTGCCCACCAGCGTCACCCATCAGTGCCCACAGTGCCATCAATCAGCGCCACCCATCAGTGCCCACAGTGCTACCCATCAGTGCCCACAGTGCCACCGATCAGTACCACCCATCAGTGACACCCATCAGCACCCACATCAGTGCCACCCATCAGCACCCACATCAGTGCAACCTATCAGTGCCCATCAGTGTCACCTACCAGTGCCCATCAGTGCCGCCCATCAGTGCCCCCCATCAGTGCCCCCCCCATCAGTGCCGCCCATCAGTGGTACCTATCAGTGCCCATCCGTGCCACCCATCCGTGCCACCCATCCGTGCCACCCATCTGTGCCACCCATCCGTGGCCATCAGTGCCGCCTTATCTGTCCCCATCAGTGCCGCCTTATCTGTCCCCATCAGTGCCGCCTTAACTGTGCCTATCAGTGCCGCCTTAACTGTGCCCATCAGTGCCGCCTTATCTGTGCCTATCCGTGCCCATCAGTGCAGCCTATCAGTGCCCACCAGTGCTGCCTCATCAGCGCATATCAATGAAGGAGAAAAATTACCTGTTTGCAAAATTTTATAACAAACTATTAAACATGATTTTTTTTTTTTTCAAAAATTTCCATCTTTTTTTGTTTGTTTAGCAAAAAATAAAAATCCCAGCTGTGATTAAATACCACCAAAAGAAAGCTCTATTTGTGGGAAAAAAATGATAAAAATTTAATTTGGGTACAGTGTTGTATGACCGCGCAATTGTCATTCAAAGTGCGACAGCGCTGAAAGCTCAAAATTAATCTGGGCAGGAGGGGGGTTTAAGTGCCTAGTAAGCAAGTGGTTAAAGTGGGGTTCCACCCAAAAAAACAAAAATAAATAAAAAATCCTAAAAAACAAAACAAAAAAACATTTGGATATTTTTTTTTTTAACTTACCTTTAAATGCCTGTTGCTAGGGGGTCCCTCGTAGTCTGCCCCTTCCTTTGCCTGGGCTGGTGACATCACTTCCCCCTCGGCACAGGAAGGGCTCCGCTCTGCTCCCTCCCTCCTGTCAATCATCTGGGACCCATTACAGGTCCCAGGTGACTGAGCAGCCAATCACGGCGAGCGGCGCCGCTCGCGCATGCGCAGTGGGTGCCAGGCTGTGAAGCCACAGCCCGGCGCCCACAGTTGCAATGCTGGCGCCGCTAAATGGAGGGGGAGACGAGCGGGGCTTCGATCCCCCGCTTCGCTGGACTCCAGGACAGGTAAGTGTCCAATTAAAAGTCAGCAGCTGTAGTATTTGTAGCTGCTGACTGCTAATTTTTTTTTTTTTTTATGGCCCCCCTGGGTGGAACTCCTCTTTAAACATGCTCTTTCTTCAGCAATGTAGTATTACATGGTTAATGTGCATACAGGCCACGGCCACTGAGTGCATTACTTATTGTTTTCTTTGAAAAAACAATTGTATCTGCTAATGCCAGATGTTTCTGAAGCTGTCCATAAGTGGTACCTGGCGTAGCAAAAAAGGTCTGTGTGGCCAAACATGAGAGGGGCTTAAGGAGCATGGATAAAGTGGTTGTAAACCGCTGGTTGTTTTTTTTTGGACCTGCAAGGTAAAGGCATATTGTGCTAGTTTGCATCGCATACTAGCCATTATGTGAAACTTACCTGAAAATGAAGCCCTCCAGTGATGTGATGTAATTGCTGGAGGCAGTGTCCATCTTCACCTGGTCTTCCTTCCGGGTTTGTGGACTCCAGCTGTGTGACAGGCCAGAGTCACGATGACGTAATTCCGGCGCTTGTGCAGTTGAGCCATCATTCACGGCACAGGTATCTGAAGGAACAGCACGGGTGGTCGTTCCTTCAGAGCGCATGCGCCGATGATGTCATCAGCTGCACGTAATGTAAATATCTCCCAAACAGTATACGTTTAGGAAATATTTACAGTACCTATAGGTAAGCCTTATTATAGGCTTATTTATAGGTAAAAATTATGCCTTTGAGGTTACTTCCTCTTTAAACAAAACCTGGGCTTCCCTGTTCCTATAAAATATGCTTTGATTGCTCTGCCACATGCTGAAGTCTCAGGGATACATATAAACCTCAGTCATTTAAAAAATCCAATGCATCTGGTTCTGTATACAGTACACTGAAAATAGACAGAGAGCTTAAAACAGATGATTATGAAAGACCTGAACAACCCTGGGATGGAGCCAAAAAAAGGTACTGCAGTATGTGTAGCAAATGATGGTTACATAGTTACATAGTTACATAGTTAGTCAGGTTGAAAAAAGACATAAGTCCATCCAGTTCAACCTTAAAAACAATAAATAAATAAAATAAAAAATATCGTACAATCCAATATACCCAATTTTATACCCTCAGTTGATCCAGAGGAAGGCAAAAAACCGCAGCAGAGCATGCTCCAATTTGCTGCAGCAGGGGAAAAAATTCCTTTCTGATCCCCCAAGAGGCAATCCGATTTTCCCTGGATCAACTTTACCTATAAATTTTAGTACCCAGTTATATTATGTACATTTAGGAAAGTATCCAGGCCTTTCTTGAAGCAATCTACTGAGCTGGCCAGAACCACCTCTGACGGGAGTCTATTCCACATTTTTCACAGCACTTACTGTGAAGAAACCTTTGCGTATTTGGAGATGAAATCTCTCTTCCTCTAGAAGTAAAGAGTGCCCCCATGTCCTCTGGGTTGACCGTAAAGAGAATAACTCAACACCAAGTTCACTATATGGACCCCTTATATACAGTCAGGTCCATAAATATTGGGACATCAACACAATTCTAATCTTTTTGGCTCTATAGACTTTCAGCTTTAATTTGAGGCTATTTACATCCAAATCAGGTGAACAGTGTAGGAATTAATTAATTAACAATCATCCATCAAACTTTTACTTTTTAATACTTGGTTGCAAATCCTTTGCATTCAATTACAGCCTGAAGTCTGGAACGCATAGACATCACCAGACGCTGGCTTTCATCCCTGGTGATGCTCTGCCAGGCCTCTACTGCAACTGTCTTCAGTTCCTGCTTGTTCTTGGGGCATTTTCCCTTCAGTTTTGTCTTCAGCAAGTGAAATGCATGCTCAATCGGATTCAGGTCAGGTGATTGACTTGGCCATTGCATAACATTCCACTTCTTTCCCTTAAAAAACATTTTGGTTGCTTTCGCAGTATGCTTCGGGTCATTGTCCATCTGCACTGTGAAGCGCCGTCCAATGAGTTCTGAAGCATTTTGCTGAATATGAGCAGATAATATTACCTGCAACACTTCAGAATTCATCCTGCTGCTTTTGTCAGCAGTCACATCATCAATATTTGAACATGTTGATCATATCCCCCCTTATTCTCCTCTTCTCAAGAGTGAATAAATTCAGTTCCTCTAATCTTTCCTCATAGCTGACCTCCTCCATGTCTCTTATCAGTTTGGTTGCCCTTCTCTGCACTTTCTCCCGTTCCCCGATATGGTCATGGTCAAGTTGCACCTAACAGTGGGAGTGGCTTAAAGAGGGATGATTAAACAGAAGCTGAGGCTAGTTGCTGTATACAGTGCAGCATTGCTTGAGCAAATGATCATCAGAAGGAAATCTCATTTCAAATGTTAATAATATGCAGCATAACACTTATGCCCCATACACACGGTCGGACATTGATCGGACATTCCGACAGCAAAATCTATGGATTTTTTACGACGGATGTTTAAACTTGTCTTGCATACACACGGTCACACAAAGTTGTCGGAAAATCTGATCGTTCTGAACACGGTTACATAAAACACGTACGTCGGGACTATAAACGGGGCAGTAGCCAATAGCTTTCGTCTCTTAATTTATTCTGAGCATGCATGGCACTTTGTGCGTCGGATTTGTGTACACACGATCTAAATTTCCAACAACGGATTTTGTTGTCGGAAAATTTTACAGCAAGCTCTCAAACTTTGTGTGTCGGAAATTCCAACGGAAAATGTGTGATGGAGTCCACACACGGTCGGAATTTCAGACAACAATATCACACATTTTCCATCGGAAAATCCGACCGTGTGTACAGGGCATTAGAGTTCATTCACATTAGTGGTTGTAGGGGTGGTAAAATGATGGCCCAAGCACAGGGTTTTACCACCTCGCTAAGTGCTCCCCCTTTAGCTGTAGAGGCAACAACCGGGGGTGTACATTTGCTTGCATCGTGGCTAGTACAGGAGTTGTATCGCCTGACGTGTAGGTGGGCACTACTGCCCACAGAACGCAACCTATTCAAGTGAATGAAGACGCTCTACAAAGCACTACTTTTTCAAATTATATCACACAAAACCACATAGTACTGCAGTACCATGCAATTAATAATAATTAATGGCACCTATGTGTGTCTCACAAGGGCAGCACAGTTGCATGCAGTGCATGGAACGTGCCTTTCCCTCACTGTGTTCCAGTGTGAAACAACCCTTGGGGAGAGAGATTTGAGAGAGGGAAGGATCACTGTTACAGTTGTGCTCATAAGATTACATACCCTGGAAGAATTTATGATTTCTTGGCCATTTTTCCAGAGAATATGAATGATAACACAAAAACTTTTCTTTCACTCATGGTTAGTGTTTGGCTGAAGCCATTTATTATCAATCAACTGTGTTTACTCTTTTTAAATCATAATGACAACAGAAACTAGCCAAATGACCCTGATTAAAAGTGTACATACCCCAGTTCTTAATACTGTGTATTGCCCCCTTTATCATCAATGACAGCTTGAAGTCTTTTGTGGTATTTGTGGATGAGGCTCTTTATCTTCTCAGATGGTAAAGCTGCCCATTCCTCTTGGCAAAAAGCCTCCAGTTCCTTGGGCTGTCTTGCATGAACTGCATGTTTGAGATCTCCCCAGAGGGGCTCAATGATATTGAGGTCAGGAGACTGAGATGGCCACGCCAGAGCATTCACTTTAATCTGCTGTAGCCAATGACAGTTTGACTTGGCCTTGTGTTTTGGATCATTGTCATGTTGGAATATCCAAGTACGACCTATGTGCAGCTTCCTGGCTGATGAATGCAAATGTTCCTCCAGTATTTTTTGATAACATACTGCATTCATCTTGTCATCAATTTTGACCAAATTTCCTGTGCCTTTGTAGCTCACACATTCCCAAAACATCAGCGATCCACCTCCATGTTTCACAGTAGGAATGGTGTACCTTTCATCATAGGCCTTGTTGTCTCCTCTCCAAATGTAGCGTTTATGGTTATGGCCAAAAAGCTACATTTTGGTCTCATCATTCCAAATGACTTTGTGCCTGAAGGTTTGAGGCTTGTCTCTGTGCTGTTTAGCGTATTGTAAGCGGGATACTTTGTGGCATTTGCATAGTAATAGCTTTTTTCTGGCGAATCGACCATGCAGCCCATCTTTCTTCAAGTGCCTCCTTATTGTGCATATTAAAACAGCCACACCACATGTTTTCATGTTTTCAGAGAGTCATGTATTTCATCTGAAGTTATTTGTTGGTTTTTCTTTGCATCCCGAACAATTTTCCTGGCAGTTGTGGCTGAAATTTTAGTTGGCCATAGCCACATGTGGCTGAGGTACATTGATGACATGTTGATGATCTGGCACTCCCCAGGAACTCATCCAGTTTATTGATGAGCTCAACACCAATGACAGGAATATCAAACTCACCTTTTCTTTTCATGCACAAACTCTACCCTTTTTGGATTTAACTATAGGAGTGGAAAATGGCAGGATCACTACTAAGACTTATCGTAAGCAAACAGCAGCTAATACGCTGCTACAGACTACTAGCCATCATCCCAGATCACTCATACAAGGAATCCCTGTTGGTCAGTTCCTAAGAATTAAACGGAACTGCTCACAGGAAAATGATTTTGGCATTGAGGCAAGGGAACTCTATAGCAGGTTCAGGGAAAGGGGATACTCGCATCTGTGTATCAGGAGGGCTAAAAAGAGAGCCATGCAGGCCGATAGACGAATCCTACTTGATGAAACTCAAAGTTCAAAATCGCAGAGTCAACTACAGGCACCCATCAGAATTATCACCAAATATGGTACCCAGTGGGAACAGGTAAAAAATATACTGGCATATCTTGGCAGACTCGCCTATTCTCGGCGAGATTGTCGGTGTTCAGCCACTAATAACTGCTCGGCGATCACAGAACCTCAAGGATAGCCTCTTTCATTCTGAATATCAAAGATCAGTTACTCCTAACTGGATATCTAATCTGTCACCTTTGAAGGAGATGTATCCCTGTAGTAGGTGTACTGTCTGTAAGTTCATGGATAGAACGGATGTGTTCACAAACTCTGATGACAAAAAGAAATTTAAAATCAACTATTTCATTAATTGTAGTACCACCTGGGTGGTTTACATGCTGACCTGCCCTTGTGGTAAGAATTACGTTGGCAAGACTAAAGGCAGCTGAAAATCAGAGTTAGTGAGAACATCCAAAGCATTGTCAAGAAAGACGATGAGCGCCCACTTGCCTTGCATTTCATTCATTTTCATGATAGTGACCCTAGGGGACTTTCCTTTAAGGTTACCTATAAGCTTAATTTACCCCTCAGAAGGGGTGACTTTGACAGGATTTTATGTCAGAAAGGAAAAATGTGGATTTATAATTTGAACAGTATACAACCTCTGGGGCTCAATAATGAATGCAACCTGTCTGTGTTCCTCACACCCTGAACCCTATTGAAATCCTCTGTCTTTTTTCCTTTGAATTTATCTGGGAGCCTTCTGTACAGATACTTAAGATATGTATGGCTACTCTGCATGCTATTTCCTGTGAGACTACTGGGCTTTTCAGCTGGGAGGTCCCCTACTGGCATACTGCTAAATGCATTGCTAACTGGTGCCTACCCAAACTGATTTCAATTACCACCATTTATGTTATACTTTTGATTATCCTAGTTTTTATCATTAGATATCTATCATGTAATTTTTTATTTTGGTGTTGTTTTTGGTTATATTTTTGTTTTTTTGTTTTTTGTCTTTAAGTTTGTCTTTGTTTTTGGATCCATGTCCGTGTTTTGTTTAAAGTCCAGTGTCCTTTTATGTGTAATTCCTGGGACCTCTGCACTCCATGACTGACCAGCTACAGCACTGTTGTGTCTGCTATTTTGCATGAATGGCTGTTAATTCTCTAAGTGGACACCGGCCTGCCCAAGCGCAGATGTCAAGGTGTTGCAATGTGCATGGGCTATTTAAGGATACCCATCCAGTGTATGCGCATGCTCTGAAGTAACTCGGGTCACGAGTGAAATGCATCAGCATGACGCCATCACAATCCCTGTAGCAAGGACTCAGACCCACCCACCAGCTGACGAACCCTCTTCGGCTATTCCCGGGACACTCGTAAGAGCCACTGGAATCCTTGAGCCACTTGCTGGCCCCTACAACTCAGAAGGATTTCCATTATCCCTGGCCAGACTTCAGCGAACCGGAGGAACAGACGGAAGCCGTACCCTGAGCTACTGGCAAGCAGAATATCGGCTTGACACTATTGCTGTGGCTGAGGTGGTCATCGGGAGAGCAGTGAGATTCATTGTTTTACACCTCCCAGCTGGGCAGAAGGTATATATATACACACTCACCTGCCCTCTAGATACTTATCTACCCGCCAACATGGGCTGTTTCTATCCTGAACAAGCTGCCAGTTATTTAAAAGCTCAGTGAAGGAATTTCCAACAATTACTTCCTGTCTATCATCCAGTAACTGCATCCTCAGTGACTTGCTCTTTTCCTGTGTTTATTATCCATGAACTGTCCATGATCTTTTTATTACTTCTTTTGGAGCTCATTATCCCCACTGTCATTTACTATTGTGGCTACACAGATCCATGGACGGGGTTCCAACTTTCTGCTTGACTTTTATTTAATGTCAGTACACTGTCCTTGACAGCATCACTATTGATACTCATACAATAATTATTAGTGATTTCTTAAAATGCATAATGATATTAATGGGGGTCGTAGGTATGTGTGTGGTGGCCATCTGAGTCTGTAGGCAACGTTGTCTAATTTTAATGAAATTGGTGGAGGTATTTTCTATTTTTGATTAGTGTTAAGTGAATTTGTGCAATAAATACATCATTTATTTTTGGAAAAATTGCCTGTTCCTTATTGAAGAATTGCTTTGGGGATTTTTTTCTTTAATTTCCTCCTTTTTCTTGTATGCTCTGTCAATTCAGAGGAACACACCCCAGACTCCATTCGGAGATTTTTTCTGCGAGAGCATCTGGGAGCCATTATTGGGATTTGCTAGTAATAGCCTTCTCCTTTAGGCCCCAATCCTTAATTAATAGAGGGAGAACCATAGTGTGATTTTTATTTTTTACTTTTTTTGTTTGAAACTTTAGTTGGTCTACCTGACTATGGTTTGGTTTCAACAGAACCCCTAATTTTCCACTTCTTGATTATAGTTTGAACCCTGCTGATTGGCATTCTCAATTCCTTGGATATCTTTTTATATCCCTTTCCTGTTTTATACAGTTCAACTGCCTTTTCCCACAGATCCTTTGACAATTCTTTTGCTTTCCCCATGATTCAGAATCCAGAAACATCAGTGCAGCACTGGATGAAAGATGCAAGGATCTGTAAGGAGTCCAGAAACTCATTGACCTTTTATACACACACACTAATTACAAGCAAACAGATCACAGGTGAGGATGGTTACCGCCATTCAAACCCCTTTGTTTCAACTTGTGTGCATGTTATCATGCCAAAATCACCAGGGTATGTAAACTTTTGATCGGGGTAATTTGGGTAGTTTCTGTTGTTATTATGATTTTAAAAAGAGTAAACACAGTTGATTGATAATAAATGGCTTCAGACGAACACTAACCATGAGTGAAAGAAATGTTTTTGTGTTATCATTCATATTCTCTGAAAAATGGCCAAGATATCACAAATTCTGCCAGGGTATGTAAACTTATGAGCACAACTGTATATGGAGGGAAAGATCACTATGGTATATGAAAAAAAGGAAGGAAGGAGGGATCACTATGAATGGCAGGACGGATCACTATGGTACAGGGAAGGGAAGAAAGATCACTATGGTACATGGAAGGCAAGAAGGATCACTATGGTATATAAGAATGGAAGGAGGGGTCACTATAGTACATGGAAGGGAGGAAGGATCACTATGACTTTTGGAAGGCAGGAAGGATCACTATGGCACATGGAAGGCAGGAAGGATCAAAATGGCACATGGAAGGCAGGAAAGATCACTTCACTATGATACATGGAAGGCAGGAGGGATCACTAAGGCACATGGAAGGCAGGAAGGAAAGATAACTATGGCACATATGAGGCAGGAAGGATCACTATGGCACATGGAAAGCAGGAAGGATCACTAAAGCACATGGAAGGCAGAAAGGATCACTATGACACATGGAAGGCAGGAAGGTTCACCAAGGCACATGCAAGGCAGGTAGGATCACTATGGCACATGGAAGGCAGGAAGGATCATTATGGCACATGGAAGTCAGAAATTATCAATATGGCACATGAAAGGCAGGAAGGATCATTATGGTATATGGAAGGCAAGAAGGATCACTAAAGCAAATGGAAGGCAGGAAGGAAGGATCACTATGGCACATAGAAGGCAGGAAGGACCACTATGGCACATGAAAGACAGGAAGGATCACTATGGCATGAAGAGTGTATTCCAAGTCATCAGTACTTTTAAGATTTAACAGTAAGGAATTCTATTTTGGCCACAAAATATGAAGTCTGCCACAACTACAGTTCACCTCTCCTTTCTTTACATGCCCATTTCAATAAAATAGGCATGTAAAGGAAAGGGAGGGGGTAAAATGTACATCCTCCCTTCTATACATAGAATTTTCAATCCAATCCAACAAAGAAATGGCCCAACCCAGCAGAGAAATCCCCAAGTATTCAGCAGAGACACCTCCTCCAGCAAAGAGACAGTCCAATCCAGAAAAGAGATATCCCAATTCTGCAAAGAGACACCCAATCCAGCAAAGAGATAACCCCATATAGCAAAGAGACATTCAATCCAGCAAAGAAACACCCCCTCCAGCAAAGAGACAGCCCAGTCTAGCAAAGAGACATCCCCTCCAGCAAAGAGACAGCCCCATATAGCAAAGAGACACCCAATCCAGCAAAGAGTGCTATGGAGGTTCTCATTAGACTGAAGGAGACCAGAGACCTTTCTACATTTGTCACTGAACATGCGGCAAAGGCTTTATCCTTGCAGCAGTCACCCATAGCAACCGGCTTCAGCTCCATCATGATTTCGTCTGTCTCCGTGGGAAGGTGGCAAGTAACATTTACACTTCTCAAAGACTGTGTTGTCGTGTGCACTACCAATCTGGGGAAGAATCAACAAGTCTTATCGCTCAGGGGAAAGGATCAGCCTGGTCTTTTCACACTTCCCACCAGTGCTGTGAGGGTTAATACAGACTCCAAAATGGACTCCGTGACAGTTTTGGCACGCCACAGCAAGAAGAGGGCAGGCACCACAGTTCCCAGAGAACATTTGCACCAATCTATTGGCAGGGGGAGGAGCCCCCACTCTGCAGAGAAGGATAAGGAAGTGCTGCCACATGCGCCTGATTGTGGGTTAGAGAGGAAGATGGTGCAGTTTGTGAGTGACATGACGGATTGGAGAAAGTACTCTCCCGGTGGCTGTTTCGTTCCCAGTGACGGGAAAAGTGTCCTAACTGACACCGGAGTGCAGTATGCAACAAGGGGTAAGATTGCCCTATATACCACTGGCCTGACTACACAGTTAAGGCCTTGGATCATCTGTGGATGTTGTGAGGAACAGTTTTTGAGGTTATCGCCCCAACCCAGCCTCCTCGGATACTACAGGTTGACTGGGACAGGAACTTTGCTAACGTTGCTGGGAGTGATCCCCAGAGTCCACCCGCTGTCGCCGGAGTCGTGCAGGATGCTGCTAATCCTACATCGGTGACCACCCTAGGACCCAGCACACCAGTTGCTTCTAGAGGCCGTGGTTGGGGCCAGCTGCTTGCTTTGATGTCTAAGCCTCTTGAGAGGAAAGTACCGGGGCCGGGTAAGCAAGTGAGAAGTGAGAGTCGTTTGCCTGTGGGGGAAGTGATGCCTGTAGCCAGCCAGAGAAATGAAATAGTTGTGGCGGTCAAGGTGCATGCTAAACTATCTCCTGGCTGAAGAGTATTTCACCCCTTCAGATTCTGATATCCCGTCCGACGGGTTATCGGAGTTGCTTTCGGACACTTTATCCTATACCGGGAAAAGGGGCAACAGTGATGAGGAACTAATGAGTGAGGTGCAAGAATGCGGGATTCTTTCTGCTGTTACTGCCAATGTGGAAATCAAGCTGCCTGCCGATGCAGCTTCGCTAGTCAGTATCTCCAGGTCTGTCAAGGAGGATCCGGGGAATAAAAGGGTCCCCAAAGCTGGCCCTATTGTGCCCTTACCTTAAGGTTAAGCCGGATGAAGTTGCTGGGTGTTCAGTTCAACGTGCACCAGATGCCCGGGTCCTACCCGGATATGGGGATTCTAAAACCCTGCCTAGGCTGTCCAAAATACAGTGAATCATAATAAAGAAAGTAGCAGCAGAATACGGGTACATGTATCCATAGATCCTAAACTGTCACCTAAGGTGGCTGAAAAATACCATTCTGTAGTGAATACCTGGAGCTACAGCCGAAAGATTAACCCGAACAGTGTAGTCATGCGCAGACCAGATAAAAGAGACATTAAACGTTTTGTCACCACGGTGAACACTAAAGGAGAAACCTTGATCCTGCCGATCCCGGGTACTACTGGTAACTGTCATGCGGATACCGATTCCAGCTCTCTTTGTGGATTACAAATGTGCAGTTGTGGAGTTAAAGGACACTTTGCTGAAGCCACTCTATTTCTTTGCACAAAGTTCTTTGCTAATGGGGAACATTTCAGAAAGTTGTACTGCCAGGACTGTGCTGGACTGAATGCTGCCGGCAGATACATGGAGTGATATCTTAAGCCACGTTGGCTAAAACTGAAGTTGTTGGGGTGTTCCACCCTGAAGAGCAATCTGTGACCTTCAGCAGAATGCTGTTTGCAAGTAATTGAAAAAGTTTCTTTGTCTTCAGCTGTCGTGTGGACAGACTGAAGATATCTTTGCTAGGGGACCTGTGTCCCAAAGTTCGGTCCCTTGCAACATTGCCTGGCTGCTTGTTGCCTGGAATGCAGTTATGTCTTTTTGTGCCCAGAGTTACCCTTAAAGAAGAGAGGGAACTGCTGGAAAATATGGTCCACCCTGAGTAAAATTGATGGACTGTGACATGTCATGGACATGTCAAAGGACATAATCTCACCATTCATGTGAATAATGGACTGACTTATGTGACAGAACGGTTTCTAGAGTTGGTCACCAGGTGGTGTGAGCAGTGCTGACCTGAGTGAAATATATTCACATTATGTACTAAGTGTCAGTTTGATAATTATTGGAAGGAGGTGCCATTCTCCGTTGCGGATGGGATCTGCTTTCAGAAAATAAATAATGCACTATTTTCTAGGGTGTACTTACACTGCTAGGCTGTCTTCGGCTGAGGACCAGTTCAACTCATTGTGTACATATTGCACTACGTTATTCTAGGATAGTATGCATTTGCATTGTTTTGATCTCTCTCTTTCAGGTGTTGCTGTATCGGTGCGTCTTCCTTGGCTAAGGAGAGACAGGGATCTAACCTGATGACAACCCTAACCCTCTGTATATTTGTTATTACTGTATATATTAGATAGTTAGGAAGCAATACTATTGCTTTGCTTGACTTTAAAATTGTACATAACTATTTTTGATATTTGAGTGTCATACGTGACTTACCATTTTTTTCCTGTGTCTAAAACTATGTTTATTTCATGTGGTACGCCACATGTACTGTTACTTTGTTGTTCTTCCCCTGTTTCCTCACCTATCCCAGTTTTTGCTAGGACATTCGCTCTCAGGCTTGGGAGCTCAAGTTATTTATTTTTTTCTGCAAACTCCAAGACGTGGTATTTTTTGGCCAGGGGGAGGATGGAACATCCTGGAGTTTAGGAAGGGATGCTCCTCGCAAATTTACTAGCCAGGAGTAGTTATCCTGGTTGATTGTTAGAGATCTATTGATTCCTCCCTATGTTTGGCCTGGTTGCACTTTTCTCTTCTACCACTAGGTGGCCGGGTACTTGGTGGTACTAGATAGGAGAAGGGCAATGCAAGGTCAAGTTATGGGTATGTGGGTATCTCAGCCAATGGACAAGGGTTTCTTTGAATCCCATGGCCTGCTGGGAGCTCCTATATATTTGGGTGGAGTCAAGTGATTGATCTTTTGTGCCACCTGGACGGCTGTCTGGGTGGACATGTGTCATGTTGCCCCAGGCTGCTAGGCCGGAGATTGGGCCTATCCCGGGGGCACCTGGCTGCTAAGCTGTCTGAGGGCCTACCCAGAAGCAAGAGAGCACTGCAGGGTTGGGATGGCGGCTTGCAGTCCAACCAAAAGTGACGGTTCTGCTGGCCGGGGAACCTGTCATGGTCGGAGGTAGAGGGGAAGCTGTCACCAGTAGGGGACCATCCACCTTATTACCAGGGAGCACAGTGAGTAACTGAAGCAAGTACCGGAGCATTATTCTCGCCAAATGGGCATGGTGGAGAATTGGGAAACTTCAGGCGGTGATCAAGTCAGGGATCCAGCCAGTTGAGGTGACGCTTGCAGAGCAGCCTTGTGTGCCAAGCCAGGGACCAAACATGCCAGTGGGGTGAAGCTCGAGAAGTATCTGTGAGTGCTAAGCTAGGGACCCAGCAGAGAGGTGGGTGTGACGCTTGAGGAGGATATCACCGTGAAGATTGGAGGAGCTCAAGGGATTCAGTGGCAGTGAATCAGAGGGTTTAGTGAGAGATCGGGAGCTCAGTGGGCTGAAAAACTACAAGGAGTGATTGTAATGAAAGTGAATAAACTGTTACACTTTGTGTTAGGAACTGTTAAAGACTGTTGCCATAGGAGACAGCTCTCCTGCACGTGCAGATGTGGCGTCTTGCCTTTCCCTGCACGACTGTCCTCCTATTGAAGTCTCTGAGTCTGCTCTTTGAACTTGCAACTACTTAAGGGTGTCCTGGCCCTAACCCTCTTTTCCCCAAAAACGTTTTTAAGATAAATAAACATCTCTTTTGCATCCAAGAAGTGTCTGGCGCCCAATAACTTTATCCACCTTGCACTCACTATGCCTCACAACCCACCATATACAGAAGGATGTGAGCTATCTCTGGCCCTGGAGGTTCTCATTAGACTGAAGGAGGTCGGAGGCCTTGATACATATACATGAGATTAAAAATCACATATAAAAACAATACTGTAGTACTCTACAGTGAATAACTTGACATCTCTCATAGTAGCCGTTGGTGTAAAAAATACCAGGCCGAGACAACGCTGATATATATGACGTGGCAAGAGATATAATTAGTAAGAATGGGACAAGCTCTACACGCTTCTTCAGGAGCTTATATATACAATTTCTAAAAAAAAGAGACATCAAGTGAGTATGGTACTGTAGGAGAAGAACGACAAGGGCGCCACTCCAAGTGCAATATTTAAAAACAAATTTAATAAATCTTAAAAACAGGTACTCACAAGGGTACATGTAATCAGACATGAAAGTAATATGCAGATAGTGCCAGGTGTCCCAGGGGTATAGTCCGGTCACATCTTGTAGTGTCGTTCCGCTTTATTAGACAAGCTGCGCTGGTGTATTGTCGGCAGATCCGGCCGCTGGAACGCACTGTGTGTGATCTGGGGGAGCGAGAGCACTTCCGGGTCCGTGCAGGGATAGCAAATAGGCGACGCGTTTGCGGAGCTACGCTCCTTCCTCAGGCCTAACGTGACCTGTGATTGGTCGAACCTGTTATAGTCTAAGAGGGGCTGGGATTGGAGGAAAAAACCATCTGTCACTCTCACGCATAGGCTATGTGCTGGAGGCTGTGTACTGGCATGTCAGCGTCTGCAACTGTATCAGATCTTAATAAAAAACAGCGCTGTGTGTATATAAATAGGAAACGTTTAAAAATAATAATGCATTCTATATTTTCCATTAGGATAATGTTGTCTATGAGGAAAAGTGATAATAAAAAATCAGCATACATAGGTAGGATGTGTAGCTAGAACTACTATAATTAAATAAACTAGACTGACTATGATGACAATGTTGTGAAATAGGGAATATGGATACCTGGTAGGATAAAAAATGGGGAGATGAGAAAACGGAATGGACAATGATGAACAAAAAGAAAAAATAGAAATGAGAATAAAAATAAAAATAATAATAATGAATAGATATAATGGAGTGATGTAGATTTAGGTATTGTTATTGAAAAATTAAAATAAAAATTAAATTAAAAAAGAGAAAAGGACATGATGAAAGAGATGGATAAAAATAATAATAACAATGTTGATAATAACTGCATTAAAAATAGGTATAGAATAATATGATGTGGTAAAAATGAAGGAAAAAGTAAAAAATGAATAAGTATATAGGAAATTATTATTATAAAAATTATATATAAAAAGAAATATGAATAATAATGATATTGAAAATGGAGAAATAAATAAAGATTGGGTAAATGTGATAATATGCAAAATAAAAATATATAGCAATAAAAATAATAAAAATATGTAAGTAATGAGGATGAATTATAATAAACTGAAAATGAGGTAATATGGATAATGGCAATAAATCTAAAATAAAGAATATATTCCTGACATTATTGTGGAATTCTTGCAATATTGGGATGATAGTGATAAGTGCAATTGTTCTTACGTGACTAGTACATAATAGATAGATCATAATTATAAATTCTAAATAGAAATGTAAATATGCTTTGATACGGGACCACACTGGTATGTTTTCTTATAAGATGAAGAAGAATATGTGCTGGTTGAGCTTAAAAGTGATATTCAAACGTAACATATTAGCGACCACTACTACATCATGATAAGAAAAAGGGGGGGGGGGGAGGGGAAGGGGAAGGGGAGGAAGACATACATGATGATAATTCTGGGGTACCTACATCAGAACAAAAAATATGTTTATATGACAAACAGGTATGTTGGGAGTTATAGCAGCCTGGTATAACATGGAGGACTAGGAGAGCGGTCAAATAAGACTACTCGTCTCTGTTTCCTCGTTTAGTCCTCCAGGGGCCAGGGTGTCCAGAGTGTATATCCAGTACGTTTCCCTCTGGCAGAGACGTTTAAAATGCTCTGCCAGTGGGAACGTACCGGAAATAGACTCGATAATCCAAACTTTGAGGCCAGATGAAGAATGATTGTGTTTTTGAAGGAAATGGAGGGGAACACTGTGATGGTCATCTCCTGCCTCTACTAGGCGGCGGTGCTCGCCAAACCTCTTTCTTAAAGTGCGTATGGTGCGGCCTACATAGTGTAACCCACATGGACATGTCAAGTAGTAAATGACAAATTCTGTGGAACAGTTGTAGAAGTTGCTGATCTGATATGTCTGACCCTTGATGGTAAATTCTTTTTGACCATGATGGACATGACTGCATGTAAGGCATAGTTTTTTTCGGCACTGGTACATCCCAATTAAGGGAATAAGACAGGGAAATGTTTTGTTGGAATTTTGTTGGCATTTGTATTTACTGGGTGCTATCAGATTTTTAATGTTCCTACTCTTCCGGTACGTAAACTTGGGTTTGGAGGTGATTGTGGATTTTAAATGTGGATCCTGAAGAAGGATCGACCAGTGTTTGGTGAGTATACGTTCCATGGCTTTGTGTTTAGAGTGGAACTGAGTCACAAACCTAACCGGCTGTAATGAAGATTGAGTGGTTTCACTGGGGGATATGGGAGGTTCTGACAGATAGAAATCGAATGCTTCGTTTATGAGTTTTGGTGGGAAAGCTTTATCCATGAACTTTTGTTTTAGATGGGACCCTTCCGTGATATAATCAGATTGCCTGGTACAGTTTCTGCATAACCGGCAGAACTGACTCTTAGGGATATTAGCAATCCATCTTGCATGGTGGCAACTCTGATGGTGCAAAAAAGAATTGCCGGCTGTCGGCTTATTGTAATTTTTGGCCAATATTTTGCCATCTTGGTGAAAAAGTAGAAGATCTAGAAATGCGAGTTGAAGCTGATCATGTTCTGAAGTGAAAGTGAGGCCATACTCATTGTTATTGCAGTGTTTAGTTAAATCTGAGAAAAAGGGCTCTGGGCCATCCCAAATGACGATAATATCGTCTATATACCTCCCATAGAAAACTATATGGGTGGTAAAGGGATTATTGAGCCAGATGTAATTGGCCTCCCAGTAACCCATAGTCAAATTTGCGTAACTGGGTGCAAAATTCGCACCAATAGCTGTGCCCTTTGTTTGGAGATAGAAATCACCATCGAACTCAAAATAGCTATGGGTCAGAATTCTGTGGCCTCTAGAATGAACTCTGCCTGACCGGGGTTTAGCATGGGATCGGAAGAAAGAAAGCTAGCGATAGCTCTGAGGCCTATGTGATGTGGGATTGAAGTATAGAGCGAGCTAACATCCAAGGATGCCTACAAGTATGTGGGTTCCCAAGTGTAGTGTTCTAACTGTTGCATAAGATGGAATCCGTCTCAAATGTAAGAAGGGAGACTGGTTGCAAGTGGTTGTAAAAACTGATCTATGTATTGAGAAATGGAACTGGTGATACTATCCATAGCCGCAACTATGGGTCGACCTGGTGGATTTTGGATACTCTTGTGTATTTTCGGAATATGATAAAAATATGGGGTGGAAAAAAATGGCCGATTGAAAAAAGCATACTCGTGTTTTGAGATTATGTCATTGTTTTTAGCTCTATCAGTGAGAATTTTGACTTCTGTAATGAAGCTTGACAAAGGGTCGCAGCGCAGTTTACGGTATGTGCTATCGTCTGACAGAAGACGGCGGGCTTCAGCTAGATACTCACTGCGATCTTGGACCACAATGCCCCCACCTTTGTCCGCCGTCTTGATGACTATGTTGTGATTACCAATGAGATTTTTGAGGGATGATTTTTCTTGAGAAGTGAGATTGGAGTGATTGGAATGGCTATCGTATGTCAGTTGGCAAAGTTTTTTTATATCAGAAAACACCACCTGATAAAAGGTTTGCAGATAGGGTCCCTTTGAATGTGTGGGATTCACCACAGATTTGGGCCTAAAGGTACTATACTGTATAGGGGGAGAGGTGGAGAGATGCTGTGTGAGAAGGAGTAGATCTACATCCTCATCATCACTCTCCATGTTGTATAAATCCTTTAAGATACTCAATTCAGGTGAATCACTGTTATCTGAAGGAACATTGAGAGATTGGAAGGTATGTGACTGTTAGTAACCTGAGATGTTTTCATGCTGTAGTGACGTTTTAAAGTAAGGTTGCGGATGAACATATGAAGATCTTTGAATAACTGGAATGAATTAGGTAGTGAGGTAGGGGCAAAATTAAGACCCCGCTGTAAAATTGAGGCCTCAGCTGGAAACAGATTGTGGGAAGATAGATTGTATATTTTTATTGTTTGAGGGACTTCGCCCTGTGGTTTGTGCCGTTGTTTGCCCCCTCGTTTGCCTCTTCTTCTAATTTTCCCTGTGGATGGGCAGCTGGGCAGCGAGGGGGGAATTACTAAAAAATCTTGTGAGTCAGGCGGAGAGCAGTTGGATGGAACTGGTATGGTAGATATTAAGGAATCTATATTGGGAGAAGAACTGTGTGTCTGTATGTTGGCATTCTGAAGACGAGCGTCAGAAACAGAGGTACAGCTGATGGATTTTGCCAAAACAGAAGTTGTCATTGAACTAGACTTGAGAATGGATTTTGAAAGATCCATAGTGTGGTTCTGAGATGTGAGTAAATTGCTTGAGTTGATATTGTTATCTCTTGTGGGCCCACTTGGAGTGATTGGCTCATTGGTATTGGTGACATTGCCGGAGGAATGAGGATGGTGATTGTTAGAATTAGTATTTGTATTTAGATTTTTATTCAAGCGATGTCTGGTTTTCTTAATTGGTATGCGTTGAGGTTTGGGAGTGAGTGGGTGTGTTTTGGAAGTGGGCATGGTTCTGGAGTAGATGTTGGTGGAATACGTGGACTGGGGCAAGGGTTTGGGCCTCGACGGAGGCCATGGTCTTGCACCTGGGGGTCCCACTATGCATTCCATGAGAGGCGTGAGGTGGGTAGGGGGGTGGGTTAAATGATTGGTATTTGGAGCGCGATGGCACCTTTTCCAATTAAAGACCCTCCCTAGATTAAAATCATCTAGGTCTCTCCTCACCTTCTATAATTTGGTCTGAATTAGGGCATCTTCATCTTTCTTACTGTGGTGTTTGAGAGTATTAAGCCATGAATTGGGTAAACTAGCTGTGGTGGTACTCAAATTGGAAATGTTGGTTTTAAATTGTTCAACCAGATCTAGATACTTGATCTGTCTCTGTTGAATGATGATCCGCATCCATTTTTGTGAACAAAATTCGGAGATCTGGGACCACTCGCTGGTCAATTCAGATGTCAGAAAGGAACACGTTTTTAATACTCTCAACCCTCGGGGGGAGATGGAGTGGGAAATGTATTGCTCTAAGAAGAACTTATCCCACCATTGATGATTGGCCGCAATCATGAGGTGTTCTAATTTTCTAAACTGTGTGCAGCAAGTTTTTAGGATGTGTCTAGGAACGGAATAATGTTGTTTAACCACTTCAATACCAGGCACTTAGACACCTTCCCGCCCAGCCCAATTTTCACCTTTCAGCGCTGTCACAATTTGAATGACAATTGCGCGGTCATGCTACACTATACCCAAACAAATTTTTTATCATTTTGTTCCCACAAATAGAGCTTTCTTTTGGTGGTATTTGATCACCTCTGGGGTTTTTATTTTTTGCGCAACAAATAAAAAAAGACTGAAAATTTTGAAAAAAAACACGTTTTTCTTTGTTTCTGTTAAAATTTTTTGTAAATGAGTACGTTTTCTTCTTCAATGACGGGCACTGATATGGCTGCACTGACGGGCACTGATACGGCGGCACTGATGGGCACCGATGAGGTGGCACCAATGAGGTGGCACTGATGAGGTGGCACTGACGGGCACTGATGATGGGCACTGATAGGCGGCACTGATGCGCACTGATAGGTGGCACTAATGGGCACTGATAGGTGGCACTGGTAGGTGGCACTGATGGGCACTGATAGGTGGCACGATGGGCACTGATAGGCGGCACTGATGGGCACTCGTAGGTGGCATTGATGGGCACTCGTAGGTGGCGTTGATGGGTAGTTATGGGTGGCACTGATAGTTGGCACGGATGGGCACTGATAGGTGGGCACAGATGGGCACAGATGGGCACTGACAGGTGGCACCGATGGACACTGATGGGTGGCACTGATGATACTAATTGATGGCAGTGATGCCCCTAAGTGTGGCATTGCTGGGCATCACTGCAACATAATTGTGCCAATCAGTGCCCATTTGTGGGCACTGATTGGCACAGATTTGGCACTGACTGGGCACATGTGGATGGCCATGGGGTACATACCTGGCCATCCACATGTTTCCCTTCCCTGGTGGTCCTAGTGGCGATCCCTGGTGGTCCAGTGTGGTGATCTGCGGGGGGGGCTGCGCTGATAAACAATCAGCGCAGACCCCCCCTGCCAGGAGAGCCGCCGATCGGCTCTCCTCTACTTGCGTCTGTCAGACGCGAGTGAGGAAGAGCCGATCAACGGCTCTTCCTATTGACAGCGTGATCAGCCGTGAGGCTCTTTACCAAGATCGGTGACACACCGGTCCACCGATCGCCGCGATGCGCGCCCCCGGGGGCGCGCTGCGGCATGTTATCCTGAAGGACGTCATATGACGCCCAGTCAGGATAACTGAACCACCGCCCGGCCGTCAATCCGCTATAGGCCGGGCGGGAAGTGGTTAAAGAAATTTGTTGGAAATAAACCTTATAATTGATCGAGTATATCGTATTTGGCTTTTTCTAATTGCTGTAACCACTCCATGTTTGGAATGGTATGGTAGAAAAGCGTATAAATGAATTGTTACAGTACTGCTATTCTATAATCTAAGAAAAGAAAATGAAAAGAGGGAAAAAAAAGAAGAAAAGAGAAAAAAATTGATAATAATTGAAAGAAAAAACAATAATTGAACAAATGATAAAAGGTGAAAATGGTGTTATGTACACACTTCCTCACATAAACACTTCTATTTAGAAGGGGAAAATGAATATGGACGAGAGGATGTAATGTAACAGTCTATAGCGAACAGTCTAGGATGAAAAAGATTATTGTATCTATTAGCAACATCCAAAATGTGCTAGAGTGACAAACAGAGTCTATCAGAGGATAAATTAGACCTCATACAAAAGTACAGTAAACAAGTGAGAAACTTGATGTTCCACAGAGAGCATCAGTTCATATATCTACTATACTCTGTCGGTTAATACCATCAAAATGTATTAAAGTGACAAACAGTGTGTATCAAACATAGAGTGTAAATTTAACCATATGTAGGAGGACAATCTATCAATGAGGGATCCAATATTCCAAAGAACACCTCTATAGATATGTCCTCTATGATAAGGCAATATAAATCAAATGTGCATCACACAAATTAAACCCACAACTTAAAAAACAGACATAAGCGTGTATGGGTAAGGATAAAAAGTCTCTAAAGTGCGGACAGTTCATACAATCAGATGGAGACTTCTTGAAGCATAGATATCTATCTCAGAATGACATTTGTTGGATTCCTCCAGTGATCAGCCTGGTGTGAGAGTAATATAAAATGCCCTTACCGGACGCGGTGGACTCACAGGCCGTACAGCGGTGAGTCATACGGGCTTGAACCGTGTACCACGGTAGGGTTATGGCAGTTCCTGGTCCACACTCAGATGATCCTGATAGGAAACTCCAATCGTGCCCGATCTCCTGGTACGTTCCTCCAGCACTCACTTGGGACTTGAATAGTTTCAGATAAGGACAACAGGAGAAAGAAGGCTCCACATAGTGTGAATTCCGTTTTTGTCAAAGGTTTAATTGTATCAAAGTTTCCAGCATAAAAATTCCAGATAAAAGCAAGATTCATAAAAGCATAAAAAATGTAATTGAGCGCAGTAGATAGATGGTTTGAGGTAGCGTCCTACACCCGACGCGTTTCGTCTGAGAAGACATCAACTGGGGTACAGCTCACCTCTCGTCTACTGCGCTATTAAATAGAACATGCTCAAAATTACATTGGGGACACCTGTGCGGCGTGACTTCCGGGTTTGCATCACGTGGGGATGTTTTAGTCAGCTGACCCTCTGTCTAACCTATCACTAGATGGCTCTTGGATCCAAACCAAACCTCGGCTTGGATCATCCATGTGGCCAATTAGAGTCAGACAATATAGACATGTGATCACCGTGCTCACGCGTCACCACGTTATGACGCGGAGCGCAGTGCAATTCCCCTAACTAGCTGGCTATACATGGACGCGTGCGTCGTGTACGTCACCGCGTATCCACGTGGTGACGACATACGCAGGAACATCCCTCTCATTAGAAAGCGCTGCATCTAGTGAAGGAAGACAGCTCATCGCGCAGGCGCAACAGCGCGAGATATCATACCCACCGGAGACTGTCAGAGATTGGTGTTATAAATAAACACCAAATAGAGCTGTTTCCTTCCTCCATTGGCCGCTTATATTGTTCCTTATGTTTACCAGGATCGTCAAGCGCAGATCGAATAGATTGCTTAACATTCTGGAAACAATACAAACATTGCGGCATGAGAGTAATATAGATGCACGGACCAATGGAATCATCGAGGGGAATATGTAAAGTTAAACCATAACAGTCACGACACACATGTTACCCCCTATTAACAATCATCCATCCTCCATGAAATAATACAATCATATTGAAAAATGTAAAAATCAATTTTTTTAAAAAATGCGTATAGATCTAGGGAAGTATATAATCACATAAAATTAGCAATTATAATCCCCCTTATGTTATTGGCCGTAACCCTATATCAGAAACGTGTGTCAAAAGGAAAAGAAACCATAAAAAATATATATATTTCTCTTTTCCTCTGCTACACAGAGATCAATAGAATATTAACCCATTATGATCAGAGAAGGGAGGAAGGGACAACTACGAGTCCGATAGCCGTTATTAGAGAAGTTATAGATATATCTAAAGCCCATATAGTAGAGATAGCAGAGTCTAGTCCACAATAGAGTACCTACAGACAATCCAAAGAAAACAAAAATATAAAAAATATAAAAAATAACTTCTTCATCTTTGTATTTGTCCATACCACCCAAAGGTATGGATGTATTTGAATACCGCACGAATCGCACTTTTAATATAGAAGGTGTTTTTTCAATTCTAAATACAGATTCTGAAATGGGAGGTCTCTTCCTAAGTTTGAAAAACCTAATGGTTTCAGAAATCCATTTGGAATGGGACATCGCATTTTTGGAACAGTACTCTAAAGACCGGATGGTCCCAAGAGGGTTAAGATGGACTATCCATCCACAACAAGGAGATTCGGACACGGAAACTTGGTTCCACTATTTTAATGAGGCAGGGATCTCATTGCTCAGTTTCCTTATGGATAGGAAACGGGCACGGAGAAATACACTAGATAAAGAGATTAAAGAGATCCGGGATAAATTACTTCCTTATAAATCCACAGCAGAATATATCAATTTATCTACAAATTTAAAAAATCATTTAGAAAAAGAGGAACGGGAACAAAAAATTAAAAAACAGAAAAAATATAGTAGAGATATGAATGACTATAAAACAGGGAATGTATTTATTTGGCAAAACAAGGAACAGACTGTGGGGTCTACGGAACATAATGGGATGGAGGTGACAACATCATCCAATACAAGGGCCCTGGAAGCAGGTGTGGCCCCTCCCCCATCCAAAGGGGATGGTCACAGGGTCCAATACCCACCTGACCCCCATACACCGAGATATCAATATAAGAGTCCAGCCCCCCAACAGAGGGGTAGAGGCAAAAGAGGGAGGGGCAAGAGTAGGAGGAACGATGATCGTGTTTCATATAATGAACAGGGTCCTCGGGACTCCTCAGTACAAGGTGGATACAGGGGTCATGATGATTATTATCACTATGAACCATACCCCCAAAGGACACCCCTTCGGACCTATAATAGGTTCTCCCCTCTGAGAGAGGAACAAAACCAGAATTACCATTCTCAATATTCCTATAGAACTAGGGATAATGACTACCCAGAAAGGTCTCCATATAATTACAATCAACGGTTTCCTAAGGCTCCAAGGATGGAGGGTTTTCACAAGCGGAACGAAGACCCCCCACACTATGGAGAACAAAACGGGGCACCAGAGGGGGGAGGCGTGCCCGTAAAAAGAAAGCGGGTATAGAAAATAAAGGCATCTTCAACCTGAGTAAAGCAACTTTTTCGGAAGCTGAAAAGATTGTTTTAGAGAAAGGTTTGAAGTTTGCCCCCCCTAAAAAACTGAATAAGTTTTCTGCCTTCATTGACGTACAAAAATACGTGCGAAAATTAAACATTCAAAGGTATATTATGTCAAATTCGAGTAGACCGCTTTGTCCACAGACTAATACCCACACTGTACATTCAGGATTGAGCCATCCATCTTTGTTCAACCCTCCAGCTCCTATGGCACCTCCAATTAAGGTATTTAGAGACCTAGTTTTGAAGGATCTTGAAGAGCTTCCCCCTAAAAGGATATATAATGATCCAAAGTTTAAAATAGGACTAAAGTCACTTTGTGAAAGAAAGAACCTTATCATCCGTTCTGCAGATAAGGGGGGAGGAGTGGTCATCCTTGACAAAAGTGACTATCACAGTGAGATGACCAGGATTCTCGGTGATGTTGAGACATACCGCCGCCTTCAAAAAAACCCAACGTTGGAATACAAAAAGAAACTAATAGACCTGGTAGATACTGGATCACAATTAGGCATTTTAAATAAAAAAGAAAAGCATTTTTTAGTACCTGTGGCACCACGTATTCCTATCATGTACTATCTTCCGAAAGTACATAAAAATGCGTCAAATCCGCCAGGACGCCCGATCATCAGCGGCATCAATTCTGTAACTTCTAAGGTAGGGAAATACATCGATTTTTTCCTCCAACCGATAGTCCAATCTGTTCCTTCTTTTTTAAAAGATACCAGAGACACCATTATGAAATTGCAGAAAGTCACAGATACTAGGAATTTAATATTAGCCACTGCGGATGTTACGTCCTTATATACATCTATACCCCAAACGCAGGGTTTGGAAGCTGTTGAGTGTTTTCTCTCAAGAGAGGGTAACATCCCCCGAACACAAAGAAAGTTCATCATGGATTTACTTAAATTTGCCACAGGTGCCAACTATTTTTGGTACAATGACCAATTTTACCTACAGACAAAGGGAGTGGCCATGGGAGCAAAGTTTGCTCCCAGCCTGGCAAACATCTTCATGGCCAAATGGGAGGAGGATGTCGTCTATGCTTTAAACCCCCCGGAGCTAGTTCTTTGGGTGAGGTACATAGACGACATCCTCCTCCTATGGAGGGGGAGCATGGACTCTTTGGACGCATTCATTACTATCCTGAATGCAAACCAGAGAGGAATCCATCTGACACACGAAGCCAGCCCGTCCAGAATCCATTTTTTGGATCTAGAGATCACATCCAATAATGGACATCTGGAAACCAAAACATTCTTCAAGGCTACGGATCGGAATGGATACATTCCGACCGATAGCTGTCACCATGAGGTATGGCTCAAATCCATTCCGAAAAGTCAGCTAGTGAGAATAAGGAGAAATTGTTCTCACCTTTCAGACTATTTCCTGCAAGCTGAAATTTTAAAAAAAACGTTTCTGTGAAAAAGGCTATGACAAATCCCTTATCACTAAGGAGATCCAAGAGGTAGCTCAAATTGATCGGGCCGCTTTACTGGTCACCCAATCAAAAAAACCTATAAAACACGGAGATTCTAAACATAAGTGGTCTTTTCTTACGAATTTCTCTACTCAATACAAACAAGTTAGAGACATCATTAAAAAACATTGGAAAATACTGAAGAGTGACACCATTTTGGGCCCAGTGTTACCCGAACAGGCTGCGACTATTTTTAGGGGTGTTCCATCAATTAAAGGACAAATCGCACCAAATGTGATAGATCCCCCAAATAAGATATCTTTCTTTCAGGACATTAAGGGATTTTATCCCTGCAGAAGATGTACAGTGTGCAAATGGAATGTTTGTCAGGCACGAAAAATAGAAACTTTCAATTCTACCACTACAGGCAAACAATACAAAATGAAACAATTTGCTACATGCAAAACCCCATATATTGTATATCTCATTACATGCCCGTGCAAAAAACAATATATTGGTCGGACAATACGGAACTTTACCACCAGGGTAAAAGAACATATTACAGCAATTAAAAAGGGTAAAACCAATCATAGTGTTTCAAAACATTATGCATCATATCATGACCGTAATCCAGCAGGGACCACTTTCCAGGTCATAGATCGGTTTATTCCGCATTGGAGAGGGGAATCTAACATAAGGGGAGTCTCGAAACTTGAAACCTGGTGGATACACCAAATTAAATGCTATGTACCCCACGGTTTAAACATCGAGTGGGACATCAATGCGTTTATTAATCAGTCTTAAAGACCCCTATCAGGCCCCCTTGTTCTGATTTGCTGATTTAGTTATTTTTTATATTTTTTATATTCTTGTTTTCTTTGGATTGTCTGTAGGTACTCTATTGTGGACTAGACTCTGCTATCTCTACTATATGGGCTTTAGATATATCTATAACTTCTCTAATAACGGCTATCGGACTCGTAGTTGTCCCTTCCTCCCTTCTCTGATCATAATGGGTTAATATTCTATTGATCTCTGTGTAGCAGAGGAAAAGAGAAATATATATATTTTTTATGGTTTCTTTTCCTTTTGACACACATTTCTGATATAGGGTTACGGCCAATAACATAAGGGGGATTATAATTGCTAATTTTATGTGATTATATACTTCCCTAGATCTATACGCATTTTTAAAAAAAAATTGATTTTTACATTTTTCAATATGATTGTATTATTTCATGGAGGTTGGATGATTGTTAATAGGGGGTAACATGTGTGTCGTGACTGTTATGGTTTAACTTTACATATTCCCCTCGATGATTCCATTGGTCCGTGCATCTATATTACTCTCATGCCGCAATGTTTGTATTGTTTCCAGAATGTTAAGCAATCTATTCGATCTGCGCTTGACGATCCTGGTAAACATAAGGAACAATATAAGCGGCCAATGGAGGAAGGAAACAGCTCTATTTGGTGTTTATTTATAACACCAATCTCTGACAGTCTCCGGTGGGTATGATATCTCGCGCTGTTGCGCCTGCGCGATGAGCTGTCTTCCTTCACTAGATGCAGTGCTTTCTAATGAGAGGGATGTTCCTGCGTATGTCGTCACCACGTGGATACGCGGTGACGTACACGACGCACGCGTCCATGTATAGCCAGCTAGTTAGGGGAATTGCACTGCGCTCCGCGTCATAACGTGGTGACGCGTGAGCGCGGTGATCACATGTCTATATTGTCTGACTCTAATTGGCCACATGGATGATCCAAGCCGAGGTTTGGTTTGGATCCAAGAGCCATCTAGTGATAGGTTAGACAGAGGGTCAGCTGACTAAAACATCCCCACGTGATGCAAACCCGGAAGTCACGCCGCACAGGTGTCCCCAATGTAATTTTGAGCATGTTCTATTTAATAGCGCAGTAGACGAGAGGTGAGCTGTACCCCAGTTGATGTCTTCTCAGACGAAACGCGTCGGGTGTAGGACGCTACCTCAAACCATCTATCTACTGCGCTCAATTACATTTTTTATGCTTTTATGAATCTTGCTTTTATCTGGAATTTTTATGCTGGAAACTTTGATACAATTAAACCTTTGACAAAAACGGAATTCACACTATGTGGAGCCTTCTTTCTCCTGTTGTCCTTATCTGAAACTATTCAAGTCCCAAGTGAGTGCTGGAGGAACGTACCAGGAGACCGGGCACGATTGGAGTTTCCTATCAGGATCATCTGAGTGTGGACCAGGAACTGCCATAACCCTACCGTGGTACACGGTTCAAGCCCGTATGACTCACCGCTGTACGGCATGTGAGTCCACCGCGTCCGGTAAGGGCATTTTATATTACTCTCACACCAGGCTGATCACTGGAGGAATCCAGCAAATGTCATTCTGAGATAGATATCTATGCTTCAAGAAGTCTCCATCTGATTGTATGAACTGTCCGCACTTTAGAGACTTTTTATCCTTACCCATACACGCTTATGTCTGTTTTTTAAGTTGTGGGTTTAATTTGTGTGATGCACATTTGATTTATATTGCCTTATCATAGAGGACATATCTATAGAGGTGTTCTTTGGAATATTGGATCCCTCATTGATAGATTGTCCTCCTACATATGGTTAAATTTACACTCTATGTTTGATACACACTGTTTGTCACTTTAATACATTTTGATGGTATTAACCGACAGAGTATAGTAGATATATGAACTGATGCTCTCTGTGGAACATCAAGTTTCTCACTTGTTTACTGTACTTTTGTATGAGGTCTAATTTATCCTCTGATAGACTCTGTTTGTCACTCTAGCACATTTTGGATGTTGCTAATAGATACAATATAGCGCTACACTTTTTATTTTTATTTTCAGTGTCACAATTAGTCTAATTGGTGGTGTTGGCTGCTCATCATTATATTCAATTTCCACTTTTATTGGTTGGCGCAGCAGTTTTTCCCCTTTATTTTTATGAAAAAGATTATTAATACACAAATATATACCTATATACGTGCACACAATAAAAGTATAAAACCAATATATGCAATATCACAAATGTTTTTGTATAATAAGAAATCTCAGTGTTGAATTAGGGATTAAAATCAGATGGAAGCTATGCCGTGATGGACAGGAAAAAGGAAAAATGAGAACGGGAGTGAGGGACCAGGGAAAGATGAAAAGGGGGAAAAAAGAATGAAGGGAAACAATGACACGAAAAAGGGGGGGGGTGGGGAAGGGAGGGGGGGTGTTTTTGGGGAAATAAAATTAGACTGGGTAATAATAGCAGGTTAAATTAGAGGGGGCACTGGACTGGTGACCAAAAGTAGAATAAGCAGCACAACATTTTGCTTCAGAAAACAATATACAACATGTGGATGTGAGCGCTATATTCAGTACAATTAGAAAAACAGTTTTGGCCCCCAAAAATCTGGTTTTTTATGGTGAAGAAAAAGTGGGGTGGTTGGGAAGGTTGATACACAACTAATAACATAAATTGACAATCTGGAACTATAATAATAACTGGGTGATCAAAACAACAGACTCTGAGCTGCTAAAGTCCAAAAGGAACTAGATTATAGTCCAATAGAAGCAGTTGTAGAAGGCAGCCCTGTTGATAAAGAAGAAGCAATCCTCTGGATACTGTAGGAGAAGAACGACAAGGGCGCCAAGTGAGTATGGTAACCATATGTAAAAATTTCAATATTCTATAAACGACGTAGCATAACTGTGCCCGGAAACCAGCAGACCACGGAGAATGCATGCAAATGATCTGTGGGCAGAATGCAGGGATATGCCTTGTACTAGTAAATAAACACCAAGAAAACACAGTTGACATCATGAATGTGTTTGATAGTATTGATAGTATAAGAGAAAAAGAAAGGGGGGAGGGGGCAGCATCACCAGGTGGTTTGTGCAAAAAAAAGTTTTAAAAATGCACATGAAACAATAAAAATGAAATATTCCTTTAAATATCGTGCCTGGGGGGTCTCCTTAGTCTGCATGCAAAGTAGTGCATCTTTCCCATGCTTATAACTGCACCACAGCAAAATCACATTTCTAAAGGAAAAAATTTCATTAGAAACTGCTCATGTCTGTAATGTATTGTCGGATCCCGGCAATATAGATTAAAATCATTGAAAAAAAAGGGAGTGAGAATCCCCCCAGTTCATTACCAGGGCCTTTGGTCGGGTATGAATATTATGGGAAACCCCGCAACAAAATTTTAAAAAAAAATGCACGGGGGTCCCCCCAAAATCCATACCAGACTCTTATCCGAGCACGCAACCTGGCAGGCCACAGGAAAAGGGGGGGACGAGAGAGCGCCCTCCTGAACCATACCAGGCCACATGCCCTCAACATGGGGAGGGTGTTTTGGGGTCCCTCCCAATACACCTTCTTCCCATGTTGATGGGGACAAGGGCAATACATGACAGCCGCGAGCAGTTTAGTTTACATTTTTTCCTTTACAAATTTCATTTTGCTGCTCTAATTCATAACACTATGTATGGTCGCTATGTAAGCAGCCTTATATAGTGTGGGGCGTGGACTCAGCCCCCTGAGCCATGATTGGCCAAAGGCGCGCTGTGATTGGCTAAAGCATGCAGGTCAGGTGCATGCTTTGGTCAATCAGCAGCTGTCAATGCACTGCGATCTCGCAGTGCATTGACAGTCTCGCAGTGCATTATGGGGCGTTCCGCGAGCTCTCGAATTTCCTGCGAACGCCCCATAATGTTCTAAATTTGGTGAACGGGCAAACACCCAATGTTTGAGTCGAACATACATTCGACTCAAACATCGGGCTCATCCCTAGTTATAAGTACAACAATCGGTTAAATACTGCAAAACATGTAAAGTCCTTGTGCATTTCATAACTCCTTCACTGAGTCAAACAAAACGTATGCCCCACTGTGGCAATGCTTGCACTTCTGACCAAGCACTTACAAATGTGATAAAACCGCATGCACTTCTGACTAAGCACTTAAAACCTCCAACTGTGCTAAAGATGCATGCCCTTCTGTGGCAATGCTTGCACTTGTGACTAAGCACTTACAAATGTGCTAAAAACGCATGTCCCATTGTGGCGATGCACGCACTTCTGTCCTAGCACTTAAAGCCTGTGATCAGCTCTAATGCAAAAACATCACTACAGCCCCAAATTCGGTTCCTTTAAGGCCTCATGCCCACTGGATGTTTTCTGTACTGCTCCTAGGGGGCATTTTGCATTTTTTTTCTGCCTCTAAAGTCCCCTCCATTTAGTCTATGTGTCCATGCACACTATAGGCATTTAGAGGAGTTTAGAGGCAGAAATCCCACAGCCAGTGAAAAAAAATCTGGCTTGTATTTTCAGATGAAGTATTCAGGGCTAGACGCAATCCCGGATGAGCCCCCACATGTACGGCTACCCCTCTAGGAGCCACATGAATGATGGGTCCTTTTTTCACTCCCAGTGATAATCCGCCCTGTACCTGGACCCGACATCCACTGACACACCAGAAACAGTTGATATGGTCTTTCAAGATATACTGCAGATATACTGTAGTACACAAGATAGTCAGAGACTGCAAAATTACTACAGAAAATGGTCAGAGACAGCAGATATGCTACGGGAGAGGCTGATAGACTAAGATTCCCACATCACATCCATACATGTAGTAGGGGTAATATAAACAAGAGTCAATTAACCTACCAGCATGCCTTTGGACAGTGAGAGAAAACTGGTGTACCTGGAGGAAACCCATGCAAGCCAGTAACATCTTAAGAGCATTATAGGCCCCCGGGCAATACAGTGCACTGGGGCCCTGTCTACACAATCACGCACGAGAATAAAAATGCAAATTATCAATAAGGCTATATTTATTGGTACTTCCAAGAAAATCAGTGTTTAAACATTAACACAATGTTTGGACAATATAACACGAGCTTGAAAAGCAAGAAATTGAAAAACAAGAAATTACAGATTGAAATGAGACAGTACAAAATCTCTAATTATGTGTAAGCGTGTAAGCGGGAGATATTTGTAATTTGGCAGTGCTGAAGACTTTTGGTCACCCTAGGCTAGTGGCCAGCAGGGCCCACAGGTCAGTGGCCAGCAGGACCCACAAGTCAGTGGCTAGCAGGACCCAGATGTCAGTGGCCAGCAGGACCCACATATTTTTAACATAAAATACAATAAAAGATTATGTAGGTCACTTTGTGCTTTTTAAAAGTCCTTTGAAATAAATGTGAAATGTGTTTTATGCTGTTCATCAAGAGTTATTCTGCCTACAGCCATCATTTTAAGCAATATAGTGGCAATTATTACTCTGAAAATGTTCAAAATATCTTTTTTTTCTGTTATGAAGATCCAAAAATATCCCAAAGATGCCTACATCACTTCAAGGACAATAACAACAAAACTGAATTGAAATAACTATGTCAAGCACATATTAATGCACATGGTGCTCAAAGTTTTTAGTTTAGAGCATACTCAAGAAATGAGTCTGTCTCCTGTTTTATCTGCTCAATAAAGTGGATTGCCAGCCAAACTTCTTTTAGCTTCCACCTAACTTTACAGAAACAGATATTCAGTTAGATTGACATTATACTGACAATCCTCCATTTTCTTACTCTTACGTCCACTTTGCTGTTAAAGCAGTTGTGTAGCGGGTCAAACTATGACTGTGCAGTCCAATAAGCACTAAAATTAGAATTAGATCTAGTGCACTCAGTAATCAGCTCTCATTCCTAGTCATTTAAAATTCAATATAAGTCTGCATCAGTCCTAAGGGGTGTGGCTGTTACCCAACTTTGCCAGCACAGAGCACTGGAGAGGGAAGGCAGAAGTAGTATCACTGGCATAAAAAGGTACATTAAGGCATTTCAAAGCAAAAATCAGTCACAAATCATTACATCCAGTGGTACAAGAATATAAAAAGTTAGGTAAGTTTACACTTTAGTTGTGCTTTAAGTGTACTGTGAAGGGTTCAAACTCAACCTGGGTGTCTAATTCTTTCTTTTATACAGACACAGAGATATTCCCCCACCTTTAGACAGTTCTCCTGAGAGGTGATCTTGCTGGTTCTCCTCCGTGGAATGGCCTCTTTATATGTTACCGTGTGAAATTCACTAGGGTGACACAATATTAAAGTGATGTTAAAGGCTTTCTTTAAAAAAACAAAAAACAAATAAGTCATACTTACCTGCTCTGTGCAGCGATTTTGCACAGAGCAGCATGCATCCTCCTCTTCTCAGGTCCCCACCATCATTCTGGGCCCCTCCCTCCTGCTGAGTGCCCCCAGAGCAAGCAGCTTGTAATGGGGGCACCCAAGCAGGCTTGTTCCCAAGTCAAGGCCCTGTGTGTCCATTCACATACAGAGCTGAAGCATGGTCAAACCCCTCTCTCTCCTGTGATTGACAGCAGTGGGAGCCAACGGCTCTTGCTGCTGTCTCAGCCAATGAGAAGGGAGAGTCAGTGGAGAGCCGAGGCTCTTATGCACATCGCTGGATTGAGATGGGCCGCAGGTAAGTATTTGGGGGGCTGCTGCACAGAGAAGGTTTTTTACCTTCATGTATAGAATGCATTAAGGGAAAAATACCTTGAGCCTTTAGAATACCTTTAATGGTGTCATCAGCCTCCTAGTGGATTCTTCATAGAGTATATAGTGTAGGGCAAGTATCATATCGTGAACACATCAGAGATGGAAACCAGGAAATATGGTTATACTGCAGAACACTACTATTAGCAAATTCTACTACACCTTCAGTGATATCACAAGCGCTTTATACCAAAAAACACACCCCTACCAATTATGTATTCAGAGTAGATAACCATTCTTAATGCTGGCCATGGAGGGATCGCAAATTTGGCTGGTTCAGCAGGTACCAGACGAATTGTGATCCATCTATGGCCAATCCCGTTCATGGGAAGTTAATCCAATAATGGGCTTGTTAGAAAATGTAATGTTCGATCAGCACTGCAGCCAATCGGCTGCGGCGCTGATCAGTGTATTCTGACAACAGAGGAGTCCATGCTGTCAGAATACATTAACACAGTGGGGAGAATTCCTCCATCTACCTAGCTTGTGTAGATGAGGGAATCCGTTCAGTTTTTTTTTTTTTTTTATCAGACCACCCACCCATCCAAAAAAAAACAACTGAACAATGTATGGCCAGCTTTAAAATGACTGAAAGCAAATATTTGCAAAAACAATCAATGAATTATCAAGAGAAAAACAGAAGCAATGGTAACAATGCAACTTAACATTAGTAAAAGCTTTGCAATCAACCCCACCCCTCCATGCTGATGTGATACTCAGACAATGCCAAACTTGATAAAACAGCTAACTGTATTAAGTCTACTGGAGACAGTTCCTGCATTTATGGTCACATGTGTTCTTAGCAATATTAGCTCCACAGCCAAAGATTTTACATAGTTTATGTGTCAGAAACTTCACAGGATGCCAGGTTAATGGGGACAAGAAAGGAAGTGATAGTAAGCCCCATTTACATAGTGTGAAGATATTTTAAAATATGGCATCTCCAGAATGCAATTTTCTGGGAAATATAGGTGCTATGTAGAGCAGATAACAGACTTAGGAAGTCTAGCAGGCAATTATATTAAGATGAAATGGGTTTCTATTTGCAGATGAATTTTAAAATGCTCATAATTCAAGGTCCTCTTTAAAGGGAAATTCCCTTTAATACAAACACAAGCCTTTAAGTCAGAGTAGTGATTTATCCCTTATCAGACACTTTATGGTATCGATGGAGGAGGAATTTACATACCTTCATCCTCAGTTTTAGAGTTGTGGCAAATTTTGGGGTTGTTTAATAGATGATGTGTTTGCCATTTAGTGCATTGACATGTCATCTTTGAACTGATTCCATGATGCCGTAATTCTACAGTGGAACATTTGAAGTTTAATATCCCATATTGTGTGTATAAAGTATCATCATGGATAAGTGAGTTAAAATGTTAAAAGAAATGGGACAATAGTGAGTGATCAGTATGTAAAATACATATATGTATAGTAGTAATATATTGTTACATTATCATACTTATTGCATTTAGATGAATCCCTGTTCAAGAGTGACACATATAGGAAGTGATCCAATAACATGAAAAATTAGGCTGCACCAGTGTTACAAAGATAAACTCAGTTCATATTTAACAGCTAGTTACCTCCATACAGAAATGAAAGGGGAATTATTAGAGTAAGGTTACCCAGAAAGATTAATAACACAGGAAATTGAGTAAGTAGAAAATCCAAAGGATGCTATTAATGTATTAGTAAAAAGGGACAATAGGCATAAAGAACAATTAAAACCTTTTATGTCTGATTTTAATACTTTATTAGATAAAGTGTTTGTGTGCATAAAAAGATATTGGGTAGTTCTGAGGGATAATTACCCACAGATATCCGAATTTAAACTTGTTCCATTACAATTTCTTAGAAGTGGACATATGATGTAGTCTGATTATGTACCTCTGATGTCATCCATGTCAATCATTTTTGGGTCCCAAACTAATGGTTTATCATGCACACAAGACACATCAATGATAATGGGTAAATCTTTCTAACATCCATAAAAAAAAAACACTTCTGTTCCAATTAAGCATTATATAATGTGCCAAAGTTCATTTGTGATTTACATAATTAAATGTCAACTTCACAGAAGTTGAAAGATTCAATCGCCCTACATAAATATTCTATATATGATAGATTAATTGAGTAACCATTAGCAAGACACTTTGTGGGAAAAAAAGACATTCAGCATTGCAGTTGCGCTTTGTAGCCAATGATCATATACCATAAATGAGATGTGGAAGTGATCGAGAATTGCTGTTAAAAAAACAGGAGGTAAAATGAATACAATATACCTGATGGGTTTAAAGTGGTATTAAAGTGGTTGTAAAGAAAAACATGTTATACTTATACTGGTCTGTGTAAACCTCCTCTTCTGAGGTTTATTTTTAAATAAATGCAGTTTTAAAGGTTTTACACTATCAGCGTTTATTTTATTAATTGGATGCCTATGTTGTTACGGTGAATGGCTTGAGGACAGATACCAATATTTCCTCCATGATTTCCACTGGAACTGGCTACCAGAGGGACGTCATTGGACGTCATCCCTTGGTTGAGATCTACATAAAAAATGTTGAGACAAAATGGGGCGCAAGATGGAATTTTAGGGGACTTGACATAGAGTCACTGGTAGTGGGTGCTTATCTTACTTAGATAGTAGTCTCATTATTTATTTAATAGAAATTGAGAATAACAGCGTTAACATATAAGTAAAGTAAGTAACTGTCAAAGTATTGCTTGAAAATCATTTTCGCATTTTCGCAACATCTGACATAATCATTGTTTAGCGCTAGTGCAAAAGCAGATAAACAAAGTAAGGTATGGCAAATAATTCCTATTACAATAGTGCTATATCAAAGCAGAAACCAAACCAGTTAGTAAAGGTAATCCTAATGTATTGTTACTCAAAGGAGCTGATAAGCAAGCCATTTTTTTTAACACAGTTCAGCATAAAGGTTGGCTAATCATGATTTCTAGACATACAGGGGCCGGGACCACCCAAAACCAGCATTAACAGCAGCAATGCCATTTAAAAATGCGACGGTGAGCAGCAGTGAGGTCCTATCTAACAATGACATCCCTCTGGTAGCCAGTTCCAGTGGAAATTGTGGAGGAAATATTGGTATCTATCCTCGAGCCATCCACCGTAACAACATAGGTATCCAATATTTAAAATAAACACTGATAGTGTAAAACCTTTAAAACTGTGTTTATTTAAAAATAAATATATATGCACTCACCTGGGTCAAGTGCCCCGGGAGAAGTCCATTGGTGACGAAACGCGTAAGTGCAGCATTACATCTCCACGTCATCATGTTACCCAGAAGTAGAGGAGGATGCCATTTTAATTGCTAGAATACACTGTTTTGAAGTGCATTATCTACTTGACCCATGTGAGTGCATATATATATATATTTATTTATTTTTTAAAATGCAGTTTTAAAGGTTTTACACTATCAGCGTTTATTTTATATATTGGATACCTATGTTGTTACGGTGGATGGCTCAAGGATAGAAACGAATATTTCCACCACGATTTCCACTGGAACTGGCTACCAGAGGAAGGTCACTGCCTCTTCTGTGATCTTTGATAAAGTGGTGTCTTACAGCATATACCCCAAAGCGTGTTTGACCTTCCTAAGATATCCTAAGATATTCCTCAGGTAAGACGATATCTTAACCTTGGTGGTGGATGTATATGGTGGAGAAAGTTTGATTCTCTGTTTCTCTGAGCCCTGAACGGAAGACAGCCAACCTCTTTCATCACCCATTTCAGACCTGATATTAATTTGTTTGGCACTTGGACTCACTGTGTTTGAACTTATATTTTCAATTTTTTTTTTATATTTTAGCGCAACACATTTATATATTTTTTAGGCTGGGTTCACACTGGTGTGATGTTAGACATTGCATGTGATTCACACCGCACTGCTGTGCAGATCACATTCGGTGTCTGTGCAATGCAAATTCAGCCATACAGATTGTATGGCTGAATTCACATCTCATTCGCACTAAAATGGTGCAGGACCCCTTTTTTGGTCCGCACTGGAATCGGATCGCATGGGTGTTTACCCCCAAGCGATCTGATTTCTGCACCATTTGATAGCTCGCACTGCGATATGTGAACCAATTTGGGGGTGTCATAAACTATGCAATGCGGGAACCGGCACTGGAATCGCGCTGGTTCGCACATCGCGCTAGTGTGAACCGGCACTTTTTTCTGCTTTTTTTTTTTTTATAAATATTTCACAATTGTGGTGCAGCTTTAGTTTGTTTATATTTAACACAAGCGCAATATTACTTAGTTTTTTTTCTTATCTAACAATACCGGAGCTATACTGCCAATGTGCACTAGTGATGGCGATGCTAGGCAGCATCAACAGAGATAGAGGAATATAATGGGTAACCTGTAGGGTTAGTTAGTCTTCTGTCTAAATAGGGTTCTTTAACTGAGAATTGGTGTACTTATGATAATCCTTCAGCCATGCGAACAGTAAGATGACAATAAGTGCAGCCTAGTTCAGTGCAAGGTGGAAAAGAAGTGGGCAGAGGGTAAGAATAAAAATTCAGTATGACCACAGTCATGAGTTGGTAGTGGTGCGGTATTGGCTTGAGTGCAACAGAGTACCTGATTGCTATGGGTGAACGCAGATTGAATGCTATGGTTGTCCTGCTCTCAGCGGCTTATCTACTGCTAATAGTACATGTTGGCCTGGAGACCCTCTCACCAACTCCCTCACGTGGCTCTGGTGTAGATGTAACATGAACGGCAGGAACAGAAAGATTGGAGAATGTTCTGGTCTCTCTGCAGCGCCCTCGGCAGCTTGTTCCAACCAGGTCTGGATGCTCGGACCCCCACAGCGCCACGAGAGCAGGCTTTCCCAGGCGATTCAATAAAAACTCTCTCAGGCTCCTCCTGCTCACACAGGTTCATGTAGGACCTGTAGTTCAGAAAGCTGGTTCTGTCCATACATGGGTGCTGCCTCTAATTACTGCTCTCAGGGCTCTAATTCCACGTACACACGATCGGACATTCCGACAACAAAACCATGGATTTATTTCCGGCGGATGCTGGCTCAAACTTGTCTTGCATACACATGGTCACACAAATGTGTTCTGAAATTACGAACGTCAAGAACGCGGTGATGTACAACACGTACGACAAGCCGAGAAAAAGGAAGTTTAATAGCCAGTGTGGCTCTTTTGCTTTTTTCCGAGCATGCGTGGAATTTTGTGCGTCAGAATTGTGTACACACGCTCAGAATTTCCGACAACGGATTTTGTTGTCGGAAAATTTGAGATCCAGCTCTGAAATTTTTGTTGTCGGAAATTCCGACAGCAAATGTCCGATGGAGCCTACACATGGTCGGAATTTTCCCACAACAAGCTCACATCGAACATTTGTTGTTGGAAATTCCGACCGTGTGTATGCGGCATAAGAGTTCCACATTAAGGTCTATGATTTCACTGAACCTCGATCTCCCCCTGCTGGCCTGGAGGAGAGTAAAGTTCAAAATTAACTACACAGAAGGGAAAAGTAAATAATGATCAGTGTCTCCTTCTCCTTGTTATCGTAGTCCAAGCATCTGGCTACAGTTGTATATTGTTTCATATATTCATAAATGTATATTGTTTTACTCATAAAATTTGATGGATATTTTGGAGAGCGGAAGGATGGATCATGAATCCATATTCCTATAATTTAGAGAAAATATCAGATGATGAAGGAATATCTTATTTATTTTGTAGACAAATCAAGCTCTTGAAATGCAATTTGAAAGCAATACTTGGAGGAGTTTTGGTGTGCAGCACTGGATATGTTCTCAAGACTTGGTGGAAAAGTTGTTGCAACAATATACTTGTGTATATCTGGATTCAGTTCTCTTTTGTCAATCATGACAAAATTTTGGAACTGCCTGAATCCCGAGGCAGACCTGTAGATCAGATTCAGCTAAAAAAGTTCCAGTTTTTGACAAAATCATGGACGGGAAGCAGGAGCAAAAAAGTTGTTGATTTTTATGTTCACAATTGGGATTGATTTTACCTTTTACATTTTTTCCTGAATAAATTAGAATCGAATTTCTCAATTTACATTTGCATTTTATACACTGTGTTAAAAGCTTTTTTTTTTTTAAGTTCAATTTGTCCATCCCCAGTATTGGATGTGGTTCATCCTCAATTTTTTTATATACTGTATACTTTTGTACAAGATTCCAAAAAGTATCAAACATTTCCTAGGAGTGTGGGGCACAGAAAAGGTTGGGAACCGCTGCCCTATAGGCTGATAAGGCAGAATAAAAATTTGCTTTACAGTTAAAATGGCAAAGCGAAAGAAAAGGTTGAGTTGACATTTTTACTCCACAATTCACTTGTCATGGTTGATTTTGGTTCAACTGTGCTTCAGGTAAATAGTTTTAGGCTATTTAGTTTTACTGTGCTGGCCAAATGTTCATAGCCTGTTGTTTTAGACTATTTACTCTTCTGAATTAATGTTCTTGGCCTCCTATTTTAGGCTATTTACTTTTCTGTTTAAAAGCTCTTGGCCTATCATTTTAGGCTTTATAATCTTGTGGTCAGATGTTCTTGGTCTATTGTTTTAGGTTAGTTACTCTTCTGGTTGAATGTTATTTTGTTATTTTCTTTTAAGATTGAATGTTAGGAAATGTTACATTTACCCTGCAAAAAGTTACCATTTTGATATTATTCACAATGTTTGCATGAATACTGATACATGCAGCAGCAATTTTTTTTATCATAGACCCATTAGTTACAGGGCTTTGCCATCATGTTCACATCCAATCCAGGTCTAGTGCAGTCAATGAAAGATGACATGTAACATTTTGGTTAGGGGCCCAGAAAAGTAAAAATGCAGTTGCCATTTTGAGATGAGAAGTGGAATCCCCCTTTACTTTTTTCCACCACTGAAACCTAAGAGTTTACCTAAACTCTAGTCTTTAATTTGTCACTGCAGTCTACGACGTATCTGTTATACTACAGTGAATGTAAGGTCAAAGTGTTCTGAATGAAGCACGAGTTAAGTACAGGTAAAAATCAATCTGTCAGCTGCTCCCTATTCTGTTGTCTTTTTAAACAAGTAGGTCAGTGGAAGCCACTAAAGAATCATAAGTGTGGTAGCCTGTCCTTGTCATTCGGTGCACAAAGCCTAAACACGGCCTTCCATAGATTATACACCTTCATTTATTTTTAATAGGGATGTCTACAATTTCCCGTCTTGCCGTTATGGTCAGGGATTGCAAACAAGTCATTAATCCTACACATAAAAGTAGCTCAAGGTCAGATATTAGAATTTATTAGCTGTATTATTGTAACTTAGACATGATACATAGCTTTAACAAAAGTATTTTTCATGGTTTGGACTCAGAGCCCAATGATTGACGGTTCTCTGTGGTCTTGTTACCGATCTAACATAAATGGAACCGTGGTTAGTTGTAAAATATTTAAGTGTGTAATAATAAATAAAGCCTGTGAATTCCCCAAGCTTTCATCCAGAAATAAATGTCAAGGATAAATGGATTCTGCATGAGTTAAAGAAAACTCCCAGCAAAACACAATTTTCATTGTACCATAGTAATGTCCTTTTTTGTTTTGTTTTGTTTTGTTTTTTTTTGTTTTCTTGTCCCATTATGGCTACCAGCAGCATAACAACAAGTGACACTAGGTGGCCAGGACACATGCTGTCATTCATTGCTATGGTGCTGGTGGTGGACCCAAATGCACCATGGAAATGCATGTCATTGATACAGGGCAGCCACATCTAGGGCCACCCACTACATTTAGAAAAGTACCAGCTCTGCTTCCCACCCTCTGTCTAGACCTGCTACACCCCATGCCTTGCTACTACTATGGGTGTACTATGAGTGTACACTATGAGTGTAAGGTGGGACAGGGCAGGGCCGTCTTTAAGGCAGGACAAAAAAGGGCAGCTGCCCTGGGCCCTGTCATTGTTGTGGGGCCCAAAGCAGCTGCCTCATACTTGCTAACTTTCCCAGTTTAATCTCCCTCATCCCTTGAGGTTTTAGTCTCATGCTGTGTCCTAATATCTCAGTGTGAAGTTCTGTTATTATGCTGCCGAGCTCTGCCTTGTTGTTGTGTACAGATGACTTACCTGCAGACCCTGTGTTTACATGTAAATACCGGCATTGATATGTAAATAGCAGCGGCATTCATATGTAAATAGTGGCAGACCGGCAGCATTCTATGTAAACAGAGGTGGTGTTCATATGTATATCATGCCCCCCTGAGGTCATATCCACCATCACCTATACTGAATGCTCCCAACTGGGGAAATAAAGGGGCATGCTTGAAAGTCCTGCTTACAACTGTGGTCATTAAGCCTACCATCAGCCTGTTCTGCAAAGATAAGCAAATTAGCGGGGGGGAGGGTAGTGTGTGGTGTGCATAGGTAGGCAGAGAAGGAATTACAGTTTGGGTTGCACAGGTGAGCAAGGTCCAGGCCATGGTGTGCAGCCAGTGAGGAGATGATGTACTGTAACCTCTAGCAACCAATCAGTAAGCAGTAATGATGTGCAGTAACCAATCAGTGAGCAGTATTGATGTACAGTAATCTCTAGCAACCAATCAACAAGCTGTAACCTCTAGCAACTAATCAGAGAGCCGAAATGTTTGCTGTAACCTCTAGCAACCAGATCAGTGAGCTGAAATGTTTGCTGTAACCTCTAGCAACCAGTCAGTGAGCAGTAATGATACACTGTAACCTCTGGCAACCAATCGCATGTACTGTCTGATCTGATTCAGTAAACTGATTTTGAGTCTAGCTGCTATTTATTGTATGTCTCAGAGCAGGTGGAGATCAAAACGGCATGGGGGGGCCCCAAGAACATTTTTGCCCAGGGTCCAATCAATATTAAAGATGGCACTGGGACAGGGGAACTGAAAACTCTGATTCCGTGGGGAGCATTGATGTAAAGGGGGGACTCTGATGTGAAGGGGGGCTCTGGCTTGAAAGGGGAGCTCTGTTGTAAAAAAGGAGCACTGATGTGAAGGCGGGGCCGGATGTATTGTACCCAATGCAGGTAATAAGCACACGAGGGTCCAAGGCCATTTTATAATGTTGTATTTAGTTGACTGCATATCCAAAATTAACACTTTCAATTGCAGAGAACAATTGTGAGTAGGGATGGGCTATCTGTTCGAGTCGAACATGAGTTCGACTCGAACATTGGCTGTTCGCCCCTTCGCCGAACAGCGAACAATTTGGAGTGTTCGCGGTAAATTCGAAAAGGGGTAAATTCTAAAAGGGGAACACCCTTTAAAATCCTATGGGAGAAATCTAAAGTGCTAATTTTAAAGGTTAATATGCAAGTTATTGTCATAAAAAGTGTTTGGGGACCTGGGTCCTGCCCCAGGGGACATGTATCAATGCAAAAAAAAAGTTTTAAAAACGGATGTTTTTTCGGGAGCAGTGATTTTAATAATGCTTAACCACCTCAATACTGGGCATTTTCGCCCCCTTCCTGCCCAAGCCATTTTTCAGCTTTCAGCGCTGTCGAACTTTGAATGACAATTGCGCGGTCATACAACACTGTACCCAAATGAAATTGTTATCATTTTTCCCCACAAATAGAGCTTTCTTTTAGTGGTATTTGATCACCTCTGCGGTTTTTATTTTTTGCGCTATAAACAAAAGAAGAGTGACAAGTTTTAAAAAAAACACAATCATTTTTACCTTTTGCGATAATAAATATTCAAATTTTTTTTCTTTAAAACTAATTTTTTCTCAGTTTAGGCCAATATGTATTCTTGTACATATTTTTGGTAAAAAAAAAATCGCAATAAGTGTATATAGATTGGTTTGCGCAAAAGTTATAGCGTCTACAAAATAGGGAATAGTTTTATAACATTTTTATTTTTTTAAATTTTTTTACTAGTAATGGCAGCGATCTGCGATTTTTATCGTGACTGCGATATTTCGGCGGACACATCGGACACTTTTGACACATATTTGGGACCATTCACATTTATACAGCGATCCGTGCTATAAAAATGCATTGATTACTGTATAAATGTGACAGGCAGTGAAGGGGTTAACACTAGGTGGTGATCGAGGGGTTAACTGTGTTGCTAGGGAGTGATTCTAACTGTAGGGGGCGGGGACTCACTAGGGGAGGAGACCGATCGGTGTTCCGCTGTACTGGGAACATACCATCGGTCTCCTCTCCTCTGACAGGACCGTAGATCTGTGTGTTTACACACACAGATCCACGGTCCTGCTGTGTTACCGGTAAGCGCGCGCCCCCTGGTGGCCTAGGAAAGCGAGGACGTCATATGACGCCCGCCCGCAACGAGAGCTGCGCCGCCTGGCCGTCAATTGACGGCCGGCGGTCGGCAAGCAGTTAAGTTAAACAATAAAAGTGAAATATTCCTTTAAATTTCGTACCTGGGGGGTGTCTATAGTATGCCTGTAAATTAGCGCATGTTTCCCGTGTTTATAACAGTCCGAGAGCAAAATGAAATTTCTAAAGGAAAAAAAGTAATTTAAAGAGGGAGTCCACCTAAAAAAAATTATTAAAAGCCAGCAGCTACAAAAAATACTGCAGCTGCTGACTTTTAATAAATGGACACTTACCTGTCCTGGAGTACAATGATGTCCGCAGCCGAAGTCGATCAATCGCTCGGCTCTCGGCTGCTGCCGCCGCCATTCTCTGTGAGTGAATCAGGAAGTGAAGCGTTGCAGCTTCACTTCCCGGTTCCCTACTGCGCATGCATGAGTCGCGCTGCGCTTCCTAAGTGGTCCCTCTATCTCCTGGGACCTATGTGTTTCCCAGGAGACAGCGGGGGGGTGTGGGAAGGGGTGTGATTCCCACGGGAGTCTATTCCAGGAAGTGGGTGCAAATACCTGTAGTAGACAGGTATCTGCACCCCCTCCCCCCTGAAAAGGTGCCAATTGTGGCACCGGAGGGGGGGAGGAATCAGATGAGCGGAAGTTCCCACTTTAAAAGTGCTAGCGCCAGTGCTGGCTATTAATGAACTGTCGGTCCTGACAATACACATAAAAGTCATTGAAAGTTATTGAAAAATAGAAAAAATAAAAATGCGTGGGGGTCCCCCAAAATTCCATTACCAGGCCCTTCAGGTCTGGTATAATTATTAAGGGGAACTCTGCTCCAAAATTTTACAAAAATGGCGTGGTGTTCCGCGAAAAATCCACACCAGACCCTTATCCGAGCACGCAACCTGGCAGGCCGCAGTAAAAGAGGGGGGAAGAGAGAGCGCCCCCCTCCTGAACCATGATCACACACCCTCAACATGGGGAGGATGTCCCCATGTTGATGGGGACAAGGGCCTCATCTCCACAACCCTTGCCCTCAGCTACATAAGATCTGTCAAGCTTCATTGGTTGGGTGCCTCCAGTGGAGGCAGGATCCTGTGCATGTTCCTCGCTGGAGTCGCCGGAGATCATCCATCGCTGCAGATCGAGAATTGGATTACATCGCTGGAGTAGGAGCATGGATTTATTGGATTACATCACTGGAATCTCTTTTTTATTCTTTATTTTTTTATTTTTATTAAAAGCCGTCTCCTGTGGTTTTTTAACATTTTGACACTTTCTTTTTGTGAAATGGTAGGGGTACAATGTACGCCTTGCCAATTCACATGGGGGGCGGGATCTGGGTGTCCCCTTTGTTAAAGGGGGCTCCAGATTCCGATAAGCCCCCCCACAGACCCCCCCAACCACCGGACAAGGGATGTGAGGATCAGGCCCTTGTCCCCATCAACATGGGGACATCCTCCCCATGTTGAGGGCATGTGGCCTGGTACGGTTCAGGGGGGCGCTCTCTCGTCCCCCCTCTTTTCCTGCGGCCTGCCAGGTTTCGTGCTCGGATAAGGATCTGGTGTGGATTTTTGGGGGAACACCATGCCATTTTTTTTTTATTTTGGCACGGAATTCCCCTTAAAATCCATACCAGACCTGAAGAGTCTGGTAAGGATTTTTGAGGGGGACCCCACACCATTTTTTTTTAATTTTGGCACAGAGTTCCCCTTAACATCCATACCAGACCTGAGACTTGCTCTTGGACTGTTCTAAACATGGGAAACATGCGCTACTTTACAGGCATATTATAGACAACACCCAGGTACTAAGTTTAAAGGCATATTGCACTTTTATTGTTTCACTTTAAGCATTATTAAAATCACTGCTCCCGAAAAAAACGGCTGTTTTTGAAACTTTTTTTTGCATTGATACATGTCCCCTGGGGCAGGACCCAGGTCCCCAAACACTTTTTATGACAATAACTTGCATATTAACCTTTAAAATTAGCACTTTTGATTTTTCATGTTCGTGTCCTATAGACTTTAACGGTGTTCGTGTGTTCGAAAAAATTTTTTTGCCTGTTCTCATGTTTTGGATGCGAACCGAACAGGGTGGTGTTCGGCCCATCCCTAATTGTGAGCACTGGCAGTATTGTCTTAGGCTGGCCATACATTGTTCAATTTTCTTGTACAATGTTCCTTTAGATTTTCCAAAAACTATATAATATGAGGTCAAAACGAAATAACGTTCAATTGTATCCAATCAGGTAGGTTTAAAGTGTAAGTTCACCTTTACAGAAAATCTGTACGGTGAACTTACACTGAACCCTCTCCCCATCTCCCCCGGTCCCGCTGACCTTGAGTCCCACGATCTCCCACTGTGACACTTCATATGCCCGCTTTACTAGTCCGGGGATTTGAAATTCCCACGGCTTTCTCTTCTCCCCCACTGACAGGACGGGCTACGCAGGTTCTGTGTAACTGCGCCGACGAATAAGAATGCCTCCTATACGTCCCTTCATGAGGTACATTTAGGAGATTGAGCCGATGGGATTTCCTATCCCCGGACCGGTAAAATGGCTATACGATGTGTCACAGCGGAAGATCACGGCACTCAAGGTCAACAGACCGGGGGAATGGGGAGAGGGCCAGCCTTACACAGATGTAGTATTTCTTGCGATTACAGCACAGAATAAATTTGTCTTACTAAGACGATATCTGCTGGAGGGGTGGCGGAATAGCAGGACACTGATACAGGTGGTGACTCCTATAGACCTAAAGCAAGTGGCAGCAGTGTTACTGGAGACCCGTGATGACTACTCTGTCCCTCCTCGCACTAGTACCTTTCCCTGATGCTATTTCTTTGTCCCTGCCAGACAGGGTTCTTCTACCTACACTAACTCGCAAATACGCACTAAATACAGTGGGGAACTGCTCTATATTAGTACTTCCCCAACGAAGAAGACCGCAGAAGATTATTTAGGAGTGGCAATGTCCAATCGCATGGCTGCTTTCCCTTGTGACATCTATGGAGGCTGCAGGAGAACATCATTCCCCTTAAGACTCCAATCCATTCCTGAGGTGGCAAGGTCCTACCTGCCGGGTTGAGTAGGAACTACACCTGCCAACAGGCCTCTGATGTGAGGGGGGCTCTGATATTAATGGGGAACTTTGATGTGAAGGGGTGGCTCTGATGTAAGAGGTCGGATTCGATGTGAAAGAGGGGCTCAGATGTGCAAGGGAGAACCCTGATATGAAAGAGGGCTGTGATTTGAAAGAGGAACTTCTGATGTGATGTGGGACTTCTTATGTGAAACATGACTCTTATGTTAGGGCGCGGGGCTCTGATGTGATTGGGATGTTAGGATGTAAAGTTATTTCTTGCAGTGTCTTTATTTTAATTGATTTTGAAGGCTCCTGGTTTAAAGGAAAAATATTAAGCCTGCCCGTGAAACCATTATGTGTTTTAATTGTAAACACAAAATTGGCCATTGGATCCAACAGTGGCCTCTTCCCCAGCCACAAAAGCCACATAAAGAATGAATCCATAAAGCTTCCACAATTAACCAGGATTATCATGGACACATAATGGGATCTATAATGGACACATAAACGGAGCAGGGGCAGCCAATCAGTGCCTGTGCCTCTAACATTTGCTTTCCTTTGCCTGCTGCTTGAAGGTGGAGGTAGTGGAGAATTAGCAGGCTTGTCATGCCGGAGGAGGACCACCACAGATTACAGAGTGTTTGGGTACTTTATTTTTGCTTTTACTGAACGTAGGAAGTATAGACTGGGTGAATCTAAAGTCAGCTTATGACTTTGGGTCCTCATTAGCCAGCAATGTGCACTGTGTGTGATGTTGTCATTTAAGATGTCTGGGATTCACAGAAAATACTTTCCACCTGCACCAGATTTCCAGTGACAGCACCAGGTTGATGTGAATGGGGGCTAAAGAAGTGAAAAGAAATACAATGTCTCCCTTCTTCCCACCACATTGTGTCTAGTGCTGGAGCGGTCAATTGCCAGGACCAACATTGTCAACTGGATTGTCAAAACATCTGTAAACGTTTTATTATTGTTTGGGTCCCTATTTGAAAGATCTTTCCGCATATCCTGTCTATTTGATTGATGTCAGACTTAAGGGGATATGATAAATCTTCCCAACATGGGCACAGACAGCAATAAAAAGATTTTTTTACTACATAGAGGAAGGGTTAGGATCTCAGTAAGAATTTACCTTTGTGTGTCTTCATAAGTGAGGTTTTCTCCCACTTCCTGTCCAAATGACAAGCATCAGGCAGAGCAGGAAAAGAATACACACTCACCAGTCACATTATTATGTACACCGTGCTAGTACCAGGTTGGACCCCCTTTTGCTTTCAGAACTGCCTTAGTTCTTCATGGCATAAATTCAACAAGGTGTTGCAAACATTCCTCAGAGATTTTGGTCCATATTGACATGATAGCATCATTCGGGTTACTGCAGATTTGTCGGCTGCACATACATAATGTGAATCTCTTGTTCCACCACACCCCAAAGGTGCTCTATTGGATTGAGATCTGGTGACTGCGGAGGCCATTGGAGTACAGCGAACACATTGTCATAATCAAGAAACCAGTTTGAGATGATCTGAGCTTTGTGACATGGTGCATTATCCTTCTGGAAGTAGCCATCAGAAGATGGGTACACTGTAGTCATAAAGGGATAGACATGGTCAGCAACAATACTCAGGTAGGTTTAAACGATGTTCAATTGGTTCTAAGGGGCCCAAAGTGTGCCAAGAAAATATTCTCCACACCATTACACCTCCAGCCTGAACCGTTGATAGAAGGCAGGATAGATCCAGGATCTGACCCTACCATCTCTATGTTGCATCTGAAATCGAGACTCATCAGAACAGGCAATGTTTTTCCAATCTTCTATTGTCCAATTTTGGTGAGCCTGTGCCAATTTTAGCCTCAATTTCCTGTTCTTAGCTAGCAGGAGTGGCACCCAGTCTGGTCTTCTGCTGTTGTAGCCCATCTGTGTTGTGCATTCAGAGATGGTATTCTGCATACCTTGGTTGTAATGAGTGGTTATTTGAGTTATTGTTGCCTTTCTATCATCCCGAATCAGTCTGCCCATTCTCCTCTGACCTCTGATATCAACAAGGCATTTTTGTCCACACAACTGCCGCTCACTGGATATTTTATCTTTTTCAGGCCATTCACTGTAAACCCTAGAGATAGTTGTGTGTGAAAATCCCAGAAAATCAGTTTTTGAAAAACTCAGACCAGTCCCTCTAGCACCAACAACCATGCCACATTCAAATTTGCTTAATTCCCCTTTCTTCTACATTCTAATGCTCGGTTTGAACTTCAACAAGTCATCTTCACCATGTCTTGATGCCTAAATGCATCAAGTTGCTGCCATGTGATTGGCTGATTAGTATTTTGTGTTACCAAGCAATTGAACAGGTGTACCTAATAAAGTGGCTGGTGAGTGTATATGCCCTCTTTGAGAATACAAAAATGGAAATTGAAGTGCCACACCACTGCTAAGAGGTCCAAATGCAACTTTATTCAAAAATAAGTCAGGAGGACATTTCAAAGAATAGCCAACATGCTTCAGGGGAGTATTATTGACTATTCAGTAATGGGTATTTGGTTTCAACTATGACCCTGAGGAGGGGATATTGTATTGATATTGTATTTATTATGTTTTTTTCTAGCCCTGATGATAGGGGTGTTTTTGGATACGTTGGATACTCTTTGGATTGTCCCCTGAACCTGGAGTAAAGTTGTATCTGGACGTCATGTGGCGCTTCAATTTCAATTTTTGATGCATTACTCTTCAAGCCAAGGAGACAGTGGACATCACCAGCGGTGTAGAAGCCAACCTAGCCAGGAACCAGATTATTTACAGTACATCAACACTTGAAGATAGTAATACCAATAAGATAACCTTTTTGTCCAGCACCATTTTTCTACTTTCCTTAACTCTTCTGGGATACAGATCAGGGTCATAACAAAGGGGCCACAACAGCTTATCTATTAAGGAATCCTTCTGTTCGTTTAATGGCGATTCCTCCGATGATACAGAATAATAATAGATTTCACAGACATCATATACAGGATCCCAAATTGCATATTTATGCATTGTATCCAAATGTCATTGACAAATGCTACTCCTATTTGCATATATTAAGCAGCTAAACCATAGTGGGCCCTCTGTGCTTTTTGGGCCCTATAGCAGTTGCAAAATCTTGTATAGCTATACTTATACCTTTGAAACAGACCTTTCTCTGCTTTATCCAAACGACTGGGTGGAGTTGGGCTGTAAAAACCCAAGGAAAGAAAAAATAGCTTGTGCATAGAAACCAATTATGTTAATCTTATAATTTTTTTATGAAATTATTTTTTCATTAAGTTGACACAATGGACCCCACAAACACCAGCGTGACTTTATATGCTTTCAGGTTCTGACCCACACAAATATGGTAAAATATATTTATTAAATAGAAACTCTAACAATAGCTTAGTTACAAAGCTATACACAGTATCCTATTGAGAGACAAATCACATAATCAAGTCATTATTTATTGTCCAATGCCATTACCTGCTATCCAGGCAGACACATGAGGCTAATGATTATATATAGCTAATTCACAGTGCCTTACATCACAAAGCACCTAAATCTCCATAAATCTATTCAAAGGGAACTGATGACTGTGACTTCCATGCTGTCAATACAAAACCCGCTGTGCTGAATCACCAAAATTAGGCATATTTTGTACATAATTTTGTCTGTAGGCGGTTCAGTCTTCACAGGCATGAGAAAAAAAAAAAGATTAAAAGCACTGGGACCACTGTTGAATGCAATTCATAAATAGATATCATTTTTCTTTATTAAGGCTCTAAAAATGCAGGTCATTTTATGGGATTAAATGGCAATTTTGCAGCCAGTTTTTATGACAGTATCCGTGGAATAATACAAAATAATTTCTGGCACTGCAGTGAACAGTGTGTCGCAGGGACGTTTCAGAAGCACTTAATCCTTGAACCTATCATTTACAAGACATTTAGATCGCTGCATTTTATTTCCAAAGCTGTGAAATAAACAGTGATTAAGGACAGATAAGGCCAGTTCAAATCATCTGGTCTCCTCCACCATAACTGGATTCAGTGGAATTTAATTTTAGCTGACAGCTCATAATTAAAACAGAAAATGGGGCTGCTTTTCTCTTGCTCAGGCTAAGTGATCTTGACACAGTGGAAAAAAAAACGTTTGGATCTGCTGTGACTGATGCTGGGTCATTTGATGGGTCTGTGTTACAGTACAATGCCAATACAATGAAATTAAATGGAGCGTCTTGCAAAGCAGAGCACAGAAGATGGAAGGGTAGACCTATGGCAGTTGGCAGTAAATTATTTGTACTCTTTAATGCTTCTGCTCTGATGAGTTAGTAGAGCCCGGAACAGCAGCATGCAATGCCTAGGTGCAGGGCGTGCATGACTTTGGGAGCAGTGGGGTTAACCAAGCTGGTAGGAGGGGTTGGAGTTAGCCGAGGGGGAGGTAGTAAGGGAAGCCTTAAATTGGTAATCCCGCCCTGGGGGAGTAACAGAAGAGTGGAGGAAAGTTCAGAGCAGCATGGCAGAGATGGAGGAAATGATGGAGCAGCTGAAGGCAGAAGCGGCAGTGAGAGGGGCGGCCTGGCTACAGGAGACGATCGCGGAGGCCATCCAGAGAGCGGGGCCAGCTCCGAGCGGGGGTGAGATCAGCACCAGCAGGGCGCGGCGTTCACGGCCACCCGAGCGGTTCTCCCCTGAACAGCGGAGGACGGATCAGCGGCAGCCTAGGGGTCCGGTCGGACTCCCGGTGGGCCCACCGGCGAAGCGAATGGCGGGAGGAGCAAGCGGAGGAGCGAGGGGGTCCTCAGCACAGCGGCCTGGAAGTGGAGGGGCCCGGGGAGCAGCGGTGCGGCCTAGAACCAGAGCGGAGGCGAGCGCAAGCCCCGCCCCCAGAAAAAGTATGGAGGAAGCACGGAGAGGAGCACATGGAGGGAGGCCTGGGCCTGCAGTTTCCGCGGCAGGGCATCACAGGAGGAGCGATCGGGGTCGGCCTGTTAGGGCAGCTAACCCGAACATCAGCAGGGCTGAGGCACAGTACGCCGGCCCAGGAAAAGCGAAGCAGAAGTCGGATGGCCGGAGAGATGCGCGGAGGCGGGGACAGCAAGGCCAAGCTCCGGCGGCAGCCACGGTGTCCAGGCCGGGTGGGCCCTCATCATCAGAAGAGGAGGTGGAGGAGCGCCATACAGCCCAAGAGTGGTCCGAGTCAGAGGAGGAGCCGAACCCGCCGTCCAGGAGCACAACAGCGGTGGACACCAGAGGGTCGGCTGATGAGGTTACGCCTGTGCAGCCGGGTGAGTCACATTTTACACCATTTAATCGTGTTATACCTAGTACGGGGCCCAGTGGGGTAGGTACGAGCGGGGTTCATGGTGTAGAGGGAACGGAGGAAGGCAGGGAGTCCTCTGGTCTACTGGGTTTCTTGGCAGGCATAAAGGAGCTGGTGAAAAGATTTGAGACTCCCGCAGGACCGGTGGCATCTTGGATACCGCCGGTCGGGGGTGCTGGGACATCAGGAATAGCGGCAGTGGGCACGGGAGCGGTGGCAGCACCCGTGGCGGTTGTACCGGTGAATGAGAGCACTCAAGGGACGGCAAAAACGGCGGCGGTGGTTGAGGCTGCGGGTAGGCAGGACATGACCAGGTTGGCTGACGCCGCAAAATGTGAGGTATATGTGTGCTATGAGGGACCGTTAGGGTCGCATTTGAAACAGGAGGTGCGTGAGAAGTTGTGGAAAGGTGAGTACGTGGAAATTTTTTCGCTGCTACCGTTGGAGAAATTCAACCTGGATAGGGTGAAGCCAGATGACTCCAAAAAGGAGGATGAAGAGAAGAGGAGGTACCGCTTGATACCGAGAACGTTTGCCAACTGGTTGCAGGCGTTTGCGATTATGGCAAGCGTCATCGGGGAAAAGCAACCTGAGCATTGCTCGGCTCTTTTCTGTTACCAGGATGCGATTGGAGAAGCGTATAGGGTCTATGGGGGTACAGCATGGCTAAGGTACGATGAGCAGTTTCGGCAGCGGAGGGCAGTGCGGCCGGCATTACGGTGGGACCATAAGGACATCAGCTTATGGATGAGATTGATGACTACGGCGAGGGCCTCCAATCAGTTTTTTCAAGGGGGGACCGGCGGCCCTTCGGCACAGGGACAGTCGGTCGGAAACAAGAAGGGGTTGTGCTGGCAATACAACACAGGGAGCTGCAAGTTTGGCGCCAATTGTAAGTATAAACACGAGTGTTCAGGATGCGGGGGGTCTCACCCAGGATCTAGATGTTTTAAGCAGGGCAAGGGCCGTCCAGGAGAGGCTGCAAGCAAAAGGGAGGACACCGGTGAGAGTGGAAAAGATGCGACCATTTCTAGGTAGGTATCCTGACAAGAAAGCTGCGCAATTGTTAGAGGAAGGTTTCTCGGTGGGTTTCAGGATCCCATGCTCATTAACGGTTATCCCCCCAGTGTCACTCAATTTAAAGTCTGCAATGCAACATCCGGAAGTAGTTAGGGAAAAACTGAGGAAGGAGGTTGCATTGGGGCGCATGGGCGGTCCATTCCCAGAGGCGCCATTTAAAGATTTGGTGGTTTCGCCTCTGGGGGTGGTACCCAAAAAGGAACCGGGCAAATTCAGGCTTATTCACCACCTCTCCTTCCCTAGAGGGGGGTCGGTGAATGATGCCATAGATCAAGGGGAGTGTTCGGTGACTTACACTTCATTCGATGCGGCAGTGGGATGGGTACGGCGATATGGGAAAGGGGCCTTGATGGCTAAAGCGGATGTGGAATCCGCTTTTAGGCTGTTGCCGGTACACCCCGAGAGTTTTCGGTTATTGGGGTGTCATTGGGACAACGAATTCTATGTGGACCAATGCCTACCCATGGGTTGCTCGATATCGTGTGCGATATTTGAGCAATTCAGTTCATTTGTGGAATGGGTGGTACGAGAGGTGTCGGGGGTGAATTCTATAATTCATTACCTCGATGATTTTCTCTGTATGGGTCCGGCTTCTTCGCGCATCTGCGCTGTGCTCCTGGCCACATTGGAACACATTGCAGAAAAATTTGGCATTCCATTGGCTGCTGATAAAACGGAGGGACCTTGCACGGTCATCACGTTTTTGGGCATTGTCCTGGATTCGGAGGCGATGGAATGCAGGCTGCCGGACGAGAAATTAGAAGACCTTAAAAGGGAAATAGCAGGGCTTTTGGGATTGCGTAAAGTACAGCTGCGGACGCTGCAATCGGTGCTGGGCAAGCTTAATTTTGCATGCCGCATATTACCCATGGGGAGGGTGTTCAGTCGCCGGCTGGCGGCTAGCACGAGTGGAATCAAATCGCCAAAACATTTTGTGCGTCTAACCGAAACGCACAGGGCAGATTTGAGGGTGTGGCATTCCTTTTTAGAGTCTTTTAATGGTAGGGCGTTTTGGATGTCGGGTCCAGTCAGCAATTTTGACTTGGAACTGTTCACGGACGCAGCGGGTTCCACGGGTTTTGGGGCATTTTTTCAGGGCCAGTGGAGCGCTGGGCCTTGGCCTCAGACCTGGGTTGAGGCAGGATTCACAAAGAATTTGGTGCTACTGGAATTATTTCCAGTAGTACTGGCAGTGGAACTGTGGGGTGCATCATTCAGGGATCTGAAGGTGCGATTCCATGGCGACAATATGGGGGTAGTGCAGGTGATTAATAGGAGTACGGCGTCCTCGCCGCCAGTGATTAGGCTGCTGCGGCATTTGGTCTTGCGCTGTCTGCAACTAAATGTATTTGTGCATGCTGTACATTTACCGGGGGTTGAAAATGTCATCGCTGATGCGTTGTCTCGCTTCCAGTGGGACAGGTTCCGGGAGTTGGCGCCGGATGCGGAACAACAAGGGGTACCCTGTCCCGAATGGCTGTGGGAGATAGCATTTGCACCATAGCAGGATGGATAAAGAAGTCGGTGAGTAGGGCGACATGGGCAGCATACACGAAGGTATGGAAGGAATGGAGTGAGTTTGCAGATAGCGTGGGGGAGGATCCAGCAGGTCAGGACATGCGGTTGCTGGTACTGTACTATATAGCGAGAAAAATGGAGGAAGGTGTGTCCGCATCAATGGTTAACAAGAGGGTAGCTGGTTTAGCGTTTCTTTTTAAGCTACAAGGTAGGCCAGATTGGACAAAGGATTTTTGGATAAGGCAGGCAATGAAGGGTTATAGGAAGTCGATTTCTCGACGAGATGCCAGGAGGCCAGTGACGTTTGAAATCCTGCAGGGGATAGTAAATCAGTTGTTTCAGGTGTGTACGTCCAGTTATGAAGTTGTGTTGTTTACGGCAGCCTTTTTATTGGCATTTTTTGGGGCATTTCGGATAGGGGAACTGGTCAGCCCTTCTAAAACCACACCAGGGGGGTTGATGTATCAGGAGATGTCATGGGGTGATGAGGGTTTGAAGTTGTGGTTACGGCGCTCAAAGACTGATCAACTAGGTAGGGGGAGAAGGGTTGAGGTGTATCCAATTGCGGGATCACTATTATGCCCGGTAACAGGGGTCAGGGAATTTTTGAAGGTCCGTCCTGCGGTAATGGGCCCCTTGTTGCTCCATAAGGGGGGTGAGTTCCTGTCTAGATTTCAGTTTGTAACGGTTTTTAATAAATGTATTAAGGGGTTGGGGCTGGCAGAGAAGGGTTTTTCGTCCCACTCCTTTAGGATTGGGGCCGCTACGGAGGCAGCCAGAAATGGTATGGACGTGGAAGCAGTTAAGCGAATTGGGAGGTGGGAATCTAATAGGTTCAGATCATACGTGCGCCCCCATATGGTGGTAAACTTGTAGTAGGTTATAGGGGCTTGCGGTTTTGGTAAATGGGGTAACAAGCAAATGTGGAACAAAACCGGGGCTCACGGTATGGTGTTTTTTCTTTTGTGTTCTTCTATTTTCAGGTGCAGTGCCGGGGATGGTATGGATAATGGGCCATTCCTATGTGGCTTGGGGGGCTCGGAGAGGGGACGCCCGCAAGGAGGGTAGGCAATTGGGTTTTAGCAAAAGGGAGGCCTGTGTTAAGTGGTTGGGGATCCCGGGCATGTTGTGGGGTAGATTGGTGTCGGAAGTGCATCGCTATGCACAAAGGGACAGTCCCCCGGACGTATTAGTCATCCATGTAGGAGGCAACGATTTGGGCTTAAGAGCCATGGTAGATATCTTGCGTGACATCAAGCTCGATGTAGAGCGGTTAAAACAAGCCTTCCCTAACATGATCATTGTCTGGTCTGACATGGTGGCTAGGATGTCATGGAGAATGGCCAGGTCGGTAGAGGGTGTGAATAGGGCCCGTAAGAAAATAAATAGGGCGGTTAGTAAGTTTGTGGTAAATAATGGGGGTGTGGCGGTTAGGCACCTTGAGCTAGAGTTTGAGACATGGAGGTATCTGAGAGCGGATGGAGTGCACTTGAATGAAGTTGGTATAGACTTATGGGCATTAGGCCTACAAGACGGCATACAGAGAGCACTCCGGGTGTGGAGGGGCACCCATGATTAAGGTGTTATTCCTGGGTGCTGTGGCGGGCGTTGGTCTGTGCAAAAGAAGGAAAATGACTAAAGTAAGAGTTGGTTTGGCAGAAAAAGTTGATATGGGTCCTTATGGTGGTTCCCGGTTAACGGAGGTTAGCCGGGAAGTGATAATGGGGCACTGCGGTCATTGGTTAGTCTCTGTGCCAGCTTGTCGGCTTGAGGCCTATGGTATATATTTGATGGGGCCGCAGTGCAAGTGTGTTATGGACATGTTTTGATTATTAAGAGATTGCGCAGACCAACGCTTGATATATTCAGTTGCAGTTAATGTAAATATGTTTATATTTCTAATTAAAAGATTTATTTGTTTAAATAAAGTAGGCTGCTAAGGCCTTTTATTACTCCAATCTTGGTGTGGTCTTAGTTATTGGGGTAATGGGGTAAAAGATGGGGGTAAAAGGGTATGTTAAGCATATCTGTTATCCAACAGTCAAGTAGAGCCCGGAACAGCAGCATGCAATGCCTAGGTGCAGGGCGTGCATGACTTTGGGAGCAGTGGGGTTAACCAAGCTGGTAGGAGGGGTTGGAGTTAGCCGAGGGGGAGGTAGTAAGGGAAGCCTTAAATTGGTAATCCCGCCCTGGGGGAGTAACAGAAGAGTGGAGGAAAGTTCCCGCCCACCCTCCCCTTTTTATCGGTGAAGGGAATTTGCGTGTGGAGGATGGTGTTTTATTCTCTTACAGGTTGAAGACGAGGAGAGATCCTGGTAGAGCGGGCGTTGGTCTGTGCAAAAGAAGGAAAATGACTAAAGTAAGAGTTGGTTTGGCAGAAAAAGTTGATATGGGTCCTTATGGTGGTTCCCGGTTAACGGAGGTTAGCCGGGAAGTGATAATGGGGCACTGCGGTCATTGGTTAGTCTCTGTGCCAGCTTGTCGGCTTGAGGCCTATGGTATATATTTGATGGGGCCGCAGTGCAAGTGTGTTATGGACATGTTTTGATTATTAAGAGATTGCGCAGACCAACGCTTGATATATTCAGTTGCAGTTAATGTAAATATGTTTATATTTCTAATTAAAAGATTTATTTGTTTAAATAAAGTAGGCTGCTAAGGCCTTTTATTACTCCAATCTTGGTGTGGTCTTAGTTATTGGGGTAATGGGGTAAAAGATGGGGGTAAAAGGGTATGTTAAGCATATCTGTTATCCAACAGTCATGCTCTTATAGCAGTGTTGTCATGGTCACAACAAACATGATCTTTTTGGCCTTGCGGTGTTGATGTCATCACATCTGCTTTAGTGACATCATCTAGCAAGCACACATAGAACCCTTGTATATCGTGGAGAAGTGAATCATGTAAAGCATGGAGAGGCTTCAAAATGGGGTGACTGGAAGGCCTTGTATGATCTTCAATATTAAAGTGCAGAAGCAACTGACTCTTCTAGAACAGAAGTTGCACACCGAAAGCCATAAACCCCGGAGGCCCTGGTGTGATCACCCAACACCAATTTGCACCAAAATTTACTTTGTCCACAAACCCATAAGGCCATTAAGTAGACTTATCAATGACCTTTAATCTGTCAAAAAGTATTTCCTTCTCCCCTTATGTCAGTCCTGCTCTGACTTGCTCTGACCTTGTGATTATGTAGAGGTTGGTACTGTCATCAATATATAACCACCTTGATTGCAAGAGTTACCCATTTTGCTCTTTGGAATGTACTATGTCAGACCATTGAGGTGCCTGTCCCACCACCCACACAGACAGATACACATGAAGACTTCATACATGTCATGGTCCCTGAACTCTGCTAGATACATGGTTTTGAAGGTCCTCACCCTTTCACACCGCTTGTGAACCAGTTGTTCTCCATGTTCAAAATGTGCCCATGGCAAGGGCCTTTAACACCATTTGTCACACACTTATAATAACCTTTTGATATGATTCTCACTCAGGGAATTTCAAACTATTCACACCTTCATCCATGTAACTTTAAGTGGTTGTAAACCCTTACGTAAACTTAGGAAGTGACTAGCCTCTGGTGATACACAAGGATGAAACAAATCACCCTGCATAAGTTGTACCTGATAATCTGGTGTCTTCTCTTCTCTACATCCATTCAAAGTACAGAATTTTTACAGCTTGTCTGAGCTTTCAGAAAGCAGGGGACAAGGAGCTAAAGTTACACTCTGTAGAGCTCAGTAAGAGCTGATTGGAGGAAAGGAACGCCCCCCCCCCCCCCCCCTTCACACAGCACACAGGCTGGCAATCAAAGGCTGTGTGCTGGGGATCCCTCCCATGTCACTTTTTTTTTTTGGTGTCAGGAAAACCTGTAAAGATTGACTCATGCAGATAGCAGAGGAGCAAGGCAGCAAACAAAAATGACACTTAGTGCTCTGTATTGAGACAAGTACACACTATAGAAGGATATTCTTTGTTCATATGACCAGGCCTTTTTCTGACATTTGTTGTTTAAAAATCTGTGTTTTTTGCTATAAAATGACTTAGAACCCCCAAACATTATATATATTATTTTATCAGAGACCCTAGAGAATAAAATGGCGGTCATTTCAATATTTTATGTCACCCTGTATTTGCGCAGCGGTCTTTCAAACACACACTTTAATGAATTAAAATACAAGTAGTAAAGTTAGCCCAATTTTTCTGTATAATGTGAAAGGTGACATTACGCCATGTATATAGATACCTAACATGTCATGCATTAAAATTGCTCGCTCGTGGAATGGCAACAAACTACGGTACTTAAAAATCTCCATAGGGGACGCTTTAAAATTTTTTACAGGTTACCTGTTTAGAGTTACCGTGGAGGTAATGTGCTGGAATTATTGCTCTTGGTCTAATCATTGTGGCGATACATCACATGTGTGGTTTGAACACCATTTACATATGTGGGCGCGACTTACGTATGCTTTCGATTCTGCACGTGAGCTCGGAGGGATGGGGTGCTTTAAAAAAATATTTTTCAGATTTATTTTATTTTCTATTTTTACACTGCCCCTTTATTTTTTTGATCACTTTAAATTCTATTACAAGGAATGTAAACATCCACTGTAATAGAAATTAGCATGACAGGTCCTCTTTAATGAGAGATCTGGGGCCAAAAAGACTTAAAAAGCAAAAAAAAAGTCATTTTGACTTAAAAAAAAAAAAATCCTGTCTATCTGCCCGAGGACTGGAAGTCGCTCTGGTCCTCCAAGGCAATAGACCCGAGTGGGGGGGTCATCTTGCCCTCACTCGGCTTCCTGCCTAGCCATCGGCCGCATTGGATCACTTCTGAGCTTACCAACAGCTCTGGTAGGCTTGGAATTGACCGTGATGTGGCGGAGACACCTCTCCCATCGCCTATAAAAGTGATCTCAAGGCAAATCCGTCACTGGGACCACTTTTATCTGAAAGCTGGCTGCCTAAAGGGAAAAAAACAATACTGGGGGGTTATGGCAGCTAACTGCAACGATAACAATGTTATTTAATGTCAAAATTATGACGTACATTCCCAGTTAGGCAGCTGGCAAGTGGTTAACGTCTGAGGTTTACAACCACTTTAAACAATTATCACCTGTCCCTGACTTCACACACAATGGTAAATAGAATATGTAAATGATAACAGGTTAGCTTTACAAATTTTCACACCCCGTCAAATTCTCGTTCCTGACACTAAATAGAACTAAGGAAGGCCTTGTAGGAATTGGGAATCATCTTCAAAGTTACAGAACAGGTCCAGTTTATAGTGACTAACTACTGCTAACTATACTATAACCTCGATAATGGACAACCTTCACACACCTCGTCGAAAGGCATTTAATACATAAGAGTCGCAATGATGAAAAGTTCTGCCTCATTATTGATAAAATCCACCACACTAAAGCTTTAAAAACATTTTGGGCTTGATGCAGAACACAACAAAGGACTTTTGTAATAAATATTTGTATATTTACTTTCATTTGTGTTGTGTGCATTGGCTATTATGCCGGGTAACTCACAATCATTGTTGTTGCCACTCCGTTACATAACATTTAGAAACAAATAAATTGATTTTGTCTCAGGGTCGGTTCACAGTAGGGGCGGCACGACTTGCGGGTCGCCTCACCGAGGCGACCTGCAAACGACTTCCGCGGCGACTTGCAAAACGACTTCTGTATAGAAGTCTATGCAAGTCGCCCCAAGTCGACCCCAAAGTAGTACAGGAAGCGTCGCTCCGATTAGAACGGTTCCATTGTACAGAACGGGAGGCGACTTGTCAGGCGGCTAGGGCGCCTGACAAGTCGCCCCTGTGTGAACCGGCTCTAAGTGTTCGCTGTGAACATTGGCTAAACCTCTCCCACCTCATCTAAAGTCCCAGGGCTATTTGTGCACTATTAGGGATGGAGGTGTCAGAGGGGTCACACCAGACCTTAATCTCCTTTTTTTGATTGAACCCGGGTGGAAGACACCCATTCAGCCCACACACTGGTCTGTTGTTACCATTAGCCGTTGTCCATATTACATCTAGTGTGTTATCACCCTTTGGCCAGTTATATTTGCATACTGCTCCCAGGGGGCCTTTCTGGGCTGAGCTGTGTCCTATTTCACTGTTTGTCTTTCATGGCAGTGGTTTTCATCCAGCTTGGGGGCTGCGATGTGCATAGGGGAGTTCTGTTCCTGATCTCTTGCTGTCCTCCCCTGTCTGTTGACGGGGGTGGCCACCTGCACATCGGCGCCATGTTTTCCACGCCCCTACACTGACATCTCCCTGACGTAACTGAGGTGTGGGCTGTGTGGGTCATCCTAGACAGTTGGGTGGTTGTTGCATTTGTGCACCCTCTTTGATGGTGGATGTCTTGCAGGGGCCCCTGAGTCAGCGCCCATACATGACGCTGGGGACGTAGCCTTCGGGCCCTTGTGGGTATATCTGGACGTTCAGCACGGCTGGGATTCTGATTCACAACTTGACAATTGGATAGAGCGGTCACATCTCTAAGAACAAACTGACAACCATTGGATATTTTTCACTCCATTGAGGTACAACTTTTTTACTTTCTTGACACCTATTGGGTTTGTTACATTGTCTTTATGCACATGTAATACTTATATCATTTCTATATTGCCCTGTAGTCTCTCTGCCCATACCAGCTTTATAACCATGTTGGTCTGCATTCATGTATTTACCATAGTCCATATCTCAGATAGTCCTACATATCAACATACTATAATAAGCTTAATTCATTTATTTACATCTTTATGTATATATAAATTAAATTTTAGAACCTTATACATTAAACTCATTTTGCAATTATTATGCCCTCTGATATATGTATATATGTATGTATATATGTATATATATATGTATACATTTTATAGACATGATTTTCAAGGGGCCAAGTGGAGTCCGCAGTGAGAAATACCCCTATCCAGACCGTGCTGATCCTCCGGATGTTCCCCTGTTGTGGCTTTTGTTTGTTCCACCTCCTCAGCTCCCAAGCTGGATGCAATACACGACCGCCATCTTGATATCCAGTGCTTGGCGATTTATTTCAGCCATTCGGTAAGTATGAGGTCTCTGTTTCAGACCTCTCTTGACAATCATTCCACCTGCCCCCATTTATCAACAATATACATCTATTGATCTTCATCACTTACATTGCAGATACAACATTCATGCATCCGCCCCGGAAGAAGCGAGCAGGGTCTCGCGAATGCATTGGGCTTCATTGATATTTGTTTTATGCCAGTACATGCTGGGTATTATTGATGTCTGCATTATGGATAAAAAAGGCAATCAGCGCACACAGGTTAAAACTTACATAAACACTAAATAATTGCAAGCTGAACACCACAAGGCAAATCACAAAACCTAATATGAATAAATATAAAAAAGAGAAGGTGCAGCGCAATAAACGTCCATGGCATAAAGTAGAATCCACCACGTGAAAGACTAGATGCAGCCAGAGTTCATATTGTGAAATCCTCCACCATCTGTAAAATGCTCTTACCGGATAGGATGGACCATTTGAGTGAACAAATGATCGAACACGCTTGTTACCCACTCATGGGGTGCACATGTAGCACAGACGAACAGTGGGTGACGTCAGCGGTGTATTTCCCCCCCCCCCCCCGTACGTACGTTATGTCCACGACGCTGACAAAGTCCGTCCTGGACGTAACGTACGTACGGGGGGAGGAGCTACACCGCTGACGTCACCCACTGTTCGTCTGTTCTACATGTGCGGCTTTGGCACCGCTGACCCTTACTTCGTATCTATCCGATGTTTGCTGTATACGGATTACATGGATTTATATACAATGGCAGCTGAAGCGATCATATCATTTAGCCTGATGTCATTACGCTCAGTGCATTGTGCTTTTACAAGACTTTTGATATAATAAAGAACTTTTACAGTGTACACTTAGATTGTGTCCACTTTTTATCTTCCTTATATCTGCTTCATCCACCGTCATCTTCCTTTGTGTATGCCGCTGGATTCAACATCTGCACCCCCATGAGTGGGTAACAAGCGTGTTCGATCATTTGTTCACTCAAACGGTCCATCCTATCTGGTAAGAGCATTTTACAGATGGTGGAGGATTTCACAATATGAACTCTGGCTGCATCTAGTCTTTCACGTGGTGGATGCTATTTTATTCCATGGACGTTTATTGCGCTGCACCTTCTCTTTTTTATATTTATTCATATTAGATGTCTGCATTATGTCTACATACTTTCCTGTCCATATGTATGTACATTATATTTTCTTATTGTTTATGTGTATTTACTGACCTAGCAACTTACAAGTTTTATTGTTGCTCATTGATGTATAACACTTGTAATAAATCTTTGTATATTTACTTCCATCTGTGTTGTGTACATTGGCTAATATGCCGGGTAACTCACAATCATTGTTGTTGCCGCTCCATTACATAACATTTTGAAAACAATAAATTTATTTTTTTCTCTGTGTTCGCTGTGAACATTAGCTAAACCTCTCACCTCATCTAAAGTCCCAGGGCTATTTCTCTTGTTTTTTTGTCCACTATTATGCTGCGTACACACGGTCGGACTTTTCGACCAGACTGGTCCGACAGACTTTCCAGCGTAGTTTCGATGGACTTTTGACGGACTTCCGATGGACTTTCTAATGAACGGACTTGCCTACACACGATCACACCAAAGTCCGACAGATTCGTACGTGATGACGTACACTGGACTAAAATAAGGACGTTGACAGCCAGTAGCCAATAGCTGCCCTAACGTCGGTTTTTGTCCGTCGGACTAGCATACAGACGCCAGCATGGTGAGAGTTAGGAACAAAGTATAAAGTAAACATAATTGGTGGGGGGACTCCTTCTTATACAGATAAGCTCTGGTAACTGTATGTGTTTTCTTGTAATGATAGTAAGCAGAATATACATTTCTTTTTTATTTCTCATGCCTTTACTTATAATTTCTTCATTTGTAACTGTCACTCTCCAGGAAAAGTGACAGTTACAACGGTTGGGACAAACCATAATACTCCCAGGGGTATTTACAGTAGTCAGCGTTTATTTATATGGTTTAAACCTTTTTTTATTATTTAAAATTGTTGCATTAAGAGCTTGTTCACATGGACGGCCATCTCTACCTCCCTCTGAAAAATGACCTGCAGTGAATAATTTTTTTAGCGTGCAGTAGAGAAGCGACTTCCATTGATTCAGGAGATAATTCTGAATGTTTTGTTTTTTTTGGACTGTTTTTTTTTTTTTATCCCAAAAGGGATTTTGTTTTGAAATTGTTTGGCTTGCAGTTGTGGTACAGTCTCATTGACTCTAAATGGCAAGTTTGACAGGCAGTGCCTCCTGCCCCACTAGGCTCAGCACTGTCATGATAGTGACACCCTATATCAGTGATGGCGAACCTTGGCACCCCAGATGTTTTAGAACTACATTTCCCATGATGCTCATTCGCTCTGCAGTGTAGTTGAGCATCATGGGAAATGTAGTTCCAAAACATCTGGGGTGCCAAGGTTGGCCATAACTGCTCCATAGCATTTCCCGTTGCTCTTCCTTGGGATGCCTGCCTTTACACACACATGAATTTTAATGCCACCCCAGTCTTATGCCCCGTACACACGATCGGACATTGATCGGACATTCCGACAACAAAATCCATGGATTTTTTCCGACGGATGTTGGCTCAAACTTGTTTTGCATACACACAGGCGCACAAAGTTGTCGGAAAATCCAATCGTTCTGAACGCGGTGACGTAAAACACATACGTCGGGACTATAAACGGGGCAGTAGCCAATAGCTTTCGTCTCTTAATTTATTCTGAGCATGCGTGGCACTTTGTGCGTCGGAGTTGTCCACACACGGTCGGAATTTACGCGAACGGATTTTGTTGTCAGAAAATTTTATAGCCTGCTCTCTAACTTTGTGTGTCGGAAATTTTCGATGGAAAAAGTCCGATGGAGCCCACACATGGTCGGAATTTCCGACAACAAGCTCCGATCGCACATTTTCCGTCGGAAAATCCAACCGTGTGTACGGGGCATTAGTCTGTAGGGTTCAATATTGAGTTGGCCCACCCTTTGCAGCTATAACAGCTTCAGCTCTTCTGGGAAGGCTGTCCACAAGGTTTAGGAGTGTGTCTATGGGAATGTTTGACCATTCTTCCAGAAGAGCATTTGTGAGGTCAGGCACAGATGTGGACAAAACAACAAAAAAGTAAATACTCTTGCGCACAGGTGTGTTGATTAGGTTATCCAAGGTTCAGAGTGGACAATAGCTTTCAGCCTTGCTGCCCTCCAGGATAGGGATATCCTAGTGATAGACAGAAACAAAGAAAAGAGGGCGCACCAGCCTAGTGCATTATCCTTTAGTACATTTATTTAAAAAAACATGACTAAAAACTACTCACAAAGGTAGAAAGAAACTTGCGCTTATAACAGTCTTTGGCATATAGCAGTTTGTCCACTGATAGCAGTCTCCAAGTCCTAAAGAGGGGGACATATGAACCGCTGCTGGCTAACGCGTTTCGAAAGTTAAACCTTCTTCATCAGAGCCTAACAGTGTTGCTCTCTTGCAGGCTTCTTATACATGTGGTCATCTGGGAAACACATCCCAGTTCTGTTCAGAAGCCCCTCCCCCAAAGAAAGGGGAATGCGGACTTAAGCCAGATATTTATAACTAAATACTAGTATTTAAATTAAAATAAACGCACATGTGTATACACACTTATAACATCCCCACATATAGGCAAATATGTACATGCATGCACTCGGCTGCAAATGGATCACACACATCCCTTGCATATCACTAGTCCTGAGCTGCAGAAGATCTCAAGAAGCTATACATAGAGGAAGCTAAGGAATGGTGGGATTAATACTAGTAAAATGAAATAATTAGCAGAAATTGTAAGGATGGTTACATCACCTCCATCTAGGCTCATTCATTGTTGTGGGGGTTACAGTTAGGGGGTACAGCCTCTCTCTCTATTCCCCAATCCAGGTGCCTGTCCCAGGCAGTGGTGCCTTGAGATGGTGTGTTATAGTCTCCTATAGTGGCGGGTGGAACGCACGCCATGTTAGCTTCTTCCTCTTGCGGTCCATTTGGCGGAAGTGCCGCTCTGACGTCATTTCCCGCGTCAACTGACGCGCGGGTTTGGTGTCAGCGGTGGTAAAAGAATAGCCGCCATATTGTGGAAGATAGATGGTAGAGGCCGAAGACGGACACGTGCACTAAAGCAATCGCTCTCTTGCACTCACCCGCCTTGGGAAGGGCAACAGGGAAATTACTGACCGACCCAAAGGAAAAGAAAAGAAAGTGAATACTGCAGCGCTCTACATACCACATTCACAAACATAAATAAAAAAAACACCCACACTTGTGGACATACAGTTGCAATACAAAGTATGTGAACCCTTTTGGAATGATATGGATTTCTGCACAAATTGGTCATAAAATGTGATCTGATCTTCATCTAAGTCACAACAATAGACAATCACAGTCTGCTTAAACTAATAACACACAAAGAATTAAATGTTACCATGTTTTTATTGAACACACCATGTAAACATTCACTGTGCAGGTGGAAAAAGTATGTGAACCCTAGACTAATGAGATCTCCAAGAGCTAATTGGAGTGAGGTGTCAGCCAACTGGAGTCCAATCAATGAGATGAGATTGGAGGTGTTGGTTACAGCTGCCCTGCCCTATAAAAAACACACACCAGTTCTGGGTTTGCTTTTCACAAGAAGCATTGCCTGATGTGAATGATGCCTCGCACAAAAGAGCTCTCAGAAGACCTACGATTAAGAATTGTTGACTTGCATAAAGCTGGAAAGGGTTATAAAAGTATCTCCAAAAGCCTTGCTGTTCATCAGTCCACGGTAAGACAAATTGTCTATAAATGGAGAAAGTTCAGCACTGCTGCTACTCTCCCTAGGAGTGGGCGTCCTGTAAAGATGACTGCCAGAGCACAGCGCAGACTGCTCAATGAGGTGAAGAAGAATCCTAGAGTGTCAGCTAAAGACTTACAAAAGTTTCTGGCATATGTTAACATCCCTGTTAGCGAATCTAAGATACGTAAAACACTAAACAAGAATGGATTTCATGGGAGGATACCACAGAGGAAGCCACTGCTGTCCAAAAAAAACATTGCTGCACGTTTACAGTTTGCACAAGAGCACCTGGATGTTCCACAGCAGTACTGGCAAAATATTCTGTGGACAGATGAAACCAAAGTTGAGTTGTTTGGAAGAAACACACAACACTATGTGTGGAGAAAAAGAGGCACAGCACACCAACATCAAAACCTCATCCCAATTGTGAAGTATGGTGGTGGGGGCATCATGGTTTGGGGCTGCTTTGCTGCGTCAGGGCCTGGACGGATTGCTATCATCGAAGGAAAAATGAATTCCCAAGTTTATCAAGACATTTTGCAGGAGAACTTAAGGCCACCTGTCCACCATCTGAAGCTCAACAGAAGATAGGTGTTGCAACAGGACAATGACCCAAAGCATAGAAGTAAATCAAGAACAGAATTGCTTAAACAGAAAAAAAATATGCCTTCTGATGTGGTCCAGTCAGAGTCCTGACCTCAACCCCATTGAGATGCTGTGGCATGAACTCAAGAAAGCGATTCACACCAGACATCCCAAGAATATTGCTGAACTGAAACAGTTATGTAAAGAGGAATTGTCAAGAATTACTCCTGACCGTTGTGCATGTCTGATCTGCAACTACAGGAAACGTTTGGTTATAGTTATTGCTGCCAAAGGAGGTTCAACCAGTTATTAAATCCAAGGGTTCACATACATTTTCCAGCTGCACTGTGAATGTTTACATGGTGTGTTCAATAAAAACATGGTAACATTTAATTCTTTGTGTGTTATTAGTTTAAGCAGACTATGATTGTCTATTGTTGTGACTTAGATGAAGATCAGATCACATTTTATGACCAATTTGTGCAGAAATCCATATCATTCCTAAAGGGTTTACACACTTTTTATTGCAACTGTATGTCTGCACAATTAAGCCGCACATAGCAGGTGCACATGTGGAAATGCATCTGCACATAACCACAGATGCCCCTACAAGAAGCACTCCAGTGGACAGCAAAAGGCGCAGAAAATTGCCGAATCACCTTTTACATACTTGCATAGTATGCGCTCAAAGTGTGTATACGCATGTATCTCATTGGGTGTCTAGAGAAGGGGGATGTTTTTATGGATAATATTAACGTTGTTATTTAAAATAACCAACAAATAAATAGAAAATAAATAATTAATAAGTGATAATAATAGATAGTGTTTCTACATGTGCCTATAGTCAAATGGGCTAGTGTGCACATGTATAAGAGCATAGGCAAGAGGTTCAAGAGACATGTCCGTGTATATGTGCAGAAGTGCATACACTGGGGCACTTGCATCATATCAGAAGTACAACCTTGTGCATATAATCAGTATAAAAAAAACATATAAAGTATATATAAAATATATAATGATCCATGATATCATACATTATTTTAAAACCATGATAAAACAATTATTGTTAAAAAGGTGTTAAATTATATAAAAGATAAGCCACTAGATTCCATGATGTGGACAAGAAGGCCTGGCTCGAAGTCTCCACTCTAATTCATCCCAAAGGTGTTCTATCAGGTTGAGGTCAGGACTCTGTGCAGGTCAGTCAAGTTCTTCCACCCCAAACTCGCTCATCCATGTCTTCATGGACCTTGCTTTGTGCACTGGTCCAAATCATTTGGTGGAAGGGGGATTATGGTGTGGGTTGTTTTTCAGTGGTTGGGCTTGGCCCCTTAGTTCCTTAGCCCTTTAGTTCCAGTGAAGGGAACTCTTAAGGCGTCAGCATACCAAGACATTTTGGACAATTTCATGGTCCCAACTTTGTGGGAACAGTTTGGAGATGGCCCCTTCCTGTTCCAACATGACTGCGCATAAAAATCTCCAGCTGTAGCAAATTTAATTAGTTTGACAAAACAAAGACATCTGCTATAAAAAAAAACAGGCAGATACCTTTGGCATTGTGACTGACAGTATTGATAATGTATACAACCAATGACTGGTCAGAAGAAACTGAAGACAAATTAAAAACACCTTTCCATATACTGTATGCTATGGAAATATATGAATATAAACTTGTTGTGTAGAGGGTTCTGCCAAATGATCAGACAAACAGTACTGAACAACTTGAATGCAAGATTGACAATGCCAATAAAATCGTATAGGGGGAATGTAACAAGCATAATACAGTGCAGTTATTATAGTACTGTATTGTAGGCCGTACGGTAATAGGACGCTGTCATATAGTAGCAGAAAACAAGCTGCTAAGTATCACTGCTTCAGGCACTATTGCTCTGCTGCTTCTCTAGTCCTTAGAAATGTAGCACTTACCCCCCTGGAGGAGCTGCTGGATATATTGGGTTCTCTGTTCTGATGTCTCTGTAAACAGCTTTCCCCCTTCTGACACACCAGGCTGGGTACAGGATCACTGCAAGATATAATAAAATATTCACAAAAATGTGAGGGGTGTACTCACTTTTGTGAGATACTGTAGCTACCCTTTAACAAGAATCGGATCACATTAGCAAAAAAAAAAAAAAAAAGTTAGAGATGATTTATATATATTTATTTGAATAAAATTCTATTTTCTACCAGAGTTTAGTGTCGCTTTGAAATATTGATTGATCTGTCAGAGGGTTTGCTAATGTTTGATCTTTTTGCTCATTATACAGTATCTCACAAAAGTGAGTACACCCCTCACATTTTTGTAAATATTTTATTATATCTTTTCATGTGAGAACACTAAAGAAATGGCACTTCGCTACAATGTAAAGTAGTGAGTGTACAGCTTGTATAACAGTGTAAATTTGCTGTCCCCTCAAAATAACTCAACACACAGCCATTAATGTCTAAACCACTGGCAACAAATGTGAGTACACCCCTAAGTGAAAATGTTTAAATTGGGCCCAATCAGCCATTTTCCCTCCCCGGTGTCATGTGACTCGTTAGTGTTATCTCAGGTGTGAATGGGAAGCAGGTGTGTTAAATTTGGTGTTATTGCTCTCACTCTCTCATACTTGTCACTGGAAGTTTAACATGGCACCTCATGGCAAAGAACTCTCTGAGGATCTGGAAAAAAGAATTTTTGCTCTACATAAAGATGGGCTAGGCTATAGGAAGATTGCCAAGACCCTGAAACTGAGCTGCAGCACAGTGGCCAAGACCATACAGCGGTTTAACAGAACAGGCCTCGCCATGGTCGACCAAAGAAGTTGAGTGCACATGCTCAGCATCATATCGTGAGGTTGTCTTTGGGAAATAGACGTATGAGTGCTGCCAGCATTGCTGCAAAGATTGAAGGGGTGGGGGTCAGCCTGTCAGTGCTCAGACCATACGCCACACACTGCATCAAATTGGTTTGCATGGCTGTCATCCCAGAAGGAAACCTCTTCTAAGGATGATGCAGAAGAAAGCCCGCAAACAGTTTGCTGAAGACAAGCAGACTAGGGACATGGATCACTGGAATGTCCTGTGGTCTGATGAGACCAAGATAAACGTATTTGGTTCAGGTGGTGTCAAGCGTGTGTGGTGGCAACCATGGTGTCAAGCATGGTGGTGGTGGGAGTGTCATGGTCTGGGGCTGCATGAGTGCTGCCGGCACTGGGGAGCTACAGTTTATTGAGAGAACAATGAACGCCAACATGTACTGTGACATACTGAAGCAGAGCACGATCCCCTCCCTTCAGAGACTGGGCCGCAGGGCAGTATTCCAACATGATACGACCCCAAACACACCTCCAAGATGACCACTGCCTTGCTAAAGAAGCTGAGGGTAAAGGTGATGGACTGGCCAAGCATGTGTCCAGACCTAAATCCTATTGAGCATCTGTGGGACATCCTCAAACTGAAGGTGGAAGAGTGCAAGGTCTCGTATATCCACGTGATGCCGTCATGGAGAAGTAGAAGAGGACTCCAGTGGCAACCTTTGAAGCTCTGGTGAACTCCATGCACAAGAGGGTTAAGGCAGTGCTGGAAAATAATGGTGGCCACACAAAATATTGACACTTTTGGGCCCAATTTGGACATTTTTACTTTTACTTGAGGGGACAGCAAATTTACACTGTTATACAAGCTGTACACTCACTACTTAACATTGTAGCAAAGTGTACTTTCTTAGTGTTGTCACATGAAAAGATATAATAAAATATTTACAAAAATGTGAGGGGCGTACTCACTTTTGTGAGATACTATATATATATATATATATATATATATATATATATATATATATATATATATATATATCATTTTTTGCACTTGTCAGGAATATTAGTTAATAAATAAATTAAAATATTTACAAAAATGTGAGGGATGTACTCACTTTTGTGAGATACTGTATATGTAGCACCCTCTACTTAGGTAGGTGTGAGAGTGAGGATTTTCTGGCAGAGTAGATACATTTAGGCAGGCCTGGCTTTGTTTTCATTCTGGGATGGGAGTGGCTCAGAGTAGCAACTGGTCACTTACAGGCAGCATTACTGACAACTCCCTCTTCTTGAGGTGTGCAGCAAGTGTTTGCAAAGATTGGAGTGTTTATACTGGAGTGTATATAGAAGTCCCAAGCAAGTTTGCACTGAATATTTTTGGGCATCCCATAATTCCCAATTTCCCATCCATGGTTAATCCCCACAAATAAAAAATAAAAAAAACAAAGCTATGGACTGTTATGTCTCTGAGTGACTGAGAAATGGATGTCTGGCTGGGCAGGGTGACAGGTGAACCATTACATTCAGCAACCCCTACGGGGGCATGGCTACTTATATATGCACAAAGATAAAAACCTGCACACAATTATGCAAAAGGAACAAAGTATTGACACCAAACTGGTTGGCTGTGAGTAAAGTGTATTGTTACAAGTTAGGAGTTATGCTGCGTACACACGACCAAACTTTCCGGCAGAAATGGTCCAACTGAATCATTTCATCGGATATTCCGATCGTGTGTGTGGGCTTCATCTGACTTTTACTTGCGAAAATTCTGACGGACCTAGAAATAGAACATGTTTTAAATCTTTCTGACGGAATCAATTCCTATTGGGAAAACCGTTTGTCTGTATGCTATTCGGACAGACCAAAAACGACGCAAGGGCAGCTATTGGCTACTGGCTATTTAACTTCCTTTTTCTAGTCCCGTCGTTCGTGTTGTATGTCACCATGTTCTAAATGATTGGACTTTGGTGTGATCATGTGTACGCAAGTCCGTTTCAGCGCAACTCCGTCGGAACTCCGTCAGAAAAAATGTCAGAGTTTATTCTGACGGAAAAACCGGTCGTGTGTACACGGCATTAGAAATTATGCAAGATGGTGGATGAGTGGCAGTTATTATTACAAGGTTATAGTGACTTACAATTATGGAATAACAGTTATCCACAAAAATACATTAAAGTGGATGTAAACCCAACATTTTTTTTTTTTTATATATATATCGTACTGTAGAGTATAAGATTTCCTATTATTTGAGCACAGTCTTGCCACAAAGAGTTAATCCATCTCTGAGCAATCCTCTTTTATTGTTCAGTGAGAAAAATCTTGAAAACTGAGAAAAACTCCTCCCTTGCTGTGAGTGACAGCCTAAGACATGCATTATTTTTTAATTCCCTCCCCCACTCCTTTCTTCAGCAGCTCTGCAAGGATTGGCTGTTCCACACCTCAGCATGATTTGGCATGCTGAAGTCATGTGGTTACTTTCCTGTCTTTTCACTGGATGTTAGAGATCATAGCAGAAGTTCAATGTTAGAAATACACAGGAGAAAATGCATATTGACAAGGGGAGTGTAGAGGTGGGCGGGGAGTGTAGAGGTGGGCGGGGAGTCTACTGACATCACGACTCCACCCACCGAGCTCCAGACAACAGACCCACCCACAGAATCTGCAGTTTTCCGGGTCTAATAACAGACAGAGGGGAGACATTTGACAGGTAAAGATACATGCAGGAGGCATGTATATCCTTATAGATAACCCCTATGGCAGTAGTTTAGAAAGGATGACATTGGGTTTACATCCACTTTAAGCAAGAATCATGTCAGCAATTAACAGTATCAGAATGATAAGTGTGGCTGGGTGCTGCCTGCTGGCTATGTGTTTGTGCCGCTCTCTGCCCTCTTCGCCAGGTGTGCTGCCAGCTGTTTGTGTAGAGGAGCTGGTTGAGCCGTGGATCCGAGAGTGGACAGTCCTCTATAATATCCTGTGCAGTAAGACTCAGGAGGACCTTGGTCAGTATTTACTCTTCTAAGTTCTATCCAAAACTAAATAAAAATGTTGGCAATAGTAAGTTTTTAACGCTGAAGTTTAGGCATGGCAATTTTAACATAGTTACTTTGATCCAGCTTAGACCAATGTAAATATGCATGTGACATCCCTATAGGATCCCAGTGGAAATCTGGAAATCAAGTAGGCATTCCTACTAAAGTAATCTCTACTAGCTTCCAGGTCCTGTACCTGCATACTGAACACAGAAGGTTGCTCGCTCGGTACAGACACCATTCAGGGAACACTTTGCCTTTCCTCAATGAATGTAAAGCATTCAATGATTGGACAAGGTGCAGAGGCAGGGCAGTGACATCATGATCTCAACCTCATCCAATCAAAGAATTGTTTACATTCATTGAGAAAAAGCAAAGTGTTCTCTGGTGCCAATACTGAGCGAGCGACCTCCTTTATCCACAATGCAGGGTAGCCGCTCGGCACATAACCTATAAGTGTAGAGAACACTGTAGTAGTAGTGTCTATGTCTGTGATTTCCAGCTTCCACAGGGATCACGCAGGTATGGCACATACATACAGTGGCTTGCGAAAGTATTCGGCCCTCTTGAACTTTTCAACCTTATGCCACATTTCAGGCTTCAAACATAAAGATATAAAATTTTAATTTTTTGTGAAGAATCACCAACAAGTGGGACACAATTGTGAAGTGGAACGAAATCTATTGGATATTTTAAACTTTTTTAGCAATTAAAAAACTGAAAAGTGGTGCGTGCAAAATTATTCGGCCCCTTTACTTTCAGTGCAGAAAACTCACTCCAGAAGTTCAGCGAGGATCTCTGAATGATCCAATGTTGTCCTAAATGACTGATGGTGATAAATAGAATCCACCTGTGTGTAATCAAGTCTCTGTATAAATGCACCTGCTCTGTGATAGTCTCAGGGTTCTGTTGAAAGCGCAGAGAGCATCATGAAGACCAAGGAACACACCAGGCAGGTCCGTAATACTGTTGTGGAGAGGTTTAAAGCCGGATTTGGATACAAAAAGATTTCCCAAGCTTTAAACATCCCAAGGAGCACTGTGCAAGCGATCATTTTGAAATGGAAGGAGTATCAGACCACTGCAAATCTACCAAGACCTGGCTGTCCCTCTAAACTTTCAGCTCAGACAAGGAGAAGACTGATTAGAGATACAGCCAAGAGGCCCATGATCACTCTGGATGAACTGCAGAGAACTACAGCTGAGGTGGGAGAGTCTGTCCATAGGACAACAATCAGTCGTACACTGCACAAATCTGGCCTTTATGGAAGAGTGGCAAGAAGAAAGCCATTTCTCAAAGATATCCATAAAAAGTCTTGTCTAAAGTTTGCCACAAGCCACCTGGGAGACACACCAAACATGTGGAAGAAGGTGCTCTGGTCCGATGAAACCAAAATCGAACTTTTTGGCCACAATGCAAAACTATAAGTTTGGCGAAAAAAGCAACACAGCTCATCACACTCAACACACCATCCCCACTGTCAAACATGGTGGTGGCAGCATCATGGTTTGGGCCTGCTTTTCTTCAGCAGGGACAGGGAAGATGGTTAAAATTGAGGGGAAGATGGATGCAGCCAAATACAGGACCATTCTGGATGAAAACCTGTTGGAGTCTGCAAAAGACCTGAAACTGGGACGGAGATTTATCTTCCAACAAGACAATGATCCCAAACATACAGCAAAATCTACAAAGGAATGGTTCACAAATAAACGTATCCAGGTGTTAGAATGGCCAAGTCAAAGTCCAGACCTGAATCCAATCGAGAATCTGTGGAAAGAGCTGAAAACTGCTGTTCACAAACGCTCTCCATCCAACCTCACTGAGCTCAAGCTGTTTTGCAAGGAAGAATGGGCAAGACTTTCAGTCTCTCGATGTGCAAAACTGATAGAGACATACCCCAAGCGACTTGCAGCTGTAATCGCAGCAAAAGGTGGCTCTACAAAGTATTAACGCAAGGGGGCCGAATAATTTTGCAGGCCCCACTTTTCATTTTTTTATTAGTTAAAAAAGTTTCAAAAATCCAAAATATTTCGTTCCACTTCACAATTGTGTCCCACTTGTTGGTGATTCTTCACAAAAAATAAAAATGTTATATCTTTATATTTGAAGCCTGAAATGTGGCAAAAGGTTGAAAAGTTCAAGGGGGCCGAATACTTTCGCAAGCCACTGTACTTACATTGGTCCAAGCTGAACCAATGTAACTATAATGCCATACCTAAACTTCAGCTTTAATAGAATCAGATTACAAAGAATACATTTTTAAAATGTTTATCCTGAATATATCTCTTGAATGGTCATGTTTACTAGCTTAGCGCTGTGGGCAAATTAGACATATTGGATTATTTCTGCTCTTGTGATGTGAACTATGTAAAATACTCCACAAATACACAAGGCCAGGGCACAAGCTAGTTAAACGTGCCTGAAAGTGTTCAGCAACATTCAGCTTAATAATGCAATGTGGAAATCATTTGTCTGACCTCTTCCACACTCAGTATATCTGCTGAAATGTATCAGCTATTTAATGGTGCTTGGTGGAACTTATTTAAATGGAGCCATTTGTGTTGGCGCTACTAATCACATTAATTAAACTCTACCATCAGGGCATTTCAATGAGAAAAAGAAAACTGTATCCTTTTATTTTGTAAAATATGTTGGAACAAATAGGGTTCTAAAAAGTTTCTGGAAAAAAATGTACGGTAATTAAAGATGTATTAATTTTATTTATCCACTTACATCACCACCTAATAAAAAGAGATATATGCAGTCACAAAAACATATTTAAATTTAATGTGTTCTGTTATTTTTATGAGACTTAGAAAGGTCGAAAGAGCTTTTCAGCTTGCTATAGTTTTCTTACAGTAGAACTAAAGGCAAAAGATTTTTTTTTTTTTTAATTTTAGAGTAAGGGAGGCTTACAACCCCTGTAAGGTTTATTTTCTCCATCTGTGTCCTATTGGGGAGATTTTCCTTTATTTCCTGTCCCATAGCCAAAACAGGAAGGGAGAGAAAACCCTGTGATGGAGTCCCAAAGTGCCACCTGGGTCACCAGAACTAGCATCCCTATTGGAAATGATCACAATTATTCCTATTTTGGGGACAACCCAAAATTTGGGATTTTCTATCAATTTTACTTTCGATGGTAATGGTAAACCGTCCTGCAGACTGGGTTGGAGAGGCTCCTTCACTTGGGACAGAGTTATTTATCTACAATATCCCTTAAGAAATCTATGAAAATAATATAATTCCACTGTATCAGACTGCTGGAACATTATTTGTCTTCTGATGACTTGTCTAGTGGACAGATTACACAAGTTTGTGTCTCCCCCATATGTGCCTCCTAGGTGTGAATTCCCATTGTTAATTGAGTCACCTATTGTTTCTGTTTGTCTGATCATCCCTTGGAGATGTGATTAATATTATGACCACTTTACCTTGTTACCGAACCATTGTGGGATGTTTATGCTTATGACAATGTGTAATGCACTTTGTATCCAGGATTGTGGGTTTGGTGCTGAATGGTCTGGGTTGAGCACCTAGTCACCTAGGTGGCTAGTTGTTTAATTACCTTAATGTTTATGTTATGTTGACTGTTCCTTTACTAAGTTAATTATATTCCTGTTTACAGTTTGCATTGTTAGGGTAATGTGATCAGGTTCTATCTGATATTCTGTGCTATAAATTCTGAGTGTTTTCAATAAAGCCAGTTCCAGTTGGCATCTAAGCTAGTGTTGCCAAATCCTGGGTGTTCAGCCCGGTTCCTGGGTCCAAACTGGAGAAAGCTATATCTTGACGGAAGCACCTAAGCTGGGTGCTGGACGGTTCCGTCACGGAGTTTTAACCTCCCTCAACCTCCCTCTCCTGAACGTGGAAGATTCACGTTCAGGATAGAAACGTTTTGACCGCTGACCGTGGGAAAACTATGGCAAAACAGGTGGTCAAAGTAGGCTGTGTGTACATGGTACAGACAACAGCGGGCGTTTTAATTCATCTCCACTCTATCGAAAACTAGAAAAAAAGGTTTGCCTTTAGTTATACTTTAAAGCAAAACTTCCCTCTCTCAATTAGCATTGACGATTTTTAATCCTTATTTTGCTAGCATTAGTAAATAGATAGGAAAGTAAAGCATATGTACGTGTTTTTAACTTTTTTTACATTTCTTCAGTTACTTCCTGGTTTCCAGGCCTAGGCAAATGATGTCATACATGCTATGAGTTTTCAAGGGGGGAAGAGGGTTTTTCTCAGCTAAGTACACCCTCCTGTCTGCATGCCTGAGCTAAGGGCAGATGAATTCCAGAAAGTAAATGCATCATGAATCGTCCGGCTTTACTGAAGGTGGCCACAGCCAGAAATGCTTGAGGGGGAGGGGGGGTTTCAAAGGGATTTCTCAGCAAAATAAAGATGGATGGTTGGGGGTAGGGCAGTTGCTTTGAATTAAACATTAAGTAAATGGCGTTTTTGGTGTTTGGTGCTCAGGTGCAGTGTAGTTCCACTTTAGAGTCAATATTTATTCAAAGAATTCACTCTCCATTATCCCAACCTCAAGAATAGCAGAATTACAAAAAAAACTGTTGTTCTTTATAGTACCCGTTTTTCTTTACTAATGGTCGGCCTGCACCCTGCTCTATTCTTGCCTTGGCAAGAATGATGTGTTGTTCTTCCCTGACATCACATATCCTAGAAGGCACACACCAATGCCATGGTGATGGACTGTCGCTCGCAGTGTCAATACATCCAGTGCAGGATGAACCTTAGACCACTGGAGGCTGGGGGAGAAAATGGTGTGGGGATTGGTGTAGCAGCGCAAAGGATAAGGTAAGTAAATCATTTCTATGCCCCCTAAAGACCAGCAACTAACCCTTGCAGTATGGGCGCAGCCTCACTGCAAGGGAGAACTTCCATGGTTCCCAGAGCGGGGCATTAACGCCCAACTCAGAGTTCAGCAATGACTGCATTATGTCTGGCAGCTCTAAAAAAAATATATATATAAAAAGTTGAGCTGCTATTCTCGTCTAATCACAAAGCAACCCCCCCCCCCCACCACCCTACCATGCCTTACCCTACCTTGCCCTAAACTCACAAGGGGAGTGCTGCAGATAGCAGATCCACATCTCTACCTATGACACTCTGCATCATTTAGGATCTTCCCACCACCAGAGGGAGAAGAAGATCTGTTACGTCGTTGGATCCAAACACACCTGGAAATAAGGTGTGTATATAACTACATTTTGTTCTGGTCAGAACAGTTAAAGTAGAACTAAGGGCAAAACCTTTTTTTTCCATTTCGGATAGTGTAAGGTAGGGGGTCGGCAACCCGCCAAATGTGATCTACCTGTCGATCATGTTGTGCAGAGTATTGAAATTATGCGCTGGAAGCTTCTTGTATACAGCAATACATTTTACTTTCATGGGGGATTGCAGAACATGTCTTTTCAGCATGGAGACAGGAACAGGAACTGAACAACAAACAAGTGCATATAACACAATAATGGTACATCCTGCGACTACATTATATCATACAATACATGCTATAACACTGCAGTGCCACCTGCTGGTTAGATAGGCATAATGCATACAGTATATAGTTCACAATATAAAAAGCTACTTGCTGTTGCTGTTCCAACACCCCTTCTCAACAGCATGTGCTTTGTCAAATTATATTCAGCTTCTTCTGGAAATAACTATGATGTTCCTTTAACAAAGACTTGGTGAGTGCATCAGCAGTCATCTCCTCTGATGGGCAGTATTGAATGTCAATAACACCTTGCTCTTGATTATCCCTCAGTAGGTGATACTTGACATCAATGTGTTTGTTCCTAGGATTGACCTTTTCTGATTGCATAAGCTTTAAACATCCCTGGTTGTCTTCAAAATTGGAATTGGTATTAACATGTCTATCCCAATGTCTATCCCAATGTCCTCAAAAAGTTGACAAATCCATATCACTTCTTGACACACGTGTGCTGCTGCAATGTTGAAGATAGAGCGACAGTTGCTTGCTTTCGACTAGACCAGCTTATGGTTCCTTCCCCATACTGGAAGATGAATCTACTTGTGCATTTGTGGTCTGTGCAGTCCCCAATCAGCATCCACGAATCCGACCAGTTTTGGATTGGATATTGCTGGTAACCGTAACTTCATCTGAAGTGTTCCTTTGAGGTATTGCATCACTCTTTTTACTGCGTTCCAGTCACGCTGACAAGGAGCTGATACTTTCCTGCATAGTATTCCCACTGTTGCGGCTATGTCTGGTCTCGTCACAGTGGCAACATATAGCAGATTACGGATTGCTCTGTGATACATGTCATTGTTGGGTAGCAAGTTTTCTGCTTCATTGCTCTTTTGATAGCCTGGTTCCATAGGAGTTTTCACTTCCTTTGCATCTTGCATATGGAATTGTTCCAGGATTTCCGAGATTTTCTGAGATTGTTTGAGAAGATAACTTCCATCTTCTTCTCTCTCTATTTGTATTCCCAAATATTAGAAAATGTTCCTTAGCTCTTTGATTTCAAAATTTTCTTTCAGCTTGTGAACTATCCGATTGCAATCCCCTTCTTGTTCAAAACAGGTTATAATGTCATCAACATAGATAAGGATGTATATCCATCTGTCTTCTTGATTCCTGGAGTAGAGACAGGGGTCTGCTTTACTTCTTGAGAATCCCTCTCTGGTAAGTACATTATTCACTTTCTCATTCCACATCCTTGCAGATTACTTAGACCGTAGATGCTCTTCTGAAATATACATACGAGGTTGTCTCCTTGCTCAAACCCTGGTGGCTCCATGTAGAGATCTTCCTTAATGTCTCCATATAGGAGAGCAGTTGATGAATGTTTCATCGTAATCTTCACCGAATTTCTGGGAGTAACCCTTGGCAACTAGTTTGGCTTTGTATTTGTGGATATTCACTTCTGCATCTAACTTTACTTTGAAAGTCCACTTACTTCCTATAGTTTTGCTGTTAGGAGTATCAAGGTTTTATTTTCTTGAAATGACTTTAATTCTTCTTCTTCTGCTGCTTTTCTCCATTTATTGGCTTCACATTTTGGCAGTTTTTCTATGTCTTCCAAGGATGTTGGTTCAAGTATGCTGTGTGTTTTGACAGTGTATGACAGCTTGCGGGTGGGTATCCCCTTTGTAGTCCGAGTGGATTTTCTGACTTCAGGCAGTTCAGCGGGATCTGGTGGGGAACTTGATTTAGGTATTGTAAGTTCCACCTCTTGTTCTGATTCATGCACAGGTTCGCTTTGGTCGACCTTTTCTTCTCGTTTGCTTGGCATATTTACTTCACAGCTTTCTGGGATCAGTGTTTCTGGTGATGGGCTCTCATCAAAATAAACACTACGCTTATTGTCACTTTGTCAGTCTTTGGGTGTAGGATTCTGTAACCCTTATTTTGCTTAATGTAGACTACCAGAATGCCCTCTATGGCTCTGTTCTCCAGCTTGGATACCTTTTCACTTGGAATATAGGCATATGCTTTACATCCAAACACTCTGATGTGCCCTATGCTAGGCTTTGATCCATGCCACATCTCGAATGGAGTACTTTTAAGGGTAGGCTGTTCTGTAGGCAAGTTGCGGTCATGACTGCTTCTCCCTAGTACTTGTGAGGTAGGTTGGCATCCAATAACATGCACCTGGCCATTTCTATAAGAGTACAATTTTTCCTTTCTGCTACACCGTTTTGTTCAGGAGTGTATGGTGTGGTTGTCTGGTGTACTATTCCTTAGCTACTCAGGTATGAGGCCACTTCTTTGCTAATGTATTCTCCTGCATTGTCTGTGCATATTATTCCTGGTTTCTGTTGGAATTTGTTGCTAGACATGGCAACGAACTCTTGAAGTTTCTCTGATGTTTCATTCTTGTGTACCTGGAATAATCATCATCAATGAAAGTCAGAAGATATCTGTTCCCGCCTGACGTGGAAGTTTTCATTGGACCACATACGTCGCTGTGTATGAGCTGCAGGGGGTGGGTGTTTTTTCTTTGAGATGCCTGTGGAATGGGAGCACATTTGGCTTTTGCTTCAATACAACACTTGCATTTCATGAGCTCTTTGCAAGGTGCTATTGTAAAATCTTCTGATAGGCCTCTCTTTATAATGTCCTGTATAGCTTCTGGACTTCTGTGCCCCAGCCGCCTGTGCCATAAGTGAATACATTTGCTGTGTAGGTCATTAGAGATTATATTGACTTGCTGGTCTGTGGTGATAAGCCTGTATAGGTGATCATCCAGTTTTCCTTTTGCGAGCAATCGCTTATTATTGTGAATTGTGCATTCATCACCCTGGGACTTAACTGTGAGACCGTTGTTTGCAAGACTTTTCACTGATAAAAGGCTGCCTTCTAGTTCTGGAACATACAGAACTTTCTTTACAAGGATACTCTGCTTGCCTTGGGGTGTTATGCAGTTCAGGAAGCCCTGGCCTTTACCTTCTGAAATGATGCTTTTCCTGTTTGCTAGGAAAACTTTGTCTTTTGCACTGTTATCAATGTTTGTGAAGAAGGTCTCATCGCTAGTCATGTGGCTTGTCGCACCTGAGTCTATGCACCAGCTGCATAGTTTGCCGCTCTGTGTTACTTTGAAGGTGCCACTCATGATGTGTCTTCAGTTTCCTTTGTGGCAACTTTGACTCTTTTATTTGTGGGTAGCTGTAGCTTTCGCTGCTCGGCTTACCAGATAGATCTTTGTTGTGCTTTGTGCCTTTGTACATCTTAAAGCGGTTGTAAACCTTAGTGTTTTTTCACCTTAATACATCCTATGCATTAAGGTAAAAAAACACCTGGCAGTGACCGGCCCCCCAGCCCCCCATTTTACTTACCTGAGCCCTAGAACTTGACCCGGCGGTGACGCGCTGTCTCTCTGCCCGAGGTTCTCGGCTCTTGATTGGATAGATTGATAGCAGCGCAGCCATTGGCTCCCACTGCTGTCAATCAAATCCAATGACGCGGGCGCCAGGGGGCGGGGCCAAGTCATACATTTGGCAACTATGGACGCCGAATGCTGGACTCAGGAGCGCGCCCGCAAGGTGACCCCCTCGGGAGAGCGCTTCTCCTAGGGGGTTATCTGATGTGGGGAGGAGTCGCGAGACCCCAGAAGACAGGGTTTGGGACCACTCTGTGCAAAACGAGCTGCACATTGGAGGTAAGTATGATACGTTTGTTATTTAAAAAGAAAGAACAAATGAACACTTACAATCAGTTTAAGATCTCTGTCATCATGGTGCGTATTTTCTTTTCTTCTGTCATATTAATCAATTATTTGCCTTTGACATATTCCAGTGTCAGCTTATACAGCTATCTTAGCAAAAACAGCTTTCTGTTTAGACTTAAACGCTCATTTAGTTTTTGTAATGAAGTCCACAAATCTTTGGCCGTTTTCTCTGTTCTTATGTGGAAAAGCTGGTCATCTTCCACTAGCAATCTTATAGTCGCTTTTGCCTGTCTATCCTTCCTGTCCCATTCCTCCATCTCTCCGTCTGTGGGTCTGTCTGTATTCAGCACTTGCCACAAGTCTTCCTGGCTGAGAAACATTTCTAATTTAAACTTCCACAGCTGGTAATTGCCATTGTTCAGCTTTGCAATTGCTAACTCCACATCTTAACTGCATGCCATCTTTCAGCAGCTTGTATACAGTACTCACTGACTCACTGTAGAATTCTTTCCAGTGCTTGGATGCCTGGGTGCTGCTGGGTGCACTGGGGTATCCTCTCCAATGCCTGGGCGCATAACTTGTTGTGCAGAGTATTGAAATTATGTGCTGAAAGCTTCTTATATACAGCAATATGCTTTACTTTCATGGAGGATTGCTGAACATGTCTTTTCAGCATGGAGACAGGAAAAGGAACTGAACAAACAAGTGCATACAACACAATAAGGAAGGTACATCCTGCGATTACATTATATCATAGAATACATGCTATAACACTGCAGTGCCACTTGCTGGTTAGATAGGCATAATGCATACAGTATATAGTTTACAATATAAAAAGCTACTTGCTGTTGCTCTTCCAACAGATCACATCCATCTGACAGGTAGATTGCGACCAGTTATGTCGCCAGCTGCTGACAGCATCTGCCACATGTGCAATCTACAACATGTAAAGCTGAGCCAAACTAAAGGTCCATGTTTGAAGATGCACAGCAGTGAACACAGATCACCCCTGTTTCCCAGAATATACTGCACACAGTACTTGCCGAGCTGTAGCGTGGTGCCAAGTGCACTCCTGCACTCAGCACTAGTCTAGAAAGCATGCATATACTTCTCTTTCAGGCAGAGTGATCTCCACCAGTCAATTGATTTTTAGTTTCGGCTCTGACTTGCTGTCATTCAGAAGCCAGGAGGGGGGAAAGGAAGAGAGAGTGGTGCTGGCACCGCAAAGGAGCAAAGTAATTGTAAACCTCTGAACTGAAAAATGAACAAAGAATATCCCTCCATAGTGTGCACTTGCCTCTATCCAAAGCACTGAGTGTTTTTTATGTCTGCTCTCTCCTCCCTCTGCTATCTGCATAAGTCACGTCTGCTGACACCAGACAATTATATGAGGCCCCCCCCAACTTCAGCACACAGCAGGTGATTGACAGCCTCAGCTGTGCATGTTTCCTTATGAGACTGTGTAGAAGAAGGTGTTCCATTCTCTCAGGTCTCATATTACACTTAGCTCCCTGCTTTATGCTGTTCAGTGTGTGACCTCAGATCCCCCACCCCCTTCCTTTTGGAAGCTTAGAAAAGTCGTATAAATTGTGAACGTTTAACAGCTCTGGAGAACAGAGGGCTGCAGATAAACATGTGCAACTGATGTAGGAGGATTTGATTCTTATTTGTGTATCACCTGAGGCCAGTCACTACTCTTGATATACAGTATCTCACAAAAAGGAGTACACCCCTCACATTTTTGTAAATATTTTATTATATCGTTTTATGTGATAACACTGAAGAAATTACATTTTGCTACAATGTAAAGAAGTGAGTGTACAGATTTTATAACAGTGTAAATTTGCTGTCCCCTCAAAATAACTCAACACATATCCATTAATGTCTAAACCGATGCCAACAAAAGTGAGTACACCCCTAAGTAAAAATGTCCAAATTGGGCCCAATTAGTCATTTTCCTTCCCCAGTGTCATGTGACTCGTTAATGTTACAAGGTCTCAGGTGTGAATGGGGAGCGGGTGTGTTAAATTTGGTTTTATCGCTCTCACTCTCTCATATTGATCACTAAAGGTTCAACATGGCACCTCATGGCAAAGAACTCTCTGAGGATCTGGAAAAAAAGAATTGTTGCTTTACATAAAGATGGCCTAGGCTATAAGAAGATTGCCAAGACCCCGAAACTGAGCTGCAGCACGGTGGCCAAGACCATACAGCGGTTAACCAGGACAGGTTCTACTCAGAACAGGCCTCGCCATGGTTGGCCAAAGAAGTTGAGTGCACATGCTCAGCATCATATCCTGAGGTTGTCTTTGGGAAATAGATGTATGAGTGCTGCCAGCATTGCTGCAGAGGTTGAAGGGGTGGGGGGGTCAGCCTATCAGTGCTCAGACCATATGCCGCACACTGCATCAAATTGATCTGCATGTCTGTTGTCCCTGAAGGAAGGCTCTTCTAAAGATGATACACAAGAAAGCCCGCAAACAGTTTGCTGAAGACAAGCAGAAGTAGGACATGGATTACTGGAACCATGTCCTGTGGTCTCATGAGACCAAGATAAACTTATTTGGTTCAGATGGTGTCAAGCATGTGTGGCGGCAACCAGATGAAGAGTACAAAGACAAGTGTGTCTTGCATACAGTCAAGCATGGTGGTGGGAGTGTCATGGTCTAGGGCTGCATGAGTGCTGCCGGCACTGGGAGCTACAGTTAATTTAGGGAACCATGAATGCCAACATGTACTGTGAAATATTGAAGCAGAGCATGATCCCCTCTCTTCAGAGACTGGGCCGTAGGGCAGTATTCCAATATGATAACAACCCCAAACACACCTCCAAGATGACCACTGCCTTGCTAAAGAAGCTGAAGGTAAAGGTGATGGACTGGCCAAGCATTTCTCCATAAACCCTATTGAGCATCTGTGGGGCATCCTCAAATGGAAGGTGGAGGAGCGCAAGGTCTCCAACATCCATGGGAATGTAGGCTGTACAAAAGAATCTTAAATAAGAATAATCCACACTCAGACTTATATAATGGTGATAAATGGCCGCGGCACCTTTATTGGTATAAATAAACTTTATAATTAAAACATAAATAAATTCTTTTAAATTTTCTTTTTCTTATATTTATTTATTTATTTGTTCATTTAATTAATATTTTCAATAAAACATATATCAATATCTCACTCAGTTATAGAACTCGAGCGAGTACCATAAATAAAACCTTCTTCAAAGTCCCCCCTTGATCCAAGGGTGACAAACCACATAAATGGTGCTGCGACAAGGGTGGGAGGGATGGGGAGCTCGTCAAGCCGCTGTGGGGTCAAGTGACTGGAAACCTGAGTGCGGGGGTCTTATATAGCCCCCCGGAACACGTGTATTATTCCACAATACACGTGTTTTTCCCGCCCGTAGGTCACGTTGATTTTTTTTTTTTTTTTTTTTTTTTTTTATAAAAAACCTCTCATATTCCATTCTTAAAGGAACAGTAACCAATAAATTATTTTATTTATTATTATTATTTTTTTTTTTTTTTTTTTTTTTTTTTTTTTTTTTTAATATATATATCTCTTTTGCCAGCCACAGTCCCCATGCCGTGGGCACTTAATTAATGCCCACTTTTTCATGGGAATGTAGGCTGTACAAAAGAATCTTAAATAAGAATAATCCACACTCAGACTTATATAATGGTGATAAATGGCCGCGGCACCTTTATTGGTATAAATAAACTTTATAATTAAAACATAAATAAATTCTTTTAAATTTTCTTTTTCTTATATTTATTTATTTATTTGTTCATTTAATTAATATTTTCAATAAAACATATATCAATATCTCACTCAGTTATAGAACTCGAGCGAGTACCATAAATAAAACCTTCTTCAAAGTCCCCACCAGCCGTTTGTGTTTTTATCAAAAACAAAAACGGCCTACCCCACCACCGCGGCCATCTCAATCATGTTTTGCAAATCTAAATTAAATATATCCAAGCCTACATCCGACAAGTGAACTCCGTCTTGTCGGTAAAGGCCTGAAAAACCTCCTTCCAAATCGACATGTCTGAAAGAAAAACTATCTAAAAAAGGCATAAATTTTGCAATCGAATGGTTCACACGTCTTCTAATCTTCTCCAAAGGCTTTGTCTCTGGGGAAGACAACCATACAAGACGTGGCACCATTTCTGAAAATAGTACCCGAGTACCCGGGAAAGAAAGATGTATGCGATGTAAATCCTGTTTCATCATAAAAATTAAATCCAAAGTGGATTGTTTACCTACATCATTACCCCCTAAATGAATTATTAATATATCAGGAGAGGGCCATTGCTGAGATAATGCAGAGAGATGACAGAAAAGATTGTTCCATTGAAGCCCACGAATGCCCTTCCAAAGAACTTTAAAAGAAGCATAGGGTAAAGATAAATTGGAAGTATAACAACGTTGACCTGCTCTTTTGTGAGCCCAATAAACAAACGAATGTCCAATGATCCAAATGTAGGACTTGCGACCTATGAAATCAAAGACATAAATTAGGGCGAACATACAAATTAAACCTCTTGGACTCCCACCTTCCTAATTTCATAATGACCGTATCCTCAAGACCCAATCTAGCTGCTTCTGTGGCGGCTCCAATGCGAAAAGAGTGTGACGAAAATTTAAGATGAGAGAGACCTAAATGAGATAAACAACGACGTAATAAAACGGAAAATTGAAATTTAGTAAGAGGGGAATGATCCAAGTGAACTAAAAAATTTCCCGAACACGAAGGACGAATAGAGATATATGTAGAAAGGGTTACATAAGGACAAATAATAGAGTCACCACAGGCATATAGACTGAGCCAATTACCTCTACCATGCACATCCGTCTTAGATCGACTTATAAAAACTTGTACTTTACCTGGTGAAATTAAAACTTCGTTAAAGAGTAACCCAGAATTACCTTTTTTGTTAGCCGGGACCATCTCTGAAATTCGAAGCGCAGCAAAGAAAATTAAAACAAAGGCTGAATGAAGTAATATCGCTTCATATTCTGAATTGCATACTTTAGGCGTCACTAAACAAATATCCCGTAATATATCCAATGAAATAGGCCTACGCATATCCGGTGTGAACGTTTTTTTCTTATAACCTTTAAGAGCTTGGCGAACCGAAAAGAAACTCGTGCAAACTGGCAAGCTATGGAGCTTTAAGAAAAAGGAAATTCCAGCCAAGCTTTTGTTAATATGATTATAAGAAAAATTCTTTTGTATAAGAAAACAAAAATATGCTAAAACTGTTTGTTCCGTTGGTGAACAACCGGAAAAGCCCATTGCATCATTAAACAATAGCCACTTTTTCCATGCAACCAAATATTCGGTCCATGTTCTAGGAGCTAAAGAATGCTGAATAGCTGAACAGACAGGGGTTAAATCAAATCCCATAGATGATTTGGGCATGTATAACCAACTAGGTCCGCTTCGGGAAAAAGCTGCCTGAAACGAGCCATCTGAAAACGAGATAATGCATCTGCTATCTCATTCTGCTTACCGGGAACATATTTTGCCTTAACCCAAATATTCCATTTTAAACATAAAAATACAAAGTAACGCAAAAGTTTTATGACAGAAATAGATTTAGAAGATAGGCAGTTTATTGCAAAAAGTACTCCTTTGTTATCAGAATGAATCAGAATTCGCTTATTTGTGAAAGATTCACCCCATAGCTCAAAAGCCACAACAATCGGAAAAAGCTCCAGTAACACAATATTCTTCGTGGCTTTTGTAGAAACCCAAAAAGGAGGCCAAGAACCAGAGCACCAATGAGTGCGCCATATTGCTGCGAAACCCAATGATCCTGCAGAATCAGTAAACAACTCCATATCAGCTGAAAAAACGAGTTCTTCCTGAAAAAACGTACGACCATTGTAATCTAAAAGAAATTGAGACCATACCAATAGATCATCTTTAAGATCATTGGTAAGCCGAATATGTGAAAAAGGAGATTTAAACCCCGACATAGCCATAGACAGTCTTCTTGAAAATATTCTGCCAACTGGCATAACCCGAGACGCAAAAGCCAACAATCCTAAAAAGGATTGAAGTTCTTTCAGCAAAACCTTTTTCCTGCGCAAAAAGAGACAGATCAACTCCTGAATCCTATTAATCTTTAACACGGGAAGTTGAAACTGAAATAAAACAGTATTGATCGTAATACCTAAAAATTCGATAACCGGAGAAGGAAGAACCGTTTTTTCATCAGCAATAGGAATTCCAAAATTGTTAGAGATAGCTAAAAATAATTGTAACAGCAGAGCGCAAATTGGGGAATCAGGCGGTCCTATAAACAGGAAGTCATCTAAGTAATGGATTATTCCTTCCGAACCTGAAACATGCAAAATAACCCATTGCAAAAATGTAGCAAACGTCTCAAAATACTGACATGATAAAGAGCAACCCATTGGTAGACACATGTCATAGAAAAAATAACCTTCGAAACAAAAACCTAAAGAATTAAATGACTCCGGTGCAATGGGTAATAATCTAAAAGCAGCCTTGATATCTGATTTAGCTAACAAAGCTCCAATCCCGAATTTTTTTATTAATGAAACAGCGTCGTCAAAACTAGCATATTTAACCGATGTTAAAGAATCGTCAATTTCATCATTTAAAGAGTTACCTTTAGGAAAGGAAAGATGATGAATAAGACGATAAGAATTTGGTTCTTTTTTTGGCACTAAACCTAATGGAGATATACGAAAATTTTCAAAAGGTGGAGAAACGAAAGGACCTGCTACCCGACCAGCTATGATCTCTTTGATCAACTTTTTCCTAACCACCTGTCTATGAAGAAAAACTGATTTCAGATTATCCACTACATGGCACCCCTTACCAGAAAAAACAGGGAGTTTAAAACCGAAAGTAAAACCGTTAATTAAAATTCCCGCTTTCTCCTTGTCTGGGTACAGAAGTAGCCACGGGTACATGCTTTCCAGCCTCACTGGCGTGTGAGCTTTTTGAATTGTCCCGGGATTGCACATTGGAATAACTTCTTTTAAAACATTTCACTAAAGGATGAGTCCCGAAACAAAAAGAACATTCATGCTTATAACGGCACGAAGCTGACCATTTACACTGTGACTCGTTATATGCATAACAAATGCCCTTTTTATAGACTGATGACGTGTTTTGATTGACAAGAGGCTGTTTGTTAAATGCTTGTTTTTGAGGAAGAATTAAATTTAACCATAAGCCAACATCCTTCATTCCCCACTTCAAAGAAGGGAAGACAGCCATTTTTTGGCGGAATGATTCATCATAGTTGTACCAACCAAAACCGCCAAAATTTCTATAAGCTTCCAAAATGTTTTCTAGATGTTGGAATAAACCACTACATTTTTCCGGGAATTTTTCGCCCATTATTGCTGAAAAAATACAGAATGCCTGTAACCAGTTATGAAAAGATTTTGGAGCTGTACGGCGTCTATCCTCATCATCATTCCGTTTATCATATTTAAAAGGTAACTCTTTGTTGCTAGGTAATAATGTCAAAAGATCAATGAATTCACCTTTCCATATTTTTTCTTTTGTAGTTGAAGTTAAATGAAAACCTAACGGAGACATCTCGCAAGGTAATACTTCCTTAAAACATGTCTCCGGCACAGGGGACAATATATGTGCCTTAGTAACACAATTTTGGGTATTATTAACCACATTCATGTTAACCATATCATGTGAATTGACAGATGATGAAGTATTATGTGACCAAACATTAGCTGGTGAAATAACAGGTGCCGATAAATTTGTATTACCTAAAGAAGCTGTAAATTTAGACAAAGAATCAAGAAGTTGGGTTATGAAGAGTTGTTGTGTTGACTCACCAGCAGGGGGTGTTCCTGTAGTAGATTGAAAATCAGGTGTCTGTTGAAATTGTCTATCTGCTGCAGCTGTTTCAATACAATCTTCTGTCATCCTTCCGTCCAGCTGATCAAGCCTGGACACTCTCGAACCCGTCGCCATGTCAACAGCTTGCCTAGTAACCTGTGGAGAAAAAGAGAGATCATCCCCGCGAGGCGGGGATAGATGAGTATTACCCCGCCCCCCTTTACGAAGAGGCGACGGAGAGAAATTCCTCTTCTTCTTGCGGGCACGGCTTCCACAGCGCTGAGGCGGCCTGACATCATCCGCAGAGAGCTCTTCAGCTGGGCGGGACTCCGTTCTTCCCTCAGAAGCTGCCATAGTCGGACGCTCCGGCGGGCGGCTTCGTCGCTGCCTGCTTGCTGCTCTCAGGTGAGTCACTGGCCTGCTTGCTGGTGGAGATAGGCTCTGCATATCAATTGCGGCTGGGGCTGGCGTACACTCTCCTGGGTCTCTCATGTCCGCTTCCCCCGCCGGGTCCGCTTCAACTTCAGCCAGGCATTTCATAAGCCATTCCTCTCCCCCTTCCGACGCCGCCCTCTCAAGGACCCTCCTCACAAGTGTCTTCATGACCTGAACGGCAGACGAGCTCCTGTAACCTAAAAACCTATGGAGCTGAACTGAGCTCGTCAAGCCGCTGTGGGGTCAAGTGACTGGAAACCTGAGTGCGGGGGTCTTATATAGCCCCCCGGAACACGTGTATTATTCCACAATACACGTGTTTTTCCCGCCCGTAGGTCACGTTGATTTTTTTTTTTTTTTTTTTTTTTTATAAAAAACCTCTCATATTCCATTCTTAAAGGAACAGTAACCAATAAATTATTTTATTTATTATTATTATTTTTTTTTTTTTTTTTTTTTTTTTTTTTTTATATATATATATCTCTTTTGCCAGCCACAGTCCCCATGCCGTGGGCACTTAATTAATGCCCACTTTTTCATCAGCTCTGTGATGTCGTCATGGAAGTATAGAAGCAGACTCCAGTGGCAACCTGTGAGGCTCTGGTGAACTCCATGCCCAAGAGGGTTAAGGCAGTGCTGGAAAATAATGGTGGCCACACAAAATATTGACACTTTGGGCCCAATTTGGACATTTTTACTCAGGGGTGTACTCACTTTTGTTGCCAATGGTTTAGACATGGCTGTGTGTTGAGTTATTTTGAGGGGACAGCAAATTTACACTGTTATACAAGCTGTTCACTAACTACTTTACATTGTAGAAAAGTGTAATTTCCTCAGTGTTGTCACATGAAAACATATAATAAAATATTTACAAAAAAGTGAAGGGTGTACTCACTTTTGTGAGATACTGTATGTAAGGGTTTACAACCACTTTAGACCACTGCCTTTAAGACTAGAAGTGAGGGGAAATCTCTCTAACAGGGATACAGCAATAGTACAAACAAACCTGGTAGAGGTTCTAAACCTTTCACACAAAATTATTCACATTATCCAATATAAAAAACACTTGGCAAGAGTTGGGCTTTAACAAAATCTTCTGTGTAAATTTTCACCTAGTTATGCTCTCTCTCAACAAGAAACAAACACAGAAGGGTGCACCAGCCTAGTGCATTATCCCACTAAATCACTTTTTTTAAGAAATTGTCATAAACTGTACTCACAAACGTGCGAATAGAGAACGCTAATCAAGCTACTTGTCCGTAGCTTATCAGTCCTGGACAGGATACAGTGCACTCCAGAATTCAGGGGGAACCTGCCAGGGTCCAATCTAGTTGACATGTTTCGAAAGTAGCACCTTCTTCTGCAGAGCCAAACCATACAAATGTCCTCAACTAATGCCGCGTACACACGGTCGGACTTTTCGTCTACAAAAGTCAGACGGACGCCGACGGACTAAAGCTGGACTTTTCCAGCCTCAAATCTGATGGACTTTAGATTTGAAACATGCTTCAAATCTTTACGTCGTAACTACGCCGGACCCAGAAATCCGCTCGTCTGTGTGCTAGTCCGACGGACAAAAACCCATGCTAGGGCAGCTATTGGCTACTGGCTATCAACTTCCTTATTTTAGTCCGGTGTATGTCATCACTAGGGATGAGCCGAACACCCCCCGGTTCGGTTCGCACCAGAACCCGCGAACGGACCGCAAGTTCGCACGAACGTTAGAACCCCATTGACGTCTATGGGACTCGAACGTTCGAAATCAAAAGTGCTCATTTTAAAGGCTAATTTGCATGGTATTGTCCTAAAAAGGGTGTGGGGACCCGGGTCCTACCCCAGGGGACATGTATCAATGCAAAAAAAACTTTTAAAAACGGCCGTTTTTTCGGGAGCAGTGATTTTAATGATGCTTAAAGTAAAAAAAAAAAAGTGAAATATTCCTTTAAATATCGTACCTGGGGGGTGTCTATAGTATGCCTGTAAAGTGACGCGTGTTTCCCATGTTTAGAACAGTCCCTGCACCAAATGTCATTTTTAAAGGAAAAAATCTCATTTAAAACTGCTTGCGGGTTTAATGTCATGTCGGGTCCTGCCAATATGGATGAAAATCAGTGAGACAAACGGCATGGGTACCCCCCAGTCCATTACCAGGCCCTTTGGGTCTTGTATGGATATTAAGGGGAACCCCGCACCCAAATTAAAATAAGGAAAGGTCCCTATATACTCTGAACAGCAGTATACAGGCGGTGCAAACAAGACAGGGACTGTAGGTTTGTTGTTAAGTAGAATCTGTTTGTAATTTTGAACATTTTTAACGTGTTTAGCTCCAGCCAAAAAATCTTTTCTAAGCTTTTTGGAAAACATAGGGAAGGGTTATCACCCCTGTGACATTTGTTTTGCGTCTTTCCTCCTCTTCAGAAGATTTCACCTCACTTTTTTGTCCCAATGAAAAATGTTTTTTGAAAATTTGGGTTTTTTTGTGGAACAAGGATTGGAAAGCATCAGTGGAAAGGAGAAATTGTTTTCCCATATTAACTCTTACATGAGAGAATTTCCCTTCCTAGGGGTAGATTTCATCTCACTTCCTGTTGTCTCCTTCCGTTTGCAAGTAGGAGTCGTTTGTAAGTTAGATGTTTGAAAGTAGGGTCCTGCCCTATATACTCAGCAGAAATTTGGGCCTTAGGTGTTGCTGTGGCCAAAACACTGTAAGCCCTCACAGGGCCCTGCTGTGAAATATTAGATCAAGAATTGTAATTACATGCCCCTGTTGAACAGGAGCTGAAAAATTAGGCCTTAGGCACTGGTGCTGGTGCCACAACACTGCAACCCCTCACAGACACTCTAGTTGGAACGCAGGAACGAGCCCTGCTGCAAAGTATTGCATCAAAAATTGTAATTACACGCCCCTGTTAGACAGGGGCAGAAAAATTGGGCCTTAGGCACTGGTGCTGGTGCCACAACACTGCAACCCCTCACAGACACTCTAGTTGGAACGCAGGAACGAGCACTGCTGCAAAGTATTGCATCAAAAATTGTAATTACACGCCCCTGTTAGACAGGGGCAGAAAAATTGGGCCTTAGGCACTGGTGCTGGTGCCACAACACTGCAACCCCTCACAGACACTCTAGTTGGAACGCAGGAACGAGCACTGCTGCAAAGTATTGCATCAAAAATTGTAATTACACGCCCCTGTTAGACAGGGGCAGAAAAATTGGGCCTTAGGCACTGGTGCTGGTGCCACAACACTGCAACCCCTCACAGACACTCTAGTTGGAACGCAGGAACGAGCCCTGCTGCAAAGTATTGCATCAAAAATTGTAATTACACGCCCCTGTTAGACAGGGGCAGAAAAATTGGGCCTTAGGCACTGGTGCCACAACACTGCAACCCCTCACAGACACTCTAGTTGGAATGCAGGAACGAGCCGTGCTGCAAAGTATTACATCAAAAATTGTAATTACACGCCCCTGTTATACAGGGGCTGAAAAATTGTGCCTTAGGCACTGGTGGTGGCGCCCAGAACCAAAAATGTTCTTACAAGCTATCAGCGTGATGATTGAGGAGGAAGAGGATAATTACTCAGGGATAGTCACTCAGCATCAGCATAGGCAGTCTTTGAAGGGATCTGAAAAAAATTATTCAGTTACATCAGCATCAGGTGCTTGGTAGCTGGTGGTGATCCAAGACTGATTCATTTTTATGAAGGTCAGCCGATCGACCGAGTCAGTGGACAGACGCACCCTGTGATCGGTTACCACGCCTCCAGCAGCACTGAATGTGCGTTCCGAAAGAACGCTGGATGCAGGACAGGCCAGTAGCTCAATTGCATACTGTGCAAGCTCTGGCCAGTGATCCATCCTCAAGACCCAGTAACCCAGAGGATTTTCGGTGGGAAAGGTGTCCAAGTCTGATCTTGCCCCTAGGTATTCCTGCACCATGTAAAACAGACGCTGGCGATGGTTGCTGGAACCGATCATACCTTGGCGCTGCGGACCAAAAAATTGTCTGAACGCATCGGTCAGACGGCCACCTTCTCCACCGCTCCTTCTTTGACTGACCGAAGCCTCAGCAACACGTTGTCCAGAAACAGGAGTTTTTAACCTCCCAGTCTCTGGGAACGCGTTGCACAGACCTTTCTGCAAGGCCTCCCGAAGATGTTTCATCCTCTGCTCCCTCTGCGATGGCAAGATAAGGTCCGCAACCTTACCCTTGTAACGTGGATCAAGGAGGGTTGCCAGCCAGTATTGGTCCTTCTCCTTGATACCACGAATACGAGGATCCTTACGCAGGCTTTGCAGGATCAGGGAGGCCATGCAGCGTAGGTTTGCTGAGGCATTCGGTCCGGAGTCCTCTGGGTCACTAAGGACAACAACGTCCGCAGCCACCTCCTCCCAGCCACGTACAAGTCCATGTGTTCCTTGGGACTGATCCCTTAAAGACTGCTGATGCTGAGTGCCAGGCTCCACCTCCATACTGACACAATCTTCCTCCTCCTCCTCCTCCTCCTCCTCGTCCTCTTCCTGTGTGATCGGCGGGCACGCAGGAACACTGTCTGGATAAAGGGGGCCTTGAGAGCTAAGGAAGTCCTCCTCTTCCTGCCTCTGTTCTGCCTCAAGTGCCCTGTCCATTATTCCACGCAGCGTGTGCTCCAACAGGTGGACAAGGGGGACAGTGTCACTGATGCATGCACTGTCAGTGCTCACCATCCTCGTGGCCTCCTCGAATGGTGACAGGACAGTGCATGCATCCCTGATCATGGCCCACTGGCGTGGGGAAAAAAAACCAAGGTCCCCTGACCCTGTCCTGGTGCCATAGTCGCACAGGTACTCATTTATGGCCCTCTGCTGCGTGTGCAGCCGCTGCAGCATGGCCAATGTCGAGTTCCACCTGGTGGGCATGTCACAGATTAGGCGGTTCTTGGGCAGGTTAAACTCCTTTTGGAGGTCCGTCAGCCGAGCACTGGCATTATATGACCGGCGGAAATGCACACAGACTTTCCTGGCCTGCCTCAGGACATCCTGTAAGCCCGGGTACCTGCCCAAGAACCGCTGCACCACCAAGTTAAGGACGTGAGCCAAACAGGGCACATGGGTCAGTTGTCCCTGTCGGAGGGCAGAGAGGAGGTTGGTGCCATTGTCGCAAACCACCATTCCTGCCTTAAGTTGGCGTGGCGTCAACCACCTCTGAACCTGCCCCTGCAGAGCTGACAGAACCTCTGCCCCAGTGTGGCTCCTGTCCCCCAAGCACACCAGCTCAAGCACCGCATGGCATCTTTTGGCCTGCGTACTTGCGTAGCCCCTTGAACGCCTACGGAGCACCGCTGGTTCCGAGGAAGAGGCCATGGAGGAAGAAGAAGAGGAGGGGGTGGAGGAGAGAGGTGTGTCACAATCAGCATTTTGGAGGCGTGGTGGCGGAACAACCTCCAACACTACTGCACCTTGTCCTGCATCCTTCCCAGCTGCCAGCAGAGTCACCCAATGCGCCGTGAAACTTAAGTAACGTCCCTGTCCATGCCTGCTGGACCATGAGTCAGCGGTAATATGCACCTTACCGCTGACCGCCCTGTCCAGCGAGGCATGGACATTGCCTTCCACATGCCGGTAGAGAGCTGGAATCGCCTTCCGTGAGAAAAAGTGGCGTTTGGGTACCTGCCACTGAGGAACCGCACATTCCACAAACTCACGGAAGGGGGCAGAGTCTACCAACTGAAAAGGCAGCAGTTGAAGTGCTAGCAATTTTGCCAAGCTAGCATTCAACCGCTGGGCATGTGGATGGCTGGGAGCAAACTTCTTTCGGCGGTGCAGCAGCTGGGGCAGGGAAATTTGCCTGGTACAATCTGGCGTCGGTGTACCAAAAGCAGATTGCCCACAAGTACTTGGCTGTGACACACCTAATTCTACACCTTCATTCCTCTCACTGCAGGTCTCAGAGAGGACTGAAGGTCTAGTGGGGTTGGAAATCTCAGCTGATGAGGAGCAAGGAGAGATCCTCTTTGTTCTTTGGTGTGGGTCTTTTAGATACGCTTGCCAACGAACTGCATGGCAGGTCAACATATGTCTGGTCAAGCATGTGGTACCCAAGCGGGAGATGTTTTGGCCACGCGAGATACGCTTGAGACATATGTTGCAAATAGCAGCGGTGCGATCTGATGCACTCGTCTCAAAAAAGGCCCACACCAAAGAACTTTTTGAATAACGCGCAGAGACTGCAGCGCCCTGCACATGTGGAGCTTTGGGGTGTGATGCAGTCAATGTGCTGCCCTTAGGCTGGCCCCTGGAGGGCATCCTGCCTCGTTGGTGATGTGCCGCCTCCTCCTCCTCCTCCTCTCTCCTATCAGGCACCCACGTTGAGTCAGTGACCTCATCATCCCTTCCCTCCTCATCACTGGAGCAAACCTGGCAGTATGCTGCAGCAGGGGGAGCATGACTGCCAGATTGCTGTCCTTCTTGGGCACCCCCTCTGTCCGTGCTCATGTTACTGCCTTCATCGAGCTCAGTATCATCATCAGAGCCTTCCAAACGCTGGGCATCCTCCTGGAGCATGTACCCAACACTGTGGTCAAACAGTTCGAGGGAATCCTCATGAGGACATGGTGGAGCTAGGGAAGGAGTCACTGATGACATTGAGCTGAGGGAAGAGGCCGCTGCTTTGCCAGACAAAGCACCCTGGGCATGGGTGAGAGAGGATGAGGAGGATGAGGACGGCTTGGTCATCCACTCGACCAAGTTTTCCGCATGTTGCGGCTCAACACGGCCAGCTGCCGAAAAAAAGGCCAAGCGTGTCCCATGGCCACGTGCTGATGAGGATGCACCGTCTCCACGACCAGCACTAGACACAGAGCCTGCTTGCCCTCTCTTATTGGCTTGTGACTGTCTGCCTCTCCTTCTTGGCCTTCCAGACATACTAATGGCCTGTAGCTGCACTAAGCTGGGATAGAACACCTGTAATTTTCTTCAGGTAGCTTTATATACTGTAACCAGACAAGCCTGCCTGTCAGTAGGAAGATAACAGGAACGGATCTAGCTGAACACTGTGAGCAGGACGCACTGCACTAAATGTAAATAGCAGGAACGGATCTAGCTGAACACTGTGAGCAGGACGCACTGCACTAAATGTAAATAGCAGGAACGGATCTAGCTGAACACTGTGAGCAGGACGCACTGACTGCACTAAATGTAAATAGCAGGAACGGATCTAGCTGAACACTGTGAGCAGGACGCACTGCACTAAATGTAAATAGCAGGAACGGATCTAGCTGAACACTGTGAGCAGGACGCACTGCACTAAATGTAAATAGCAGGAACGGATCTAGCTGAACACTGTGAGCAGGACGCACTGACTGCACTAAATGTAAATAGCAGGAACGGATCTAGCTGAACACTGTGAGCAGGACGCACTGACTGCACTAAATGTAAATAGCAGGAACAGATCTAGCTGAACACTGTGAGCAGGACGCACTGCACTAAATGTAAAGAGCAGGAACGGATCTAGCTGAACACTGTGAGCAGGACGCACTGCACTAAATGTAAAGAGCAGGAACAGATCTAGCTGAACACTGTGAGCAGGACGCACTGCACTAAATGTAAATAGCAGGAACGGATCTAGCTGAACACTGTGAGCAGGACGCACTGCACTAAATGTAAATAGCAGGAACGGATCTAGCTGAACACTGTGAGCAGGACGCACTGACTGCACTAAATGTAAATAGCAGGAACGGATCTAGCTGAACACTGTGAGCAGGACGCACTGCACTAAATGTAAATAGCAGGAACGGATCTAGCTGAACACTGTGAGCAGGACGCACTGCACTAAATGTAAATAGCAGGAACGGATCTAGCTGAACACTGTGAGCAGGACGCACTGCACTAAATGTAAATAGCAGGAACGGATCTAGCTGAACACTGAGCAGGACGCACTGCACTAAATGTAAATAGCAGGAACGGATCTAGCTGAACACTGTGAGCAGGACGCACTGCACTAAATGTAAATAGCAGGAACGGATCTAGCTGAACACTGTGAGCAGGACGCACTGACTGCACTAAATGTAAATAGCAGGAACAGATCTAGCTGAACACTGTGAGCAGGACGCACTGCACTAAATGTAAAGAGCAGGAACGGATCTAGCTGAACACTGTGAGCAGGACGCACTGCACTAAATGTAAAGAGCAGGAACAGATCTAGCTGAACACTGTGAGCAGGACGCACTGCACTAAATGTAAAGAGCAGGAACAGATCTAGCCTAATCTAGCTCTCAAATCAAATGACACTGTCTGTCTCTCTCTCTATCAGCACACCGGAACACACTACACAGGGCCGCCGTGCAGGCGGCCTTATATAGTGTGGGGCGTGTACTAAATCCCCTGAGCCATAATTGGCCAAAGCCACCCTGGCTTTGGCCAATTACAGCTCTCTCTACTGACGGCGCTGTGATTGGCCAAGCATGCGGGTCATAGTGCATGCTTGGCCAATCATCAGCCAGCAATGCACTGCGATGCCGCAGTGAATTATGGGCCGTGACGCGCCACACGAATTTGGCGCGAACGGCCCATAACGTTCGCAATTCGACGGACGGTCGAACAGCCGATGTTCGAGTCGAACATGGGTTCGACTCGAACACGAAGCTCATCCCTAGTCATCACGTACGAATCCGTCTGACTTTTGTGTGATCGTATGTAGGCAAGTCCATTCGTAAGAAAGTCTGCCGCAAGTCCGCCAAAAGTCCGCCAAAAGTCTGACAAAAGTCAGTCGAAAGTCTGTCGGACAGGCTGTCGGACTTTTGTAGCCGAAAAGTCCGACCGTGTGTACGCGGCATAAGCATATATATCCTATGTTACACAGCACAAGGACCCCAAGCTGACAAGATGTTAATAGCGCTAACAGTTTTCTCAGCTCTTTACATATAAAGAGAGACAATACAATAGTTAAAATACAATAATATAATATAATAAAAGAGTAGTGGGGAAATCTTCTAATGAGAACACTTATTCTAGTGACAACAGTTCAAGAGAGAAATTCTCTTACTTTGTGGGGATTTCCTTTCACTTCCTGTTGTATTTACAGACAGAAAGTAAAGAGAACTTCCCAATGGGACACAGACAGCAAAAGGAAAAAAAAAAGAATTTTGGCTATATACTGTACAGCTTATAATTAACTCATGATGATTTGTGCCAGCTTTGAGTCTTTATGATTACCCATTATGTATGAGCCCTGAAGGAGGAGTGGCCTTTAAGCCCCTGAAACATGTTGGCTGTTCTGTGTTGACGTTTGCAACCCAGTACTAATAATGTTTTTTTTAAGCGCTCTCATTAGGATAAAATTAGATGATCATCTGTTGTCATCTGTTTTTACATAGACATGCATTGATGTCCGTTTTTCATCCGTCAACGGATGGATGAAAAATGGACGAACAAACGTATGTGTGAAAGGGGTCTTAAACTTTATACAAGCAAAAAAAAACTTGTTGGGTATTTTAGCGTTCCCTACTTTATCCTAAATGAAAAAAATGGTAGTGCTTGCTGCTGCTTACTTGTACAGTAGCCATACTTTGGAAAGTATTGGAGCCATTAGACTCGAATGACAGCTAAGCAACTACCATTTTTAGAAGGAGAGGTCAATGGCAGATTTCCACTTTCTCTATGGAAACAACACTGCCAAGGTGTCTGCATTGGTGATCCCCAATATGCACACATGATGAGATCATTATGAGGGGGTCCACTTTCCTTGTCGGACCATTATTTTATATTATAGTAAATGTAAGAGGAAAAATGGGAGAATTAAGAGGTGGAGGAGCACCCCTAGGTGACCAGGAGGCCGCGCTCAAGTCTACAGCACTAAAATATAGGAATAAAATCCTAAATAATAACTCTGTCAGCGTGAGGAGAGGAAAGCCGATAAGCGGCATTTCCTGGTTTACATGTGATCATCTGTGATTGGACGCAGCTGATCACATGGGTAATGAGCCACATCGTCGGCTCTTTATCCAAATCAGGAATGCGCCGTGTTCCCGGGACACCGCACACCACCGATTGATGACCCCTGAGAGTGGGGTAACGTCATATGATGTCGTCCCAGAACAATTGAACCACCCCGCCGCCATCATTTCCTTATAAGGCAGGTGGAAGGTGGTTAGAGTAGTGCACCAAAATGAACATTCCTGTGCCAAGTCCAAAATTCAGGATGTACTTGGTCAAAACAGAAATTAAGTTTTTTGTAGAAATATATATTTTTTTAATATATTATATTCGACTTTTTAATTATTATCATAAATTTAAATGAATATGAATTTATTGTCGGCCATTATTGGCACCTTTAGCGGAAGAAAAGCTCAAGAAAAATGCATCCCTTTAAATTCTATGTATGTCTTAACACTGGTCCATTGTGCTTCAAATGAGGTGTTAAAAATCCTGCTTGCTGCATTTTTGCTCTGTTAATAAAAACCACACCAAAAACGCAACTCCCCATTGAAATGCATTGAAAACACAGCCAGAACACATAAAAAAATGCACCTGTGTTGCGTTTTTAATGCAGTTTTTGAGTCACATGAAAAACACACCATAGGCACAGTAAAATTGTGGCAAAATCACGTGTGGCACCTTTATCGTCATTATCTGCATCTTTTTTTTTTATCAGCAAAACGCTGATGACCCTATTTTCATCCAAACATTTTCGGCGGTCAAAACTTTGGTGCATCACTAGTTTAAAGTCCATTGAGATGCATGCCACCTTGCAGACTTATGTCTTTAATTTACAATTTACATTTATACTGAGTGCCACAATTACAGCTTTTGCTATAATTCTGGTGCTACGATGCTGGACTTTCGGGTCTCCTCTCCTGCAATCGCAACTGCTCTGCCCGCCCCTCTTCTCCGCTTGCCCAGCCACAGAGTGCTATGTACTAAGGTAAACCATTTAGAAAATACAAAGCCTTATATGAATGAACAGAGGAGGGGAGGAGTGAGCAGAGTGGCAGCTGTGTGAGAAAGCATCATTGCTGCTATCAGAGCATCTGGAGTATAATGATAGCTGCAGTGGCATCACTAGGGGTGGCTATTGAGGCTAGAGCCCCGAATCTGGGACCCATAGCCCCGAGAGTCCCGGGCTGCCTGACATTGCGCTGTCCTGCACAGCCACGGAACTCTCACTGAGTTTTCATTCCGTGCTTCACTGACAGCCAGAGCCAGGAGATGAGCGTGAGAGCAAGTCTGCTCCTTGCTCTGCCCATATCATAGAGTCGGGAGGAACTTTCTCACACTGAGCTCCTGAGCTGGGGAGGCGGCAGGTGAGTGCAGATCATGGAGGAGGGGGGAAACTCTGTACTACCCTTGCCTGTCTTCTGTATACATAGCCTCTTTGTAAACCCAGCCTCTTTGTATACCTAGCCTCTCTGTATACCCAGCCTCTCTGTATACCCAGCCTCTCTGTATACACTACTCTCTCTGTATACCCAGCCTCTCTGTATACCCAGCCTCTCTGTATACCCAGCCTCTCTGTATACACTACTCTCTCTGTATACCCAGCCTCTCTGTATACCTAGCCTCTCTGTATACCCAGCCTCTATGTATACACTATCCTCTCTGTATACCCAGACTCTCTGTATACCTAGCCTCTCTGTATACCCAGCCTCTCTGTATACCCAGCCTCTGTATACCTTAGCCCAGTGATGGGGAACCTTTTTGAGCCCGAGTGCCCAAACCGCGACGCAAAACCAACTTATTTCTTTCAAAGTGCCAACACAGAATTAAACCTGCCAGCGACTCTGTACAGAGTATGGGACTGATCAACCCTCTGAATAAGCCCTAAGGGACCAAAAACATATGATTCTGCCAGATTCACTCAGAATACAGGATGCAGGAATGCTTTTTGCTCAGAATACAGGGTTCAGGAATGCGTTTTGCTCAGAATACAGGGTTCAGGAATGCGTTTTGCTCAGAATGCAGGGTTCAGGAATGTGTTTTGCACAGAATACATGGATCAGGAATGCTTTTTGCTCAGAATACAGGGTTCAGGAATGCGTTTTGCTCAGAATGCAGGGTTCAGGAATGCGTTTTGCTCAGAATACAGGGTTCAGGAATGCGTTTTGCTCAGAATGCACTCTGCAACATACACTGACCTACCTAACACATACTTCCTGCACTGCTCACATCCCCCCATCCCCCCACACACAGTGCAATGTAGATCAGAGGATCCATCCTCCTCCTTACCTCTCCATGGCCTCATCGTCCATCACATCAGGGCTCTCCCTAGCACTGGGCAGTATTGCAGGAGTCCCCACCATCCAGCCGCTCCTTGGTGTCCCAGACGCAGAGAAGTCGGCTAGCAGTCACTGCACCTCTCACATGGCCATGATCTGCTCCGAGCGCCACCCCTCCCCCTCCGCTGTCAGGTCGCAGTGCATTTACCAGAGGGATGGGCTGTACCAAAGTACTCCTGGGGCAGGGGGAGCTGGAATAGAGTGCCGCAGAGAGAAATGCCCGAATGCCTTACCGGAGGTGTAAGGGTCAGGGGGTGGGAATAGACCCTCGGTAAGGCGGAGGAATACATTTACACCTCCCTAAATGTCGCACAAGTGATTACCTGGCTGGGAAATTCCCCCCTTATCCTGGCAGGGTGCTGCGTGCCCACAGAGACGGCTCGGCATGCCGGCAGCGGCACGCATGCCACGCGTTTGCCATCACTGCCCTAGGCTCTCTGTATACACTAGCCTCTCTGTATACCCTGCCTCTCTGTATATCTAGCCTTTCTGTATAAACTAGCCTCTTTGTATACCCACCCTCTCTGTATACACTAGCCTCTCTGTAAACCCAGCATCTCTGTATATACTAGCCTCTCTGTATACCCTAGCCTCTCTGCATACCTAGCCTCCCTGTATACACTAGCCTCTCTGTATACCCTGCCTCTCTGTATACCCAGCCTCTCTATATACCCAGCCTCTCTTTATACCCAGCCTCTCTGTATACACTAGCCTTTCTGTATACACTAACCTCTCTGTATACCCTAGCCTCTCTGTATACCCTAGACTCTCTGTATACCCTAGCCTCTCTTTATACACTAGCCTCCCTGTATACCCAGCCTCTTTGTATACCCTAGCCTGATGTAATGAGGGGGGCTTTGGGGACCCTGATGTAATGATAATATATAATGTTTTAGCCCCTCTGTATACCCTAGCTTCTCTGTATACCCAGCCTCTCTGTATACACTAGCCTCTCTGTACATACTAGCCTCTTTGTATACCCAGCCTCTCTGTATGCCTAGCCTCTCTGTATACACTAGCCCCTCTGTATACCCAGCCTCTCTGTATACCCAGCCTCTCTGTATACACTAGCCTCTCTTCTATATACACTAGCCCATCTGTATGTAACAATCCGCATCTGGTGGCAGGTGATGTAACAAGCTCTCTGGTGACCGCAATGTAAGGGGGGGCTCTCTGGTGACCCTGATGTAAGGGGGAGGCTTTTTGGGGACTCTAAAGTAAGGGGGATGCTCTCTGGGGACCCTGATGTAATGATATATAATATATAATGTGTTATATATATATATATATATATATATATACACACACACACACACGTATATTATATACATGTGTATGCTTGCCCAAGCATTTGACTTTCTTTACTTCGCTGCTATGGGCTCTAGCCCCAGATCTTTTGTAGACCTAGCAACACCCCTGATGTCATGCCTACGCAGTTAGTCATCCCAGCACACAGAATCGGCCTAGGCTGCTGTAAGGTGAGCTGAGCTGAGTTTACAGCCCAGAGATTGCTGTGAGCAGGCTGTTATGTTTCATTGCAGAAGAGACATTGCATCTTCTGCAATAAAATGCCTGCCTGCTCACAGTGTATTATAGTGGAACTTTTGTTTTAATCTGATTTAATCTCCAAAAATAACCCATACACATCCATGACTTAATGGTTAAATTTTTCATGAAATCCTGTGTTTTTCTTTCCTTGTAACATCCTCTGTGAGCTCCCGAACCTCTCCTTTTGCCCCTGACTTCTATTTTTTAAAGGGGTTGTAAACCTTTGAGGTTTTTCACCTCAATGCATAGAAACACCTCCTATAATGCTGAAGCCCCCATTTTACTTACCTGTACCCCCTCTATCTCGTCCCAGGGATGAGCACACCAGCAAAAGCTGGTGTCTCAGGTTCTGATTGAATGGCTCCCACTGCTGTCAATTAAATCCAATCACCCGGGTGGTCGGGGTCGAGTCATAATTCTGCTTCTATGGACGCCGAATGAATAACTCGGGAGCGCGCCCGCAAGGTAATCCCCCCAGGAGAGCACTTCTCATAGGGGGTCATCTTATAAGAGGGGGAGCTCCGAGAGCCGCCGAGGGACCCCAGAAGTGGATGTTTGGGGCCAATCTGTGCAAAACAAGCTGCACAATAAAGGTAAGTATGACATGTTTGTTATTTAAAAAAAAAAAAAAAAAAAACAAAGCTTTAGTGTCACCTTAAGGACGAGTAGTGCACAATAATTGTGGTCATTTGCACTGCTCTATATACACTACAAATGCCAGAGACCATTGTCCCTAGCTCATGCTGGTAGTGAGGGTGGCTAAGTTCCTACATACAGTGGGGACCATGGAAAATGAACATACAGTATCTCACAAAAGTGAGTACACCCCTCACATTTTTGTAAATCATTTATTATATCTTTTCATGTGACAACACTGAAGAAATGACACTTTGCTACAATGTAAAGTAGTGAGTGTACAGCTTGTATAACAGTGTAAATTTGCTGTCCCCTCAAAATAACTCAACACACGACCATTAATGTCTAAACCAACAAAAATGAGTACACCCTAGCATGAGTGCTGCCAGCATTGCTGCAGAAGTTGAAGGGGTGGGGGGGTCAGCCTGTCAGTGCTCAGACCATATGCCGCACACTGCATCAAATTGGTCTGCATCACTGTCATCCCAGAAGGAAGCCTCTTCTAAAGATGATGCACAAGAAAGCCTGCAAACAGTTTGCTGAAGACAAGCAGACTAAGAACATGGATTACTTGAACCATGTCCTGTGATCTGATGAGACCAAGATAAACTTATTTGGTTCAGATAGTGTGAAGCCTGTGTCATGGCAACTAGGTGAGGAGTACAAAGACAAGTGTGTCTTTACAGTCAAGCATGGTGGTGGGAGTGTCACGGTCTGGGGCTGCATGAGTGCTGCTGGCACTGGGGATCTACAGTTCATTGAGGGAACCATGAATGCCAACATGTACTGTGACATACTGAAGCAGAGCATGATCCCCCTCCCTTTGGAGACTGGGCTGTAGGGCAGTATTCTAACTCTATTGAGCATCTGTGGGGCATCCTCAAATGGAAGGTGGAGGAGAGCAAGGTCTCTAACAACCACCAGCTCCGTGATTTCGTCATAGAAGAGTGGAAGAGGACTCCAGTGGCAACCTGTGAAGCTCTGGTGTACTCTATGCCCAAGAGGATTAAGGCAGTGCTGGAAAATAATGTTGGCCACACAAAATATTGACACTTTTGTCACAATTTGGACATTTTCACTTAGGAGTGTACTCACTTTTGTTGCCAGAGGTTTAGACATTAATGGCTGTGTAGTATAGGTTGAGAGTAGAAAAACTGACTTTCTAGGCACCACTGATAAGTGTCATTTCTTCAGTGTTGTCACATGAAAAGATAGAATAAAATATTCACAAAAATGTGAGGGGTGTACTCACTTTTGTGAGATACTGTAGCTACCCTTTAACAAGAATCGGATCACAGTAGCAAAAAAAAAAAAAAAAGTTAGAGATGGTTTATATATATTTATTTGAATAAAATTCTATTTTCTACCAGAGTTTAGTGTCGCTTTGAAATATTGATTGATCTGTCAGAGGGTTTGCTAATGTTTGATCTTTTTGCTCATTATACAGTATCTCACAAAAGTGAGTACACCCCTCACATTTTTGTAAATATTTTATTATATCTTTTCATGTGACAACACTGAAGAAATGACACTTTGCTACAATGTAAAGTAGTGAGTGTACAGCTTGTATAACAGTGTAAATTTGCTGTCCCATCAAAATAACTTAACGCACAGCCAATAATGTCTAAACCGCTGGCAACAAAAGTGAGTACACCCCTAAGTGAAAATGTGCAAATTGGGACCAATTAGCCATTTTGCCTCCACGGTGTCATGTGACTCGTTAGTGTTACAAGGTCTCAGGTAAACGGGGAGCAGGTGTGTTAAATTTGGTGTTATCGCTCTCACTCTCTCATACTGGTCACTGGAATTTCAACATGGCACCTCATGGCAAAGAACTCTCTGTGGATCTGAAAAAAAGAATTGTTGCTCTACATAAAGATGGCCTAGGCTATAAGAAGATTGCCAAGACACTGAAACTGAGCTGCAGCATGGTGGCCAAGATCATACAGCGGTTTAACAGGACAGGTTCCATTTAAAACAGGCCTTGCCATGGTCGACCAAAGACGTTGAGTGCACGTGCTCAGCATCATATCCAGAGGTTGCGTTGTCTTGGAAAATAGTGCTGCCGGCATTGCTGCAGAGGTTGAAGGGTGGGGGGGGTCAGCCTGTCAGTGCTCAGACCATATGCCGCACACTGCATCAAATTGGTCTGCATGGCTGTCGTCCCAAAAGAAAGCCTCTTCTAAAGATGATGCACAAGAAAGCCCGCAAACAGTTGTCTGAAGACAAGCAGACTAAGGACATGGATTACTGGAACCATGTCCTGTGGTCTGATGAGACCAAGATAAACTTATTTGGTTAAAATGGTGTCAAGTGTGTGTGGCGGCAACCAGGTGAGGAGTACAAAGACAAGTGTGTCTACAGTCAATCATGGTGGTGGGAGTGTCATGGTCTGGGGCTGCATGAGTGCTGCCGGCACTGGGGAGCTACAGTTCATTGAGGGAACCATGAATGACAACATGTACTGTGACATACTGAAGCAGAGCATGGTCCCCTCCCTACGGAGACTGGGCTGCAGGGCAGTATTCCAACATGATAACCACCCCAAACACACCTCCAAGACGACCACTGCCTTGCTAAAGAAGCTGAGGGTAAAGGCGATGGACTGGCCAAGCATATCTGCAGACCTAAACACCCTATTGAGCATCTGTGGGGCATCCTCAAACGGAAGGTAGAGGAGCGCAAGGTCTCTAACATCCGCCAGCTCCGTGATGTCATTATGGAAGAGTAGAAGAGGACTCCAGTGGCAACCTGTGAAGCTCTGGTGAAATTCATGCCCAAGAGGATTAAGGCAGTGCTGGAAAATAATGGTGGCCACACAAAATATTGACAATTTGGGCCCACTTTGGACATTTTCACTTAGGGGTGTACTCACTTTTGTTAACAGCGGTTTAGACATTGATGGCTGTGTGTTGAGTTATTTTGAGGGGACAGCAAATTTATACTGTTATACAAGCTGTCCACTCACTACTTTACATTGTAGCAAAGTGTCATTTGTTCAGTGTTGTCACATGAAAAGATATAATAAAATATTTACAAAAATGTGAGGGGTGTACTCACTTTTGTGAGATACTGTATATCATGTCTCAGTTAAGTACAACATTGCTTCTTTGTAATTGTCACATGTCTCACTTGTTCTAAATTTTATCACACTGATTACAAAAAAGATCCAAGTACAACCTAATAATTTGTTTACATTTTATTCAATCATAAAAATGATCTTTTTGGCCTGTAATTATTTGTAAAATATACGATGTGACCCTTGTGGCAAAAAGGTTTGGAAGCCCCTTCTGTACTCCATAGAAATAATGAGCATTTACCCCACTGGGGGGCATTTTTTGTGTTCCAGACCGGAGTTCAGCTCTAATTCCTATTATACTTTCCTACAGTTTATTTACTATAAAAATCCACCTTACAAAGTGCTAGCAATGGAATGTTTTATTATTTGCAAGCAACACGATTTAACCTGGAATTGCTCTATAACATTTGTCATTATGCGCAACAGCAAATGCGTCTTCTCATTCATCAGAATCACATTATCTCCCAATAAAGGTTAAGACATTTGCAGTAGCGTAAGAACAGCTCAGATCAATAAAAGCTCTGGGGAAAACAGAACTGGCGGCAATAAAGGGATAAGCCATGATACACAAGTTAAAAACAACAATTTGTATTTTTTAATAATGACAGGGCACACAAACATGACAAAAGGGTAAATAAATGCCAAGGCAGGCATTGTTATTGTTTCTTAAAGGGTGTTTGTTTTGTGTATAGGGTGAGTTTCTTGTTACTCTAATGCCCCGTACACACGGTCGAACATTGATTGGACATTCCGACAACAAAATCCATGGATTTTTTCTGACGGATGTTGGCTCAAACTTGTCTTGCATACACACGGTCGCACAAAGTTGTGGGAAAATCCGATCGTTCTAAACGTGGTACGTCGGGACTATAAACGGGGCAGCAGCCAATAGCTTTCGTCTCTTAATTTATTCTGAGCATGCGTGGCACTTTGTTCGTCGGATTTGTGTACACACGATCGGAATTTCCGACAACGGATTTTGTTGTCGGAAAATATTATAGCAAGCTCTCAAACTTTGTGTGTCAGAAATGTCTATGGAAAATGTGTGATGGAGCCTACAACAAGGTCCTATCGTGTATACAGGGCATTAGTTTACTGGCTCTGCCTGTACAGTGTGGTCAATATTCCCTCGCCAGGGAATACAAGTTAGACTGCATATACAGTTTTTTTATCAGCTAAGTGCTGCAACAAGGGTTAAAAAGCCTATGCTTCACAAAGGGGTTACACTCTCCTCATATTCCTTTGGCTCAACTCGTGTTGCGGCGCTTCCAAAGCGGTTTCTGACGCTTTGGAAGCTCTGCCCATTCATTTCAATGGGCGGGGCATTTTGGGAGCGCTTTGCTCCCAAACCACACCAAAAATTGCTCCTTGCAGGACTTTTTCTAACGTCCCGCAAGTGCACGGCCCCAGTGTTAAAGCACTCAGGCTTTCACACTTGGGCGGCATTAGAGGCAGTTTTCAGGCGCTTTACAGGCGCTATTTCTAGAGCTAAAACGATGTGTCCACCTTATACAGTATGAGCTTTTAGTTACTCCAATGCACAAACTCTTCTACATGACCCAATAGGAACGCAATTTGGACATTACCTTATAGCTAAACAAATGGAAAGTAGTAGTAGCAAAAAATCTTGCCAATGTATCTGTTAACACAATGCTAGTAGAATCCAATTACAAAACGCTGTTAAGGTGGTACATGGTCCATACCAGAGTTGCTAAAATATTCCCACAAGCCTCCTCTTTTTGCTTAAGATAATGTGGACAACTGGGAACCATGTTCCATATATGGTAGCAATGCCCCCAAATCATTAGATTTTGGATAAGGAACTTTAATATAGTCAGTAACGGAGGCGAATGTCCCCAGAAAACCCAATGTAACCCTTTTTCAGAAACTAGACATTAAGGCTCCTAAAAACCGTAAAAAAAACATATATACTACATTATCCTGGCAGCTAGGATTGCCATTGCTAGGTGTTGGCACCAGTCAGTGGTCTCACTTGAAAACGTTACTCAAAAACTAAACTGGATAATGATTAACGATAAACTGTAGTGTACCCTCAAAATCACCCAGTCAAAGTTTAATAAGGAACGGTGTAAATACGTCTTGGCCACTCAATCCGAACTCAGCGGTGCATATATGATGAAAGAGCCAATAGTGTAATATTGCATAATATGGATTTATTTTAAAAAGAGTAACACTTACATCGATATGAAGATTAAAAAGCTGAAGGAAAGATAAAACGAAGCCGGCCGGCCTCCGGACACACTCCCGTCCTCAACAGAACAACGTGGTGACGTCAGCACGCCCCTCCCTGACGTCACCACGTTGTTCTGTAAAAAATGTATTTTTGGGGGAAGAGGGTTAGGTCCAGGACACCCTTAAGTAGCTGTAAATTTAATTGGCAGACTCTGAGACTTCAATAGGAGGACAGCCGTGCACGGAAAGGTACAACAATCAAATAAATCATAAAGGATCAGTGACAAACAATGCAAATAAGACTGTGAATCAGTATAAGCATATCAGAGTTCATAAGTGATCTTGACTGAAGAAAATCAGAAACCTCGAGTGAAAGTGAGAAAAGTCCCAAAGGAAAGCCCCTCAATATTCTACAGAGAGGACTTGATTGTGAAAACTACGTTGACACACCGCTCACAGTGATCCTTCACCACATAGATTTTACTAGCGTCAACCTCCCGACGTACGTTTCATCCACAAATGGCGTCGTCTAGTTCCCCAGATGACGCCATTTGTGGATGAAACATACGCCGGGAGGTTGACACTCTGACGTCATCGCAATCCTATTGTGAACGGGCGCTCGCTATGCCGGCCGGCGAATTGCTCTTTTTATCCTGGTTAATGTAAGTTTTCTATCGTTTTTAATAAAATGTCCTATCAGATTTACACTATGGCCATTTTTCCTTTGTCTACATGCCTTTGAGCTCGAGTGTGTGGATCTCCTGTTGCACTCCCGCAGTTACGCTGCACACAGACAAGTTATACTGCCAGCTGGACATCCCTGGTTTGGTCTGCATACAAGCTTTCACTGCTTGCTTTTTGGTAAGCGCAAAATCTATGTGGTGAAGGATCACTGTGAGCGGTGTGTCAACGTAGTTTTCACAATCAAGTCCTCTCTGTAGAATATTGAGGGGCTTTCCTTTGGGACTTTTCTCACTTTCACTCGAGGTTTATGATTTTCTTCATTCAAGATCACTTATGAACTTATGCATATACTGATTCACAGCCTTATTTGCATTGTTTGTCACTGATCCTTTATGATTTATTTGATTATTGCACTTTTTTTGGATTTCTTTAGTGGTGGTATTTCATAAGAGAGGATTTACTTTTCATCATCCCATGACATGTATGATTTATTCATGTATATTCACATTCGATCTATGGTATAGCGCAGTTTTTTTTCTATATATTTGTTATTTTTGGTGTGCATCTCATAGTTAAACTGCTGCTCTTTGGGGTTTTTTTTTTTGCATAGTGGCAGCGCAGTGCTTTTCTTATTTTTCGTGCAGGGAAAGGCCCCAGCAAGGTGCCACATCTGCACATGCAGGAATGCTGTCTTCTATGGCAACAGTCCTTAACAGTTCCCAACTCAAACGTAACAGTCCCTTCAGATTCACTACAACTTCCTCTTGTAATTCTTTAACACTGAGCTCCGGGTCTTTCGCTAGAACCACTGATTCACTGACTCTGAATCCCTTGAGCTCCTCCAATCTTTGCGGTGGTATCTCCCTCAAGCATCACCCATGCTTCCCTGCTGGGTCCCTGCTTGGCACTCCAGATACTTCTCAAGCTTTACCCCTGCTGACCAGCTTGGTCCCTAGCTTGACACATAAGGCTGCTCTGCAAGCATAACCTCCGCTGGTTGAGTCCCTGACTTGATCACCGCCTGAAGTTTCCCAATTCTCCACCATGCCCATTCGGTGAGAATGCTTCTCCGATACTTGCTTCAGTTACTCACTGTGGTCCACGGTAGTAAGGTGGTTGGTGCCTTTATGGCGACATCTTCCTTTCTACCTCCAACCACTGACAGGTTCTCCAGCTGGCAGAACTATTCCTTCTGGTTGGACTTAAACCCTGCGCTGCTCTCTTACTTCTGGATAGGCCCTCACACAGCCTAGCAGCCAGATGCCCCCGGGATAGGCCCAATCTCTGACCTAGCAGCCCGGGGCACACGACACACGTCCACCCAGACAGCCGTCCAGGTGGCACAGAACATAGATCACCTGACTCCACCCGAATATATAGGTTCTCCCAGCAGGCCAAGGGATTCAAGAAAACCCCTGCCCTTTGGCTGAGACACCCCACATACCCATAACTTGACCGTGGATTGCCCTTCTCACATCTAGTATCACCAAGTACCCGGCAACTTGAAGAAGAGAAAAGTGCAACAAGGCCAAACTTAGGGAGAAATCAATAGATCTCTATCAATCAACCAGGATAACTACTCCTGGTAAGTAAATTTGTGAGGCGCCCCCTGCCTAAACTACAGGGTGCTACACTGTTAAATGCATAAAAACTTAATAAAAAGATTGTAATTAAAAAAAAACACTAACACTGTTCTAATCAAAATTATTCTGGCTCCCTAAGCAGTGCTGTTGATTGGACAATATTCAGGGAGGGGACATGTAGCTTGGAAGCTTCTTGAGTGTTAGACCCTCCTATGAGCTGCCAGCACAGTTTTTTTTAGCCCTTGTTGTAGCCCTTATCAGATTAAAAACAAGTAGAAGAAGAGGCATATGTATAACTGTATATGCAACCTGACTGCATTACTTTAATAAGCTAAAGCAGAACTAAACCCCAAAAAATACTCACCTCCATCTTCCAGCAATGCAATGGTTACATCCAGTGGCAGCTGGTGCTAAACATTTTTTGGGGGGGTGGCAAACAAACCCTGCCAGGTCCACACTCAATCCTCCAGCAGTCACAGCGCCACAGCTTCCCCGGCTTCTCCTCCTGGCTAACCCGGTCTTCTTTAGATCTGCCTCCTGTCCTAAATGGCTGGGAGGTCAAGCCGGAAACCGATAGCGAATATTAATTTGCTAGTATCAGAAGTGGGAGGGTTCGGGGCGCAGTTCTGTGCACCCTAAGCCTCAGGCTCTAATCAAGTGCTTGAAAAATAAAAGACAGACCTCATAGAAAGGCATTAGCCCGGCGCTCCGCATGCAAACTAGGGGGGAGGTGCCCCTGCGCCCCTTACTGTCTCTCGCCAGCCACTGTCATTTTCTACTCGGCTACTTCCAGTTTTCGGTCTCTTGATTGGTCAGTGGGGGAATAACGTCATCTCGTGCATGCATACTGGAACTAATTCTGGCACAGCCAGAGTGTGCTGGGAATGCCCACTGAACTGCAAATGCGCTGCTGAGCGTACATTCAATAGAAGACTGTGAGCAGGACATTGATTAAGAATAACAACCAGGCAACTGCCATTTGAATAAGGAGAGGTCAGTAACTACAATCTACATGTAGCAAGGTCCCGGACCTCCAAAGACCTAAAGGTGACCTCCAGAGTCAGGGATAGTTTACATCCGTTTTTGTAGAGTGGGTTACAAGGCATTGTGGGTGTGATGCAAGATGGAGTGATGGGCGCCAGATACTTTTTGAATGCAAAAATGATTTATTGTCTCTTAACAAAACTGTGGGAGAGTGGGTTAGGGTCAGGACACCCTTAATTAGATGCAATGATAATTGGCAGACTCTGAGACTTCAATAGGTAGACAGCTATACAGTGGAAGGCCTCCAGCCGAATACCACTTCTGTATAGGTAGCTAATGGTATTGTACTTAACTATTGGTAACACAGAATAGTTGTCTTAGCATTCTACAGTCTCTCATTGTAGACTTTTACTCACTGAGCTCCCAGTGTCTCACCAGACTCTTGGACCCAATCGCCACTGGATCCCTTGAGCTCTTCTACTTTCATAACTCGGTATCTTCTTCAAGCATCACCCCGCTTCCCTGCTAGGTCCCTGGCTTGGCACTCACAGATAAAGTGTCACCCCCTGCTGCCCCACTAGGTTCCTGGCTTAGCACTCACTGATGCTCCTCAAGCGTCACCTTTGCTGTCCCGCTGGGTCCCTGGCTTGGCACTTGAAGTTTTCCATGATCAAAATAATGAGAAATATGTAAAGTGATCAAAAAATGCTAAACTCATATAGCAACATATGTGAAAAAATCAAATCAAGAATGCGCTATGAACCACACAAGAACAATAAATTATTGAGGCAAAAAATAAAAAATTAATAAATAAAAACTAATTAATAAAAATGTTGTGTAAAGATAAGAAAAACAAAAAACACAGTCCGTGAGGAAATAACTTCCGTTATCAACAGTCCTATTTAAATTTTCTTCCACCCAAAGTGACTGGAGACTTTAAAGACATCTTTGTGAGAAAAATCCACCACCTATAAAGGTATATGATTACCAGAGGTAAGCTGTAATAAAGCCTTGTGCCAGAGATCCACTCTTTAAGGACATCACCATCTGTCACTGCATGGAAGGAAGATCACCCAGGATTCATCGGTAGTGATTGGCTCAGTAATGGAGACCCGGGAAAATAAGAAATATATCTACCATAGTGTAAATCCGTTTGACCAGTTTATTGAAGGATAAAGTAGGAAACAGTTAAAACAGCATGTATAAAATCAGCCGGCCGGCCTGCAAACACCCGTTCGTTATGGAGTGGAAACGATGACGTCAGCGCGTCTGCCTTCCGACGTACGTTTCGTCCTATTGGACGTTGTCATAGGTTCCTATGACAACGTCCAATAGGACGAAACGTACGTCGGAAGGCAGACGCGCTGACGTCATCGTTTCCACTCCATAACGAACGGGTGTTTGCAGGCCGGCCGGCTGATTTTATACATGCTGTTTTAACTGTTTCCTTTGGTAAGTGTGCTACTTTATCCTTCAATAAACTGGTCAAACGGATTTACACTATGGTAGATATATTTCTTATTTTCCCGGGTCTCCATTACTGAGCCAATCACTACCGATGAATCCTGGGTGATCTTCCTTCCATGCAGTGACAGATGGTGATGTCCTTAAAGAGTGGATCTCTGGCACAAGGCTTTATTACAGCTTACCTCTGGTAATCATATACCTTTATAGGTGGTGGATTTTTCTCACAAAGATGTCTTTAAAGTCTCCAGTCACTTTGGGTGGAAGAAAATTTAAATAGGACTGTTGATAACGGAAGTTATTTCCTCACGGACTGTGTTTTTTGTTTTTCTTATCTTTACACAACATTTTTATTAATTAGTTTTTATTTATTAATTTTTTATTTTTTGCCTCAATAATTTATTGTTCTTGTGTGGTTCATAGCGCATTCTTGATTTGATTTTTTCACATATGTTGCTATATGAGTTTAGCATTTTTTGATCACTTTACATATTTCTCATTATTTTGATCATGGTTTGGGTTTAGCGCGGTTCCTTTATACACTTTATCCATTTTATTCTACACCTAAGAATTAGAACTGCAGCTTGGTATTAGAGGGAAGCGCGGTAATTTTATATTATTTACTTGAAGTTTTCCCACTTCTTCACCGTTCCCAGCTTTTGAGAAGACTGCTCTGGTACTGGCTCCAGCTTACTTACAGTGGTCTCCGGTAACAAGGTGGATAGTCCCTTAGTGGCGACAGTTTCCCTCTACCTCCAACCACAACTGGTTCCCTGTCCGGCTGAAGTTTTACTCTCGGTTGGACTCCAATCCAGCAGTCCCAACCCCGGCGCTGCTTCTCCTGCTTCAGGATAGGCCCTTAGACAGCCTAGCAGCCAGATGTCCCCGGGATATGCCTCAGGATTCCAGCCTAGCAGCCTGGGGCAGCATAACACACGTCCACCCAGACAGCCGTCCAGGTGGCACAGAACCCAGATCACCTGACCCCAACCAAATAAATAGGCTCTCCCAGCAGGCTAAAGGGCTTAAAGAAACCCCTGCCCATTGGCTGAGACACCCCATCCATTTGTAACCTGACCTTGCTAAGCCCTTGTCTATCTAATGTCACCAGCATAACGCCACCTAGCGACAGAAGAGAGAAGGTGCAGCAAGTCCAGAACTAGAGAGGAATCAGTGTATCTACTAACAATTAACCAGAGCAACTACTGCCTGGCAAACTAAATTTACTAGCAACCCTGCCTAAACACCAGGGTGCTACATACATATTTTTCCAGCTGAGGATTCCAGGAGCAACAACTAAATAGCATCTAATATTTCACAAATGCCCTTTTTAATGATGGTAAATAGCTAGTAATTATAGCACTTAAATATGTTACATGCGATTCTGTAAGATGCACATATTGTGATGAAATTAAAGTTGTCGTGTCACAGTCACCCTGTAATCTGCTCTGAATTAACGACAAAGTCATAAACTCCACATTTACTGAACCATGTGTCATCCTTTTTCCTTATGACATGCTGCCCTCTACTGGTAGTTTTCCAAGCGGCAAGCAATTTTTCTTACGGGTCAACAAGCGTCCAAAATATTTTATTCATAATATGTCTTGAATTACAAGTAAAAAGTGCCATTGTTTAATTATACTGGATCATCTTGCATGGTTTCCACATGGATATTTTTGTATTCAGCACAAAATTGCTATAGGCACTGGACGAATTTCTTATAGAGAGACAAACAGATTTAAATGAAAACATCCCTTTTGCTTAAGAAAATCATATGTATATAATTTTAATGTCACATACACTACCGTTCAAAAGTTTGGGGTCACCCAAACAATTGTGTGTTTTCCATGAAAAGTCACACTTATTCACCACCATACGTTGTGAAATGAATAGAAAATAGAGTCAAGACATTGACAAGGTTAGAAATAATGATTTGTATTTGAAATAACATTGTTTTTACATCAAACGTTGCTTTCATCAAAGAATCCTCCTTTTGCAGCAATTACAGCATTGCACACCTTTGGCATTCTAGCTGTTAATTTATTGAGGTAAGCTGGAGAAATTGCACCCCACGCTTCTAGAAGCAGCTCCCACAAGTTGGATTGGTTGGATGGGCACTTCTGGCGTACCATATGGTCAAGCTGCTCCCACAACAGCTCAATGGGGTTCAGATCTGGTGACTGTGCTGGCCACTCCATTACCGATAGAATACCAGCTGCCTGCTTCTGCTGTAAATAGTTCTTGCACAATTTGGAGGTGTGTTTAGGGTCATTGTCCTGTTGTAGGATGAAATTGGCTCCAATCAAGCGCTGTCCACTGGGTATGGCATGGCGTTGCAAAATGGAGTGATAGCCTTCCTTATTCAGAATCCCTTTTACCCTGTACAAAGCTCCCACCTTACCAGCACCAAAGCAACCCCAGACCATCACATTACCTCCACCATGCTTAACAGATGGCGTCAGGCATTCTTCCAGCATCTTTTCATTTGTTCTGCGTCTCACAAACGTTCTTCTTTGTGATCCAAACACCTCAAACTTGGATTCATCCGTCCACAACACTTTTTTCCAGTCTTCCTCTGTCCAATGTCTGTGTTCTTTTGCCCATCTTAATCTTTTTCTTTTATTGGCCAGTCTCAGATATGGCTTTTTCTTTGCCACTCTGCCCTGAAGCCCAAAATCCCGCAGCCGCCTCTTCACTGTAGATGTTGACACTGGTGTTTTGCGGGTACTATTTAATGAAGATGCCAGTTGGGGACCTGTGAGGCGTCTGTTTCTCAAACTAGAGACTCTAATGTGCTTATCTTCTTGCTTAGTTGCGCAACGCGGCCTCCCACTTCTTTTTCTACTCTGGTTAGAGCCTGTTTGTGCTGTCCTCTGAAGGGAGTAGTACACACCGTTGTAGGAAATCTTTAATTTCTTTGCAATTTCTCGCATGGAATAGCCTTCATTTCTAAGAACAAGAATAGACTGTCGAGTTTCAGATGAAAGTTCTCTTTTTCTGGCCATTTTGAGCGTTTAATTGACCCCACAAATGTGATGCTCCAGAAACTCAATCTGCTCACAGGAAGGTCAGTTTTGTAGCTTCTGGAAGGAGCTAGACTGTTTTTAGATGTGTGAACATGATTGCACAAGGGTTTGCTAATCATCAATTAGCCTTCTGAGCCAATGAGCAAACACATTGTACCATTAGAACACTGGAGTGATAGTTGCTGGAAATGGGCCTCTATACACCTATGTAGATATTGCACCAAAAACTAGACATTTGCAGTTAGAATAGTCATTTACCACATTAGCAATGTATAGAGTATATTTGTTTAAAGTTAGGACTAGTTTAAAGTTAGCTTCATTTAAAAGTACAGTGCTTTTCCTTCAAAAATAAGGACATTTCAATGTGACCCCAAACTTTTGAACGGTAGTGTATATAATTTAGGTGTTATTCTATTCTATTTTAATTTAATTTGCAGATGCTATCATTTCCCCAACAACACAACATTTTTAAAGTTGCTTCTTCTCATAAGCTACTAGGAACATTTTATACACAGCGTTTCTATAAAAAGCCACCAAAAGTCTCCAGTCCTGCTTGTGCAATTGGCTCACTGCATGGTAAAAGTTCATCCTGCGCCCTCTACAATAGGTGTTCTTTAACAACATATCTTCAAACAGCCCTCAGATAAAAGGGATGCCAGGGATGCTCTGTTTCATAATACACCTGAGACTGCTCAGATGGTAAGAATAAAGACAGACCTTCCCACTTAAAGTGTTACTAAACTCAGGACCCTGCATTCACTATATCTGGTCTCTCATAGTACACAGAACATGGAAATGCAATTATTTTAGTAAATATAAACTGCTAAATACCTTTTCTCATCAGCAGTTAGAGCAGTCGTTTAACTTCTATCAGTGTCTCGGTAAAGCTTGTAGGAGGTGTTTTCACTCTCCTATAATTCTCCTATGAGGCTGCAGGACCCTGACCCTCTGTCTGGACAGTGCTGATAGACCCTGTGCTAATCACATGCACTCTCTAGCAATACACACCAAATTGAGCATGTGTAACTTGTGTCCAAGGTTCTGTAATATCAGCAGATGGATAGATGGATTGGGGACGGTGGAAGAAGGGAAGGATCCGAGATGACAGGATCAAATAGCCTTTTTACACAATGCAGAGGATTATCCCCTTGGGTTCCACAGCGAGTACTGTATAACAAGCATGCTTTACTGCATATACAGACTAATTTTATTGTTGTGGGTTTAGTAATACTTTAATAGTGGGCATTGTAAGGCCTTTATCAATATATTTAGAACGAACAAGGGTAAAAAAGCTTTGTTAAAACTTCTAAAAATATTTATAGGCTTTTTCTTCTCAACAAAAAAGTTGAGCTGCCTATGAAAAAATGTTACATATATATTTTCCAGAGAACATAACCTGCCGGATGAGAAAGTACATGTTAAAAGCGTGTTAAATCTGTCTGAAATAAATTGTTTAGATTCTATAACATTACAAAAGTGGCAACCCCCCAACCTATAATTAGCCTTTACAATAAGGTGAACATGGAAGGGCAAAGCACATCACAAACAAAAAATTACCAGCATACTTACCAGGTAGCCTGAAAAAAAAAAAAATTACCCTGTCTAAAAATTCACGTTAAAAACAGGGTTTTGTTTGCTCACATTTGCGTAATATACGTATGTGTAAGCTGTCAAGGTTCCTCTGTGTACTGCAGTCCCAAATCTTTCATTTTCAGAGTCTCCAAAGCTGGAGCATGTGCATCTTACTGCAAATGCTAGTTATAGCTTGAAGTGGTTGCCACATTTTGTATAACTTGTTGAATTGAATGCGGGACACACTGTATACCTCTTGCTGCCATTGTGCTTTTGCTTGGCGTCAAGTGCGTCCCTGTGCCTTTAAGGAGGGGTCGGCTCCCTCAAGGAACACTGCTATATGCATAGCTCCCAACTGTCCCTGGGGGACTATCCCTGGTTTGGAACAAAGTCTTTCACATTGCTGTGGAGCAATTTTGGCCCACTCTTCTTGCAGATTTTTTTTAATTCAGCCACATTGGAGGTTTTTTCAGCATGAACGGCCTGTGTAAGGTCATGATACAGCATCTCAATTGGATTTAGATCCGGGATTTGACTAGGCCACTCCAAAACCTAAATTTTGCTTTGTTTGAACCATTTGAAGATGGACTTGTTGACTTGTTGTGTTTCGGATCATTGTCCTGCTGCATAACCCAAGTGCACTTGAGCTTGAGGTCACAAACTGATGGCCGGACATTCTCCTTTAGGATTTTCTGGTAGAGCTCAGAATTCATGGTTCCATCACATATGGTAAGTTGTCCAGGTCTTGAAGTTGCAAAGCAGCCCCAGACCATCACACTACCACCACCAGGTCTGACTGTTGGTTTGATGTTCTTGTTATGAAATGCTGTATTAGTTTTATGCCAGATGTAACGGGACGCACACCTTTCAAATAGTTAATTTTTTGTCTCATCAGTCCACAGAATATTTGCCTAAAAGTCTTTGGGATAATCAAGATGTTTTTTGGTAAATGTGAGATGAGCCTTTGTGTTCTTTTGGGTCAGCAGTGGCTTTGGCCTTGGAGTTCTTCCATGGATCCCATTTTTGCTCAGTCTCTTTCTTAAAAAGGAGTTCCAGTCAAAAAAAATAAATTAAAAGTCAGCAGCTACAAATACTGCAGCTGCTGAATTTTAATTGGACACTTACCTGTCCCAGGGTCCAGCGATGCGGGGGATCGAAGCCCCGCTCGTCTCCCCCTCCATTCAGCTGCGCCGGCATTGCAACTGTGGGCGCTGGGCTGTGGCTTCACAGCCTGGCACCCACTGCGCATGCACAAATGGCGCCGTGCACCTTGATTGGCCGTTCAGTCCCCTGGGACCTGTAATGGGTCCCAGATGATTGACAGGAGGGAGGGAGCTGAGCCCTTCCTGTGCCGAGGGGGAAGTGATGTCACCAGCCCAGGCACTGGAAGAGGCAGACTACAAGGGACCCCCTAGCACCAGGCATTTAGAGGTAAGTAAAAAAAAAATATCCAAATTTTTTTTTGTATTTTTTTTTTTTAGGATTTTTCATGTAGTTTTGTTTTTTTGGGTGGAACCCTACTTTAATGTTGAATCATGAACACTGATCTTACCTGAGGCAAGTGAGTCCTGCAGTTCTTTAGATGTTGTTCTGGGTTCTTTTTTGACCTCCTGGATGAGTCGCTGTCATGCTCTTGGAGTATTTTTTGTAGGCCAGTCACTCTTATGCAGGTTCCCCACTGTTCCAAGTTATCTCCATTTGTGGATAATGGCACCCCCCGTGGTTCAATGGAGTTCCAGAGCCTTAGAAATGGCTTTGAAACCCTTCCTAGACCACATGTTTGTTTCTAATTTGTTCTTATTTTTTTTTAGATTGTGGCATGATGTGTGGCTTTTTGTGATTTGTTAGCGTGCTTCACTTTGTCAGGCAGCTTCTATTTATGTGGTTTCTTGATTCAACAGGTCTGGCAGTTATCAGGCCTGGGAGTGGCAAGTGAAATTTAACTCAGCTTTCCAAAAAATTGTGGTTAATCACAGTTCATTCATGATTCAGCATGGGAGGGGGCAATTACTTTTTCACATAGGGCCAGGCAGGTTTGAACAGCTTTTTTCCCTTAACCACTTGCCGACCAGCCGCCGTCATTATACTGCGGCAGGTCGGCACGATCCCACGAGCCATCGTAGCTGAAGGTCAGCTCCTTTAACTGGGATAGCAGGCACTGCGGGGTCGCCGATGCTCATGACCGGCAGTCGCGATGACCGCCGGCCACGCGCGATCACGGGCACGAGAGGCAGAACAGGGACGTGTGTGTGTGTAAACACACAAATCCCTGTTCTGTGAGGAGAAGAGAGGCAGACCGTGAGTTCCTAATAGCTAGGAACCACGATCTGTCATCTCCTATAGTCAGTCCCCTCCCCCCACAGTTAGAACACACACTAGGGAACACAGTTAACCCCTTGATCACCCCCTAGTGTTAACCCCTTCCTTTCCCTGCCAATGACATTTATACAGTAATCAGTGCATTTTTATAGCTGTATGGTGTATAATTGTCAATCGTCCCAAAAATGTGTCAAAAGTGTCCGATGTGTCCGCCATAATGTCGCAGTCTCAATAAAAATCGCAGATAGCCGCCAGTACTCCTAAAAATAATAAAAAATGCCATAAATCTATCCCCTATTTTGTAGACGATATAACTTTTGCGCAAACCAATCAATATACGCTTATTGCGATTTTTATTAAGAAAAATATGTGGAAGAATACATATCGGCCTAAACTGAGAAAAAAATATTTAAAAAAAAAAAAAAATTGGGGATATTTATTATAGCAAAAAGTACAAAATATTAGGGGTTATTTACAAAAGGCAAATCCACTTTGCACTGCAAGTGCACTTGAAATTGCACTTGGAAGTGCAGTCGCTCTCAATCTAAGGGGTAGATCTGAAATGAGGGGAAGCTCTGCTGATTTTATCATCCAATCATGTACAAGCTAAAATGCTGTTTTTAATTTTCCTTGCATGTCCCCCTCAGATCTACAGCGACTGCACTTCCAAGTGCACTTTCAAGTGCACTTGCAGTGCAAAGTGGATTTTCCTTTAGTAAGTAACTCCCATTGTGTTTTTTTCAAAATTGTCGCTCTTTTTTTGTTTATAGCGCAAAAAATAAAAACCGCAGAGATGATCAAATACCACCAAAAGAAAGCTCTATTTGTGGGAAAAAAAGGACGTCAATTTTGTTTGGGTACAACGGCGCACAACCGTGCAATTGTCAGTTAAAGCAATGCAGTGCCGTATGGCAAAAAAATGGCCTGGTCATTGAGCAGCCAAATCTTACAGGGCTGAAGTGGTTAATAAATGAAATAATAATTTAAAAACTGCATCTTGGATTTACTTAGGTTATCTTTGTGTATTATTAAAATTTGAAAACTTTGGGGGGGCGCCACCCGCTCCTGGGAGACAAATCGATTGATCAGATGACTGTCAGGTCGGGACTTGGCTGCCAGCCAGCTTAGCCTACTCTACAGATATGGCGGCCACCGGCTGGTTGTATCGGGCTGAGTCTGTCACACACAGCTGAGAACTTCAAACAGTGCTGCCTGCCTGCCCGCTGCACCTAACGAACCGGGCGGGCGGCTGCTCGATCTGTGACAGGTGATCTGTGACCTGCCGCTGATCGCAGGGCAGGGGGAGCCAGGATTCGACCAGACCTGCTGGCTGATGGAAGGGAGCGCGAACCAGCCGCCCTGCTGCTGAACTTGAAATGCAGGCAGGAGGCAGTAGCAGCAGTACCCGGAGGCGCCTGTACCAGGGAGACACCGAGTGGATCCAGCGTCTGGAGGAGGAGGTGGTACATGTCGCTGGGAGCCAAAGACAGATATTGGAGATGCAGGTAAGAGATTTATCATTGGCCTTTTTTATATCATATGTTGCCTTCCAATGCTGCTTGCTGCAATGGCCAGTTATAGGTGGAGGCAGTGGACATCTTTTTTGGATTACTATAATATTGGTCAAGCAATGCACTGACACCTTTGCAGCCATTGTGCGATTTGCTGGGAGTTCAGTGTGTCCCTGTACCTTTAAGAAGGGGTGGGCCTTCAGTCCACCTGCCCGCCACCTATCCATCAGAATGCATGTGCTTCCATTGTGGAGTCACTCATAAGCTAATGATAGGACCACAGATACCAGGGTGCCGTGACGAGGCTCTGTGGCTTACGCATGTATTTGCAAATGTGTGCAGACTAAACCCCTGTTTTATCGCATGATGTTAGACAGGTTGATTCGGTTGTCAACATGCTGGTCGATGAGTAAGCTTGAATCTTTCCTTGGATTTATCCTTGGCCTTGTTTATATCATATGTTGCCTTCCAATGCTGCTTGCTGCAATGGCCAGTTATAGGTGGGGGCAGTGGACACTTTTTTGTATTACTGTAATGCCCTGTACACACGGTCAGACATTGATCGGACATTCCGACAACAAAATCCACGAATGTTGGCTCAAACTTGTCTTCCATACACACGGTCACACAAAGTTGTCGGAAAATCTGATCGTTCTGAACGCGGTGACGTTAAACACGCACGTCGGGACTATAAACGGGGCAATAGCCAATAGCTTTCGTCTTTTAATTTATTCTGAGCATGCGTGGCATTTTGTGCGTCGGATTTGTGTACACAGGATCGGAATTTCTGACAACGGATTTTGTCGGAATTTCAGACAACAAGGTCCAATCACACATTTTCCGTCAGAAAATCCGACCATGTGTACAGGGCATATGAGAAACCCCACCCCCCTGCACATCACTGAATAGCGCTGACCTAGCGGTGGAGTAAGTTAGGCTCCGCCCCGTGCCGGGAAATGCAGGAAGAGTGAGGTGCCTGTAGCGGGTGGGGAGACACCGAACGGGTCCAGGAACCTGAGGGGGGTACATGGCAGGGGACGCCGGGGACTGACACACGGAGGAGTCAAGTGAGAGAAAACTGACACCCCCACCCCCCCTGCAAATCACTGATCAACACTGACCAGTTACATACTGTTTTATGCCCCTCACTGACTGACTAATCCACCGCTGTCCTATGCCCCTCACTGACTGACCCACCCTGTCCTATGCCCCTCACTGACTGACCCACCCTGTCCTATGCCCCTCACTGACTGACACGCCTCTGTCCTATGCCCCTCACTGACTGACACGCCTCTGTCCTATGCCCCTCACTGACTGGCACACCACTGTTCTTTGCCCCTCACTGACTGGTCCACCACTGTCCTATGCCCCTCACTGACTGTCACACCGCTGTCCTTTGCCCCTCATTGACTGACTGACCCACTGCTGTCCTATCCCCCCAACAGCACTGCTGGCACCCATCTTTTCCTACCAGCTTCTGCAGGGGATCTATTCAGGATGGAGAGCTGGGGGAGGTGGCCAGTAAATATATAATTAACTGGCCCCCTTCCTTTTCTGATTGAACACAATGAGCAATTGGTACCGATTACTCACTGTGTTAATTCACAACTGAAGCATAGTAAACTGCATTCACTATGCTTTTGTTTTTTTTAGTGAATTGACAGAAGCCACTAATACTAATACTAGTACTAATACACAGTACTAATATTCAGTGCAGTTGAGGGCGCAGAGAAAGAAATTGAAGAATCTGTGCCCTCAATTCCTTTCTCTGTCTAAACAGTGAGACATCAGAGGTCTGTTTAAACCGCTGATATTTCACCAAAGGCTCCAACTGCCCTACTGACACCGTCCACTGCCCTACTGACACCGTTCACTGCCCTACTGACAGCGTCCACTACCCTACTGACAGCGTCCACTACCCTACTAGCACCGTCCACTGCTCTACTGACACCTGTCCTCTGCTCTACTGACACCTGTCCTCTGCTCCACTGACACCGTTCACTGCCCTACTGACACTGTCCACTGCCCTACTGACACCTGTCCTCTGTTCTACTGACACCGTCCACTGCCCTACTGACACCTGTCCTCTGCTCTACTGACACCTGTCCTCTGCTCCACTGACACCGTTCACTGCCCTACTGACACTGTCCACTGCCCTACTGACACCTGTCCTCTGTTCTACTGACACCGTCCACTGCCCTACTGACACCTGTCCTCTGCTCTACTGACACCATCCACTGCCCTACTGACACCGTCCACTGCTCTACTGACACCATCCACTGCCCTACTGACACCGTCCACTGCTCTTCTGACACCATCAACTGCCCTACTGACACCTGTCCTCTGCTCTATTGATACCATCCACTGCTCTACTGACACCGTCCACTGCCCTACTGACACCGTTCACTGCCCTACTGACACCGTTCACTGCTCTACTGACACCATCCACTGCTCTACTGACACCGTTCACTGCTCTACTGACACCATCCACTGCTCTACTGACACCGTCCACTGCTCTACTGACACCGTCCACTGCCCTACTGACACCTGTCCTCTGCTCTACTTACACCATCCACTGCTCTACTGACACCGTCCTCTGCTCTACTGACACCATCCTCTGCTCTACTGACACCGTCCTCTGCTCTACTGACACCGTCCACTGCCCTACTGACACCGTCCACTGCTCTACTGACACCGTCCTCTGCTCTACTGACACCGTCCTCTGCTCTACTGACACCATCCTCTGCTCTACTGACACCGTCCTCTGCTCTATTGATACCATCCACTGCTCTACTGACACCGTCCACTGCCCTACTGACACCGTCCACTGCCCTACTGACACCGTCCACTGCTCTACTGACACCGTCCACTGCTCTACTGGCACCGTCCACTGCCCTACTGACACCGTCCACTGCTCTACTGACACCATCCACTGCTCTACTGACACCTGTCCACTGCTCTACTGACACCATCCACTGCCCTACTGATAATGTCCACTGCTCTACTGACTGACACTGTCTACTCTTAAGGAAGTCTAAGTTTATATTTTTACAGTGACATTTATTTTATTATGCTTTTAAGTTTTCCTAACTATTAGTTAGGCCCTGCTAGTTAATTTCTTTAAAAAAAGGATGAGGGGTGGGGTGCTGAACCACAGTGATCTTTGTTCTCTTTCATGTTATTTAGGTTGGTCGCCACCTTTCAAAGGTTGTCTACCCCTGGTATAGATGCAGCCAGCAGTTGTAGTGTTTGGCTCCCACTGGGCTCCACCTCCAGCAGGCGTGGGGTTAACTGTTAACTGTGATGTAACCCAACTACTGTACAAAAAAAAAACCTGATTAGAGCCCCACAAACCCCCTCCCACAACATTCTATTCATTATATATGGAATCTAAAGAATGGGGCTGCTGTGACCTTTGAAATATAGCATATACACTTTATTAATAGTATTAATAAAGTGTATATGCTATATTTCAATGGTCACAGCAGCCTCACTCTTTAAATTCCACGTATTAAGAATAGAATGTCGGGGGGGGGGGGGTAGAGGGCTGTAGTTGGGTTGCACATTAGTCTTTACCAGGAGCTCCACCGGTCGGTGGGGGGTGCAGTTTGGCATTTTTACCCTGGGCACTGAGTGACCTCTTGTCCCGGTACTGGGGGGGGGGGGGCGCCAAACTGAGTCTTTGCCCCGGGTGAAAGAATGTCTAGCTTTGTCACTGCCCCTCCCTACCATAACTTATCTCCAAACCCTTTAGTTGGAGCCAGATTACTTTGGCCGCCACAAATAGGTAGGGTGCACACTATAAGAAAATTTCCCTCGTTGTTTCACAGCAAGTCGGAACCGAGGAAGGAAATAAATGTACAAAAATTCTCGTACGACAAAGGCTTTTCTTTGTTGTTTATTGTTTCTGATCATGGGCAGTCTTTTGTTTCGAAAATCGTACGAAAATTATCGTTTTTTTGTTCTGGTCCTGTACAAGAAACATTTTGGAGTTTGTTCCTTCGAAAGTTTTCGTTCGGAAGGTCGTAATCACCTGTCAAATGCAAAATACAGAAAATGAATCTCATAGTGACTGAGTGAGTATGAACAGCATGTAATACACCATTTTGTTGATTTTTTATGATGTGGGTTTAGTGACACTTTAAGGTATAAAATGTTTTTGCTTCATGACTACGTTAACAAATGTCATCTTTTAATAGCTAAATAATGTTTATATATTTATAAGGTTTTTTGGGTACAGATTTAATATTAAAAAAACTGCCCTGTTTTTATAATTAACTACTTCCCACAATGGTTGTACAGAGGGTGAGCGGCAGCTGCAAGCCAGGTGTTGTACTGGTATGTCATGACTTTTCTTCCGCATTTGAGGTGCACATGCACGCGCCCCCTGTCAACCTGCGATTAGCAAGAGTTTGGCAGCTGATCGGCTCTGGCCAATCACACACAGAGTTGTGTGTTTACAAAAACACAGAACTTTGTGTACAGGGAACAGCAATCTGGCTGTTTCTTCTCCCTGCAAAGTAGGGAGAAAAAACAGCCAGATAGTAAAGTAAAACCAGCACACATTACACATTGTTAGGCACACAGTTAAACCCTTGACTGCCCCTAGATGTTAACCCCTTCCCAGCCAGTGTCATTAGTACAGTGTTAGTGTGCAGTATTATCACTGATTAGTGTATTAGTGTCACTAGCGATCTCAGTGTCAGTTAGTGACCCTCCCAGATAGTGTCTCTTACCGTTAGATTGCCCGCCACCTTATCACAATCACACTATGGCTGCTTTCACACTGCAGCCGCGTTAGCGGTAAAGCGATGCTCGTTTTAGCGGCGCTGCACTGTCGTTTTAGCGGTGCTTTTTGGCCGCTAGCGGCCGTAGAAAGGGTTAAAACCGCCCACCTGAAAAAGTGCTTTGGAAGCGCTGCCCATTCATTCCAATGGGCAGGGGCGTTGTAGGAGTGCTGTATACAGTGCTCCTACACCTCCCCAAGGATGCTGCTTGCAGGATTTTTTTTCACATCCCGCAAGCGCACCATCCCAGTGTGAAAGCACTCGGGCTTTCACACTGGGGAGGCATGAGAGACAGATTTCAGGCGCTTTGCAGGTGCTATTTTAAGCGTTAAACGCCTGAAAACTGCCTCAGTGTGAAAGGGGTCCAACAGTTGCTGATCACCACCATTACAGTATAGTACAGTGTTTCTTAACTCCAGTCCTCAAGGCGCCCAAACAGGTCATGTTTTCAGGCTCTCCATTATTTTGCACTGGTGATTTGATCAGTTTCACTGCCTTAGTAATTACCACAGCCGTTTCATCTGAGGAGATCCTGAAAACATGACCTGTTGGGACACCTTAAGGACTGTAGTTGAGAAACACTGGTACAGCATCTATAGCTGATTAAATTCCAGTATATATACAGTCAGCTATATTTCAATGGTCACAGCAGCCTCACTCTTTAAATTCCACGTATTAAGAATAGAATGTTGGGGGGGGGGGGTAGAGGGCTGTAGTTGGGTTGCACATTAGTCTTTACAAGGAGCTCCACCGGTCGGTGGGGGGTGCAGTTTGGCATTTTTACCCTGGGCACTGAGTGACCTCTTGTCCCAGTACTGGGGGGGGGCGCCAAACTGAGTCTTTGCCCCGGGTGAAAGAATGTCTAGCTTTGCCACTGCCCCTCCCTACCATAACTTATCTCCAAACCCTTTAGTTGGAGCCAGATTACTTTGGCCGCCACAAATAGGTAGGGTGCACACTATAAGAAAATCAGACGAACAATTGTCTGATTTCCCTCGTTGTTTCACAGCAAGTCGGAACCGAGGAAGGAAATAAATGTACAAAAATTCTCGTACGACAAAGGCTTTTCTTTGTTGTTTATTGTTTCTGATCATGGGCAGTCTTTTGTTTCGAAAATCGTACGAAAATTATCGTTTTTTTGTTCTGGTCCTGTACAAGAAACATTTTGGAGTTTGTTCCTTCGAAAGTTTTCGTTCGGAAGGTCGTAATCACCTGTCAAATGCAAAATACAGAAAATGAATCTCATAGTGACTGAGTGAGTATGAACAGCATGTAATACACCATTTTGTTGATTTTTTATGATGTGGGTTTAGTGACACTTTAAGGTATAAAATGTTTTTGCTTCATGACTACGTTAACAAATGTCATCTTTTAATAGCTAAATAATGTTTATATATTTATAAGGTTTTTTGGGTACAGATTTAATATTAAAAAAACTGCCCTGTTTTTATAATTAACTACTTCCCACAATGGTTGTACAGAGGGTGAGCGGCAGCTGCAAGCCAGGTGTTGTACTGGTATGTCATGACTTTTCTTCCGCATTTGAGGTGCACATGCACGCGCCCCCTGTCAACCTGCGATTAGCAAGAGTTTGGCAGCTGATCGGCTCTGGCCAATCACACACAGAGTTATGTGTTTACAAAAACACAGAACTTTGTGTACAGGGAACAGCAATCTGGCTGTTTCTTCTCCCTGCAAAGTAGGGAGAAAAAACAGCCAGATAGTAAAGTAAAAGCAGCACACATTACACATTGTTAGGCACACAGTTAAACCCTTGACTGCCCCTAGATGTTAACCCCTTCCCAGCCAGTGTCATTAGTACAGTGTTAGTGTGCAGTATTATCACTGATTAGTGTATTAGTGCAGGGCTTGACAAATTTGCTTGGAATCTAGGAGCCAGCTAAAAAAGTTAGGAGCCAGGTTTTTTTTTTTTTTTTTAAACGACCGACAAAGCTTTATTTTCAATATAAAAATTAACCAATCTTAAATTTACACAGAGACGACTAGAACGAATGTGACTGCTTTTATTTCCTGCCATGCAGGGACATAAGACCACCATATTCCCGCTGAGGGTCCAATCAGGTCCGCCTGAAAAACTGACAGGTGAACCTGATCAGACAGCCCGTGTGAAAGGGGCCAAGCAGGGAGATGACAAATAATAAATTCATTTTAATTAACCACTTCCTTCCCGCAGGACGACTATATACATCCTGTGTTTGAAGAGAAATACCGTTGTTATGGTAGCAGCTAGCTACCATAACCCCGTATCTTCTTCAAGAGCCGGCGGTTCTCTTTCAGATAAAAGTGGACATCGTTCACTGCCCTACTGACAGCGTCCACTACCCTACTAGCACCGTCCACTGCTCTACTGACACCTGTCCTCTGCTCTACTGACACCTGTCCTCTGCTCCACTGACACCGTTCACTGCCCTACTGACACTGTCCACTGCCCTACTGACACCTGTCCTCTGCTCCACTGACACCGTTCACTGCCCTACTGACACTGTCCACTGCCCTACTGACACCTGTCCTCTGTTCTACTGACACCGTCCACTGCCCTACTGACACCTGTCCTCTGCTCTACTGACACCATCCACTGCCCTACTGACACCGTCCACTGCCCTACTGACACCTGTCCTCTGCTCTACTGACACCTGTCCTCTGCTCCACTGACACCGTTCACTGCCCTACTGACACTGTCCACTGCCCTACTGACACCTGTCCTCTGCTCCACTGACACCGTTCACTGCCCTACTGACACTGTCCACTGCCCTACTGACACCTGTCCTCTGCTCTACTGACACCATCCACTGCCCTACTGACACCGTCCACTGCTCTACTGACACCATCCACTGCCCTACTGACACCGTCCACTGCTCTTCTGACACCGTCAACTGCCCTACTGACACCTGTCCTCTGCTCTATTGATACCATCCACTGCTCTACTGACACCGTCCACTGCCCTACTGACACCGTTCACTGCCCTACTGACACCGTTCACTGCTCTACTGACACCATCCACTGCTCTACTGACACCGTTCACTGCTCTACTGACACCATCCACTGCTCTACTGACACCGTTCACTGCTCTACTGACACCATCCACTGCCCTACTGACACCTGTCCTCTGCTCTACTTACACCGTCCACTGCTCTACTGACACCGTCCTCTGCTCTACTGACACCATCCTCTGCTCTACTGACACCGTCCTCAGCTCTACTGACACCGTCCACTGCCCTACTGACACCGTCCACTGCTCTACTGACACCGTCCTCTGCTCTACTGACACCATCCTCTGCTCTACTGACACCGTCCTCTGCTCTATTGATACCATCCACTGCTCTACTGACACCGTCCACTGCCCTACTGACACCGTCCACTGCTCTACTGACACCGTCCACTGTTCTACTGACACCGTCCACTGCTCTACTGGCACCGTCCACTGCCCTACTGACACCGTCCACTGCTCTACTGACACCATCCACTGCTCTACTGACACCTGTCCACTGCTCTACTGACACCATCCACTGCCCTACTGATAATGTCCACTGCTCTACTGACTGACACTGTCTACTCTTAAGGAAGTCTAAGTTTATATTTTTACAGTGACATTTATTTTATTATGCTTGTAAGTTTTCCTAACTATTAGTTAGGCCCTGCTAGTTAATTTCTTTAAAAAAAGGATGAGGGGTGGGGTGCTGAACCACAGTGATCTTTGTTCTCTTTCATGTTATTTAGGTTGGTCGCCACCTTTCAAAGGTTGTCTACCCCTGGTATAGATGCAGCCAGCAGTTGTAGTGTTTGGCTCCCACTGGGCTCCACCTCCAGCAGGCGTGGGGTTAACTGTTAACTGTGATGTAACCCAACTACTGTACAAAAAAAAAACCTGATTAGAGCCCCACAAACCCCCTCCCACAACATTCTATTCATTATATATGGAATCTAAAGAATGGGGCTGCTGTGACCTTTGAAATATAGCATATACACTTTATTAATAGTATTAATAAAGTGTATATGCTATATTTCAATGGTCACAGCAGCCTCACTCTTTAAATTCCACGTATTAAGAATAGAATGTCGGGGGGGGGGGGGGGTGGAGGGCTGTAGTTGGGTTGCACATTAGTCTTTACCAGGAGCTCCACCGGTCGGTGGGGGGTGCAGTTTGGCATTTTTACCCTGGGCACTGAGTGACCTCTTGTCCCGGTACTGGGGGGGGGGGGGCGCCAAACTGAGTCTTTGCCCCGGGTGAAAGAATGTCTAGCTTTGTCACTGCCCCTCCCTACCATAACTTATCTCCAAACCCTTTAGTTGGAGCCAGATTACTTTGGCCGCCACAAATAGGTAGGGTGCACACTATAAGAAAATCAGACGAACAATTGTCTGATTTCCCTCGTTGTTTCACAGCAAGTCGGAACCGAGGAAGGAAATAAATGTACAAAAATTCTCGTACGACAAAGGCTTTTCTTTGTTGTTTATTGTTTCTGATCATGGGCAGTCTTTTGTTTCGAAAATCGTACGAAAATTATCGTTTTTTTGTTCTGGTCCTGTACAAGAAACATTTTGGAGTTTGTTCCTTCGAAAGTTTTCGTTCGGAAGGTCGTAATCACCTGTCAAATGCAAAATACAGAAAATGAATCTCATAGTGACTGAGTGAGTATGAACAGCATGTAATACACCATTTTGTTGATTTTTTATGATGTGGGTTTAGTGACACTTTAAGGTATAAAATGTTTTTGCTTCATGACTACGTTAACAAATGTCATCTTTTAATAGCTAAATAATGTTTATATATTTATAAGGTTTTTTGGGTACAGATTTAATATTAAAAAAACTGCCCTGTTTTTATAATTAACTACTTCCCACAATGGTTGTACAGAGGGTGAGCGGCAGCTGCAAGCCAGGTGTTGTACTGGTATGTCATGACTTTTCTTCCGCATTTGAGGTGCACATGCACGCGCCCCCTGTCAACCTGCGATTAGCAAGAGTTTGGCAGCTGATCGGCTCTGGCCAATCACACACAGAGTTATGTGTTTACAAAAACACAGAACTTTGTGTACAGGGAACAGCAATCTGGCTGTTTCTTCTCCCTGCAAAGTAGGGAGAAAAAACAGCCAGATAGTAAAGTAAAAGCAGCACACATTACACATTGTTAGGCACACAGTTAAACCCTTGACTGCCCCTAGATGTTAACCCCTTCTCAGCCAGTGTCATTAGTACAGTGTTAGTGTGCAGTATTATCACTGATTAGTGTATTAGTGTCACTAGCAATCTCAGTGTGAGTTAGTGACCCTCCCAGATAGTGTCTCTTACCGTTAGATTGCCCGCCACCTTATCACAATCACACTATGGCTGCTTTCACACTGCAGCCGCGTTAGCGGTAAAGCGATGCTCGTTTTAGCGGCGCTGCACTGTCGTTTTAGCGGTGCTTTTTGGCCGCTAGCGGCCGTAGAAAGGGTTAAAACCGCCCGCCTGAAAAAGTGCTTCGGAAGCGCTGCCCATTCATTCCAATGGGCAGGGGCATTGTAGGAGTGCTGTATACAGTGCTCCTACACCTCCCCAAGGATGCTGCTTGCAGGATTTTTTTTTTTACATCCCGAAAGCGCACCATCCCAGTGTGAAAGCACTCGGGCTTTCACACTGGGGAGGCATTAGAGACAGATTTCAGGCGCTTTGCAGGTGCTATTTTAAGCGTTAAACGCCTGAAAACTGCCTCATTGTGAAAGGGGTCCAACAGTTGCTGATCACCACCATTACAGTATAGTACAGTGTTTCTTAACTCCAGTCCTCAAGGCGCCCAAACAGGTCATGTTTTCAGGCTCTCCATTATTTTGCACTGGTGATTTGATCAGTTTCACTGCCTTAGTAATTACCACTGCCGTTTCATCTGAGGAGATCCTGAAAACATGACCTGTTGGGACACCTTAAGGACTGTAGTTGAGAAACACTGGTACAGCATCTATAGCTGATTAAATTCCAGTATATATACAGTCAGGTTTATAAATATTGGGACATCGACACAATTCTAATCTTTTTGGCTCTATACACCACCACAATGGATTTGAAATGAAACGAACAAGATGTGCTTTAACTGCAGACTTTCAGCTTAAATTGGAGGGTATTTACATCCAAATCAGGTGAACGGTGTAGGAATTACAACAGTTTGTATATGTGCCTCACACTTTTTAAGGGACCAAAAGTAATGGGACAATTGGCTGCTCAGCTGTTCCATGGCCAGGTGCGTGTTATTCCCTCATTATCCCATTTACAAGGAGCAGAGAAAAGGTCCAGAGTTAATTTCAAGTGTGCTATTTGCATTTGGAATCTGTTGCTGTCAACTCTCAATATGTGATCCAAAGAGCTGTCACTATCAGTGAGCAAACTGCTCTGAGCAAACTGTTGGCGCTATATAAATCCTGTTTAATAATAATAATAATAATAATAATAATAGTAACAAACCCATCAGAGAGATAGCACAAACATTAGGTTTGGCCAAATCAACTGTTTGGAACATCCTTAAAAAGAAAGAACGCACCGGTGAGCTCAGCAACACCAAGAGACCCGGAAGACTACGGAAAACAACTGTGGTGGATGACCAAAGAATTCTTTCCTGGTGTTTTTATTTTTTGCGCTACAAATAAAAAAAAGTTGAAAAAAAAAACATTCTTTGTTTCTGTTACAAAACTGTAAATAAGTATGTTTTCTCCTTCACTGATAGGCACCGATGAGGCAGTACTGATTGGTACTGATGAGGTGGCACTGATGGGCACTGATGATGAGGCACTTATATGTAGCACCGATGGGCACTAATAGGCAGCACTGATAAGCAGCACTGATGGGCACAGATAGGTGGCACTGATATGCAACACTGATGGGCAATGATAGGTGGCACTGATGGACACTCATAGGTGGCACTGATGGGCCCTTGTAGGTGGCACTGGTGGTCACTTATAGACTGCACTGATGGGTGATACTGATGGGCACTGATTGGTGGCACTGATAGATGAAACTGTTAGGCAGCACTGATCAGGAGGCACTGGCAGGCATCACTGATAGGCACAGAGTGCCATCCCTAATGGACACTGATTGGCATACCTGGTGGTCATGGGTGGGCACCCCTGGTGGCCATGGGTGGGCATCCCTAGTGGTCATGGGTGGGCATCCTCGCACTGATAATCAATGCACTGATTATCAGCGCAGACCCCCCTGTCAGGAGAGCAGCTGATCGGCTCTCCTCTACTCGTGCCTGTTAGTGCGAGTGGAGGAAAAGCCGATAAACGACTCTTCCTATTTACACTGTGATCTGCTGTGATTGGACACAGCTGATCACGTAGTAAAGAGCCTACATCATAGGCTCTTTATCAAGATCAGAGATGCAGAGTGTCAGACTGACACACCACACCACCGATCGGCGCTCTGCGCGTCCCCGCAGGAGCTCGCTTACAGCTTATCCTGCTGGACATTATATGACACCCAGTCAGGATAACAGAACCACTTTACGGCCGCAATTCTGCTATATGGCGGGTGGGAAGCGGTTAAAGTAACACAGTGAAGTGGCCTGATCATGAAGGGGTAAACCGTCTGGAGGTCAAGTGGTTAAAGCATTACTTTCGCATTTAATTCTTTTTTTTTTTTTTTTTACAGTGCAAGTATATCTGATAGTTGCACTTTTCAATACATGGCATTTTTCACATGTTTTTTAAATTAATTTCTAATTTTATGAATTACTATAATTGAATCTAATAACTATAGTATTTAACATATGGAACCTAAAGGCTGCAGTGTTCATCTGCAGGCGGCACTCTGGTTTGACAGTGGGTTCAGGACAGCAGAGTTTGCCAGCGACACCAACAGGCAGTCAGAAGAAGCACACCTGGGACCGATTTAGAGACACCAAAAAAGTCACAGAGTAGGTTGAAGTGAGCAGTGGGTGGGCAGCACAATACTAAATCATGAACAGGATCAGAATATTCCCTGATAGCCACACACTTCATTTGAATTGCGCTTTGGTAGAATGATTTTGCATATAAAGCCAAGTAAACAATGGCAGTCTCCATATTCCCATTATGATGATTCTCCTTAAATAGATTCCTACAATACTATTCATTTTCCACTGCTGATTACTCATTACTGGCATGAATGTAAAAGCAAGTTCTATATTTTTTCAGACTTTTTTTTTACAGAATGACCTTGCATTACATGTGACAGGTATATTTTTTTAATATTTCCAAAATGTGTTTTACAGATTTAGGAACGGCAATGTTATTTTTATTCGTGCCTGCAGAGAAAAGGCAAAGTTTGGGCCTCTGCCCAGCGCTGGAATAAGTTTCATATGAATTACACTCTGAAAAAAAAAGAAGACACTCTGACACTTAAAACTCAGGAAATAACAGATTTCGGTCTTTCCATAACACAAGACTTCCAGGCACATGTGACAAGGTGGAGATTGGACAGCAAGCCAAGTCATCCTTATTGATGGAGTTCCCTAGTTTATAGGAATTTATTTTCAAATCTTTTATTTTGTGTTTCATTTCCTTTTCTTTTTTTCTTTTTGCAAAGGTTCATGTTGGAAAACACATTTACTTTAGAGAGCTCCAAGATGTGAAAATTCAGCCCATCCATATGCAGTTTTACAAATTACTAAGCCTGTTTTTCAAATGCGCTATGTGGAGTTACCTATAAACATTTTAATTTCTACCAACATCACCTGTACACTTAAAGCAGAACTTCACTCTCTCAATCAATACTGACTATTTGTAATCCTTAGCATTAGTGAATAGATAGGAAGTACACTATTTATTTATTTTGGATACTCTTTTAGCGCTGTCAATTGATGCAGCGCTTTACATATACATTGTACATTCAAACCAGTCCCTACCCTCAAGGAGCTTACAATCTAAGGTCCCTAACACACATTCCTACATACACATACTAGGTCCAATTTAGACAGGATCCAATTCAGCATGTCTTTGGAGTGTGGGAGGAAACCCAAGCAGGCACAGGGAGAACATGCAAACTCCAGGCAGGTAGTGTCGTGGTTGGGATTCAAACCAGCGACCCTTTCTGCCGCTAGGTGAAAGTGCTAACCACTACACCACTGTGCCACCCTATATCACCAAAAGTATTGGGATGCCTTTACACGCACATGAACTTTAATGGCATCCCAGTCTTATTTCGTAGGGTTCAATTAAGTTGGCCCACCCTTTGCAGGTATAACAGCTTTAACTCTTCTGGGAAGGCTGTCCACAAGGTTTAGGACTGTGTCTATGGGAATGTTTGACCTTTCTTGCAGAAGTGCATTTGTGAGGTCAGGCACTGATGTTGGACGAGAGGGCCCGCTCTAATTTATCCCTAAGGTGTTCTATCACATTGAGGTCAGGACGCTGTGCAGGCCAGTCAAGTTACACAGTAGGCGAGGCCGAAAAGAGATACAAGTCCTTCAAGTCCAACCTAGGTGCGTGACTATATTTCAATATTACATTGTATATTCCTGTATGTTGTGGTCATTCAGGTGCTTATTTAAGAGTTTTTTTAAACTATCAATGCCCCCCGCTGAGACCACCGCCTGTGGAAGGAAATTCCACATCCTTGCTGCTCTTACAGTAAAGAACTCTCTACGTAGTTTGCTTTGTTAGCAGCAGCTTGGCATTGCATGCCTATCATCTACTAGGACCCCCAGGTCCTTTTCCATCCTAGATTCCCCCAGAGGTTCTCCCCCCAGTGTGTAGATTGCATTCATATTTTTGCCACCCAAATGCATTATTTTACTACATTAAAGTGGAGTTCCACCCAACAATGGAACTTCAGCTTTAAGGGAAGGTTACCCCCTTACATGCCACATTTGGCATGTCATTTTTTTTGGGGGGGGGAGCGGAAACCCTCTTTTTAGAGGGTTCTAGCTCCCACTTCCTCCCGAGGCACCGTGGAGCCGGAAGAAAGTTCACCTCTCCCCCCTCCCTCTCGGCAATCATCTGGGACACGTCACAGGTCCCAGATGATTGCCCGGCCAGTCACAGCGTACAGCGCGGCTCGTGCATGTGCAGTGCATGCCCGGCTGTGAAGCCGCACCTGGGTGCCTACAGTGACAATGCCGGCACCACAGAGTGGAGGGGGAGACAAGCGGGGCTTCGTTCCCCGCATCGCTGGACCCTGGGACAGGTAAGTATCCGATTATTAAAATTCAACAGCTGCAGTATTTGTAGCTGCTGACTTTTAATTGCTTTTTTTTTTTTTTTTGTCGGAACTCCGCTTTAAACCTCATTTGCCATGTAGTTGCCCATTCATTTGTTCAGATCTTATTGCCCTGCTTATCTTAGTATCGTCCACAAATACAGAGATGGAACTGTTTACACCATTCTCCAGGTCGTTTATGAACAAATAAAATAGGATTGGTCCCAGCTAGACATGTGCATGATGAAAAAATTAGTTTAGTTTAGTTTAGTTTCCATTCGTCATTTAACTAAATTCGTTTAGTTAAATTCGTTGCATTCGTTACATTCGTTTTCGGAATTTGTTTCGTTTTGTATTCGAATTCGAAAAAATTCGACCGCATTCGAAAAAATTTGACCGTATTCGAAAAAAACGATCAAATTCGAAAAAATTCTACCACATTCGAAAAAAACTATCAAATTCGAAAAAATTCTACCACATTCGAAATAAAACTGTCAAATTCGAAAATATTCTACCACATTCGAAAAAAACTGTCAAATTCGAAAAAATTCTACCACATTCGAAAAAAACGATCAAATTCGAAAAAAATTCTACCGCATTCGAAAAAAAAAATAACTGAATTTGAAAAAGTAAACTATATATAACCATTTTGCGAAATTCGAAATTCGTATAGAATGAAATCGAATTCCAATAGAAAAGATTAGGATAGAATAGAAAATATAAAAGAATAGCATAGAAAAACAGTAGAACAGAAAAAAATATAATATATTCTATTCTAATCTTTTCTATTCGAATTTGAATTAATTCTGTACCAAATTCCAATTTCGGAAGATGGTTATATATATATTCTATTTTTTTTCTATCCTGTTCCATTATTTTTCTATGCTATTCTTTTCTATTCTATTCTAAACTTTTCTATTCGAATTTGAATGAATTCTATGCCAAATTCGAATTTCGGAAGATGGCTTCTAAAATGAGATTTTCGTATAGAATGAATTTGAATTTGAATAGAAAAGATTAGAATAGAAAATAATAGAAATAGAATAGACTAGAAAAACAATAGAACAGAAGAGAATAAAATATCATATATATATATATATATATATATATATTATATTTTTTTCTATTCTGTTTCATTGTTTTTCTAGGCTATTCTTTTTTATTCTATTCTAAACTTTTCTATTCAAATTTGAATTCATTCTATACGAAATTCGAATTTCGGAAGATGGCTTCTGAAATTCGAATTTCGTATAGAATGAATTCAAATTTGAATAGAAAATAATAGAAAAGAATAGACTAGAAAAATAATAGAACAGAACAGAATAAAATATAATATATATATTATATCTTATTCTATTCTGTTCTATTGTTTTTCTAGTCTATTCTTTCTACTCTATTCTAATCTTTTCTATTCTATTTTATTTTATTTTATTTTATTTATTTATTTATTTTTTTATTCGAATTTCGGAAGATGGTTTTATATATATATATATATATATATATATATATATATATATATATATATATATATATATATATATTTCTATTCTGTGCTATTGTTTTTCTATTATTTTCTATTATATTCTAATCTTTTCTATTTGAATTCAAATTCATTCTATACGAAATTCGAATTTCGGAAGATGGCTTCTGAAATTTGAATTTCGTATAGAATGAATTAGAATTTTGGAATTTCGGAAAATGGTTATATAGAAATAGAATGAAATCCAATTCTAATAGAAAAGAATAGAATAGAAAAACAATAGAACCGTAGAACAGAATAGAAAGAAATATTATATATATATATATATATATATATATATATATATATATATATATAAATATATATATATATATATATATATATAAAACCATCTTCTGAAATTGGAATTTGGTACAGAATGAATTTGAATAGAAAAGATTAGAATAGAATATTTTTTTTTTTCTATTCTGTTCTATTGTTTTTCTATGCTATTCTTTTATATTATTTTCTGTTCTATTCTAATCTTTTGTATTTGAATTCATTCTGTACCAAATTCCAATTTCGGAATATGGTTTTATATATTTTTTTATATATTTTTTTTTCTATTCTGTTCTATTGTTTTTCTGTTCTAGTCTTTTCTATTAGAATTCGATTTCATTCTATTTCATTCTATTTCTGTATAACCATATATATATATATATATATATATATATATATATATATATATATAAAACCATCTTCCGAAATTTGAATTTCTTATAAAATGAATTTGAATTTGAATAGAAAAGATTACAATAGAGTAGAAGAGAAAAGACTAGAAAAACAATAGAACAGAATAGAATAAAATATATATATTATATTTTATTCTATTCTGTTCTATTGTTTTTCTAGTCTTCTTTTCTATTATTCAAATTCAAACTTCAGAAGCCATGTTCCGAAATTCGAATTTCGTATAGAATGAATTTGAATTTGAATTGAAAAGACTATTATAGAATATAAAATAATAGAAAAGAAAAGCATAAAAAATAGAAGAGAATAATAAAAAATATATATATATATAAATATATGTATATATATATATATATATATATATATATATATATATATATATATATATACATATATATATATATATATATATATATTCATTCTATTGCTTTATTATTTTATATTCTATCTTATTGGTTTTTTAAGAAAAACGTTTTCTATTTTTTTCTAATTCGATTTGAATTTGTTTTCGAATTCGATTCGAATGTGTTTTCGAATTCGATTCGCATTTGTATTCGATTCGAATATGTTTTCGAATTCGATTCGAATATGTTTTCGAATTCGATTCGAATATGTTTTCGAATATATTTTCGAATTCGATTCGAATATGTTTTCGAATTCGTTCGTTTTTTTTCGGATTCGTTTAAATTCTTTACTTTTCTAATTCGGAAATTTGGATGCATCCGAATTTCCGAATAATGAAAAATTCGTCCGAATTTCGATTCGGAACGAAACGAAATGCACATGTCTAGTCCCAGCACAGAACCCTGGGGGACCCCACTACCCACCCCTGACTATTCTGAGTACTCCCCATTTATCACCACCCTCTGAACTCGCCCTTGAAGCCAGTTTTCAATCCATGTACTCACCCTATGGTCCATGCCAATGGACCTTATTTTGTACAGTAAACATTTATGGGGAACTGTATCAAATGCTTTTGCAAAATCCAGATACACCAAGGTTAATAGATTGGTTTAGCAAGAACGATTCTTCATGAATCCATGCTGATTACTGCTAATGATACAGTTTTCATTACTAAAATCTTGTACATAGTCCCTTATCATCTACTCCAAGAGCTTGCATACTATTGATGTTAGGAATCCTCTCCCAGCTCACTCCACCCCAAACTCACTCATCCATGTCTTTATGGACTTTGCTTTGTGAACAGGTCCAAATGCTTTGGTGGAGGGGGGATTTTGGTGTGGAGTTGTTTTTCAGGATTTGGGCTTGACTTCTTAGTTCCAGTGAAGGGAACTCTTAAGTCATCAGCATACCAAGACATTTTGGGCAATGTTATGCTTCCAACTTTGTGGAAAGTTTGGGGATGGCCCCTTCCTGTTCCAACATGACTGTGCACCAGTGCACAAAGGAGTTTGGGATGGAGGAGCTTGACTGGCCTGCACAGAGTCCTGAACTCAACCCAATAGAACACCTTTGGGGTCAATTACAGCGGAGACTGCAAGCCAGGCCTTCTCGTCCAACATCAGTGTCTGACTTTACAAATGCGCTTCTAGAAGAATGGTCAAACATTCCCATAGACACACACCTAAGCCTTGTGGACAGCCTTCCCAGAAGAACTGAAGCTGTTTTAGCTGCAAAGGGTGGGCCAACTCAATAATGAACCCTACTGACTAAGACTGGGATGCAATTAAAGTTCATGTGCTTTTAAAAGCAGGTGTCCCAATAGTTTCCCTAATAATAATAATGTATATCATATTCAGTAGTGTCACTAGAGTTGGTGTCACCTGGTGCAGTGAAACATGGTGTCACCCCACTGGGGCACTGAGCAGGCTAGTGCATCGGCGTGGCTCTCCCCCCAGCCTGCCACAGTGGATGGAGCTGGAATGGAATTGTGGGGAATGGATAGAGCTGGGATGGGATTGGGGTGAATGGATGGAGTTGGGATAGGATTGGGGGGAATTGATGGAGCTGGGATGGGAATGGGATGGTGGATGGGGCCAGGATGGGATCGGGGGGAATGAATGGAGCTGCCACTGGGATGGGATAGGGGGAATGGATGGAGCTGGGATGGAATCGGGGGGAATGGATGGAGCTGGGATGGAATCAGGGGGAATGGATGGAGCTGGGATGAAATCGGAGTGGAATGGATGGCGCTGGGATGGCATCGGGGGGAATGGATGGAGCCGGGATGGGATCAGGGGGAACGAATAGAGCCGAGATAGGATTGGGGTGGTGGATGGAGCCAGGATGGGATCAGGGTGAATGGATGGAGCCGGGATAGGATCGGGTGGAGGATGGAGCCAGGATGGGATCGGGGGAATGGATGGAGCCAGGATGGGATCGGGGGAACGGATGGAGCCGGGATGGGATCGGGGGAGTTTGATAAATGGGTGAGTTTGCTTTGAATGTTAAAAATGAATTAAAGTGGTTGTAAAGGCTGAAGGTAAAAAAAAACCTTCTGTGTGCTGCTCCCCCCACACCTCCAACCAATACTCACCTAAGCTCCCTCTCGATCCAACGATGTGCACTGGAGCTTTGGCTGTCCTGTGTCTCTCGCCTCATTGACTGAGACACAGCAGTGGGAGCCATTGGCTGTCAATCAGAACAAGTGACAAAATTAGGTGAGAGTAGGGGGCGGGGCAAAGCCACAGCTCTATGTGTCCTATGGACGCCTAGAGCGGGGCTCAGGAGTGAGCACGCACCTGTGCCCCCATAGCAAACAGCTTGCTATTGGGGTACTGGTCTGGGGGGGAGCCAGGAGCGCTGTTGGGGGACCCGAGAAGAAGAGGATCGGGGCTGCTGTGTGCAAAAGCATTGCACAGAGTAGGTAAGTATAACATGTTTATTTTATTTATTTTTTAAAACCTTTATATCACTATTTAAATAGTGTTTGTGGTGCTCAGGTACAGTGTAGTTCCACTTTAATGAAACTTCAGATTATGACAGTGATATTGCCTGCACTGGTTGCTTCGATAAGAGAAATAGAGCAGACATGACTAACAAGGATTCAATAAGTATACTGTTCTATATGCATTGATGTACCTCCTTAGACCCAGTCTGTACAGACAGTATAGTCACCTACTGACTTGGCACTTTCCACAGGCAGCTTAACTCTTCAATAGAACACAGAAGTTGAATCCAATGCAATTTTATTTCAGCTAATTGCAGTACAGAGGATGTTTTTTCCAGTCTTCTAAAGCATAAGAAGACTATGACTTTCCTAAGCCCTGTTTCTGTGAATAACTAATACTGCCAGGGGGAACATGGAAGAAGTGGGGAGGGTTTAGTTAGAACTAAACTAACTAGCACTAAACCGGGGAGAAGGACAGAGGAAGATATCAACATCACGTTAGTAAATAAATTGTAGTGGCCAGAAACCACCAATAGATGGTAGCATACTGATGAACAATAACAACTGATGCATTTCAATACAACACAGAAAAATGACATGAAAGTGGTGCAGAACAAGTTCCAATTGAATAAACTACCAATTTATCTAAGAAAATATTTCTTGGAAAAAGACTCCTTTTAATTCTAAATGGATTGGATTTTTTTGTTTCCTTTCTGTCTGGGGAAGTCTAATTAGCATTTAATTCACATAAAATAAAATAATCCTACGTTATATACTGTGTAAACACAGTATATGGGCAAGACGTATATGGACACATCACCGAATTAATGAGTTCAGGCGTTCTATTGAAAGGTATTGGTAATGCTATAGCATACATTTGAGACAATTGTGTGTAACCTTATGGCTACAGGTTGGTGAAGGCCCTTTTATATTCAAACAGGACTGTGCCCCTGTGTACAAACTCAACTCCATAAAGACATGGCTTGATGAGTTTGATGTCGGGAACTCAAGTGGCCTGCACTGAACCTTGACCTCAACCCTACTGAACAACTTTGGGATGAACTAGAAAGCCAGTTGTAAGTCAGTTCTTCTTCAACATCAGTGCCTGCCCTAATAAATGTTCTTTTGGCTGAATGGGCAAATATCTCCACAGGACCAACTCATTATTAATGGCCATGGTTCTGGAATGGGATGTCCAACAAGCTCATATAGGTGTGTGGCCAGGTTCCTACAAGTCTTTGACCATACAGTGTACAACTCTTACACCATTATAGTTGTAACTTGATGGTCTGTATTAGTATCTTTTAATACAATAAATGTATCGATCAACTTTATGCTGTTCAATTGACCTCTTTCCTTTTATTTATTTATTTTTTAATAAAGCATGATGTACCTCTGATACCCCAAAGGCAGGAACTGCAGTCTGCTCACATAATTTGTAATAAAAACAAATAAAAATGCCATTATGAAGCTTCCCTCCAACCACTTTGCGTATCATTTTATATATACTGTGAATTTGTACTTTCCAAATATGCTACAGAAATCTGCCTCCACTGAGTCTGGCTGCAACCATTTTAACTGTGGGCAGCTGAAGCTGCTTCCTGTTCACTTCCTGGATTTACACAGACACACAGAGGCACATCTCCAGCTCTGCAGCCCTGCAGCTTTCATGGCCCTCTTGTGACTCATCCCCCCTCCCTTCCTGGCAAACTCTCACAAGAGTGAGAGAGAGAGCTGTGCATGATGTCATAAGCCTCGCCTCAGAACAGACCTCGCCATGGTTGACCAATGAAGTTGAGTGCACATGCTCAGCATCATATCCAGAGGTTATCTTTGGGAAATAGACGTATGAGTGCTGCCAGCATTGCTGCAGAGGTTGAAGGGGTGGGGGGGTCAGCCTGTCAGTGCTCAGACCATACGCTGCACACTGCATCAAATTGGTCTGCATGGTTGTTATCCCAGAAGGAAGCCTCTTCAAAGATGATGCGCAAGAAAGCCCGCAAACAGTTTGCTGAAGATGGGAAGACTAAGGACATGGATTACTGGAACCATGTCCTGTGGTTTGATAAGACCAAGATAAACTTATTTGGTTCAGATGGTGTCAAGCATGTGTGGCGGCAACCAGGAGAGGAGTACAAACACAAGTGTGTCTTGCCTACAGTCAAGAATGGTGGTGGGAGTGTCATGGTTGGGGCTGCATGAGTGCTGCCGACACTGGGGAGCTACAGTTTATTGAGGGAACCTTGAATGCCAACATGTACTGTGATATACTGAAGCAGAGCACGATCCCCTCCCTTTGGAGACTGGGCCGCAGGGCAGTATTCCAACATGATAACGACCCAAAACACACCTCCATGATGACCACTGCCTTGCTAAAGAAGCTGAGGGTAAAGGTGATGGACTGGTCAAGCATGTCTCCAGACCTAAACCCTATTGAGTATCTGTGGGGCATCCTCAAACGCAAGGTGGAGGAGCGCAAGGTCTCTAACATCCACCAGCTCCGTGATGTCGTCATGGAGGAGTGGAAGAGGACTCCAGTGGCAACCTATGAAGCTCTGGTGAACTCCATGCCCAAGAGTGTTAAGGCAGTGCTGAAAAATAATGGTGGCCATGCAAAATATTGACACTTTGTAACCAATTTGGACATTTTCACTTAGGGGTGTACTCACTTTTGTTGCCAGCGGTTTAGACATTAATGGATGTGTGTTGAGTTATTTTGAGGGGACAGCAAATTTACACTGTTATACAAGCTGTACACTCACTACTTTACATTGTAGCAAAGTGTAATTTCTTCAGTGTTGTCACATGAAAAGGTATAATAAAACATTTACAAAAATGTGAGGGATGTACTCACTTTTGTGAGATACTGTATATACCTATTGTGTATGATCTTTTGATCTTCTTAAAGGAAACCTTTATTGATAGGAATAGGAATATGATGGCTACTATTGCTGATCACCTTCTGAAAAAAAGATTTCAAAAGCCCACATCAAGTTACTCTAAACAGCAAACTTTTGGAAACTTTTTCACATCTTCAAGGGCAACTCCCTGAGGTCTGGGGTCCCAGGAAGTCACTCTTTCTGTCCTTATTACCATACGCTATTGCTAACAGCAATATGAAAGCTGCCATTGCCTCGCTTTCTCAATTTGAATTGCCTGTTGTCATGTTGACTCATTGATCTCATTTTTTTTTTTGAGATTCTAAGTTCTGATTTCATTGGTTGAAGACTTGTTTACTGATTAGAAATTTGGAAAATACCAAGGTCAGAGTCAGCCAGGGAACTAGTATTAGCAACAATGGCAGCAGCTGTATCAGTCATATTTAAAGTTTACTTTTGGCTGATTCTATCAGTTCCATGTTGTCATCTGGAGAGTTCACTGTGATTTGTTTTAAATTATAGGTTGTGTGTTGCTTTGATATCCAGTTTCTTTTGTATACAACATCTCCTTTTGCAGCATTAGGTCATATACACAATGTATAAATGTGCATCATCCCTCCAAAGACAATCTTTATTTTTTATTGGTTGCTTTAACTGGCTATGCAGTCTGTTTTTTATTATGGGTGGCTCACGTAACCATTGGACATATGTCTCCTATTTTACTAAAGCACCTATGTGCAATTCAAGCAGATCATCCGGCACAGTGGAAAACAAAGTCTCTGCTTCATAGGACCGGATGCTTGAAGTGAAAACAGTTTTGCTTCGCCTCCCTTCTGTTCACATTTAAGTAAATCATGGCAATGCCATCACACTTCTTGTTACTTTAGCTAGTATTGTCATCTGACCACAAGAAGTTTAGATTAGGTGGTGTAGGAAGAAGAGTCTGCAGAAACTACAGCTTAAACAGGGCCCCGTAGGGCCAAATTTACCATATCCCAATCTTATCACCTCCCTTTAAAGCTGAACTCTCTGTAAACAACAAAATATATATAGCAAGGTCTCCAGCCTTGTCCAGTCTAATGAGGACCTCCAAGGACAAAGATAGCTGACATCCTTCAATATGTAGTTTGTTGTAAGGCATAGTGGGTGCAAAGATGGTGAAAGTCATTGGGCGTCAGAAACTTCTTGGATGTAAAAGAGGTTTTAAGTTTTGACAGTTCTTTTTGTATTTTTGGGGAGAAAGAGGGTTAGTGCTAGGACACCCTTAAGTAGTTATAGATTCAATTGGCAGACTCTGAGACTTCAATAGGAAGAAAGCCGTGCAGGGAAGGCCCCAGCAAGGCGCCACATCTGCACATGCAGGAATGCTGTCTCCTATGGTTACAGTCTTCAACAGTTCCTAACTTAAACGTAACAGTCCTTTCAGCTTCACTACAACTGCCTCTTGTAGTTCTTCAACACTGAGCTCCCGGTCTCACCCTAGACACTCTGATTCACTGACTCTGAATCCCTTGAGCTCCTCCAAGGTTGGCGGTGGTATCTCCTCAAGTGTTACCCACGCTTCCCTGCTGGGTCCCTAGCTTGGCACTACAGATACTTCTCAAGCCTCATTAGACTGGACAAGGCTAACCAGCGAGGTCCCTGGCTTGACTCACAAGGCTGCTCTGCAAGCGTCTCCTCCGTGGGTTGGGTCCCTGACTTGATCACCGCCTAAAGTTTCCCGAATCTCCACCGTGCCCGTTCGGTGAGAATATGGTTCTGGTACTTGCTTCAGTTACTCACTGTGGTCCCTGGTAAAGGTGGTTGGTCCCTTTGTGGCGAAAGCTTCCCTTTTACCTCCGACCACTGACAGGTTCTCCGGCCGACAGAACCGTCACTTCTGGTTGGACTACAAGCTGCAATCCCAACCCTGCGCTGCTCTCTTACTTCTGGATAGGCCCTTACATAGCCGGCAGTCAGATGCCCCCCGGGATAGGCCCAATCTCCGGCCTAGCAGCCCGGGGCATATGACACACGTCCACCCAGACAGTCGCCCAGGTGGCACAGAACAGAGATCACCTGACTCCACCCAAATATATAGGTTCTCCCAGCAGGCCAAGGGATTCAAGAAAACCCCTGCCCATTGCCTGGGATACCCCATATACCCATAACCTGACCTTGGGTTGCCCTTCTCATATCTAGCACCACCAAGTACCCAGCCACCTAATGGTAGAAGAGAAAAGTGCAACAAGACCAAACTTAGGGAGAAATCAATAGATCTCTATCAATCAACCAGGATAACTACTCCTGGCAAGTAAATTTGTGAGGAGCTCCCTGCCTAAGCTACAGGGTGCTACATATAGTATACAGATAAATATATAAACAGCATATCAGGGAGCTGTTTTACCAACCAAATGAGTTGTATTTCTCTCCATCCAGTTCTGAGATACACAACTCTGTCACACAACACAGCCGTATCTGACAGTGCAGAAGACCTGATATTTATATACAGCAGTTGAAGGGTAAATCCACTTTTGTTAAGAAAAAAAAACATCCCCCTCTGAGTGATCTATTTACATTGCAATGATTTAAAAAAAACTTTGCTGCAGATTCTTGTCTTTTGTTATTCTGAAGAAATAGCTGTTTATTTGTGTGTATGTTCAGAGTAAATCTAATGGGAGTGATTTCATAATTATCAATCAGCTGCTGCACCTGAGGAAAGTGGCAGGGTCTGCATACCTTTAGACATGAATCCCCTTTAGGAGACTCTCTTGAAAAATGACATTTTTGTTGTAGGGGATGCCAAAAATATGTCTTGCATCTTAAGCCCCATACACACTATCAGATTTCCTGCTGAGTTTTTCCTTCAGATTTACCAAAACCGTGTAGTGCAAAGGCCTGCCTGATTGCAAACACATTGAAACTGCTAAGGTTTGACCTCATATTATATGGTTTTGGTAAATCTGAAGGAAAAACTCAGCAGAAAATCTGATGGTGTGTATGGGGCTTAAAGCGGAAGTAAACCCATCGATTTAATAGTTTCATAAAACAGTTAAATTTCCGGCACATGCCGGGAATGTAACTGTCACATTGGTTGTGCTCTCAACCAAACTGTCAAACCATCCAATGGCTGGTGTCATAACTGATCACATGTGCAGCATCATGGCAGTTGAAGAATAAATAGTGGCCAAGATGGCAGCTTCTTTGGCTGAAAATGATAGGAGGGTTTACTTCCACTTTAAGTCTAGACTTCTGAGAAAGTCAGTGAGCCAATCACACAAGCAGGAAATTACCTTCTGAGGGCGCGTTACCCTTTAAGTAACACAGGTCTTGTCCCTCCCCCAGCCTGTTATTGGACAGTGAAAGGAGAGGCAGCAGGCTGATTAAATCATCTCTTTCTGTCACTCTATGCTTTCCTCTTACTAGCATTTTCCTTGCCAGCACATCTGCATAAGGCAAACTTGATTGGCTTGAGTGCTACTGTATAGGGGACTGCGAGAGGTGGACAAGTCAAATTCAGGTACTTGTATATGGTTAATATACGACTCTTAAATAACAAACAAGTAAACTCATAAAGGTCCATATAACATAGATGTCAGAAGGTGGAAACCACCTTTAGTGTGATAAGTGAATCCACACGGCACCACTGTGATATAGGTACAGTGCCTTGCAAAAGTATTCACCCCCTATAGCTTTTTACCTATTTTGTTACATTACAGCCTTTAGTTCAATGGTTTTTTGCCATGACACTGCCATGACAACCAAGGAACTCTCCAAACAAGTAAGGGACAACGTTGTTGAGAAGTACAAGTCAGGGTTAGGTTATAACAAAAAATCCAAATCTTTGATCCCTAGGAGCACCATCAAATCTATCATAACCAAATGGAAAGAGCATGGTACAACAGCATACCTGCCAAGAGACGGCCGCACACCAAAACTCCCAGACCGGGCAAGGAGGGCATTAATCAGAGAGGCAGCACAGAGACCTAAGGTAACCCTGGAGGAGCTGCAGAGTTCCACAGCAGAGACTGGAGTATCTGTACATAGGGCGACAAAAAGCTGTACGCTCCATAGAGTTGGGCTTTATGGCAGAGTGGTCAGAAGAAAGCCATTACTTTCAGCAAAAATGCAGTCTTAATAGCGGGCACCCATAAAACATCTAGTAGAGACCAGCAACCGAATCAGTATTTTCCTCCAGGCTTGCTATTATTCACCTCACAAGGCATAAAAATAAAATATACCATAGTGCAGTATGCTTAAAAACTCACTGGTCACTTAATTGTATAAAAATGGTCACTCACATGTAAAAAGTCTAAATGCGCATCACAATCAAATTCAAAGATGGCCGCGGAGTTCAGGGTGCTTATGTCATAAGTTGGGTCCCGCCTTACGCGTTTCATCATATAGTGACGTCAGCAGAGGCATCAGGTACTTACATTGCAAGCATGAAAAAATACATTTAACTATGTATTAAAGGAGAAGTATGGTAATTTAAAAAAACAAACATACATACTCAACTCTATGCAGCAACATCAGTGTGATGCTGCAGTTGTCCCACGTTGGCTCTAATGTGGGACAGCTGATGACTCAATTCTCGGTCTTCTCTGAGCAGAAAGCAGTAACTGTCAATGACTGCTTTCCTCTCTGTCTCTCCAGCACTCACTAGAGCATCGGGATGGAGAGGGGGCGGGCAAACTTTGGCAATACTTCTCTTATAATATTAGAATTATTTTTGTCTTTTATATCTTCCTGGAGTTTAGCTTGAGCCTGGGCATTGTTTTTTACATGACAACGTTGTAAATTATTTTAATGGTGAGAGGTGGAGCTTATTTTGTACTATTTAGTGATTTATTCTAAGATTTTCTCATAAAGAATTCTAATTGGGTAATACCCCCAGTTGTCCTCATTTAGAACTGCTCTCTGTGGCAAGCTTTTTTGGCTCCCAGATTTCACGCATGCATACATGGAGCCACAAAATCTAGGTAGAATGGCCCCAGATCTCTTTTTTTCCCCCAAGATCAAGAGAACTCCCTGGAAGGCACTGGTGGCGTAGCCTTTCCAGGGGGTATCGGTGAGGTGGGGCTATGCCACCAGTGCCAGTGGAAGTGGAGACATTTCTCTTCTGCAATAAAAGTCTGCCTGCTTGAATTTTTTTTTTTTTTCAAAATAAAATCCTGCTTTATCAGATGATCAGTTCAATGATCCATGTTGTAAGACTCTGCCACTTAAACCTGCTCAAACACAACAACAATTGGGAAGGGCCCCAGTTCACCATTATGGGTAAAGCAAAGCACTGCCTGGTTTTGGACCTGCCCTACTGGCAGAAGAAGCATCCCATTATAGACAGGCAGACATTTTTAGACATGTGCAATTAGTTTCGTTCTGAATTCTGTTTTTAACGGATTTTCACAAATTCGTTAATTTGAAAATATGCAAAATAACGAAAACCTGTTTAACGATTTTTTCCGAATATTCGTAAATTTGGATTTTCATTAATTCGCAAATTTGGAAATTCAAAAATCCAAAAACCCGAAAAAAAAATAAAAAATTAGAAAATCTGAAATAATAACTAACTAATAATAACGTAACTACCCTGTTTCCCCAAAAATAAGACCTAGCGTGATTGTCAGTGATGGCTGCAATATAAGAACTACCCCCCAAATAAGCCCTACCCTGTTTGCCCGAAAATAAGCCCTACCCTGAAAATAAGACCTACAAGGACTTTAGCTAGGGATTATTTGGGAGGGTAGGGCTTATATTGCAGCCATCACCGACAATCACGCTAGGTCTTATTTTCAGGGAAACAGGGTATTACTAACTATTAAATTATAGGTATTGGAATTTCCTTGGCTGTTAGTGAACGTAACGAATATGAATTTATCCAAAGTTACGAATTATCTGAAATAACGAATGCTGTATCTAAACAAATGGAACGTAACAAATTCATAATAATAAATAACAATAATAATAATAAAAACTTATCATTATTATTATTTATTATTCATTCATTCTGTTCCATTTGTTTAGATGCGGCATTCGTTATTTTGGATAATTTGTAAGTTTGGATAAATTCGTATTCATTACGTTCACTAACAGCCAAATTTGAAAGGAAATTCCAATACAGTAATACCTCGGATTGTGAGTAACGCGCTTAACGAGCGTTTCGCAATACGAGCTATTATTTTTTAAAAATCCTGACTCGCTTTGCGAGCGTTGTCTCTCAAAATGAGCAGGATTCAAGCCTCTGCAGTGTGCAGTACCACATTTGGCCAGAGGTACGGGGGTGCCAGTGATACTCGGAGCCACTTGGATGCACTCGGAGTCACTCGGATGTACTCGGAGCCACTCGGAAACGCCTCTACGAGTGTTTCCGAGTGTCTCCGGCGCCTCCCCATCTCTGGCCACATGCAGTACTGCATACAATAGAAGTCACTGTGGAACGAATTATCTGATTTTCCATTGACTTCTATGGGGAAACTCGCTTTGATATATGAGTGTTTTGGATTACAAGCATTATTCTCGTAATCCAGGGTACCACTGTACCTATAATTTAATAGTTAGTTATTTAATAGTTAGTTATTGTTAGTTAGTTAGTTAGTTAGTTAGTTAGTTAGTTAGTTAGTTAGTTAGTTAGTTAGTTAGTTAGTTAGTTATTCTTTCGAATTTTTGGATTTTCTTTCTTATTTTCGGATTTTCAAAATTTTTACGAATTGCGATTATAGCGAATGACCCGAAAAAAAAAAAAAAACGAATGAAATTTTTTTGGCAGTGCACATGTCCAGCCATTTTGTGGGCCATTGTGAGGTCATCACCTCTCAGTGAATCTGGCTGCAATGCTTAAACTTTGTATCCAAACCACAAAATGTTTACTCCATTGTTTATGGTAACATTTAAAATTGGGTGCTTAAAAAGTGTTGGGTTACATGTATATAAATTGGTGTTTTTCCTGTAATTCTTTTTAATACAATAGTCCATTCACTAGTACAAAGAGGCCCAGCTGTTGCCACAAGCACAACTGTAAAAATAAAAGCTTGTAAAATGGTTTTGTTACAGCATCTTTATTGTTACCGTATGTGTTTTCCTATACTATAGATGAACCAACAAATACTGTATCTATGCGTGCTGTTGTTTTAAATAGAATACCATGACCAATAACAGTATGTGAATACACAAATAACATGTATTGTATTGGGCATATCAGGAAACATTTTAACATCATTTACAAAAACAACTGGCTTTTGAGACAATAAAGGTGAACTCGAGGCATACCCACTCTTTGCCGCCCATCCCCCTTCCTAGGACTGCAGCAGAGAGACGACTCTACAAAGCGTCATTTGGTGTGCTTGGCACAGACTACAGTGCTGGTTGACCAATCAGCACACCCAACGATAGCAATGGATAAGGATGGCGGGGTTAGGTAAGTAACTGACGAAGGTATTTATTTTTTATTTGGGCAGCTAAATTGTCAGGGGGGGGGGGGTGCTTTGATCTCCAGGCACAAATACTTTAATTCAAATATATTCCTTAACCACTTTGCGACCGACCCATAGCATATTTACTGACACAGGGCGGCTGCTCTGTGCAGAATCACGTATATATACTTGATTCTGCACTTCTGGGTTGTGGGCGCAAGTGCGCGCCGCCGGCAGCTCGCTCCCACTATGATTTTACACAGCGGGAGCTGATCAGAGGGTCCCGTGGACCTGACGTCCGTCGGGACCCACCGATCGATCATTACTCTGTCAGAATGACAGTCTGCCTATGTAAACAAGGCAGACTGTCATTCTGTGAGTACAGAAGGCATGGATCCTGTGTTTCTGGGAAGCAGAAACACCAATCCATGTCCTCCAGTAGTAAAAGCACCTCACCCACAGTTAGTAAGCACTCCCTAGGCCAGTGATGGCGAACCTTGGCACCCCAGATGTTTTGGAACTACATTTCCCATGATGTTCATGCATTCTGCAGTGTGGTGAAGCATCATGGGAAATCACTGCCCTAGGCACATATTTAACCCTTTGATCAGTGGCAGCTGGTGTTCAAAATATTTGGGGGGGGGGGGGGGGCGCAAGCAAACTGAAAAATACTGAAAAAAAAGCATCAATTGCAGCCTCACTGTGCCATCAATTGCAGCCACTGTGCACATCGAATTCAGACACTGTGCCCATCGAATGCAGCCACTGTGCCCATCGAATGTAGCCACTGTGCCCATCAATTGCAGCCACTGTGCCCATCAATTGCAACCACTGTGCCATCAATTGCAGCCACTGTGCCCATCAAAACCAGCTACTGTGCGATCAATTGCAACCACTGTCCCATCAAATGCAGCCACTGTGCCCATCGATTGTAGTCACTGTGCCCATCAAATGCAGCCACTGTGCCATTAAATGCAGCCACTGTGACCCACCGATGGCATTTAACCAGCCAAAAATATGTATTTTTTTTTCAAAACTGTCGGCTGTTCTTTGTTTTTAGCGCAAAAAATAAAAACCACAGAGGTGATCAAATACCACCAAAAGAATGCTCTATTTGTGGGAAGAAAGGACATAAATTTTATTTGGGCACAGTTATGCACGACCACACAATTGTCAGGTAAAGCAACGCAGTGCCGTATCTAAAAAAAAATGCCTGGTCGGGAAGCGGGGTAAACCTTCCGGAGCTGAAGTGGTTAATAACTACAGATGATATACAGCACTGTGCAAAAGTTTTAGGCAGGTGTGAGGAAATGCTGTAAAGTAAAAATTCTTTCAAAAATCTATATTTTAATTGTTTATTTTTATGAATTTACAAAATGCAAAGTGAGTGAACAGAAGAAAAATCTAAATCAAATCAATATTTAGTGTGACTACCATTTAGCTTCAAACCAGCATTAATTCTAAAGGGCCGTACACACGATCGGACTTTTTGACAACAAACATGCAAATTAGCTGTTTTGGCTGTGCGAACGGACAAACTTTCCCGCAACAAAAGTCCGATGGAACAAAGTCCGATCGTGTGTACACAAAAGCATCGGACTTTTGTACAAACTATAGTCCGATCGCGCTGGTTCTCGGTGACAGTGTACTGTACATCTCGCGCTGGTTGCAATAGGAAAAACACATTTTCCTACTGCGGCGAGCGCGAGAGGGAATTCCCCTCTGGGGGAATACCAGGCCCTTCGGTCTGGTATGGATTTTAAGGGGAACCCCCTACGTCGAAAAAACGGCGTGGAGCCCCCCAAAATCCATACCAGTCCCTTATCCCATGACCACGCCCCCTTATGACCTCACAGTCCCAGCATGCCCCGGGACTGTGATGTCATAGGGGCGGAGTCACCGCCTATATAAGTCATAGCAGAGCGCACAGACAGCTTCGCAGCCGGAGAGAGCGTTGTGTCAACATCTCTGAAAGAGAAGAGGGAAGAAGACGATCCAGATGTCCGGGCTCCTCTGCTGGCAAAAGAGCGGCAAAAGAGCAGAAGATAGCGGAGGAGCCCGGCAGAAGGAAGAAGGCACCGGAGAAGAACCAGAGAGCGCGGAGGCGACACCGTAGAGAGGGAGAAGACGCCGGAGAGACCCACGAAGTCGGAAGAAGACCCCCAAAGTCAGAAGAAGACCCCCGAAGTCAGAAAAGACCCCGGAGCTGCCTAATAAATTAATTTTAAAACCCGTGTAGTGTGTTTTATTTATTGACACTTATTTCCCTAGGTGAATGGGTAGGGGTACGCTGTACCCCATACTCATTCACATAGGGTGGGGGGCCGGGATCTGGGGGGCCCCCTTATTAAAGGGGGCTCCCAGATTCCGATAAGCCCCTCGCCCGCAGACCCCGACAACCAACGGCCAGGGTTGTCGGGAAGAGGCCCTTGTCCTCATCAACATGGGGACAAGGTGCTTTGGGGTGGGGGGGGCCGCAGGGCACCCCCCCTCCCCCAAAGCACCCACCCCCCATGTTGAGGGCATGCAGCCTGGTACGGCTCAGGAGGGGGGGCACTCGCTCGTCCCCACCCCCTTTCCTGACCGGCCGGGCTGTGTGCTCGGATAAGGGTCTGGTATGGATTGGGGGGACCCCCAGGCCGTTTTTTTCGGCGTAGGGGGTTCCCCTTAATATCCATACCAGACCTAAGGGCCTGGTATGCCCCTGGAGGGGAACCCATGCCGGTTTTTTATTTAAAATTTGGCGCGGCGTTCCCCCTCAGGATTCATACCAAACACAGTGCCTGGCATTGGCGGGGATCCAAGTCGGATCCCCGCACCAGTGTCAACCCGGCTCGCAAGGTGTCAAACTTGCCAATAAAAGTGGCGAGATTGACACAATATCAGACAACAATACAGAAGTTGACCAAAGGGTGGTGGTAAAGAGCTGAAAAACCACATGATATGGTGAAAGTTGGCTGGAAAAGTCCTGTCGTCTGTATGCAAGACAAACTTTGTACAAAAATCCAAGGGAAAGTTTGTACAAAGTCCTATCGTGTGAATGGGGCTTTACACTTGCACACTTGCACAAAGTTAGGGATTTTATAGGATTAGAATCAGGTGTATGATTAACAAAATATACCAAGCAGGTGCTAACGATCCTCAATTTCATATGTAGGTTGAAACACAGTCATTGACTGAAAGAGAAACAGCTGTCTAGGAGGCTGAACCCTAGGTTCACACCCATGCGTTTTTTAGTGCATTTTTCAGTTTGCAGAAACGCACTTCAGTTAATTTAACATGGTTTCCTATGGTACACATTCAAAACTAGGCATTTTGCGTCCGGTGCGTTTTTGAAAAGGGTCTTGGGCTGTCTTACATAAACTGCACGTTTGAGATCTCCCCAGAGTGGCTCAATGATATTGAGGTCAGAAGACTGTGATGGCCACTCCAGAACCCTTACTTTTTTTCTGCTGTACCCAATGACAGGTCGACTTGGCCTTGTGTTTTGGATCATTGTCATGTTGGAATGTCCAAGTACGTCCCATGCGCAGCTTCCTGGCTGATAAATGCAAATGTTCCTCCAGTAATGTTTGATAACATACTGCATTCATCTTGCCAACAAGTTTGACCGAAATTCCTGTGCCTTTGTAGCTCACACATCCCCAAAACATCAGTGATCCACCTCTGTACCTTTCATCATAGGCCTTGTTGACTCCTCTACAAATGTAGCGTTTATGGTTGTGGCCAAAAAGCTCAATTTTGGTCTCATCACTCCAAATGACTTTGTGGCAGAAGGTTTGATGCTTGTCTCTGTGCTGTTTGGCGTATTGTAAGCAGGATACTTTGTGGCATTTGCGTATTAATGGCTTTCTTCTGGCGACTCGACCATGCAGCCCATCTTTCTTCAAGTGCCTCCTTAATGTGCATCTTGAAACAGCCACACCACATGTTTTTAGAGAGTCCTGTATTTCACCTGAAGTTATTTGTGGATTTTTATTTGCATCCCGAACAATTTTCCTTGTAGTTGTGGCTGAAATTTTAGTTGGTCTACCTGACTGTGGTTTCAGTTTCAACAGAACCCTTTATTTTCCACTTCCTCATTAGAGTTTGAACACTGCTGATTGGCATTCTCAATTCCTTGGATATCTTTTTATATCACTTTCCTGTTTTATACAGTTCAACTACCTTTTCCCGCAGATCCTTTGACAATTCTTTTGCTTTCCCAATGACTCAGAATCCACAAACGTCAGTGCAGCACTGGATGAAAGATGCAAGGGTCTGTCAGAAGTCCAGAAACTCATTGACCTTTTATACACACACATCAACACTAATTACAAGCAAACAGATCACAGGTGAGGGTGGTTACCTTTAATAGCCATTTAAACCCCTTTGTGTCAACTTGTGTGCATGTTATCAGGCCAAAATCACCAGGGTATGTAAACTTTTGATCAGGGTCATTTGGGTAGTTTCTGTTGCCATTATGATTTAAAAAGAGTAAACACAGTTGATTGATAATAAATGGCTTCAGCCAAACACTAACCATGAGTGAAAGAAAAGTTTTTGTATTATCGTTCATATTCTCATAGTCTTGGCAATCTTCTTATAGCCTAGGCCATCTTTATATAGAGCAACAATTCTTTTTTTCAGATCCTCAAACATTTCTTTGCCATGAGGTGCCATGTTGAACTTCCAGTGACCAGTATGAGAGAGTGAGCGCGATAACACCAAATTTAACACACCTGCTCCCCATTCACACCTGAGACCTTGTAACACTAACAAGTCATGTGACACCGGGGAGGGAAAATGGTTAATTGGGCCCAGTTTGGACATTTTCACTTAGGGGTGTACTCACTTTTGTTGCCAGTGGTTTAGACATTAATGGCTGTGTGTTAAGTTATTTTGAGGGGACAGCAAATTTACACTGTTATACAAGCTGTACACTCACTACTTTACATTGTAGCAAAGTGTAATTTCTTCTTCAGTGTTGTCACATGAAAAGATACAATAAAATATTTTTAAAAATGTGAGTGTGTACTCACTTTTTTGAGATACTGTATATAAAAAATTCCAAACAGGGATTGCTGCAATTAACATTTATTGAGAGTCCAAAAAAGATAAAGGTACAGATAAAAACAGTTTCGGGCAAAGTACAAAATACCCTTCTTCAGGCTGGAGCATAATCTAAATATAGATATATATACCTCCACATCAAATAAAATATTTAAAACGGGAACCAATTAAGCAATTATCATATATCACTAACACCTAGTACAATTGTTTAGCAGTTTTTAGAAAGATAGCTATCAAATGGCATTCATTCCTCACTCTCAATATCTGAGAAACATGTATGCTATTTAGATTATGCTCCATAATTTGTAAAGCCTCCATAAGCCTCTTCTATGAACTCTGATCTTTGGTAATTTCCATAGATTTTTTATTGGATTCAAGTCAGGTGATTGGCTGGGCCATTCTAGCAGCTTTATTTTCTTTCTTTGAAACCAATTGAGAGTTTCCTTGGCTTTGTGTTTGCGATCATTGTCTTGCTGAAATGTCCACCCTCGTTTAATCTTCATCATCCTGGTAGATGGCAGCAGATTTTTATCAAGAATGTCTTGGTACATTTTTCTATTCATCCTTCCTTCATATCAGTTTCTCAGTACAGTATGCTGAAACACAGCCCCACACCACACTGTCCCCACCTCCAAACGTCACTGTTGGTATGGGGGTGTTTTGCGGTAATTTGCAGTGTCGTTTGACCTCCAAACATGGTGTGTATTATGGCATCCAAAAAGGTCAATTTTGGTCTGGTCCTTGATCAGACTATATTCTCCTAGTATTTCACAGGCTTGTCTAAATGATGTGCAGCAAACTTAAAATGATCTTCAACATGCTTTTTCTTCAGCAATGGAGTCTTGCGTGGTGAGCATGCATACAGGCAATGGCAGTTGAGTGCATTACTTATTGTTTTCTTTGAAACAATTACACCTGCTAATTCCTGGTCTTTCTGAAGCTCACCATAAGTGGTCCTTGGCTCCTGGACAACTCTTCTGATAATTCCTCTCACTCTTCTGTCTTGCGAGAAGCACCTAGTCATGGATGGTTTTTGGTGAAATTATGTTCTTTCCACTTCTGGATTATGGCTCCAACGGTGCTCACTGGAACATTCAGATGTTTAGAAATCTTTCTGTAACCAATGCCATCAGTATGTTTTGCAACAATAAGGTTGCAAAGGTCTTGAGAGCTCTTTGCTTTTACCCATCATGAGATGTTTCTTGTGTGCCCCCTTGGTAATGAGACACCTTTTTATAGGACATCAGTTGGGACTGAACCAGCTGATAATAATTTGCACTGACAAGGGGCAGAATTTCTGTCTAATTACTGATAGATTTCAGATGGTGTCTTGGCTTTTCATGCCTTTTTGCACTTCCCTTTTTTCATATGTTCAGTACTTTTTCCCTGTGTCATTTCATTTACACATAACTTAATTTCTGAACATAGTTGTTTTGGTTTCTTTGTATGTATGGATTGCATGAATTGTTACCAACATGTGGTGAAAATTTCAAGTCAATAGTTCAATACTTATTTTACCCGCTGTGTATATGTATTTGTATATGTAAATGTATATGTGTATTGTATCCAGTCCCCAGCATAGGGGCCACAATTTCTGCGTTCACACTACCAGGAGCCAGCATTGCATGTAGCCAGTCTGTACTACCATGGGGGTACAGATATTGTGGATATCACTAAGGTTTTAGGCTGTACATATGGGAAGGCCTGCAATGCAGGATCTATACTGTAATATTGTGATCATGTACTGTATGTATACTGGCTGTGAATATGTTCTGCAGAAGGGTATGTTATTGGTCTTTTAAATAGATACATATAATAAATGGTCATTTTTTTTTGTTTGCCTATATGTGGCTTTAAAATCCATCTTTCCTTTCTTTTTTGCATATACTGTATGTACGGATATTTTAGGATGTGGCACCTTCCCTAAGCAATAAAAGGTACCCATGGAGTACTATGTATAAATCTGATCCAAAGAAAACAGCTAGAAAAGTAAGAAATATATTTTTCATTACTATTACGAATAAGAGCACTTAACCAACATATAGTGGGGGTTTCCCAAACTTGACTGCAAAGGTGGAAATACCCTTTAAGAAATGATCAGGGGAAGGTTTTATTCTGCCTAATTTAGATCAGCAGAGGAAGGAATTTATTAATCGAGCTGCAACCTTATAGTAAATCTTTCACATTATTTCTGCTTTGCACTGCCTTGCTGTGCAACAGAATTGATAAATGTCCCCCAGAACATCCAGTGATTGTTTAAGCTCTTTCCCAGCTCTAGATCTTTTTATTCATCTTGTGTGAAAATGGCAGAAAACAGTTAAACACACACACAGGGAACGTTAATGACTATGACTCAGAGAACCTTACTGTATTTTTCCATAAATTCCTCAGCTCAGTGCCCAGGCTAGGGCAGCCGACAGCCATACAAACACTGCAGACCATTCAGCAAGGATTTTCTCACAAATTGCAATGAAGAGAGACATCCTTCGTGAATATCCAAAGGCTCTCATTGTGAGCCATCGGCCGCACAAACTGTCAGTGTGTAAGACGTGGAAATAACTTATTCCTTGCCGAAGACATTCACAAAACACACACACACGTGATCTGCTCATAATGAGAGGCCTGCATTCATTAAGTGGCTTCAAGAAGGACTAATCTCAGACTTTCTTCTTTATTAGTGTGGTTCACCTTTAAATGGATAATTTCAACCAAACACATCAATAAGTTTTAATTAGTACTAAACATATGTATGAACGTCTCAATGCCCTTTCGTTCATAGGAGCACATTTAAAAACCCAAGTCTTTAATTTTTTTTTTAGGCTTGCTGCTCATGAAACATTTTTATTAGCCTTGAAAACAATTTTTTTTTTAACAAGGTAATTTAGGGCCCATTCAGACTGTCCTTATGTGTTGTGCTTAACACAGATGCATAACATGTGGTATTATAATACCGCATGTTATATGTTAATACCACAATATATATTGCTTTGCAATAATGCAGCTTATTTATTTTAAACGCGGGCTGCCAACAAACCATAAAGCATTCTTTTATTAACCTGCATCGGAGACATACACTGCTGTGCAAAAGTTTTAGGCAGGTGTGAAAACATGCTGTAAATTAAGAATGCTTTTAGAAATAAAAGTATAAATAGTTTAATTTTATCAATTAACAAAATAGAAAGAAAATTAACAGAACAGTTGTGTCTTCCATGATGTGTCAGCTTGATGTGTCTTTCATCTGCTGCGTTAAGTTTCCTTGGTCTACCACTGTCTATGGTCTTCAAGTTGCCCGATCAATGGTATGTTTAATGCTGAGAAATACAGGTAGATTTTTATCCATCATGCCATACCATCAAAAAGACATGTGATTGGCCCCAAATTTATTCTGCAGCAGGACAGTGACCCCAAACATACCGCCAATGTCATTGGGAACTATCTTCAATGTAAAGAAGAAAAAGGAATTTTGGAATTGATGGTTTGGTCCCTACAGAGCCCTGATCTCAACATCATCAAGCCTGTTTGGAATTACATGAAAAGAGTGAAGGATTTGAGGCAGCCTACATCCACAAAAGATCTGTGGTTAGTTCTCCAAGATGTTTGGAACAACCTACCTGCCTAGTTCCTTCAAAAACTGTGCAAGTGTACTTGGAAGAATTAATGCTGGTTTGAAGCCAAAGGGTAGCCACACCAAATATTGGCTCACTTTGCATTTTTTTAAATTGCTAAAGATATACAATTAAAATATATATATATTTTAAAGCATTCTTATTTTGCAGCATTTCTTCACACCTGTCTAAAACCTTTGCACAGTGCAGTGGAACCTTGGATTATGAGCATAATCCGTTCCAGGAGAATGCTTGTAATCCAAAGCACTCGCATATCAAAGCGAGTTTCCCCATAGAAGTAAGAGTTGAAGGTTGAAAAGTTAATTCATTCCACATTGACTTCTATTACATGCAATACCGCATGTGGCCAGAGGTGGGGGGGCGTCTGAGAGCCTTGGAAATACTCGGGGACAGTTCGGAAAGCCTCGAAAGCCTCAGAAACACTCAGGAACGGAGTATTTCCAAGTGTCTCTGAGTATTTCCAAGTCATTCCGAGTATTTCCGAACGGCTCCGAGTGTCCCCGGCGCCCCAGCACCTCTGGTCAATTGCAGTACTGCACCGCCCATTAGCTTGAATTCTGCTCATTTCGTGAGACAGCACTCGCAAACCGAGTCAGAATTAAAAAAAAAAAGTTGCTCGTCTTTCAAAACGCTCAATAACCGCGTTACCCCTAAACCAAGGTTCCACTGTACTGTAAATCACAAAAATTTACAGATTTTGAGATTACACCTGCCTTCTTTCTGCTGCACTTAGAGTAACTTATAAATGCATAGTCTTACCAAATTTAATGAACGCAGCCAGAACTTGTTTTTTAGAAACAACGACACACTCCCACAGTTGCTATGTGGTTGGCTAAGTGAACATCATTTATGAAATGGAGGATCTAATCTCCATAGAAAAAGGCTCTTGCAACAAATTTCAGAAGAAATGGTACTATTGGCATAAGTTTACCCCTGGCATAAGCTTTACCCCTGAATACAAAAACTTAATGGAAGCTAACCCTAAATGTAAAGCTAGATGTATTAACTCCCCCCTCAAAATTGTTCTAGAATTCTTTTGGAAACACATGAATCATAACATGAAGTCAGTGGAGCAGTGATCTATTGTTTTTGTCTGGTTAGGAGTTACCTAGCTGGGTGTTTGATTTCTCTTACCTGCTTCTGGGGGAAGCTTCCAGAATATAGGGCAATGAGGGCTAAATGTCTAGGATGAATATTTATCATGCCCCAGCTAGTCCCTGAAAGGAGGCAACCAGAAGGTGGCTGGGGAGAAATGTTTGAGAGGCCTTTCCAGAGTGTTCTTTCTGCTCCACCTTTCCAAGAAAGGATCCAGTCCTCCCGGGGCTGTTACCCCTGGCAGATAGATGGTGAGACAAGAAACTGTAGTCTGACCCTCAGCAGACACTGGGCTAAAGGCCTGGGGAAGATTGCTAAAGGATTTTGTTTGCTGGAGGGCACTGTTATGAAGTCCTGGTCTGGAGAAGGTTCTTTTGTCTCACTCACCAAGGAACTACCTGTGGAGGCTGGGTGGCAGACAGCTCCTGGGACATTGTGAGTAAGGACCTTGCTACTTGGGTGTGCAAGTGCTAGAAAGGAATTAAGTGTCAGCAGATGCTATATGGACTGGGACTGCTTTTAAATATTCATAGATATATTGGCCATCCCATTTTACCTCCAAGAAAGGCTGCTTAGAGAAGACTAGTAAGATGCTGTATTTCTGTTATTGTCTCCTGTTTCATGTTTCTCAGCAATGAATTCTAAAAAGACATCCCATAGACTAAGCCTGTAATGTTGGTGTGCATAGAACTGTGCTGGTGACTAGCAGCCAGGGCTGCTGTTAGAAATCACGGGGCCTCATACAGCCTACCTAACAGGGCCCGCTACCTCCATCTGAAAATAACTGAGTACATAGCTTTCTTTGCAGCCTCAACTGCACAGATGAATAAATAGGAAGCGATCCGTGGCTTCCTTCTCATTCACACACTGAAGCATAGTAAACACATTTTACTATGCTTCGGCGATGAATGGACACAGCGGTGATTGGTACCAATCGCCCACTGTGTTCATTCAGGAAAGGAAGGGGCCAGTAAATGACATATTTACTGACCCCTTACTCTGCTCTCTATCCTGAAACATCCCTGTGTGTGCCTGCAGAAGCTGCCGGCGGGAGAGGGGGGAAGCTGGCAGCACTGATGGGGAAAAGAAGCATACAGGGGGGCTCAGACAGCAGATGGATGGGGAGCATGTACAAGAACCAATACCCCTGCAGTGCAGCTGGAGGGGGAAAGAAGAGGAGAAGCTAGCAGCGCTGCAGGGGGAGGCAGTAGAGGATTGGTGTCTGCAATAAGACAGCAAAGCTGGACCTTCTGCTCAGCGGGTGCCTGGGCCCCCCTTTTGAACTGACGGGGCTTGGGCCCAGTATAGGATGGCTGGCTTTACTACCTTATCAGCGGCCCTGCTGGCAGCCTCTGTACTAGCAAGGAAGACCTCGGCATATTCTCAGCAGCCCCTCAGGGAGTGAGCACTACACTGTATAAAACTTCTGACCAAAAAATATGAGATTGCTCTACTCCTTAGCTAGGGATGGAGATAGGTAGACATCATACCCCTTCCGTTTTCCTGATCTTCCCTATTCTTTGTGGCCATATCCCCCACACCCCTTACCTGTCTAATTTTTGCTTTGCTATAAGTTTAGAAATGTGTACAGCAGTGGCTGTCAACCTGCAAGGTAAATGGGGCCTCAAACCTGTCCCCTAATGTCTCCAAAGAGATGCATATAATATTTATTACAAGTACTACTACAGAAAGCTGTCAAAGACTGAATACTTTCTAGAGGAAATGGTCAGAGATTGTTCTACAGGAAAGGTTAGAAGTCAGAGACTGGGGACATGTTGCATAAAACCACTAGACTTGACCACTATTAAGGGACCCTTTACAAATCAATGCTCCCTCTACTGCCTGCTGGAGCCCAATTGTCACACATAAAGCAGGGGTCCACCCACACCGCCAAAAAAAAAAAATATTAAAAGCCAGCAGCTACAAATACTGCAGCTGCTGACTTTTAATACATGGCCACTTACCTGTCCCAGGGTCCAGCGATGTCGGCAGGGGACGCCGAGAACCCGCTCGGTTCTCAGCAGCTGCCGCCGCCATCCTAGGTGAGGGAATCAGGAAGTGAAGCGTTGCGGCTTCACTTCCCGGTTCCCTACTGCGCATGCGCGAGTCACGCTGCGCGTCCCAAGTGGTCCCCGCTCTCTCCTGGGAGCTGTGTGTTCCCAGCAGACAGCGCGGTGGGGACGGGAAGAGGCGTAGACTCCAATGGGAGTCTATGCCGGAAGTGGGTGCAAATACCTGTCTTAGACAGGTATCGGCACCCCCTTCCCCCCTGAAAGGTGCCAAATGTGACACCGGAGGGGGTTCCGAAAAGCGGACGTTCCATTTTTGTGTGGAACTCCGCTTTAAAACATCAAAGGACTGCATATGGCTCTCAGGTTGCAGGTTGAGCACCAGAGTTGTACAGCAAAGGCTCATTATCCCACCTTGGTGGAGGCTTAGATTTTAATTACCTCACAGATTTATCATTTATGATTGGAATCATGGCTAAAGCCGGCAATAGAGGGAGCAAATTTCTTTCCTGCAACCACAGACAGTGTTGACAGAGAAATTGCTTCCACTGAGCCATTGTGTTCTCCACAGTGATTATTACTAGCAGCTTGATCCGGCTGGCTTGATCGATTGATCAACTTAGATACATTCAGCCTGCCCATACATGGTTTAAATGTCAGCTGGTTTTACAGGAACTGTCTATGGGCAGCTTAACTGAATAACTATAGGGCTATGCTTCAATCAAAAAAACATTATAGTCACAATTCAAAAAGGGACAATGTTTTAAGACCACACAGGGTCCCTTTATCAGGACAGAATGCAGACACAATCGAAATTGGTTTAAAAAATGGTGGTTCTGTTTTTGACTGTTATTCCGAAACCTGACAGAGATTCTAACCGTCAGCCACTATATATATATATATATATATATATATATATATATATATATATATATATATATATATATTCCACTTTAAACAGCTACAATCAGCCATCCCTAGGACATTATCTGCTCAATGTTATAGCAACAGCATCCAGTCAGCAGACGCCATTAATTGCATCTTTTGACTGAAGTGGCCCCCAGAGCCTTATAATAAAGAGAGACTGTAAGTTTATGTTACATTCCAATGTGAATGGCTTATTTTTACTTTCATTAGAACTATTGCTTTACAGTTCAGCTGAAAAGCCTCTAACATCTAGACGGCTGCATATGTTTGTGTTGTCAATTGGTCCTAGAAAGCAGATGGAGAAATATCAGATGTCTCATTTTATACTGCACCCGAACGTTACCTAGGTGACCGCAGACAGTTTTATAAATACAGATTTTAGGCAGAAATAATTCATCAAAATTATTTAATTAGCCAGCTTTCTTCAACAGAAAGTCGAGTTCCTGAGATTTTATGTTCGTAAGCAGCACAGCTTGCCTTCACCCTGCTGATTACTTTATTGGGCTAGAGAAGTGATCCGACCTGCTGTGACCTGGTTAGCTTCAGATCTTATGACATCTGAGGTAAAATGAATGGAAATGTAGGTGGGAATTCATCAATATAAGGTCATCAGGCTTGCGACACCACCAACTCCAACTGGAGAAGTGAGGGAGAAATTAGTCCCTTATGAGTGAATAAAGATTGCAAATTAGTCGTTTTTTTTTTCCTGTCACACTGTGCACAACACATATGATGTATACAAGTACTGATCATTCAATGAAGTAAAGTCTAAAGGCCCGTACACACGATCAGAAAATCTGAAGTAAAATTTCGTCCAATGAACGATCTGCCGATTTTCTGATCGTTAGTATGCTGCTTTTGACACCCGATTACAAATTTTCGTCGGACAAAAACTGGATGTGGAGGCTCCAAAATTTTTGTCTGATGTGACCACAATGTCCGATTTTCTTTTTATCAGTATGGTTTTTGGCCCAAAAGAAATCTGAAGAGCAAGACTAGGCATGCTCAGAAATGAAAGAACACATACAAAACAATTCAACACATTGGGGTTATTTACGAAAGGCAAATCCACTTTGCACTACAAGTGCACTTAGAAATGTAAATCTGAGGGGGACATGCAAGGAAAATAAAAAACAGCATTTTAGCTTGGACATGATTGGATGATAAAATCAGCAGAGCTTCCCCTCATTTCAGATCTTCCCCTCAGATTTACAGCGACTGCACTTCCAAGTGCACTTGTAGTGCATGGTGGATTTGCCTTTCGTAAATAACCCCCATTATGTTACTTCTGACATTTCATTCTGTCGTATGAAAATTTTCTGATGGTGGGTATCCTCTTCACTTTTAATTTGAGACTAGCATGCAACAAAAAACTGACAAAAATTCGTCCAATAATCTAATCATGTGTACAAGGCTTTACTCCAGCCACATGTTTGTTTTTTGGCTGAAATGGGAAAGAGTTAAAGCCCTACTCCAGACAGGAAAAATATTAAGTTTGCAATGCCCCCTTCCACACTGCAATGATTGATTACTTCTTAGTTCTAGGGGTAGAGTTGGCCCCTTTCACACTGGTGCGTTTTTGACATGCTTTTCCAGGGCGACGAAAGCTTCTGAAAATGATTCCGCTTCCACCGGGCCTACAATCTCATCAATTTCGAGGGTGGATGGACAAAGGATTATATCGGATAGGCTAATTTTTTGAACGTAAGGGCATACGCCCCTCTTCATATTTTGTGCTGCATTTAGAGATGCCACCCTCTGAAAGTTTTTGTTTACAACAAATTCTACATTACTTATGCTCTCTTCAAAAATTGAACACTAATTTTGCTACGCAAACAGTATTTGAGAATAGATGTTTGCCAACCACATTGCAACGGGGTGCATTTCAATGCTCTACAGACTATTTGTTGCCTCGTCCTCCAAATTGTCCCACCAACTAGCATGGGAAAAGGATCTTAACTTAGACCCCGATGATGCGGTTTGGCAAACCTGGAACGCTCGTATTCATAAGGGTATTATGAATATAACAATGATAGAGGCAAGCTTTAAGGTTTACTCTAGATCAGTGGTTCTCAACTCCTGTCCTCAGGACCCACTGACAGGCCAGGTTTGCAAGATAACTGAAGTACATCACAGGTGATATAATTTACCGCTCAGTGATTGTAGTATTCTGGTCTGCCTCTCCCCAAGGTAATACTTAAAATCTGGCCTGTTAGTGTGTCCTGAGGACAGGTGTTGAGAACCACTGCTGTAGATGGTATTTAGTACCAGAATGCCTCTCAAAAATATTTCTGGGTTCTTCATCCTCATGCTTTTGGGGTTGTGGACAGGTATGGATACCACTTCATATTTATTGGACATGCCCTATGGTTAGGCGGTTCTGGGGACGTGTCCACTGTTTGATATATTTAGTTACAATGGTAAACATTGAGAGGGACACTCGGATTGCGCTGTTGAACATGCCAGTAGATAACATAAAAAGTACACTTCAACCACATTTCCTCATTTTTACTCTCCTTTCACCTATTTGGTCACTTCCCTATACACTTTACCTTTGGGAGTTCAACCCCATTTTTACAGCTGTGGAATTGGTTTATCCTGATTGTTTATTATATTTTTTACCCATTGATCCCTACAGATACCCCTGGGAACTAGCTACAACACGATCTATAAAAACTATATATACCACAGCTGTTAATTGGGATTTCCTATTCTTACATCTACCACTGGTTATTGATCCTATGCCGTGTCTCGAGGTTCTCCATCTCAGCTTCCGGGGTTGACGTTCTCTATAATGCCTGTTACCTGTGATAATATCTACACTCGTATTCCTATACTACAATAGGTGAGAATGCTCGGGACCTTTGTGTTCCCCCCTTCCCCCTTATGTTTTTACATTTTTATTACTATACTCATTTGGTAATTGTATTTCATTATAGATACCCCTCAACTTTGCATCTGCTCCTGACGAGTGGTAATATAACCACGAAACGCGTAGAGCTTTCCTATGATGCATTGTCACAGTATTTATGCCCAACATTTGTATTATACTATATTCGATTTTAATGAGCCAATCCACCATTGCTTTTTAGACCTTTACATTGCTTTTGCTAAAATTGGGGTCTACACACCTAAGTTAAGACAATGTATATTATTGAATCAATTATGTATTGATATGTAATGTTTTGATCTTGCCAATTGATATTTATCAGTGTATTATATTACCATATTTTTGATAATGAATCTACCATGTACTATTATGTATTGCTTAAGATCTACTCATTAAAACCTATTAATGCATTTTATATCAATGTACTATGTAATATTTTATAGGTGGATGTATCAACTCTGCAATTAATAAACATGTATACACATAAAAATGTGTATACTGATTGGCTCATATAACTTAGTGATTTGCTTCATTTAAAGTCCCACCATTTAGTTTTCCTTTTCTTAATGTTCATTGGGGATGGAGGTGCATGTGTAGCTCACTGCCTCATCTAAAGTCCTACTTCAACCTTAGGGTAGCTTGTTTTCATCAACAATGAAGTCTATCGAAATCATTTTCCAAGGTCTATCCAGAATCGGCAAAGGTTTCAGCAGACCCCAAGACTTAGTCCTGCTAGTGTTATTTAGGCAGGGCCACCAAAGTGTACGCTGCAGGATTTCAAATTTTTTAAATTCCAAAATGTCCTGCAAGGGCATGGTCATGGCAGAGACCAAGAGCAGCGACTCGCAAGTTTTCAGGTACAAAAATATTACCCTCATGCCATAACAGACCATCCTTTACTTGCAGTGTCATCCCAGAAGGTGGTGAGATTCTTATAGATGCTTGCTTGATCTGTGACAATAGGTCTCTCTGCAACAGAAGAAAGTTCCCAGAAGAAAGGATGGTATCTGGCGAAGCAGGTTCTTCTGAATCATCAAACATGCGGGAAAAGGCATCTGGTTTTGTGTTCTTTGACCCTGGCCTGTAAGTTATATGAAAAACAAATCTTGAGAAAAATAATGCCCGCCTGGCCTGCCGTGGTTTCAGGCATCTTGCGACTTGCAAATATTCCAGATCCTTGTGGTCGGTGTATATTAAGATCGGGTGAGCTGCCCCTTCCAATAGCTATCTCCATTCTTCAAGAACGGCTTTAATTGCCAAGAGTTCATAGTCTCCAACATCATAGTTCTTTTTTGCAGGGGACAGCTTGTGTGAGAAGATTGCAACAGGGTGTAGTAAAGCCTTGGCCCCTTGACGTTGGGACAGAATTGCCCCTATTGCTGTTTCTGAAGCATCTACTTCCAGTACGTTTGGTAGAGCATGGTCTGGATGTCGGGGTACAGGTACAGAAGTAAAGAGTCCTTTCAAAGATTCAAATGTAGACTGTGCATTAGAAGTCCAAAGGAACTGCTTGCATTGTCTTGTCAGTTGAGTAATAGGGGAAATTATTGCAGAGAATCCCTTGATAAACTTTCTATAATTAGCACATCCTACAAACCGCTGTACCCCTGTCTTGTCTGTGGGAGCCGGACAGTCCAAAATGTCAGAAACCTTCTGGGGGTCCATTTTTATGCCTTTTGTGGAAAGGATTAGACTCAGGAACTGGATACCTGGTGCTTAAACTCACATTTTTGGGGTTTCAATAAAGCAGCTGTAGGCTCCAGAATCAATGATAGCGGCTGCCTGGATAACCCCTTCCAGAAGCTGCAATGAGATCTGGATAGTCAGGTGAGAAGAATTTTGAGACAGCAGTGGCTGGTTGGCAGAAGAAGGGTCAGACACTTCTGAATCTTTGGCTGGGCAAGTCCTCACATAATGGCCATTCTCCCCGCAGTATAGATACAGGTTGTTCTATCGATGATGCTGGCGTTCCTCTGGAGAGAGCGAAGGACGAAGCATGCCGAGCTGAATTGGTTCTGGAGAGTCAGGAGCAGGTGTGCCTGAGGGCGATGGTGCTGAACTTGGAGGACTGTAAACTCGTGGCATCATCCATTCAGGCTGGAACCGCCCGGCAGACCTCTCTGTCCTGCGTTCTCTCAGACGTCTATCAATCTGGACTGCCAGGTTTATCAAGGCTTCCAGAGAACCGGGAACTCCCACATGGGCCAACTCATCCCTTAGTGGTTCAGATAAGCCCAACCGGAATTGGTAATAGAGGGCGGCTTCATTCCAATTGGTATCTGCGCTCCAGCTTCTAAAGTCCGTTACATAGTCCTCAGCCGCTCTGCTGCCTTGCTGGAGCGCATGGAGAGCTGCCTCGGCTGTTGCAGTTCTCTAGGGGTGATCATATAGCTGGGCCATGGCTTCGAAGATAAAAGTCAGATTTATTAGGCACAAGTTCTTCTGTTCAAGTAAACGATGGGCCCAGGACTGGGGTTCACCTTGGAGAACGGAAATGACATATCCCATCTTGGTAACTTCAAGTGAGAAAGTTTGGGGCTGTATTGCAAAGTACAGATCGCAAGCATTATGGAAAGTCCTGAACTTGCTGCAGTCGTCCGAGAACATTTCTGGAGTTGGTACTCGGGGTTCCGGTGGTAGCATCACTACAGTAGGTGCAGCGGAAGATTCCCCAGATGGAGACGAGGCAGAAGCTGATGTGGGTGAAGATAATCCTTGGACATGCTCCTCCAGCCGGTTGTAACCCTCCTGCAGACCCTTGACCACTTGTGTGAGTGCTGTAAGTTGATAACACAGTAGGCAAGTAGGCAGGCAACTGGTGCTGGTGACAGAAGGCAGGGTAGGAGGGTCAGGCAGCCCGGGTCATACACAGACAGGAAGAATCAGGTACAGGTCACAGACAGGAACAAGGTCAGGAGGCAAGCCGGGTCTGGAACCAATCAGTGGAACTGGAGCCAAAGGAGCAGACAGAAGAATGGTCAGTGGACTAACAGTTGGAGTTCAGGGAATGGTCAAGACAAGCCGGGATGATAACTGGAAGCAGGATACAGGTTCACAGGATAACAGATACACAGCAGGCTGAAGACAAGGCAGCATTGATTCTGAGCACTGGCTGTGTTTAAATATTCTGTTTGGCACCAGAATCTGTCACAGGCGCACGCAAGCGCCGGCTCGTGTGTGCATGTGAGTTTGCGCATGCGCATATCTATTAGCCAGTGCCCAATTCTTACTAGCATGAAAGAGAATCACTTTTAGCTTGTGCCCAGGAGTTCTTCCAGAGGAATTATTCTGTTTGCTGGCATGTGCATCCTGACAGCTCCATCCATCTTCCCATCAACTCTGACCAGCTTCCCTCTCCCTGCTGAAGAAAAGCATCCCCACAACATGATGCTGCCAGCACCATGTTTCACGATGGGTATGGTGTGTTCCGGGTGATGTGCAGTGTCAGACTTACCCGTACCAGACTGACGAACCTGATGTAGCAGGGGATGGCATCCCGTACGTATCTGGTTCCCGGCCCCTGATAGAGTACACAGAAGGCACAGGAGCACAGAATGGTATGAGAGCCTGGTGGGTGGTTTGCAGGAATAAGGCCCAGGATCCTGACACAAGCTGGCAGGTGGTAATAGATAGGCTGGAGATCAGCTAACAGGTGCAGAGCAGGCAGATCCGGTCACTAGCAAAGTTGGCAGCAGGCGGTCAGCACGGTACAAAGGGAGCAGGCAGATACAAGGTCCAGGTCACAGGCAGGTTTTGGCAACAGGCAATCAGCACGGTACAAGGGGTCAGGCAGGTTCAACGTCAGAGGCAGGCCGAGGTCAATTTGCAGGCAGATAGCAGAGAGAGAGAGTCCAGTAAACAAGCCGGGTCACAGGGAGATCAGAGCAATACACAGGAAACAGGAAGTTCGGAATCAGGAAGCTGATGATCGGACAGCACTGAGCACAGCATCCCATCAGCTTAAATAGGCAACCGGCACCCTCCAGAGTGCCCAGCAAGTGTCCTGAACCGAGAACCTCTCTGACAATGCCCCCTCCTTAAGGGCAGCCTCCGGATGCCCAGCCGGGCCAGTCTATCCGCATGGGTGTTCCGAAAATCCCTCAAGAGTTCTTCAGCGTGTAAGTTACCCTCCGGCTCCCAAGAATTATCTTCTAGTCCGTACCCCCTCCACTTGATTAAATATTGGATTTGGTTTTGTCTCTTCCTGTAATCCAAAATTGCCTCCACCTCAAATTCTTCCTCGTTGTCGATAATTACGGGTTCAGGCGGGCCAGTATTGCGACCCAAGAAGGAATTGGGGGTAACGGGTTTAAGTAGAGACACATGAAAGACCGGATGGATCTTCAGTGAGTTAGGTAAGTCCAGCTCATAGGTCACATCATTGATCTTCCTCTTGACTGAAAAGGGACCCATGAACCTGGGACCTAACTTCCTCGAGGGACAGGCCATCCTTACATTACTGGTAGACAGCCAGACCTGGTTGCCAGGTTCCAACAACAATTGTCCTCACTTCTTCTTGTCATACATCTTCTTATTGTACTCTTGGGTTTTAGCCATGGTTTCCTGCAATAATTTGTTGTTACTGATGAAGAAGTTCATAGTTTCAGAGACTGCAGGAATCGCACATTCAGGTAAGGAGCTGGTTAAAAAGGATGGGTGAAAACCATAGTTTGCAAAAAATGGTGTTTGCTTGATGGCCGAATGCACAGAGTTATTGTAGGCAAACTCGGCAATAGGCAGAAGAGAGACCCAGTCATTTTGTGAGAAAGCAGAAAAACATCGGAGATACTGTTCTAGAGTCTGATTAGTTCTCTCCGTCTGTCCATTTGTCTGGGGGTGGTAGGCCGATGAGAATGCCAATTCTATCTCAAGAGATCTGCAGAGAGCTTTCCAAAACCTGGAAGTAAACTGTACCCCCCGATCAGATACTATACTTGAGGGGACTCCGTGTAGACGTACAATTTCCTTAATGAATATTTTTGTAGTTTCCAAAGCTGATGGGGTACCCTTCATGGGTAGGAAGTGGGCCATTTTGGAGAGTCTGTCTACAATGACAAAGATGGTGGAGTAGCCTCCTGCCAGCGGGAGCTCAACGATGAAGTCCATCGCGATCATTTTCCATGGCCTTTCCGGCACGGGTAAGGGTCTTAATAGACCCCAGGCATTCGCTCGACCGCTCTTGCTCTGAGCACAGGTGATACAAGACTCCACAAAACTCTTGCAGTCGCTTACCAGCTGGGGCCACCAAAAGGTACGTTGTACCAGCTCTGTTGTCTTCAACACACTGAAATGCCCAGCCAATTTGTGGTCGTGACAGAGTTCCAGTACAGCAATCCTCAGATCCTCTGGGACCATGATTTTGTCCTTGTATCAGAACAGGCCGTCTTGCGAGCTTACATCAACTTCCACAGGAGGGGACCAATTCCTTGAGGCCTGTTTAATTTGTGATATGAGATCTCCTTGAAGAAGCAGGAAGTTTCCAGCCGGAAGAATGGTGTCTGGAGGCAAAGGTTCCCTGGAGTCATGGAACATACGAGATACTGCGTCTGGTTTGGTGTTTTTGGTGCCTGGTCTGTACGTTATGTGGAATTGGAATCTAGAGAAGAACAGAGCCCACCTTGCCTGCCATGTTCTCAATCTCTTGGCCGACCTCAAGTACTCTAGATTCTTATGGTCCGTGTAGACCAAAATGGGGTGAGCAGCCCCCTCCAATAAGTAGCGCCACTCTTCAAGTGCGGCTTTAATGGCCAGCAACTCCTGATCTCCTACTTCATAATTTTTCTCTGCATCGGAGAGTTTTCGCGAGAAGAAGGCCACGGGGTGAAGAAGAGCCTTGGCACCTTGCCGCTGAGAAAGCACTGCCCCCACCGCGACCTCCGATGCATCCACTTCAATGACCAACGGTAAAGCAGGGTCTGGGTGCTTCAGGATAGAAGCGGACGTAAAGAGTTCCTTGAGCCTTCCAAAGGCCGATTGTGCCTGAGGGGACCAACAGAATTGATTTCCCTGTTTCGTCAGTTCCGTGATGGGGGCGATTATAGCAGAAAAGCCCCTTATAAATTTCCGATAAAAATTGGCGAAGCCAATAAAGCGTTGGCCCCATTTTCTATCGGAGGGAGCGGGCCAGTCCAGGATAGCTGCAACCTTTTGAGGGTCCATCTTAACACCATCGGTAGAGATGATTAAGCCGAGGAACTGAATGCTCTGGAGCTCAAATTCACATTTCTCCAATTTGGCATAAAGTCCATGCTGCCTGAGCCGGGTTAACACATTCCTGACATGCCTGCGGTGTTCATCAACTGAGGGGGAGAAGATCAGGATGTCGTCCAGGTATACTATAACGTATAAATCTAGAAGGTCACGAAAAATGTCATTGACAAAATGTTGAAAAGTCGCCAGTGCGTTGCACAGGCCGAAGGGCATGACGAGGTATTCGAAATGTCCGAACCTGGTACGGAAGGCCGTTTTCCACTCGTCTCCCTCTCTGATGCGAATTAAGTTGTAGGCCCCACGGAGATCGAGTTTGGTAAAGATTTTGGCTGAACCCAATCTTTGAAACAGCTCTGGCACGAGAGGTAAGGGATAGCGATTTTTGATGGTCACTTTATTGAGTTCCCTATAAATCGATGCAGGGTCGTAGCGAGTGGTCTTTTTTTTCAACAAAAAAGATGCCGGCTCCGACTGGTGAGATAGAAGGGCGGATAAAGCCTCTCTCAAGATTTTCATCGATATACTTTTTGAGGGTAACCAACTCCTGCTCAGTTAAAGGGAATATTCTCCCAAAGGGAACTTCAGATCCCGGCAACAACTCTATGGGACAGTCGTAGGGTCTATGGGGCGGAAGGGTTTCTGCCCCTTTCTTACTAAAAACATTGGAGAAGTCTCGGTAAGCGTCAGGAATCGCCTGCTGCGATTCCATGTCGGTGTTCAGACACAAGAGTTGACTGGGTTCCGCAAGAGTTCTGTATAAACAGTGCTGTTGGCAGTAACTGGACGGGAACTTGATTTTTCCAGAAACCCAATCAATGCTGGGGTTATGAGCCTGCAACCAAGGCATTCCAAGAATAATAGGGCAGAGTGGTGAAGAAATGGCGTCCAGCCGGAGAAACTCCCGATGACAGGTGTTCAGGATAGCCAGCAGTGGGATGGTTTCCTGAGTGACCGGACCAGAGCTAAGGGTGGACCCATCAGCGAGGTGGACAGCAAGTCCCTGTGACTTTGAAGAGGGATGCGATGATGGGCCACAAAGGCGAGATCAATGAAGCAACTGCAGGCTCCTGAGTCAATGAGGAGGATAACGGAGAGAGCCAGATGGTTAGCAAGGTTAGGCAAGGCAGGTGCAAACTTAGAAGTAGCTGAAAGAGACTTACGTGTCTTATTTGGGCAAGACCTCACGTAATGACCTGGTTCTCCGCAATACATACATAAGTTATTGACTCGTCGGCGCTGTCGTTCTTCAGAAGTGAGGGACGGGCGGAGAACCCCCAGTTGCATCGGTTCAGAAGTATCAAGGGCTGAGGCAGCTGGTGCATGAAGACTTTGGCTTACAGAGCTGGTAGCACTTGGGACCTTGGGGAGGACCCAAGTGGGACGGAACTGGCTAACAGACCTCTCGGAACGGTGCTCTCTCAGGCGCCGATCAATCTGCACCGACAGGTTAATGAGATCTTCCAGGGTTTGGGGTATGCCAACCCGTGCTAGTTCGTCCTTGAGTGCATCGGATAACCCCAAACGGAATTGGTAACGGAGGGCCGCGTCGTTCCATTCCGTGTCTGAACTCCAGAACGTAGTCTTCCGCGGGCCTGCGCCCTTGTTGTAGGGCGTGTAAGGCGGATTCAGCGGTGGCTTTTAACTGAGGGTCCTCATATAACTGAGACATGGCGGTAAAGAAAGTATCCAGGTTATCCAGACAGATTGATTTTTGCTCCAAAAGGCGGTGGGCCCAGGACTGTGGTTCTCCAGATAGCAGGGAGATGACAAAATCCACCTTGGTTGCTTCCAAAGAAAAGGTGTGTGGTTGCAATGCGAAGTACAATTCGCAAGCGTTGCGAAACGCTCGATACTTATTGCGCTCACCGGTAAATCTTTCGGGAGTAGGGACCCTGGGTTCAGGGGGTAACATAACCACTGAGGGTGCAGGTGAGAGTCCAGCAGAGGAAGCAACTTGTGGGTTTGCAGGTGAGGACAACATCTGAACTCGTTCCTCCAATCTGGTATAGCCCTCTTGAAGGCTTTTCACCGCCTGTGTGAGACCCGCCAGGTGTCTGCATAATTCATCCATGGGAGAGGTCCCCTGCTCGGGCTCGGACATGGCTGTCCGGTACTGTCAGACTTTCCCGTACCAGACTGACGAACCCGATGTAGCAGGGGATGGCCTCCCGTACGTATCTGGTTCCCGGCCCCTGATAGAGTACACAGAAGGCACAGGAGCACAGAATGGTATGAGAGCCTGGCGGGTGGTTTGCAGGAATAAGGCCCAGGATCCTGACACAAGCTGGCAGGTGGTAATAGGTAGGCTAGAGATCAGCTAACAGGTGCAGAGCAGGCAGATCCGGTCACTAGCAAAGTTGGCAGCAGGCGGTCAGCACGGTACAAAGGGAGCAGGCAGATACAAGGTCCAGGTCACAGGCAGGTTTTGGCAACAGGCAATCAGCACGGTACAAGGGGTCAGGCAGGTTCAACATCAGAGGCAGGCCGGGGTCAATTTGCAGGCGCATAGCAGAGAGAGAGAGTCCAGTAAACAAGCCGGGTCACAGGGAGATCAGAGCAATACACAGGAAACAGGAAGTTCGGAAACAGGAAGCTGATGATCGGACAGCACTGAGCACAGCATCCCATCAGCTTAAATAGGCAACCGGCGCCCTCCAGAGTGCCCAGCAAGTGTCCTGAACCGAGAACCTCTCTGACATGCAGTGTTAGTTCTCTGCCACACATAGTGTTTTGCTTTTAGGCCAAAAATTTCAATTATTATTATTATTATTATACAGTATTTATATAGCGCCAACAGTTTACGTAGCGCTTTACAACTTGAGGGTAGACAGTACAAATACAATACAATTTGATACAGTAGGAATCAGAGGGCCCTGCTCCTTAGAGCTTACAATCTAAGAGGGGAGGTCAAGAGATACAAGAGGTAATAACTGTGGGTGATGTGCTGATTGAGAAGATAAATGTACAGTTGTTAGGTGGGGGCCAGATAGGCTTCTCTGAAGAGATGAGTTTTCAGGGATCGTCTGAAAGTGGATAAAGTAGGAGAAAAACGGACGGATTGGGGTAGAGCATTCCAGAGGATGGGGGAGGCTCTGGAGAAGTCCTGAAGGCGAGCATGGGATGAGGTGACAAGGGAGTTTGAGAGCAGGAGGTCTTGGGAGGAGCGAAGAGAACGATTAGGTTGGTATTTTGTGACTAGGTTAGAGATGTAGCTAGGGGCCAAGTTGTGGATGGCTTTGTAAGTTATAGTTAGTATCTTGAATTTAATTCGGTGACTGAGTGGCAGCCAATGGAGGGATTGGCAGAGGGGTGTAGCAGACGCTGAGCGGTTTGTGTGGTGGATGAGCCTGGCCGCAGCGTTCATGATGGACTGAAGTGGGGATAGCCTATTTAGAGGTAAACCAATGAGGAGGGAGTTGCAGTAGTCAAGGCGGGAGATGACCAGGGAGTGGATTAGAAGCTTTGTGGTGTCGATGGTTAGGAAGGGGCGTATCTTGGAAATGTTGCGAAGACAGAGGCGGCAAGCTTTGGATAGTGATAGAATGTGGGGTCGAAAGGTTAGTTCAGAGTCCAGGATTACACCTAGGACCTTGGCGTGGGGAGATGGGTTGATAGTTGAGCCGTTGATCTTGACAGGGAGATCAGGGGAAGTGGCACCTGAGGGAGGAAATATCATGAGCTCGGTTTTGGATAGGTTGAGTTTGAGAAAGTGATGTGACATCCAGGCTGATATGTCTGCTAATAAGTTGGTAATGCGTGAGGAGACAAGTGGAGAGAGCTGGGGGGTGGAGAGATAGATTTGGGTGTCATCAGCGTAGAGATGATATTTAAAGCCGTGGGAGGCAATCAACTGACCCAAGGAGGTGGTGTAGATTGAGAAAAGGAGAGGTCCGAGAACAGAACCTTGGGGGACCCCAACGGAAAAAGGAAGAGGAGAGGAGGAAGTAGAGTTGTAAGTGACACTGAAGGAGCGGTGGGATAGGTAGGATGAGAACCAGCGAAGAGTACAGTCACGGAGACCAAAGGAGTGGAGTTTTTCGAGGAGGAGGGGGTGGTCCACTGTGTCAAAGGCAGCAGAGAGATCCAGGAGAAGTAGTACAGAATAGTGTCCGTTGGCTTTAGCCATTAGTAGGTCATTTGAGAGTTTAAGGAGAGCAGTTTCCGTGGAGTGTTGAGGGCGAAAACCGGACTGAAGGGGATCAAGAAGTTTATTCATGGTCAGATGGTCACTTAATCGGTTGTAGACCAGTCTTTCAAGAAGTTTGGAGGAGAAGGAGAGTAAGGAGATGGGACGTAAGTTGTTGAGATTGGTGGGATCCAGTGAGGGCTTTTTTAGTATGGGGGTGACTAGCGCATGTTTTAGAGAGTTTGGGAAGATGCCACAAGAGAGGGAGAGGTTGAAAATGTGAGTTAGAGAGCGTAGAATTGAGTCAGAGGGTGAGCGTAGCATTTGCGAGGGAACAGGATCCAGGGGGCAAGTGGTTAGATGAGTGCTAGATAAAAGTTTAGCAACCTCAGTAGTAGTAGCAGGGTTGAATGAGGGAAGTAATGACTGTATCTGTGGACATGGGGTGTTGCATGGGGGAGGTTTTTGCGCATTGGCGATCTCCTCATGAATTGTATCAATCTTAGTTTTGAAGTGATTGGCAATCTCCTGGGCGGTGATTGAGTTGGTGGGTGGAGGCAGTGGAGGACAGAGTAGAGTGTTGAAGGTAGAGAAGAGTTGACGTGGACTGGATGAGAAGGTGTTGATGAGTGTGATAAAGTAGGTCTGTTTGGCAGTGTGAAGGCAGGAGTAGTATTTTAGGAGGGCAGATTTATATTGTGTGAAGTCTTCCTGGGTCTTAGTCTTATGCCACAGGCGCTCAAGAGCGCGGCTACGTTTTCTGAGACCTCTGGTGTCATCTGTTTGCCAGGGTTGTAGCAGTCGGGGCCTAATTCTGCGTGTAGTGAGGGGGGCCAGCTTGTCTAGGGAGGAGGACAGTGAGCTGTTGTAAATGAAAGTAGCTAGGTTGGGGCAGGACAGGGGGGAGATTTTGTCATAGAGGTGATCAGTAGCAGAGTAGAGAAGAGAAGGGTTGAGGTGGCGAAGGTTTCTGCGTGTAACTGTTGGGCGGTTGGAGGGAGAAGAGGTGGAAGACAAGGAGAGAGCAAAACTAATAAGGTGGTGATCAGAGAGTGGGAGTGGATTGTTGGAAAGGTTGCACGGAGTGCACAGATAGGAGAAGGCAAGGTCAAGGGTGTTGCCGTTGGAGTGGGTAGGAGCCGGTATCCATTGCTTCAGGTCAAGCGATGAGGTTAGACTGAGAAGTTTAGAAGTAATAGTAGTGTTAGTGTTGACAGGGATGTTGAAGTCCCCAAGAATAATTGTGGGGATTTCAGAAGAGAGAAAGTAGGGTAGCCAGGCAGAGAAGTCATCAAGAAAGGCTGATACCGGTCCAGGGGGCCGGTAGATGACAGCAATTCTTAGAGAAATGGGAGAGAAAAGACGAATGCAATGTGCCTCAAAAGAGGAGAGTGTCAGAGAGGGAGGTGGGTGAAGAACCTGATAGGTGCTGCATGGGGCTAGAAGGATTCCCACTCCACCTCCCTTCCGTCCACTTGGTCTGGGGGAGTGAGTCCAGAGAAGGCCCCCATGGGAGATGGAAGCAGGAGAAATAGTGTCCGATTCATGAAGCCAGGTTTCAGTAATGGCAAGAAGGTTAAAGGAATTTGTGATGAAGAGGTCGTGGAGGGCGGTGAGTTTGTTGCAGACAGAACGTGCATTCCACAGGGCACAGGAAAAGGGGGGGCTGGTTTTGGAAAGAGGAATATGGACCAAGTTCTGTGGGTTGCGGCTCCTGCCAGAGGGTGTAGGGGGATGGGAGCGTTGGGCAAAGACAGATGATGGTGGCCCAGGGTTTGGGGATATGTCACCAGAGATTAGGAGAAGCAGGAGAGTGAGGGAGGTAATGTGGGACTGTGATTTATGTGAAGGGGCATGTCTCAGAATACTGGAGGTTTTATCAGTGTATGGATGTAGAATGAGCGAGAGTTGGTAAGAGCAGTAGTAGGGGGAAGACAGAAGGCAGGGTGATATGTATAAGCAGGTGGGTGGAGAGGGGGGGTGAAGGTAAGAGAGTTTGGAGGAGAGAGGACAGGAGTGTCAGGAGCAGTGGTAGAGAGTGCATGTTACAGAGTGGAAGGAGAGCTTAATAGAGAGACAGGTCACCTGCAGTCTGTTAGCTGCTTTCCAGTGCAGATTGCTGTATTTGTTTGCTTCGTGCAATCGCTGAAGTGCAGAGAATGAAGTGCATAACACTTGTAGAAAGAAACACTTAGAGGAAGAAGCCTTAAGGATAGAAGCCCCTGCAATGTGCTCCCCTGCAATGTGCTACCCCCTTAAGGATGCTCAGATATATACTGTTATAAGGGTGGGGTTGAAGTTCGTTAATTAATCATGAGTGACTATAAGAGTGCCTAGCAATCAAAGTGAACTTTTTGCTTCAAAAGTCAGGATAGCAAGAGGCCAAGACAAGATCAACACATAAAACCTAGGTAAGACAGTTCAGAAAAACAAATAATGTCATGGTTGTTCGCACAGGGCAACAGATAGAGAAGGCCACATACCAGAGAGACACACACACACACACAGAGACAGCAAGCAGATCCCAATTGCAGTTAACGGTGGAAGATGTGGATGAGCTGACACATACCTGTAAAGAGACAGAAGGAATGATCAGGTGAGGCAGAGCTTAGTGCAGAGAATGAAGTGCATAACACTTGTAGAAAGAAACACTTAGAGGAAGAAGCCTTAAGGATAGAAGCCCCTGCAATGTGCTCCCCTGCAATGTGCTACCCCCTTAAGGATGCTCAGATATATACTGTTATAAGGGTGGGGTTGAAGTTCGTTAATTAATCATGAGTGACTATAAGAGTGCCTAGCAATCAAAGTGAACTTTTTGCTTCAAAAGTCAGGATAGCAAGAGGCCAAGACAAGATCAACACATAAAACCTAGGTAAGACAGTTCAGAAAAACAAATAATGTCATGGTTGTTCGCACAGGGCAACAGATAGAGAAGGCCACATACCAGAGAGACACACACACACACACAGAGACAGCAAGCAGATCCCAATTGCAGTTAACGGTGGAAGATGTGGATGAGCTGACACATACCTGTAAAGAGACAGAAGGAAATCAGGTGAGGCAGAGCTTAGTGCAGAGAATGAAGTGCATAACACTTGTAGAAAGAAACACTTAGAGGAAGAAGCCTTAAGGATAGAAGCCCCTGCAATGTGCTCCCCTGCAATGTGCTACCCCCTTAAGGATGCTCAGATATATACTGTTATAAGGGTGGGGTTGAAGTTCGTTAATTAATCATGAGTGACTATAAGAGTGCCTAGCAATCAAAGTGAACTTTTTGCTTCAAAAGTCAGGATAGCAAGAGGCCAAGACAAGATCAACACATAAAACCTAGGTAAGACAGTTCAGAAAAACAAATAATGTCATGGTTGTTCGCACAGGGCAACAGATAGAGAAGGCCACATACCAGAGAGACACACACACACACACAGAGACAGCAAGCAGATCCCAATTGCAGTTAACGGTGGAAGATGTGGATGAGCTGACACATACCTGTAAAGAGACAGAAGGAATGATCAGGTGAGGCAGAGCTTAGTGCAGAGAATGAAGTGCATAACACTTGTAGAAAGAAACACTTAGAGGAAGAAGCCTTAAGGATAGAAGCCCCTGCAATGTGCTCCCCTGCAATGTGCTACCCCCTTAAGGATGCTCAGATATATACTGTTATAAGGGTGGGGTTGAAGTTCGTTAATTAATCATGAGTGACTATAAGAGTGCCTAGCAATCAAAGTGAACTTTTTGCTTCAAAAGTCAGGATAGCAAGAGGCCAAGACAAGATCAACACATAAAACCTAGGTAAGACAGTTCAGAAAAACAAATAATGTCATGGTTGTTCGCACAGGGCAACAGATAGAGAAGGCCACATACCAGAGAGACACACACACACACACAGAGACAGCAAGCAGATCCCAATTGCAGTTAACGGTGGAAGATGTGGATGAGCTGACACATACCTGTAAAGAGACAGAAGGAATGATCAGGTGAGGCAGAGCTTAGTGCAGAGAATGAAGTGCATAACACTTGTAGAAAGAAACACTTAGAGGAAGAAGCCTTAAGGATAGAAGCCCCTGCAATGTGCTCCCCTGCAATGTGCTACCCCCTTAAGGATGCTCAGATATATACTGTTATAAGGGTGGGGTTGAAGTTCGTTAATTAATCATGAGTGACTATAAGAGTGCCTAGCAATCAAAGTGAACTTTTTGCTTCAAAAGTCAGGATAGCAAGAGGCCAAGACAAGATCAACACATAAAACCTAGGTAAGACAGTTCAGAAAAACAAATAATGTCATGGTTGTTCGCACAGGGCAACAGATAGAGAAGGCCACATACCAGAGAGACACACACACACACACAGAGACAGCAAGCAGATCCCAATTGCAGTTAACGGTGGAAGATGTGGATGAGCTGACACATACCTGTAAAGAGACAGAAGGAATGATCAGGTGAGGCAGAGCTTAGTGCAGAGAATGAAGTGCATAACACTTGTAGAAAGAAACACTTAGAGGAAGAAGCCTTAAGGATAGAAGCCCCTGCAATGTGCTCCCCTGCAATGTGCTACCCCCTTAAGGATGCTCAGATATATACTGTTATAAGGGTGGGGTTGAAGTTCGTTAATTAATCATGAGTGACTATAAGAGTGCCTAGCAATCAAAGTGAACTTTTTGCTTCAAAAGTCAGGATAGCAAGAGGCCAAGACAAGATCAACACATAAAACCTAGGTAAGACAGTTCAGAAAAACAAATAATGTCATGGTTGTTCGCACAGGGCAACAGATAGAGAAGGCCACATACCAGAGAGACACACACACACAGAGACAGCAAGCAGATCCCAATTGCAGTTAACGGTGGAAGATGTGGATGAGCTGACACATACCTGTAAAGAGACAGAAGGAATGATCAGGTGAGGCAGAGCTTAGTGCAGAGAATGAAGTGCATAACACTTGTAGAAAGAAACACTTAGAGGAAGAAGCCTTAAGGATAGAAGCCCCTGCAATGTGCTCCCCTGCAATGTGCTACCCCCTTAAGGATGCTCAGATATATACTGTTATAAGGGTGGGGTTGAAGTTCGTTAATTAATCATGAGTGACTATAAGAGTGCCTAGCAATCAAAGTGAACTTTTTGCTTCAAAAGTCAGGATAGCAAGAGGCCAAGACAAGATCAACACATAAAACCTAGGTAAGACAGTTCAGAAAAACAAATAATGTCATGGTTGTTCGCACAGGGCAACAGATAGAGAAGGCCACATACCAGAGAGACACACACACACACACACAGAGACAGCAAGCAGATCCCAATTGCAGTTAACGGTGGAAGATGTGGATGAGCTGACACATACCTGTAAAGAGACAGAAGGAATGATCAGGTGAGGCAGAGCTTAGTGCAGAGAATGAAGTGCATAACACTTGTAGAAAGAAACACTTAGAGGAAGAAGCCTTAAGGATAGAAGCCCCTGCAATGTGCTCCCCTGCAATGTGCTACCCCCTTAAGGATGCTCAGATATATACTGTTATAAGGGTGGGGTTGAAGTTCGTTAATTAATCATGAGTGACTATAAGAGTGCCTAGCAATCAAAGTGAACTTTTTGCTTCAAAAGTCAGGATAGCAAGAGGCCAAGACAAGATCAACACATAAAACCTAGGTAAGACAGTTCAGAAAAACAAATAATGTCATGGTTGTTCGCACAGGGCAACAGATAGAGAAGGCCACATACCAGAGAGACACACACACACACACAGAGACAGCAAGCAGATCCCAATTGCAGTTAACGGTGGAAGATGTGGATGAGCTGACACATACCTGTAAAGAGACAGAAGGAATGATCAGGTGAGGCAGAGCTTAGTGCAGAGAATGAAGTGCATAACACTTGTAGAAAGAAACACTTAGAGGAAGAAGCCTTAAGGATAGAAGCCCCTGCAATGTGCTCCCCTGCAATGTGCTACCCCCTTAAGGATGCTCAGATATATACTGTTATAAGGGTGGGGTTGAAGTTCGTTAATTAATCATGAGTGACTATAAGAGTGCCTAGCAATCAAAGTGAACTTTTTGCTTCAAAAGTCAGGATAGCAAGAGGCCAAGACAAGATCAACACATAAAACCTAGGTAAGACAGTTCAGAAAAACAAATAATGTCATGGTTGTTCGCACAGGGCAACAGATAGAGAAGGCCACATACCAGAGAGACACACACACACACACAGAGACAGCAAGCAGATCCCAATTGCAGTTAACGGTGGAAGATGTGGATGAGCTGACACATACCTGTAAAGAGACAGAAGGAATGATCAGGTGAGGCAGAGCTTAGTGCAGAGAATGAAGTGCATAACACTTGTAGAAAGAAACACTTAGAGGAAGAAGCCTTAAGGATAGAAGCCCCTGCAATGTGCTCCCCTGCAATGTGCTACCCCCTTAAGGATGCTCAGATATATACTGTTATAAGGGTGGGGTTGAAGTTCGTTAATTAATCATGAGTGACTATAAGAGTGCCTAGCAATCAAAGTGAACTTTTTGCTTCAAAAGTCAGGATAGCAAGAGGCCAAGACAAGATCAACACATAAAACCTAGGTAAGACAGTTCAGAAAAACAAATAATGTCATGGTTGTTCGCACAGGGCAACAGATAGAGAAGGCCACATACCAGAGAGACACACACACACACACACAGAGACAGCAAGCAGATCCCAATTGCAGTTAACGGTGGAAGATGTGGATGAGCTGACACATACCTGTAAAGAGACAGAAGGAATGATCAGGTGAGGCAGAGCTTAGTGCAGAGAATGAAGTGCATAACACTTGTAGAAAGAAACACTTAGAGGAAGAAGCCCCTGCAATGTGCTCCCCTGCAATGTGCTACCCCCTTAAGGATGCTCAGATATATACTGTTATAAGGGTGGGGTTGAAGTTCGTTAATTAATCATGAGTGACTATAAGAGTGCCTAGCAATCAAAGTGAACTTTTTGCTTCAAAAGTCAGGATAGCAAGAGGCCAAGACAAGATCAACACATAAAACCTAGGTAAGACAGTTCAGAAAAACAAATAATGTCATGGTTGTTCGCACAGGGCAACAGATAGAGAAGGCCACATACCAGAGAGACACACACACACACACACAGAGACAGCAAGCAGATCCCAATTGCAGTTAACGGTGGAAGATGTGGATGAGCTGACACATACCTGTAAAGAGACAGAAGGAATGATCAGGTGAGGCAGAGCTTAGTGCAGAGAATGAAGTGCATAACACTTGTAGAAAGAAACACTTAGAGGAAGAAGCCTTAAGGATAGAAGCCCCTGCAATGTGCTCCCCTGCAATGTGCTACCCCCTTAAGGATGCTCAGATATATACTGTTATAAGGGTGGGGTTGAAGTTCGTTAATTAATCATGAGTGACTATAAGAGTGCCTAGCAATCAAAGTGAACTTTTTGCTTCAAAAGTCAGGATAGCAAGAGGCCAAGACAAGATCAACACATAAAACCTAGGTAAGACAGTTCAGAAAAACAAATAATGTCATGGTTGTTCGCACAGGGCAACAGATAGAGAAGGCCACATACCAGAGAGACACACACACACACACAGAGACAGCAAGCAGATCCCAATTGCAGTTAACGGTGGAAGATGTGGATGAGCTGACACATACCTGTAAAGAGACAGAAGGAATGATCAGGTGAGGCAGAGCTTAGTGCAGAGAATGAAGTGCATAACACTTGTAGAAAGAAACACTTAGAGGAAGAAGCCCCTGCAATGTGCTCCCCTGCAATGTGCTACCCCCTTAAGGATGCTCAGATATATACTGTTATAAGGGTGGGGTTGAAGTTCGTTAATTAATCATGAGTGACTATAAGAGTGCCTAGCAATCAAAGTGAACTTTTTGCTTCAAAAGTCAGGATAGCAAGAGGCCAAGACAAGATCAACACATAAAACCTAGGTAAGACAGTTCAGAAAAACAAATAATGTCATGGTTGTTCGCACAGGGCAACAGATAGAGAAGGCCACATACCAGAGAGACACACACACACACACACAGAGACAGCAAGCAGATCCCAATTGCAGTTAACGGTGGAAGATGTGGATGAGCTGACACATACCTGTAAAGAGACAGAAGGAATGATCAGGTGAGGCAGAGCTTAGTGCAGAGAATGAAGTGCATAACACTTGTAGAAAGAAACACTTAGAGGAAGAAGCCTTAAGGATAGAAGCCCCTGCAATGTGCTCCCCTGCAATGTGCTACCCCCTTAAGGATGCTCAGATATATACTGTTATAAGGGTGGGGTTGAAGTTCGTTAATTAATCATGAGTGACTATAAGAGTGCCTAGCAATCAAAGTGAACTTTTTGCTTCAAAAGTCAGGATAGCAAGAGGCCAAGACAAGATCAACACATAAAACCTAGGTAAGACAGTTCAGAAAAACAAATAATGTCATGGTTGTTCGCACAGGGCAACAGATAGAGAAGGCCACATACCAGAGAGACACACACACACACACAGAGACAGCAAGCAGATCCCAATTGCAGTTAACGGTGGAAGATGTGGATGAGCTGACACATACCTGTAAAGAGACAGAAGGAATGATCAGGTGAGGCAGAGCTTAGTGCAGAGAATGAAGTGCATAACACTTGTAGAAAGAAACACTTAGAGGAAGAAGCCTTAAGGATAGAAGCCCCTGCAATGTGCTCCCCTGCAATGTGCTACCCCCTTAAGGATGCTCAGATATATACTGTTATAAGGGTGGGGTTGAAGTTCGTTAATTAATCATGAGTGACTATAAGAGTGCCTAGCAATCAAAGTGAACTTTTTGCTTCAAAAGTCAGGATAGCAAGAGGCCAAGACAAGATCAACACATAAAACCTAGGTAAGACAGTTCAGAAAAACAAATAATGTCATGGTTGTTCGCACAGGGCAACAGATAGAGAAGGCCACATACCAGAGAGACACACACACACACACAGAGACAGCAAGCAGATCCCAATTGCAGTTAACGGTGGAAGATGTGGATGAGCTGACACATACCTGTAAAGAGACAGAAGGAATGATCAGGTGAGGCAGAGCTTAGTGCAGAGAATGAAGTGCATAACACTTGTAGAAAGAAACACTTAGAGGAAGAAGCCCCTGCAATGTGCTCCCCTGCAATGTGCTACCCCCTTAAGGATGCTCAGATATATACTGTTATAAGGGTGGGGTTGAAGTTCGTTAATTAATCATGAGTGACTATAAGAGTGCCTAGCAATCAAAGTGAACTTTTTGCTTCAAAAGTCAGGATAGCAAGAGGCCAAGACAAGATCAACACATAAAACCTAGGTAAGACAGTTCAGAAAAACAAATAATGTCATGGTTGTTCGCACAGGGCAACAGATAGAGAAGGCCACATACCAGAGAGACACACACACACACACAGAGACAGCAAGCAGATCCCAATTGCAGTTAACGGTGGAAGATGTGGATGAGCTGACACATACCTGTAAAGAGACAGAAGGAATGATCAGGTGAGGCAGAGCTTAGTGCAGAGAATGAAGTGCATAACACTTGTAGAAAGAAACACTTAGAGGAAGAAGCCTTAAGGATAGAAGCCCCTGCAATGTGCTCCCCTGCAATGTGCTACCCCCTTAAGGATGCTCAGATATATACTGTTATAAGGGTGGGGTTGAAGTTCGTTAATTAATCATGAGTGACTATAAGAGTGCCTAGCAATCAAAGTGAACTTTTTGCTTCAAAAGTCAGGATAGCAAGAGGCCAAGACAAGATCAACACATAAAACCTAGGTAAGACAGTTCAGAAAAACAAATAATGTCATGGTTGTTCGCACAGGGCAACAGATAGAGAAGGCCACATACCAGAGAGACACACACACACACACAGAGACAGCAAGCAGATCCCAATTGCAGTTAACGGTGGAAGATGTGGATGAGCTGACACATACCTGTAAAGAGACAGAAGGAATGATCAGGTGAGGCAGAGCTTAGTGCAGAGAATGAAGTGCATAACACTTGTAGAAAGAAACACTTAGAGGAAGAAGCCTTAAGGATAGAAGCCCCTGCAATGTGCTCCCCTGCAATGTGCTACCCCCTTAAGGATGCTCAGATATATACTGTTATAAGGGTGGGGTTGAAGTTCGTTAATTAATCATGAGTGACTATAAGAGTGCCTAGCAATCAAAGTGAACTTTTTGCTTCAAAAGTCAGGATAGCAAGAGGCCAAGACAAGATCAACACATAAAACCTAGGTAAGACAGTTCAGAAAAACAAATAATGTCATGGTTGTTCGCACAGGGCAACAGATAGAGAAGGCCACATACCAGAGAGACACACACACACACACACAGAGACAGCAAGCAGATCCCAATTGCAGTTAACGGTGGAAGATGTGGATGAGCTGACACATACCTGTAAAGAGACAGAAGGAATGATCAGGTGAGGCAGAGCTTAGTGCAGAGAATGAAGTGCATAACACTTGTAGAAAGAAACACTTAGAGGAAGAAGCCTTAAGGATAGAAGCCCCTGCAATGTGCTCCCCTGCAATGTGCTACCCCCTTAAGGATGCTCAGATATATACTGTTATAAGGGTGGGGTTGAAGTTCGTTAATTAATCATGAGTGACTATAAGAGTGCCTAGCAATCAAAGTGAACTTTTTGCTTCAAAAGTCAGGATAGCAAGAGGCCAAGACAAGATCAACACATAAAACCTAGGTAAGACAGTTCAGAAAAACAAATAATGTCATGGTTGTTCGCACAGGGCAACAGATAGAGAAGGCCACATACCAGAGAGACACACACACACACACACAGAGACAGCAAGCAGATCCCAATTGCAGTTAACGGTGGAAGATGTGGATGAGCTGACACATACCAGAGAGACACACACAGAGACAGCAAGCAGATCCCAATTGCAGTTAACGGTGGAAGATGTGGATGAGCTGACACATACCAGAGAGACACACACACACAGAGACAGCAAGCAGATCCCAATTGCAGTTAACGGTGGAAGATGTGGATGAGCTGACACATACCAGAGAGACACACACACACACAGAGACAGCAAGCAGATCCCAATTGCAGTTAACGGTGGAAGATGTGGATGAGCTGACACATACCTGTAAAGAGACAGAAGGAATGATCAGGTGAGGCAGAGCTTAGTGCAGAGAATGAAGTGCATAACACTTGTAGAAAGAAACACTTAGAGGAAGAAGCCTTAAGGATAGAAGCCCCTGCAATGTGCTCCCCTGCAATGTGCTACCCCCTTAAGGATGCTCAGATATATACTGTTATAAGGGTGGGGTTGAAGTTCGTTAATTAATCATGAGTGACTATAAGAGTGCCTAGCAATCAAAGTGAACTTTTTGCTTCAAAAGTCAGGATAGCAAGAGGCCAAGACAAGATCAACACATAAAACCTAGGTAAGACAGTTCAGAAAAACAAATAATGTCATGGTTGTTCGCACAGGGCAACAGATAGAGAAGGCCACATACCAGAGAGACACACACACACACACAGAGACAGCAAGCAGATCCCAATTGCAGTTAACGGTGGAAGATGTGGATGAGCTGACACATACCTGTAAAGAGACAGAAGGAATGATCAGGTGAGGCAGAGCTTAGTGCAGAGAATGAAGTGCATAACACTTGTAGAAAGAAACACTTAGAGGAAGAAGCCTTAAGGATAGAAGCCCCTGCAATGTGCTCCCCTGCAATGTGCTACCCCCTTAAGGATGCTCAGATATATACTGTTATAAGGGTGGGGTTGAAGTTCGTTAATTAATCATGAGTGACTATAAGAGTGCCTAGCAATCAAAGTGAACTTTTTGCTTCAAAAGTCAGGATAGCAAGAGGCCAAGACAAGATCAACACATAAAACCTAGGTAAGACAGTTCAGAAAAACAAATAATGTCATGGTTGTTCGCACAGGGCAACAGATAGAGAAGGCCACATACCAGAGAGACACACACACACACACAGAGACAGCAAGCAGATCCCAATTGCAGTTAACGGTGGAAGATGTGGATGAGCTGACACATACCTGTAAAGAGACAGAAGGAATGATCAGGTGAGGCAGAGCTTAGTGCAGAGAATGAAGTGCATAACACTTGTAGAAAGAAACACTTAGAGGAAGAAGCCTTAAGGATAGAAGCCCCTGCAATGTGCTCCCCTGCAATGTGCTACCCCCTTAAGGATGCTCAGATATATACTGTTATAAGGGTGGGGTTGAAGTTCGTTAATTAATCATGAGTGACTATAAGAGTGCCTAGCAATCAAAGTGAACTTTTTGCTTCAAAAGTCAGGATAGCAAGAGGCCAAGACAAGATCAACACATAAAACCTAGGTAAGACAGTTCAGAAAAACAAATAATGTCATGGTTGTTCGCACAGGGCAACAGATAGAGAAGGCCACATACCAGAGAGACACACACACACACAGAGACAGCAAGCAGATCCCAATTGCAGTTAACGGTGGAAGATGTGGATGAGCTGACACATACCTGTAAAGAGACAGAAGGAATGATCAGGTGAGGCAGAGCTTAGTGCAGAGAATGAAGTGCATAACACTTGTAGAAAGAAACACTTAGAGGAAGAAGCCTTAAGGATAGAAGCCCCTGCAATGTGCTCCCCTGCAATGTGCTACCCCCTTAAGGATGCTCAGATATATACTGTTATAAGGGTGGGGTTGAAGTTCGTTAATTAATCATGAGTGACTATAAGAGTGCCTAGCAATCAAAGTGAACTTTTTGCTTCAAAAGTCAGGATAGCAAGAGGCCAAGACAAGATCAACACATAAAACCTAGGTAAGACAGTTCAGAAAAACAAATAATGTCATGGTTGTTCGCACAGGGCAACAGATAGAGAAGGCCACATACCAGAGAGACACACACACACACACACAGAGACAGCAAGCAGATCCCAATTGCAGTTAACGGTGGAAGATGTGGATGAGCTGACACATACCTGTAAAGAGACAGAAGGAATGATCAGGTGAGGCAGAGCTTAGTGCAGAGAATGAAGTGCATAACACTTGTAGAAAGAAACACTTAGAGGAAGAAGCCTTAAGGATAGAAGCCCCTGCAATGTGCTCCCCTGCAATGTGCTACCCCCTTAAGGATGCTCAGATATATACTGTTATAAGGGTGGGGTTGAAGTTCGTTAATTAATCATGAGTGACTATAAGAGTGCCTAGCAATCAAAGTGAACTTTTTGCTTCAAAAGTCAGGATAGCAAGAGGCCAAGACAAGATCAACACATAAAACCTAGGTAAGACAGTTCAGAAAAACAAATAATGTCATGGTTGTTCGCACAGGGCAACAGATAGAGAAGGCCACATACCAGAGAGACACACACACACACACAGAGACAGCAAGCAGATCCCAATTGCAGTTAACGGTGGAAGATGTGGATGAGCTGACACATACCTGTAAAGAGACAGAAGGAATGATCAGGTGAGGCAGAGCTTAGTGCAGAGAATGAAGTGCATAACACTTGTAGAAAGAAACACTTAGAGGAAGAAGCCCCTGCAATGTGCTCCCCTGCAATGTGCTACCCCCTTAAGGATGCTCAGATATATACTGTTATAAGGGTGGGGTTGAAGTTCGTTAATTAATCATGAGTGACTATAAGAGTGCCTAGCAATCAAAGTGAACTTTTTGCTTCAAAAGTCAGGATAGCAAGAGGCCAAGACAAGATCAACACATAAAACCTAGGTAAGACAGTTCAGAAAAACAAATAATGTCATGGTTGTTCGCACAGGGCAACAGATAGAGAAGGCCACATACCAGAGAGACACACACACACACACAGAGACAGCAAGCAGATCCCAATTGCAGTTAACGGTGGAAGATGTGGATGAGCTGACACATACCTGTAAAGAGACAGAAGGAATGATCAGGTGAGGCAGAGCTTAGTGCAGAGAATGAAGTGCATAACACTTGTAGAAAGAAACACTTAGAGGAAGAAGCCTTAAGGATAGAAGCCCCTGCAATGTGCTCCCCTGCAATGTGCTACCCCCTTAAGGATGCTCAGATATATACTGTTATAAGGGTGGGGTTGAAGTTCGTTAATTAATCATGAGTGACTATAAGAGTGCCTAGCAATCAAAGTGAACTTTTTGCTTCAAAAGTCAGGATAGCAAGAGGCCAAGACAAGATCAACACATAAAACCTAGGTAAGACAGTTCAGAAAAACAAATAATGTCATGGTTGTTCGCACAGGGCAACAGATAGAGAAGGCCACATACCAGAGAGACACACACACACACACACAGAGACAGCAAGCAGATCCCAATTGCAGTTAACGGTGGAAGATGTGGATGAGCTGACACATACCTGTAAAGAGACAGAAGGAATGATCAGGTGAGGCAGAGCTTAGTGCAGAGAATGAAGTGCATAACACTTGTAGAAAGAAACACTTAGAGGAAGAAGCCTTAAGGATAGAAGCCCCTGCAATGTGCTCCCCTGCAATGTGCTACCCCCTTAAGGATGCTCAGATATATACTGTTATAAGGGTGGGGTTGAAGTTCGTTAATTAATCATGAGTGACTATAAGAGTGCCTAGCAATCAAAGTGAACTTTTTGCTTCAAAAGTCAGGATAGCAAGAGGCCAAGACAAGATCAACACATAAAACCTAGGTAAGACAGTTCAGAAAAACAAATAATGTCATGGTTGTTCGCACAGGGCAACAGATAGAGAAGGCCACATACCAGAGAGACACACACACACACACAGAGACAGCAAGCAGATCCCAATTGCAGTTAACGGTGGAAGATGTGGATGAGCTGACACATACCAGAGAGACACACACAGAGACAGCAAGCAGATCCCAATTGCAGTTAACGGTGGAAGATGTGGATGAGCTGACACATACCAGAGAGACACACACACACAGAGACAGCAAGCAGATCCCAATTGCAGTTAACGGTGGAAGATGTGGATGAGCTGACACATACCAGAGAGACACACACACACACAGAGACAGCAAGCAGATCCCAATTGCAGTTAACGGTGGAAGATGTGGATGAGCTGACACATACCTGTAAAGAGACAGAAGGAATGATCAGGTGAGGCAGAGCTTAGTGCAGAGAATGAAGTGCATAACACTTGTAGAAAGAAACACTTAGAGGAAGAAGCCTTAAGGATAGAAGCCCCTGCAATGTGCTCCCCTGCAATGTGCTACCCCCTTAAGGATGCTCAGATATATACTGTTATAAGGGTGGGGTTGAAGTTCGTTAATTAATCATGAGTGACTATAAGAGTGCCTAGCAATCAAAGTGAACTTTTTGCTTCAAAAGTCAGGATAGCAAGAGGCCAAGACAAGATCAACACATAAAACCTAGGTAAGACAGTTCAGAAAAACAAATAATGTCATGGTTGTTCGCACAGGGCAACAGATAGAGAAGGCCACATACCAGAGAGACACACACACACACAGAGACAGCAAGCAGATCCCAATTGCAGTTAACGGTGGAAGATGTGGATGAGCTGACACATACCAGAGAGACACACACAGAGACAGCAAGCAGATCCCAATTGCAGTTAACGGTGGAAGATGTGGATGAGCTGACACATACCAGAGAGACACACACACACAGAGACAGCAAGCAGATCCCAATTGCAGTTAACGGTGGAAGATGTGGATGAGCTGACACATACCAGAGAGACACACACACACACAGAGACAGCAAGCAGATCCCAATTGCAGTTAACGGTGGAAGATGTGGATGAGCTGACACATACCAGAGAGACACACACAGAGACAGCAAGCAGATCCCAATTGCAGTTAACGGTGGAAGATGTGGATGAGCTGACACATACCAGAGAGACACACACAGAGACAGCAAGCAGATCCCAATTGCAGTTAACGGTGGAAGATGTGGATGAGTTGACACATACCAGAGAGACACACACACACAGAGACAGCAAGCAGATCCCAATTGCAGTTAACGGTGGAAGATGTGGATGAGCTGACACATACCTGTAAAGAGACAGAAGGAATGATCAGGTGAGGCAGAGCTTAGTGCAGAGAATGAAGTGCATAACACTTGTAGAAAGAAACACTTAGAGGAAGAAGCCTTAAGGATAGAAGCCCCTGCAATGTGCTCCCCTGCAATGTGCTACCCCCTTAAGGATGCTCAGATATATACTGTTATAAGGGTGGGGTTGAAGTTCGTTAATTAATCATGAGTGACTATAAGAGTGCCTAGCAATCAAAGTGAACTTTTTGCTTCAAAAGTCAGGATAGCAAGAGGCCAAGACAAGATCAACACATAAAACCTAGGTAAGACAGTTCAGAAAAACAAATAATGTCATGGTTGTTCGCACAGGGCAACAGATAGAGAAGGCCACATACCAGAGAGACACACACACACACAGAGACAGCAAGCAGATCCCAATTGCAGTTAACGGTGGAAGATGTGGATGAGCTGACACATACCAGAGAGACACACACACACAGAGACAGCAAGCAGATCCCAATTGCAGTTAACGGTGGAAGATGTGGATGAGCTGACACATACCAGAGAGACACACACACACACAGAGACAGCAAGCAGATCCCAATTGCAGTTAACGGTGGAAGATGTGGATGAGCTGACACATACCAGAGAGACACACACACACACAGAGACAGCAAGCAGATCCCAATTGCAGTTAACGGTGGAAGATGTGGATGAGCTGACACATACCAGAGAGACACACACACACAGAGACAGCAAGCAGATCCCAATTGCAGTTAACGGTGGAAGATGTGGATGAGCTGACACATACCAGAGAGACACACACACACAGACAGCAAGCAGATCCCAATTGCAGTTAACGGTGGAAGATGTGGATGAGCTGACACATACCAGAGAGACACACACACACAGAGACAGCAAGCAGATCCCAATTGCAGTTAACGGTGGAAGATGTGGATGAGCTGACACATACCAGAGAGACACACACACACAGAGACAGCAAGCAGATCCCAATTGCAGTTAACGGTGGAAGATGTGGATGAGCTGACACATACCAGAGAGACACACACACACACACACAGAGACAGCAAGCAGATCCCAATTGCAGTTAACGGTGGAAGATGTGGATGAGCTGACACATACCTGTAAAGAGACAGAAGGAATGATCAGGTGAGGCAGAGCTTAGTGCAGAGAATGAAGTGCATAACACTTGTAGAAAGAAACACTTAGAGGAAGAAGCCTTAAGGATAGAAGCCCCTGCAATGTGCTCCCCTGCAATGTGCTACCCCCTTAAGGATGCTCAGATATATACTGTTATAAGGGTGGGGTTGAAGTTCGTTAATTAATCATGAGTGACTATAAGAGTGCCTAGCAATCAAAGTGAACTTTTTGCTTCAAAAGTCAGGATAGCAAGAGGCCAAGACAAGATCAACACATAAAACCTAGGTAAGACAGTTCAGAAAAACAAATAATGTCATGGTTGTTCGCACAGGGCAACAGATAGAGAAGGCCACATACCAGAGAGACACACACACACACAGAGACAGCAAGCAGATCCCAATTGCAGTTAACGGTGGAAGATGTGGATGAGCTGACACATACCAGAGAGACACACACACACAGAGACAGCAAGCAGATCCCAATTGCAGTTAACGGTGGAAGATGTGGATGAGCTGACACATACCAGAGAGACACACACAGAGACAGCAAGCAGATCCCAATTGCAGTTAACGGTGGAAGATGTGGATGAGCTGACACATACCAGAGAGACACACACACACAGAGACAGCAAGCAGATCCCAATTGCAGTTAACGGTGGAAGATGTGGATGAGCTGACACATACCAGAGAGACACACACACACACACAGAGACAGCAAGCAGATCCCAATTGCAGTTAACGGTGGAAGATGTGGATGAGCTGACACATACCAGAGAGACACACACACACACAGAGACAGCAAGCAGATCCCAATTGCAGTTAACGGTGGAAGATGTGGATGAGCTGACACATACCAGAGAGACACACACACACAGAGACAGCAAGCAGATCCCAATTGCAGTTAACGGTGGAAGATGTGGATGAGCTGACACATACCAGAGAGACACACACACACAGACAGCAAGCAGATCCCAATTGCAGTTAACGGTGGAAGATGTGGATGAGCTGACACATACCAGAGAGACACACACACACACACAGAGACAGCAAGCAGATCCCAATTGCAGTTAACGGTGGAAGATGTGGATGAGCTGACACATACCAGAGAGACACACACACACACAGAGACAGCAAGCAGATCCCAATTGCAGTTAACGGTGGAAGATGTGGATGAGCTGACACATACCAGAGAGACACACACACACAGAGACAGCAAGCAGATCCCAATTGCAGTTAACGGTGGAAGATGTGGATGAGCTGACACATACCAGAGAGACACACACACACAGACAGCAAGCAGATCCCAATTGCAGTTAACGGTGGAAGATGTGGATGAGCTGACACATACCTGTAAAGAGACAGAAGGAATGATCAGGTGAGGCAGAGCTTAGTGCAGAGAATGAAGTGCATAACACTTGTAGAAAGAAACACTTAGAGGAAGAAGCCTTAAGGATAGAAGCCCCTGCAATGTGCTCCCCTGCAATGTGCTACCCCCTTAAGGATGCTCAGATATATACTGTTATAAGGGTGGGGTTGAAGTTCGTTAATTAATCATGAGTGACTATAAGAGTGCCTAGCAATCAAAGTGAACTTTTTGCTTCAAAAGTCAGGATAGCAAGAGGCCAAGACAAGATCAACACATAAAACCTAGGTAAGACAGTTCAGAAAAACAAATAATGTCATGGTTGTTCGCACAGGGCAACAGATAGAGAAGGCCACATACCAGAGAGACACACACACACACACACAGAGACAGCAAGCAGATCCCAATTGCAGTTAACGGTGGAAGATGTGGATGAGCTGACACATACCAGAGAGACACACACACACAGAGACAGCAAGCAGATCCCAATTGCAGTTAACGGTGGAAGATGTGGATGAGCTGACACATACCAGAGAGACACACACACACAGAGACAGCAAGCAGATCCCAATTGCAGTTAACGGTGGAAGATGTGGATGAGCTGACACATACCTGTAAAGAGACACACACACACAGAGACAGCAAGCAGATCCCAATTGCAGTTAACGGTGGAAGATGTGGATGAGCTGACACATACCAGAGAGACACACACACACAGAGACAGCAAGCAGATCCCAATTGCAGTTAACGGTGGAAGATGTGGATGAGCTGACACATACCAGAGAGACACACACACACAGAGACAGCAAGCAGATCCCAATTGCAGTTAACGGTGGAAGATGTGGATGAGCTGACACATACCAGAGAGACACACACACACAGAGACAGCAAGCAGATCCCAATTGCAGTTAACGGTGGAAGATGTGGATGAGCTGACGCATACCAGAGAGACACACACACACAGAGACAGCAAGCAGATCCCAATTGCAGTTAACGGTGGAAGATGTGGATGAGCTGACACATACCTGTAAAGAGACAGAAGGAATGATCAGGTGAGGCAGAGCTTAGTGCAGAGAATGAAGTGCATAACACTTGTAGAAAGAAACACTTAGAGGAAGAAGCCTTAAGGATAGAAGCCCCTGCAATGCTGACCAGAGCACCTTCTTCCACATGTTTGCTTTGCCCCCCACATGGCTTCTCACAAACTGCAAATGAGACTTCTTATGGCTTTCTTTCAACAATGGCTTTCTTCTTGCCACTCTTCCATAAAGTCCAGATTTGTGGAGTGCATGACTAATAGTTGTCCTGTGGACAGATTCTTCCAACTGAGCCATGGATCTCTGCAGCTCTTCCAGAGTTACCATGGGTCTCTTGGCTGCTTCTCTGATTAACGCTCTGCTTGCCTGGACTGTCAGTTTAGGTGGAAGGCCATGTCTTGGTAGGTTTGCAGTTGTGCCATACTCTTTCCATTTTTGGATGATGGATTAAACAGTGCGCCATGAGATGTTCAAAGCTTGGGATATTTTTTATAACCTAACCCTGCTTTAACCACTTCAATACCTGGCACTTAGACACCTTCCTGCCCAGACCAATTTTCAGCTTTCAGCGCTGTTGCAGTTTGAATGACAATTCAGCGGTCATGCTACACTGTACCCAAAGTAAATTTTTATCATTTTGTTCCCACAAATAGAGCTTTCTTTTGGTGGCATTTGATCACCTCTGCAGTTTTTATTTTTTTGCTAAACAAATAAAAAAAAGCCCAAAAATTTTGAAAAAAATAAAAGTTTTGCTTTTGTTTCTGTTAAAAAAATTTGTAAATAAGTAAGTTTTCTCTTTCACTGATGGGCACTGTTAAGGCGGCACTGACAGGCACTGATATGGCGGCACCGATGAGGTGGCACCAATGAGCGGGCACTGACAATGGGCACTGATATGCGGCACTGGTAGGCGGCACTGATGGGTGGCACTGATATGCAGCACTGATGGGCATTGATAGGCGGCACTGATGGGCACTCATGGGTGGCACTGGTTGGTACTGATAGACGACACTGATAGGCACTGAAAGGCGGCACTGCTGGGCACTGATAGGGTGGCACTGATAGGCGGCACTGATAGGTGGCACTGCTGGGCGGCACTGCTGGGCACTGATACGTGGCACTGATGGGCACTGATACGCGGCACTTTATGAGGCACTGATAGGCATCCCTGGTGGCACTGGCAGTGGTAGGCATTGGAGTGGGCACTAATTGGCAGCTGCCTGGGCACAGATTGGCAGCTGCCTGGGCACAGATTGGCAGCTGCCTGGGCACATATTGGTATTTCCCTGGGGGTCTAGGGGGCATACCTGGTGGTCCAGTGTGGTGGCCATCCTGGTGGTCCTGGGCGGCTTCCCTGGTGGTCCTGGGCGGGATCCGAGGGGGGGCTGTTCTGATAAACAATCAGCACAGACCCCCCCTGTCAGGAGAGCAGCCGATCGTCTCTCCTCTACTCGCGTCTGTCAGACGCGAGTGAGGAAAAGCCGATCACCGGCTCCTCCTATTTACATCGTGATCAGCAGTGATTGGACACGGTTGATCACGTGGTAAAGAGTCTCCGTCAGAGACTCTTTAGCTAGAACGGTGTTGCAGGGTGTCAGACTGACACCCCGCAACAACGATCACCGCGATGCGCGCCCACTGGCCCTCGATATCCTGATCACGTCATGTGACGTCCGGTCAGGAATATCAAACCACTTTGCCGCCGTAATTTTGTAATAGGGCGGGCGGCAAGTGGTTAAACCTCTCCACAACGTTATCCCTGACCTGCTTGGTGTGTTCCCTGGCCTTCACGATGCTGTGTCTTCACTAAGGTTCTCTAACAAACCTCTGAGGGCATCACAGAACAGCTGTATATATATACAGAGATTAAATTACACACAGGTGGACTCTATTTACTAATTAAGTGACTTCTAAAGGCAATTGGTTCCACTAGATTTTTAGGGGTATCAGAGTAAAGGGGGCTGAATACAAATGCACACCACACTTTTCAGATATTTATTTGTAAAGAAAAATGAAAACCATTTATCATTTTCCTTCCACTTCACAATTATGTGCCACTTTGTGTTGGTCTATCACATAAAATCCTAAAAAAATACATTTACGTTTTTGGTTGTAACATGACAAATGTGGAAAATTTCAAGGGGTATGGATACTTTTTTAAGGCACTGTTTATTGCACATTCACATAAGTATATATAATATTTTAATATATATCTTATTTATATAGAATTTTTTTCTCAACTGAGCCTACCATGAATAGACACAAACCTATGAAAATGGAGCATTCTATGATTTTCCCTTACACCCCGCTCATGTCCATTTGTACCAGGCTCTGCGAGTACAGAGAATATACTTTTGCATTAAGAACAATAGTTCTCTATTCTGGTTTACCCTTCCTACTGTCTGTCTCCTGTTTTTCCTCAAGTTCTGTGACGGTGGGAGAGACAGGAATGCAGACAACCATGTGAGCCTTGGGGTGATATCTGACAATTAAATGAAAACATGCTGTTTAACGTTTGCAAAAGTGTTCTACCAGCGTGCATTTCCTATCCTTGCCACAGCCAGATGAATGGGACCTTTTCTAGGCTGACTGACAGGACCATGGCATTCACCACAGATATATAACATAGCACAGCGTCCCTCGCCATCATCAACACTGCTCTGTAAGGATGATGCAGAGTTTACTGCCATGTAATCGTCCAACACACTAATCAGCATGTCCAAAGACAACACCTCACACATTGTTCACCACCCAACAGAGGGTCAAACTTATTATAACACTCAAGGGCCAGCACAGAGAGCAGCAGCACCAAGCCTCAATCTTTAAACTGTGATACTTTTTTTATTTTGTCTCCCTCCTCTGTCTACATCTGGATATTTGTGGATAAACTCTGAAAAAGAACTATAATAGGGGTAGCTAGGCAAGAGGTATGGAGATGAGTCAGTACACTATAGTTCAAGAAGCATGAAACCATCTTTTCTATTATAATAGGTAAAGGGCTGTGAATATAAATTAGCCAATATGCATCTTCCAATCCCAGAATCTAGCATTAGATTTTACTAAAAATAAATGTATAATATAAGGCTGCATTTGGATGGGCGTTCAGCCATGGTGGAAATCCCAGCTACAGGAATCTATTGCAGATGATTGTTGGCTTCAAGAACAGACACATATAGCTGCGGACGTCGACAGTCTGTCATTGGCCGCCCCTGGCTGCAGATATTCAGCCATCTGAATGTATCCTAAAGCAGGGCATAGAGAGATCAAAAATTTGGCCAGTTCAGTAGGGACTGTCCGAATTTTGATCTGTGTGTGCGATGGCGTCCCCAGCGGGGGACCAGAGGGGGCCCTGACCCCCCCAACATTATGCTGTGCCCCACCATGTGCCCCCCCCCAAAAAAATTATTATTTTTTTTACAAAAAAAAAATCAATGTTTTTTTGTTTGCATTCATATCGGATGTGCCGCATCTTACTCGGGCTGCCGCTGGAGTAACACAGTCTCTATTGAGAGGGAGAGTGTCCCCAGTCAGCTCCTGCAGGTGATTCCACCCCCCTCCCTCTGCTCACTGACACTGCATAATGTGAGCGCTCACACAACCACGGCCGCCCGATCTGCTTCTTCCCTTGCATCCTCATTGGCAGGGAGAAGAGCGAGTTGCAGGAAGGACTCCACCAGGACTCTCAGTTACTGAAAAAACTCCTTAGGACAGGAGAACCAGCCTGTAAATTCCAAGAGAGAGAGATGCCAGGGGCAGGGCAGCAAGAGGAGGCTGGGGAACCCCACAGTGGCAGAACACCAGGGCCCAGTGGCAAAACAACCTTTGCAACCCCGATAGTTCTCCCACTGCTTTGGACCCTTATATTTTCTTGGTATGGTAGGGAGCTCACTGCAGAACATGTGAAAGGGCCTGTTGTGGGATCGTAGTAAAGGGCCCCAGGATATATATATATACATATATAATTGCATTTTATTGTTGCCCCCCTATTTTTGTCCCTGTCCCCCCATGTGCCCCCCCTAAATATGAAAGCTGGAGATGCCACTGTGTGTGTGGCCCTTTCTGTTTAAAAGAAGTGGATTGCTTGATTGTCTTCTGTCGAAGGGAAATGCTAGAAAAGGCTGCAGTTGCTTACAAGAGTATTTTGACAGCATTGGAAGCCAGCTAAAAAACATCCTATGAGGGTAGGGGAAGTAAGCAGGCAGGTCGTAGGGGATACTTAAGGCAATCTAGGAACACCTCCAAGATAATAATTGATTCGCTTAGCCTTGTTACCATGTCCTATGTACAAAAACATAGGAACTGTGATGCAGAAAAATGGCAGCAGGTGTTCTGGACTTATGAGTCAAAATTTGAAATATTTGGCAGTAACAAAAGGCAGTTTGTTTGCAAAGGGCTGGAGAGCGGTACAATAAGGAGTGTCTGAAGGCAATCATGAAGCATGGTTGAGGTTCCTTGCATGTTTAGGGCTGCACTCCTGCAAATATAGCTGTAGATTTGGTTAGGATCAATTGTGTCCTAAATTTTGAGAAATACAGGCAGATACTTATTCATCATGCGATACCATCAGGGAGGCGTGTGATTGGCCCCAGTGGCGAAACTTCCAGGGTGACAAAGGTTGCTCTTGCGACTGGGCCCTGGGGAGGCCCCAAAAGCCCAAACTGTGGCTCCACAGCAGGGTTGCTGGCAGCAGTTGTAAGCAGAGAGTGTCTGTTAAACTCTCTCTTACACTGCCCAGACCCAGCACTGACAGTCAGCCCCTATGCCTTGCACGAACAGGAGAGGAGAGAGAGCTGGGTTTGCTTCTCCTCCTGTGTGTGCCCACGACCCCACCCAGCAGCCGGCAACTAAAGAAAAAAGCCCAGCAGCCGGAAACTACATCATGGAGGATATGCAGACTGCATGAGCCTCCTTCCTTCCTGGGGTGCGTGAGCTCACCATCCATGGTGACTGAAGTGTCCCCCCTCCCTCCTCTCTCCTGCCTCTGAGTACACTAATGTAAGGGGGACTCAGATGTAAGGAGTGCTCTATGGACTGATGTAAGTTTGGGCTTTGGTGATCAGAGTCCCCATTACATCAGAGTTCCCCTTTACACCAGACTCCACAACATTCGCTCTTACATCAGAGCACCCCTTACATCAGGGTTCCCCTTTACATTAGAGTCTACAGAGCTCCCCCTTATAGTGAAGTTCTCTGAGCTCTGCTGTAAGGGGAGCTCTTCGGACTCTGATGTAAGAGGGGCTCTACAGACTCTGATGTAAGGGGGCTCTCTGGACCCTGCTGTAATGGGTACTCTGGGAACCCTGATTAAAGGGTAATGCTGGGAACTATGTTGTATGTGGTGGCTCTGGTTACCAGAGACCCCCTTATATCAATTTCCTCCTTACATCAGAGTCCTCTCCTTATATTACAGTTCTCAGTGTTCCTCCTTAAATCAGAGTCCCCAGGGTTCTCCCTTACATCAGTCTGCAGAGTCCCCCCTTACAGTGTAAGGGAACTCTGTGAGTTCAGATGTAAAGGGGGAACTCTGTGGATTCAGATGTAAAGGGGAACTCTGCTGATTCTCATGTAAAGGGCTTACTCTGTGAACTCTGATGTAAGGGGGACTCTTTTGAATAAATCCATATGATTAGAAGTCTTATTTAATCACAAAATACTGTATATGTATAGTGTATAAAAAGTAGAAAAGTGTGGCGCTAGTGAATGGTGAAACTCCTGTTGCTGAACAGGTGAATATAGTTGTTTGAGGAGGAGTGAAAACACTTTCAGTGTAAGGTGAAGAGTAATGATTTTATAAAACATCCAAGGAGAATTGTAATAAAAAAGAGAAAAAAAACTTATATGTGTAAAGAGGTAGGGTACTCAGTGATAACCTATAGGTTGAATAGGAGACAGTTATGCATATGAAACCTTATTCCAAAGGAAAACAAAGCAAACAAATATCAGTGCAAGATATCTCGATAAACTGAGTATGTTGTTTAACAAGACTAATAATCAATAGAAATGGGAGCCAAGAGGGAGGACATCAGAGTCCCTAAGGGGGGGGACAAACATAAATGGAAACTCAAAAGTCTCTCAAATGACAAGATGGGGCAGTCCCACTTAGTCCCACAGACAACAGGGTGCAGACCGTCTTCTCAAGAGGTAGTTAAAGGTTGTTAAGAGGGGTCCTGATACATATGCTGAATCTTGACTCATGTGGATGATTCCAACCAGGAGAAAGAAAAAGCAAAAGGATGCCCTTACCAGATCAGGTGGACTCACAGGCCGTGGCGGTGAGTCAAACGAGCATATACCGTCAGACGGTGTGGAGTGAAGATTTGTGGGAAGACTTGTGGAACATCTTGTCAGCAGTCCTCAACTGAAGAACCAACTTGGAGTCCGAGGTCCCCAGGGTGCGGTTTCGATCGTCGAATGACCGTTTCCTCAGAGGTCCGTCATGTGTGCAAATAAGTAAAAAGAAGAAAACCTCCACATAGTGTAAATCCTTGATTTGCAAAAAGCATAAGAGCACTTTATTGAGGAGTGTACTCCAAAAAGAATTTTTACAGACGGGGGGCAGTAAAAACTCGGCTCAATGTAAAAACCGGCATAAAAAGGTATAAAAACAGCGCAGTGGGTAGTGGTGGGGTATAATCATAAGGACCCGACGCGTTTCGCCTCCAAAGGCTTCTGCTGGGGTATGAGTAAGCCCCCCACACAACTGCGCTTTATATAGTTAGACTTAAGTGGAGTGTAACAGCTGATCAGCGCTGTTACACAGGACGACTTCCGGGTTCGGCAGCGTCATCCGTGACACAACGGTCACATGACGTTTAGTGGCCAATCATATCCACAGGGAGATGGTCATGAACCAAGCCTCACTCCTGATCTCCAATAGGCGAAGCCTCAGTCTCATTCGTCCCAACAGTCATGTGGTAGTCACATGGTGTGGTAGTGACGATGGGACGCTCTGAATCTGCGTGTCAGAGGAAGCAGGAAGCAGGGGCCCATCAAATGAAGGCGTGGAGCGCAAACATAACGGCGATCCACGCTAATAGTGTCTCATTTTAATATAGTAGTGCGGTCCCGATCCCGGAAGTCCTCCCAGCACATCACCATATATAAATATAGACAAATATAAAAAATACATGTTGTATGCATATTCGCTAGAAATCCTTGATGAATAAACCTGCAATGTGCATAGGCAATATATATAACATTTTCCTATAATAAAAATTAAAAAAGCTAAAAAATGCATGGAACCTGTAAAAATGTAAGGAAGCATTCAGCAGAGACTCATGAAAGGATCTATGGAAGAAGTGACATATATGTTTAGTACTAAATACACATGTGATTCAGTTAGATTGAAATATTGCTAAATGTGATTCAGTATAAGTGTTGCTAAATGGAGTCAGAAATTAAAAAATTGCAGAAATATAATATTCTGTACATGAATGGTAAGTATTGAAAATATCCATTCAACTGTGCAAAGATGGGTGCTCATTAAGAACCCTACAAGAAATTTGGGCACATAGCATAAGAAAAAGTCTATTGCTCAAAAAAAGGTAACGCCAGTCCAGCGACATTCGTGTATCTAAATGGTCTACGGAGGTGTTATGTGGTCCCTAGATATATACTATCAGAGGGGGGGGGGGCATCAACGCCTAGGACTGATTTATGAAGGCGTTGATATCCCACTCAACGTTAAGTCCATGTGGCACATAGCATTTCATGAGGTGTATCCAAAAGGTCTCGAGTTTGGAGACACCCCTTGTATTTGGTTCCCCCCTCCAATGTGGAACGAATTTGTCAATAATTTGGAACTTCGTTCCAGATGGATTTTGGTTATGGTGGTATAAGTAGTGTTTGGGAACACTGTGGTTAGTGCGTCCTTTTAATATAGCTGTGATTTGTTCGTTCACTCGTATAGAGAAATTGCGTATAGTTCGTCCTATGTATTGCTTACCGCAGGGGCAAGTGATGAGGTAAACTATAAACTTTGTGGTACATGTCGCAAATTGTTTCATCTTAAATTCCCTCCCAGTACTGGATGACATGAAAGTTTCAATTTTGCGGGATTTGCATACATTGAGTTTACATACTGTGCATTTCCTACAAGGGTAGAAACTCTTGAGGTCATGGAAAAAAGATGGCGTCTTCGGAGGATTAACCACCCCTGGTGCAATTCTGCCACCTACTGATGGTGCCCCTTTATAGATCACTCCAGCCTGATCGGGAAGTAATGGGCCTAGTATTCGGTCATTTTTTAAAATTTTCCAATGTCTGGAGATGATACTCTTTACCTGCCTATGTTGGATAGAATAGTTGGTAAGGAAGGCCCATCTGTGTTTGGCATCCAAAGGCTTTTTTGGTTGTTCCACTAATAGTGATGAGCGATCAATGTGTGCTATTTTCTGTATCTCCTGGTCAATTAGTTCTCCAGCGTAACCCTTTTCTTGGAATCTAGACTTAATGGTTTCCTTCTGTCTATAATAGTCCGGCAGGCGGGAACAATTGCGTCTAATTCTCATCAGTTGGCTTCGAGGTACTGATTTCAGCCATGCTGTATGGTGACAGCTGTCGGTCGGGATGTACCCGTTACGGTCGGTGGCCTTGAAAAAGGTTTTCGTTTCCAATTGACCGTTGACAGCTGTGATTTCCAAATCAAGAAAGTGTATTACAGACGAGCTGGCTTCATATGACAAGTGGATGCCCACCTCATTCTCATTTAAAGTTGACATAAAATGGTTGAGGGAATCCATGGAACCTCTCCATAGGAGGAGGATGTCGTCGATGTATCTGGCCCAAAGGGCCAGCTGCGAGGGTTTCAGAACTCCGACGACATCCTCCTCCCACTTGGCCATAAAGATGTTAGCCAGACTGGGGGCGAATTTGGCCCCCATGGCTACCCCTTCGTCTGTAAATAATAGTGGTTGTCATACCAAAAATAATTTGATTGGTAGCAAAATGTAGCAAGTCCACAATAAACCTTTTTTGGGTCATGGGATGTTTTTTCTCTTGAATAGGAAGAGTTCAACCGCTCCTATACCTAGTTCATGGGGAATAATAGTGTATAGGGAAGTAACGTCTGCGGTTACTAATATGAGATCATTAGTGTAAGTAATCTGTTGCAATTTGTTGATGGTATCTCGAGTATCTTTCAGAAAAGATGGTATTGTTTTTACTATGGGTTGCAAGTAGTGGTCAATATACTTCCCTATACGGGAGGTTACGGAGTTGATTCCACTGATAATTGGACGACCAGGAGGTTGAGTGACGTTTTTGTGTACCTTGGGCAGGTAGTACATTATAGGGATGCGTGGAGCTACCGGGACCAGAAAGTTTTTTTCTTTTTTGTCTAGTATGCCAAGCTGGAAGCCAGTATCGATCAGGTCTACTAGTCTTCTTTTAAAGCTTGTAGTGGGGTTGGATCCGAGGGGTAAATAAGTTTCTGTATCACTTAGGATTCTTGTCATCTCTGCTTGGTAGTCTTTACTGTCAAGAACGACAATACCTCCGCCCTTCTCCGCCGGGCGGATGACAAGGTCTTTGCGTTCGCAGAGAGACCTTAGACCCATTTTAATATTGGGATCAGAATAGTATTTTTTCTTTGGAAGTCCCTCTAGATCCTCCAATACTAGATCACGGAACACCTTAATAGATGGAGCTATAGGTGCTGGGGGGTTGAAAAGAGATGGGTTGGCTAACCCTGAGTGAACTGAATGAGAATTGGTGAGGGAGGTGTGAAGGGCCTACTCGGGTTGGACGCAATGTATCTTTGCACATTAAGTTTGCGCACAAACTTGTGCACATCTATAAATGTGGAAAATTTACTTAATGTTTTAGGAGGGGCAAATTTCAGTCCTTTGTTTAGAACTTTGAGTTCTGCTGGGGAGAAGTCAGCTTTGCTTAGATTGAAAATGCCGTTGTCCTTTAACCCTTTTTCTCTTTACTGGTACGCTCCCCCCTCGGGTGCCGCGTTTTGTTCTGGGTTTCGTGTGGGGTATTCCTGTTCTCTGTGAAAACCCCCCGGGTACAAAGGCTTAAAACATTAAGTAAATTTTCCACATTTATAGATGTGCACAAATATATATATATATATATATATATATATATATATAAATATATATATATATATATATAAATATATATATATAAATATATATATATATATATATATATAAATATATATATATATAAATATATATATATAATATATTAAATATATATATATATAAATATATATATATATATATATATAAATATATATATATATATATATATATAAATATATATATATAAATATATATATATATATATATAAATATATATATATATATATAAATATATATATATATATAAATATATATATATATATATATAAATATTATAAATATATATATATATATAAATATATATATATATATATATAAATATATATATATATAAATATATATATATATATATAAATATATATATATATATATATATATATATATGTATCTATCTCGAGATATATGGATATGTAACGAGGTTTATTAAAAGATCGTTTAAAACGATGAACAAAATTCATATAGGAAGGAAAGCACATGGAGGCAGTATACAAGGTAATAAACACAGAGAAAAAACACGACAAGTACTTACTTTTTTTAAGAACTTTCGGATACGTCGGTATTGATCCGGCTCCCTGAGTTTCAGGTCAGACCATCTTTTTCTCAATTGATCTTTGGAGCGCTGGACCCCAAAAGATGCCTGCAAAGTCTCCACGACCTTCGCCATGATTTTGGCCTTGCGCAAATTTGGCCGTGCGTACGGCCCATAATTGCCATCATAGTCGTCTTTGTGAAGAATGGCCACCATCTCCACCATCTCTTTAAAACTCATATTAGAGGCCTTAAATCTAGGCCTCATAGATTTCGTTGACGTTCCAGCCTCCGGGCTGTCTCCACTACCTGAGGTCGTCAACATTTCAGGTGACTCCGCCATTCTTTAACTCCACTACGCGCCGTAACAGAAAATGGGCGGAGAACATGAGTTAATTTCGAACGTCAGGGGCGGGCGACGCAGGCGGAGTTTCACACATGCGTAGTGTATAAAGAGGGGCCTTGTGCACGTGTCGTACGTACGTTCTGTGCGTCGAATTAGGGGGCGGAGAACATGAGTTAATTTCGAACGTCAGGGGCGGGCGACGCAGGCGGAGTTTCACACATGCGTAGTGTATAAAGAGGGGCCTTGCGCACGTGTCGTACGTACGTTCTGTGCGTCGAATTAGGGGGCGGAGAACATGAGTTAATTTCAGAACGTCAGGGGCGGGCGACGCAGGCGGAGTTTCACACATGCGTAGTGTATAAAGAGGGGCCTTGTGCACGTGTCGTACGTACGTACTGTGCGTAGGTGATAGTGGACCAGGACGTTACAAAACGAAGGTAATTAATTTCATTTTTATTTGTTTTTTTTTTGGGGGGGGGGGGTTTTATGGTCATGACTTTCGAGCAAGCGGCCTATATGGCTTGATAGATTGATGAGGCCTACATAGGGAGAAGATGATGAGGGGTTAGCAGAAACCTAATAAGTGTTTTTTGTCTTGTGACTTTATATTTTCCAGATATAATGAATCCCCTATTTAAGGATCCAGAGTTCCTTACTGCTTTCATCACGAAATATCGAGAGATGAGGAATTTGTGGGAGGTAAAACACCCTCAGTATTATGCTAAGCATGTGAGGAAGTCAACGCTGGAGAGACTTCTGTCCTTTGTCCAGGCGACCATCCCGGACGCAACAATGGAGATATTGCTCAAGAAAATTGGGGGCTTGAGGAATATGTATAAGAGGGAGCATAAGAAGATCCAGGAATCTATGAGATCAGGAGCATCAGCAGATGATGTTTATGTACCCAGGCTGTGGTACTACAATCAGCTACGTTTTCTTGATGACCAGACTGAAGCCAGGGCATCACTTTCAACCCTTCCCTCCACCCTTCCCTCCACCCTTCCCTCCACCCCAGCAGAGGCTGATGAGGAGCAAGCTGGGTCTTCCATTCCTGGATGAACCAGATATGACCATCTGGAGTCAGGTAAATTAGTTTAAACAATATTTACTGTACTAATATTAATGAGGTTAACTGGATGTTATAATTTTCTCACAGATTTTTGCACTCAAAATTGTGTAGACATATCAATTGACAGGAGTAGCTAAATATGTTTGGCACCTGCTAGAAAAAATTAGGGTGTCTGATTAGACTCTTTTCTTAAAGAGATGTATTCACATTAAATTTGCTAGTCATGAGAAATAAATTGTGTGTCATTGATGAACCCCAAAAAATATACTAAAACGATGTCCTTTTTTTATACACAGGATGAGTCCATCCAGGAGGAATGTGGGGAAAGTGGCAGGCAGGAGGAGACCGGGCCCATGGACAGCCTGGAGGAGGCCAGATTCCCCATCATCCTGGAGGAGGCTGGGCCCAGTGTCAGGCAGGAGTGGCTGGTCCCAGTGAGGTGGCTGGGCCAAGTGAGGTGGCTGGTCCCAGTGAGGTGGCTGGGCCCAGTAGGAGCATGACCCAATCCCAAGTGCCTCCCCTCCGCCTTCCCAAAAAAAGGGCCAGGAAGGGGGCCGTCACACAAGAGGCATCCCTGCGCCTCATGCAAGAGGCCACACGTTTTCTGAGGAGCCCCCCCGAAGCAGAAGAGGCCTATGGCTGCTACTTAGCCAGCAGGCTTCTACAAATGGACTGGGAGCAGCGTCTCATTTGCGAGCGCCTATTTGGGGAAACTATACAGAAGGGGCTGCAGGGCACGCTAACCCCGAAACACCCAACTACATGAGGCAGCCCCCCCTCCTCCTCCTCCTCCTCCTCCTCCTCCTCCTCCTCCTCCTCCTCCTCCTCCTCCTGCCACAACTGAAACACCACAGCCACAGCCTCCAAAGAAGGCTACAGGGAAGGCTGCAGGGAAGGGTGCAGGGCAGCGTGGAGGGAAGGCTGCAGGGAAGAGAAGAAAGTGATGACCTGGGTTCAGTCTGGTCTGACAGAAGACGCAGGCTGTTGTAGTACCACAGTCTGGGGACATCTATATCATCTGCTGGTGCTGTTGATCTCTGGGATTCTTGGACCAGATTGTGCTCCCTCTTATATGGACTCCTCAAGATCCCAATTTTCTGGTACACAGACTTTTTCCAGCGTTGACTTCCTCTTTTTTTTATTTTGACCATGAATAAATGGATCTTTTTTTGAGTTTAGCAAAAGATTTTATGTGTTTTCTTTTAAATCATTGATTTTACACACAATGTTAAATTATCAAGGGACAACAATCTCATTGAGTTTGCAAAAACACAACAAAAATACATTACTAATGTTAATAATGTTCGAGTGGTAAGTCTGGGAAAGAACAAAAATATACATAACCAAAAACGGTGCTTTGGGTTAACTTTATCTTAAAAATAAAAAATAATCACTAGAAAAAAAAAACAATGGGTTCTTTGTAGTAACTTTACAAACCTAAAAAATTAAAAAAAAAAAAAAATAAAAAAAAAAAAAAAAATAATAAAATACAAATGGGTTATTTGTGGTAACTTTACAAACCTAAAAAATATAAAAAAATAAAGTAACAAATAAAAAAAAAAAAAAAAAAATACAAATGGGTTATTTGTGGTAACTTTACAAAACTAAAAAATATAAAAAAATAAAGTAACAAATAAAACTAAAAAAAAAAAATACAAATGGGTTATTTGTGGTAACTTTACAAACACCAAAAAATGAAAATTAAAAATCTAGAGATAAACATATAAAAAAGTTCAACACCAATCATAAAATAAATATCTGGATAAAAATTACAAGAAAATATGATTCCACACAAAAAAAAAACAAAAAAAAAAAAAAAAAAGGTAAAAAGTATTATATTAGTATGGAAACATTGTTTTTAAAAAGCATACTATATCATTCATGAGATCAAAGAGAAAAAGAATCCAGAAATCAGTTTGGGAGAACTCTGAATATGAACAGCAAAACACCTTCGTTCTTTATAGAGCATTCGTAATGAAGAAAATAAAATGCGCTGCATTCAACGATCACAGATTTTGCAGCGTGATGAATGTGCTACCTACAATACGAACACTAGTTTTACTAGACCGAGTGCTTCCGTTTAGTTTTTGCTTATGAGCATGCGTCGTTTTTTTGTCCGTCCGACTAGCATACAGACGAGCGGACTTCGGGGTCCGTCGTAGGTACGAAGTAAAAGTTTTGAAGCATGTTTCAAATCTAAAGTACGTCGGATTTGAGGCTAAAAAAGTCAGTTGAAAGTCCGGAGAAGCCCACACACGATCGGATTACCAGCCAGCTTTAGTCCATCAGCGTCCGTTGGACTTTTGTAGACGAAAAGTAGGACCGTGTGTACGCGGCATAAGACTGGCCCTTCCGCCATTCTCCACAGCCCTGCACTCCAGTGAGCGTTGGAGAGGAAGAAAGCCTATGACTGACAGTCACAGCTCTCTGCTCAGAGGAGAGAACTGAGCGATCAGCATTGTTTGATCGCTCAGTTCTCAGTGCAGAGGCGGCAGATGCAGCATCAGATCAATGCCGCAGACACTTAGGTTAGCATAATTTTAAGGAAACACATACTTCTCTTTTAAACATGAATATGACATGTAAGCAGCTGTTCGAGACAGTATGAACATATTACCGTATTTATCGGCGTATAACACGCACTTTTTTCCCCTTAAAACCAGGGGAAAATCGCAGGTGCGTGTTATACGCCGATCCCCTGCGATCCCGACCTGTCACATTTTCAAAATCGCCGACCGCAATTTGAAAATGGCGCCGCCGGCGCCGAAATACACAGAGCCGGTCCTCGGCTCTTTCCGGCGGCTCTCGTTCACTTTCGGCTCCACTCGTAGTCCCGAGCGGAGCTATCCGAACCTACTCGGCTAGGTTCGGATAGCTCCGCTCGGGACTACGAGTGGAGCCGAAAGTGAACGAGAGCCGCCGGAAAGAGCCGAGGACCGGCTCTGTGTATTTCGGCGCCGGCGGCACCATTTTCAAATCGCGGTCGGCGATTTTGAAGCCCAGAATGGCAGGGATCACTGGGGCAAGGCTGCACTGGGGAAGTCTGCACTGACAAGGCTGCACTGGGGAAGTCTGCACTGACAAGGCTGCACTGACAAGGCTGCACTGACAAGGCTGCACTGGGGCAAGGCTGCACTGAGAAGGCTGCAATGATGGGCATTTAAATGTAAGTTTTTTTTTCCCTTCAACTTCCCTCCTAAATTGGGGTGCGTGTTATACGCCGGTGCGTGTTATACGCCGATAAATACGGTACTTAAAAAATTTCCAATGGTAAGGAAACACTTGACTATCAAAACTGGAGAAAATCCAGAACTCAAAACATAAGCCAAAACACAATGTACAAACTGAGAAGAACACAAACAAAAAAATTGAAAACAACAGCTGCAAGCATTACATAAAACAGAACAGTACTCCCCCCCCCCCCCCCCCATATACTATCTCTCAATTCAGTTTTGTCATTTAGATTCAAATATTTGTATCCTTAGCTAGGATTTTAGGCATGGATTGCTGTATCCAACTATTGTCAACTAAACAGTTTGTAAACCTCAGACATGAAATCATGAACAAAGCATATCCCTCTAAAGTATGTACCTGTCTCAATTAACAGCACTAGGTGTCATTTCTGTCTGCTGCTTTGTTCCTCTGCTATCAGCATAAGTCACTTCTGACAAGTTTTCCTGACACCATAAGAAAAACAGTGACAGGGAAGGGAGCTCCAGCACACCGCCTGTGATTGATAGTGTCAGCTTTGTTCGTGTGCTGTGTCCCTTCCCTCCAATCAAGTATCAGAACTTCAGTGTGTAACTTCAGCTTTCTGTCCCGTTTTCTGGCAGCTCAAACAAGCTTTATATGTTCTAGGACTTTGAATGGATATAGAGAAGAGAAGACTGCAGATAAACAGGTACAACTGGTGGAGGATTTGTTTAATCTCTGTGCAGGCTAGTCACATCACTGGGTGCATGTAAGGGTTTACAACCACCTTTTAAATTTTATATATATATATATATATATATATATATATATATATATATATATATATATATATATATATATATATATATATAAGAAAAAGAGAAGAAAAAAAAAAGGAGGCCAGGCAAGTACCATTTTTTTTTAAACAAAGACTCTACTGTGCTTCAACATAACAGACAAAATTCTGTGCAACATATCTGTATCTTTAACCACTTTCCGACCGTCTCATGCCGATATACGTCGGCAAAGTGGCACGGGTGCACAAAATCCCGTATGGGCACATCAGCCCTTTAAGAGCCTCCAGAGGGCGCGCACCACCGGAGGCACGTGCGCACGCCCACTGCACGTGGCCCATGGGCGTAATCCCCGCCGGCCATGCGCGAATGCGTGCACAAGCGCCAGTGTGTGTGTGTGTAAACACACACACCTGTGCTGTCAGGATTGGTGGAGAGGAGAGGAGACATGTCATTTGTTCCTAGTAAATAGGAACAACGATATGTCTCCTCTCTTACTCAGCCCTATCCCCATACAGTTAGAACACACTGAGGGAACACACATTTAACCCCTTGATCGCCCCCCAGTGTTAACCCCTTTCCTACCAGTGACATTTACACAGTAATCAGTGCATTTTTATAGCACTGATCGCTGTATAAATGTCAATGGTCCCAAAAATGTGGCAAAAGTGTCCGATCTGTGTGCCGCAATCCCGATAAAAATCGCAGATCGCCACCATTACTAGTAAAAAAAATAAAAATGCCATTAATCTTTCCCAAAGTTTGCAGACGCTATATCTTTTGCGCAAACCAATCAATATATGCTTAGTGCGATTTTTTTTATCAAGAATATGTTGAAGAATATATATTGGCCTAAACTGATGAAGAAATTTGTTTTTTTAAAAACATTTTTTGGGTATATTATAGCAAAAAAAAATTAAAAAAAAAATTTCAAAATTGTCACTTTTTTGTTTATAGCGCAAAAAATAAAAACTGCATAGGTTTAAGAAATACCACCAAAAGAAAGCTCTATTTGTGTGAAAAAAAAAGGACACAAATTTCATTCGGGTACAGCATCGCATGACTGCGCAATTACCAGTTAAAGTGCCAAATTGTAAAAAGTACTCTGGTCAGGAAGGGGGTAAAATCTTCTGGGGCTGAAGAGGTTAAAAGAAGCTTTCCAAAACGAACTAAATGCCTCATCAAGGAGCTGTATTTCATAACAAAAAGTGAAACTTCTATCATTTTTCCTTTCAACTAGGAGAGTGGAGTTCTTTTATTGCAACCCAGGAAAAGCTTTTGTTTCAGACCTACCCAGATGTGACAAAAAAAAAAAAAAAACCCCAAAAAATATTAAGGGTCTTTGTACACCAAATGTCATCAGTTACATGGAAAAACAAATCATTTTACATCTGTCTTCAGATCAGTATACATCCATTTTTCTTCCATATCGTCTCTTAACTAAACACCCAATAGATCTTATGAAAAATGCAAATAGAATAAAGATTAAACAAACACCTGACGTAAATGGACGACATCAGTTTATGTCTACAAAAATCAGAAAAGGACGCAAACCTTTTCATTTTTTTCTGCAGACATAAACAGACTCGAATGTAGACAGATGAACGTTTAAAGCCGCCCCCTCAAACATATATTGTGGTTCAGTCTGGAAAAACTGACTGATCGATCCACACTGAATGCCTGTGTGAAAGGGCCCTTAGAAGCAAGAGAACACTCGGGTTTTCAAACCGTGTTTAAAAAAAAAACCTATCACAAGAGAACGATGGGGGCTGCCACTGCTAACCGGCCCAGCATACAGGAGTCAAAATGGGGTCAGAAATTTTGATCTGTATACAAAGTTTTGCATAAAGTCTGACCTCTTTACTATATTTTTTTTTTAGTGTTTAACCACTTCAGTCCAGAAAGGTTTTACCCCCTTCACGACCAGGCCCTTTTTTGCAATACAGCACTGCGTTACTCTAACTGACAATTAGAGGTCGACCGATATGGGTTTTTCTCTGGCCGATATTTACAAATCGCGGTGGCCGATATGTGATGCCGATTTTTTTGGGCCGATATATTAGGCCGATTTTTTTTTTTTTTACCTTCATCTCATAAAATCTAACAGTTAGACCCCTTTCACACTGGGGCATTTTTCAGGCGCTTTTGGGCTAAAAATAGCACCTGTAAAGTGCCTGTCAAACGGCTCCCCTGCAGTCTCAGTGTGATATCCCGAGTGCTTTCACACTGAGGCGATGTGCTGGCAGGATGTTAAAAAAAAGTCCTGCAAGCAGCATCTTTGGAGCGGTGTATACCACCACTCCTGCCCATTGAAATGAATGCGCACCGCTGCCGAAGCGCCTGCAAAGCGTTTCGGCAGCGGCGCTTCAGGGGCGCATTTAACCCCTTCCTCGGCCGCTAGCTGGGTTATAAGCGCCCTGCTAGCAGCCGAATAGCGCTGCTAAAATGATGGTAAAGAGCCGCTAAAACTAGCAGCGTTTTACCGTCAACACATGCCCGCTCCAGTGTGAAAGCAACCTAAAGTGATATAGAAAATTTTTTACATTTAAACATTTATTAAACAAAACAAACCTCCAATCAGTTCACTTGTATGTAGTATTTAGATAAAAAAAATATAAAAAAACACCTCTCTTAAATATTAAATACACAAAAACAGGTCATCAAAACTTCTGGATGAAAAAAAATGGCCTAACTTTACTGCTTAGTTTTTTTTTAAATTTATTAGTGTATTTTCTTTTAAAAAATTGCATTTGAAAGACCGCTGCGCAAATACCGTGTGACATAAAATATTGCAACAACCGCTATTTTATTCCCTAGGGTCCCTGCTAAAAAAAATATATATAATGTTTGGGGGTTCTAAGTGATTTTCTAGCAGAAAATACAGGATTTTTACTTGTAAGCAACAAATGTCAGAAAAGATTTAGTCTTTAAATGGTTAAACTGAGAGCTTCTACACACAGAATTTAGTTCATTCAGAAGTGTAAACATTGTATCAATTCAGGTTCTTTTTATCAGATTTGGCAGGCTGCCCAGAGAGGGGAGAAGTCGCTTCACACAGGCAACTTGCACTGACTTCTATTACAGAAGTCTTTTGCAAGTCGCGCTGAAGCTATATCGGCTTTTTTTATCAGCACAATCGGCCGATGCCGACTAAGTAAAAAACACCAAATATCGGCCGATATATCGGTCGACCTCTACTGACAATTGCACGGTCGTTTGACGCTGTACCCAAATAAAATTGATGTCCTTTTATCCCACAAATAGAGCTTTCTTTTGGTGGTTTTTGATCACCTCTGCGGTTTTTATTTTTATTCCATTCGGGCGTCTGCCCCATCCAAGATGCCCGCTGGGCGTCCCCGCAGCGTCACTTCAGCCGGAAAGACGTCATCGGCCGGACCGGAAATGGCCTCAGCACGCCGCTCTCGGCTTCCTCAGACGATCAGGAAGCCACGGCTGACCACTCAGAAGGTGAGTGCACTGCACCACATACACAAGGACAGGGTTTAGCCTTCTACCATGGCTGCCCTCGGGACTAGGAGGCTAAACCCTGGTAGAGACATCCCCAAAAAGACTGTAGCTGTAATTGCAGGGAAAGTTGGTTCTATAAAGTATTGACTGAATACAAATGCCCCCCCACACTTTTCACATATGTAATTCGTAAAAAATTTCGAAAACCATTTATAATTTTCCTTCCACTTCACAATTATGTGCCACTATGTGTTGATCAATCACATAAAATCCCAATAAAATACATTTAAATTTTTTGGTTGTAACATGACAAGATGTGTACAATTTCAAGGGGTGTGAATATTTTTCAAGGCACTGTATTTTTGGTAACAAAAAAAAAAAAAAAAAAATCCCAATAAGTGAATATTGATTGGTTTGCGCAAAAGTTATAGCATCTACAAATGATGGGATATTTAATTTTTTTACTAGTAATGGCGGCGATCATCAATTTTTAGTGGGATTGCGGCGGACCTAACACTTTTTTGGGGACCAGTGACACTAATACAGTGATCAGTGCCAAAAATATGCACTGTGACGGTACTAATGACACTGGCAGGGAAGGGGTTAACACCAGGGGCGATCAAAGGGTTAAGTGTGTCCCTAGAGGGTGCTTACTGTATGGGGATTGTTCTGACGGGGAGAACAGCAGGAACACAAGATCTCCTCTGTCAGAATAGCAATCTGCCTTGTTTACATAGGCGGATCACTGTTCTGCCTCTCTGGGGAATGACCGCAGGTGGCCGGTAGACATTGCATCCATCGGACCTGCTGATTGGCTCCCCATCTAGCCAATCAGCACGCGCGCCCCCCAGAGGTTACTGCACGAAGCGGCGTACAGGTGCCTAGTTTCGTGCAGCCGAGCTGCCTTGCCACAGTAAATGTGTGGAAGGCGGTCCGGAAGTGGTTAAACCAAGAAGTAGATTGGTTACCATTTGATTAACAAACCCTAATTAAAACAATAGTATTCTCCATTTTTTTCTTATGACAGATTTCCTTTAAATTTGAACAGCTGCCAAAAATGTAGGTTACAAATTGAGTAGAGCAGGGATAGAGTCTCAGTCATGTTTTTGTTGGTGTTCATACCACCATTAATGAGACAAAGACATGTGGGGATTCCATTCAGGACATGACTAATAGAAATAACTTTTTCTGTCCCTACTGGGGATGATTCCCCTAACCCTCCTATTTGGAGACAGATGTCACTGGGACAGGAAAGAGAAAGGAGAAATCTCCTCATCAGGTTTTCGTAAAAAAAATTAATAAATAAATAATAATACGGTGGTCCTAATGCCCCCTCTCTCTATCCGAAAGAAAATCTGGCTTGGGTGTCACAAATACATTTCCTTAACTGATAAATATAGTTCAGGACCCACAAAATAAAAACACATTAGTCTGATTCAATAACCATCTTCTACTTTACTCCATCAGGTACTCATTGCACACAGCTTTAAATAGTTTAAATAATATATTAATTTATAAAATAACAGTAAAAAGCATCTGAGAACTCTGCCTGAGAAGGTAGGTCTGCAAAGTAAGTTTATTGCCCCATTTATTTATTTTTTGTTTAAAATGGAGAATTAAAAAAAAAAAAAAAAAAAAAAAAAATCCTCCTTTAAAAATTTTCTATCGCAATAAACCATAAATGAGAGTTGTGAAATCCCTTTGTTGAGCATGAAATGTAAAGTAGAGAAACTTGTAGAAAATATTTTTTTCCCATTCCAGGAAAACCTGACTAAAGGCAGACAAACATTGTTCATTTTTGGTATTGAAAATATTCTCTTTGACCGTTTCATACATTTAGAAGGTTTTCTGGTTTAGGGTATCCAAAAAGAACAAAGTCTGGTTCATATAGTTTGTAGAGCTTTTGTCTCCATTCAAGAGGGATTTTGGAGAACCAGTCCTCCTCCCAGCTACTAGCAGTTCTGTTCCGATAACTGGGAGGAAACTGGAAGAGGGAGTCTAGGTTTAACTGCTGTAAAAGTTGAGATGCATCTTCATCAAGAGTCTCCAACTTGCCTATGAAATCATAATCAATCTGGCATGGATGACAAAGGCGGTAAATTTGGCGCCAGTGTTCGTTGAAAGGCTGCTGTTCTTCAGTTCGGGGATCTAAAAGATACTGAATAAACTGAGAGAAAGATGGTTTGGCTCCTGAAGAAAAGGCCTCTCCTGCATTAGTGGGAACACTGGATCGGTTGGAGAAGCGGGTTAAGATGGGTATAGCGAAACTTCGGTAGAAGTCTTCATTTTCAAGCTCAAACTTACTGCGAAAGGCAGAGATAAGACGAACGAACGGATCTCGTACAAAGATAAATTTGGTGTATTTTTTCAATTTGATCTTCATCATGTGCCTAGAGAACTTCCCATACCTTCGCCAGAACTTGTTAAAAGTTAGATGACTACTGCTATTGTGGACATCCTCCCGGGGAATAAGTAGGGGGTCTTGGTAGGGAACACCCTTTCTGTCCAAGAGACTCTCACTCAAGACAATCATTACCCGCTTCCAGTTGGTACAGGCTACTTTTGGAACGTAGCAATAAATAACACCGTGTCGATCATCCACGATTAGGTGATCCAATTCCTTGTTGGGAATGTCATCAAACTCCCGATTCTTCGTCGGGTAATTGAAGCTCGAATTGCCACATAACGTGTGCAAAATTAATTTTCTCTCCTGCTGCACCCGTTCCTGATCCTGCACAGCCTCCTCAAGTTTTGTTTTAGAAGACCAGTCATAGCCCCTAACATTTTCCTCCAAGCTATTTGGCCCTTTCAAGGTCTCTTTTTCACCCTTGGCGCTTTGAAAATCATCCTTTGTGGTTGCAAAATTAAGAAAGCCATCCAAAAACCTGTCAATGTCAGAGGCATGTTCATTTTCTGTGGTTGGAGAGGTTGTTGTATGCTCCCCACCTGAGTGTGCAGGGAAGGATTTGGAGAAGGAAGTGTGAAGATTAAAATTGGCTGTTCCAACATTGTCCCAGTAAACGATGATGAAAAGGATCATAAAAACTGAACCCAGTACCACCACCAAGCAAAACAGGCGTGATTTAGTCATTATTGTGCAAAAGGTTTGTCGAACGTCTTGTCACAATGCTTTCACAACGCGGTTCCCCATTCTGAGTCTGACGGAATCAACCTGGAAAACATGAATTCATGTTATCTCTATTGGCAATGATAATGTAACAAATCACACATTGCAAATGCAATAAAACAGAAAGTAAACGGTTTTTGAATGCATATTCAAAACTATACATTTTCCCTTAGCCAGCTTACTAAAAATATTTTTTTTTTCTGGAAAAATTGTTTGAAAAGGCAAAACAAAAAAAAACAAAAAAAAAACAAAAACATGTCATACTTACCTGTCCTTTAAAATCCCCATCTCCCATAATCTCCCCCTCGGGAGTTACATAGGAAATACCCTTTTTATAGGAGTACCAATACTTTTCCTCAAGTACTCATCAACACCAATTATCGATACCTATTCCCCCCCCCCCCCCGCGCTGCAATTTGAACCCATACAAAATGAATGGGCTCAAATCGCACTGCAAAAAAATTCACATTTGATTTGAACAGAAATGCGGTACGATTCTTGTCGGAATCACATGCGGTTTCCCCTACCGCTCCTGTGTGAACCCAGGCTGAAGTCACTATGACAAGCCTGGGTTGTCACAGAAGCGGTGCAGGAAACCGCATGTCTTTCAGACAGGAATCGCACCACATTCTCGATCAAATCACATGCGATTTTTGCAGTGCAATTTGAGCCCATTCATTTTATATGGGCTCAAATCGCAGTGCACGTAAAAGTCATTGGTTTTAGGTATTGGAGCATTTGAACGAGTACAAGTACTTGTGCAAATACTTAGTACTGACACTGGTACAATCTAACTGCTGAAGTAATAAGAACCAAACGTGGTTTATCTAGCTTCAAATTCCCGTGTTATTGCAAAAGCACCCAAAACTACAATAGCCATAATTGTAAACAGGACACACTATAAAAACCTTTACAGCTCTTAAAGAGGAAGTAAACTCTGATGGGTTTTACTTCCTTTTTATTTCCCTGCAAAGGTAAAGCATAATGGGCTACTGTGCATCGCATAGTAGCCCATTATGTGCCACTTACCTGAACCCGAAGCCTGCGATGTCACTGCTGTCCCCACTAGCAGCGAGCGTCCATCTTCACCCCTCTTCCTTCCGAGGCTGCGAACTCCAGCTCTGTGACTGGCCGGAGTCGCGTGACGTCACTCCCGCGCATGCGTGCTGGAGCCGCCAGTCATGGCATGACCTCCTTTAGAAACGGCACGATCTGCCCTTTCTAAAGTGCGCATGCGCAGTAGACATCGGCGCACGGCTTTATTGTACATATCTTCAAAACCGTGGAGGTTTAGGAGATATTTACAAATGCAAAAAAGAAGAAGAAATCCTACAAGCCAAAATGAACCTGGTGCTAAAAGTAAGCACTACACAGCCGCATACATGAATCACGCCTTGTAATGCGTCTGAAATATGAATTAAATAAAATATGATGCGCTAGAGTGTGCTAACCGTGCCCTAATCCCAGCACATAGAGATACAGCACATATACAACAGAGTGTAGAGATATCTAACCCCAATATGTGCTATATCTCACAAGGTAAACAAACATAATGTGCATAAATAAACTGTGCAATGGGCATATGAAATAATAATGGTAATATGAATAAATAAATATGCTCCAAAATAAATGAGTGCAAAACAGATGCTAAAAGGTGCAATAGACAAATAAAGTAATAGTGATAAAGGTAATTATTGTTACTTCATAAATAATTCATATATGCAAACAAATGCTGAAAAGTGACATGTGCCAGCCAAAAAGTGCAAAGTGTCACACAATACATATACTGTATATACTCGAGTATAAGTCGAGGCCCTAATTTACCACAAAAAAATGGGAAAAACTTATTGACCCGAGTATAAGACGAGGGTGAGAAATGCACAGCTACTGTAAGTGGAAAAGAGGGTCAACAATGCCCATTTGCAGCCTTACTGTGCCCATTTGCATGCCTCACTGTGCCCATTTGCAGCCATAGGTCCCCTGAACTTCAAACTCAGTAGTTAAGGGTTCCTAGATGCCCCCTAGCTGCAGCCAAAATTTGGGGTCTCTAAACCCAATGGGTCCCAAAATGACATTGCTGCAGATGGACACAGTTGACTGAATTTGGGGCAACTTAGTGCCAAGAACCCCAAATTTGGTGTGCAAACCCAGTGGAAATAGCACCATAAAATATCCAAAGCTGGGGTTTCTAGCACCAAGTAGACCCGAGATACAGGGCCCCAAAAATCGGTTTAGAAAATGTCAAGCACTTTTCTGTAGCAGAGAATGACATTTTCCAAACCGGTTTTGGGGCCCCGTATCTCGGGGCCACTTGGTGCTAGGAACTCCATCTTTGGATATGTTATGGTACCAGTTCCACTGGGTTTGCACACCAAATATGGGGTTCCTAGCACTAAGTGGCCCTGAGATACAGGGCCCCAAACTCGGTTCGGAAAATGAAATTTTTTGCTGCAGAAAAGTGCTTGACTCGAGTAGAAGTCGAGGGGGGCACTTTCAGCACAAAAAAAAATGTACTGAAAAACTCGACTTATACTCGAGTATATACGGTACTTAATCGTCCATCATGAACTAGACATATATTGAACACAAAAGTCCTTAATGAAAGTGATGACAGCTGTGCTTCAGTGATGATGTATTCAAAACGTGCTGCAATTCCATGTGCCACAGATCATGCGATGGTGAAACAAAAGGTGACCCCCCCAAGGTAAAGCGCTCACCTTAGGGGATGTGACTAAGTCGCTAGACAGAGTCAGGAAACGCTTTTGAGCCACCCAGGGCTCAGTATGGATCACAGGAAAATAGGCTCCAGCATAAGCTCAAACCATAAGAAAAAAGAGAAAGGAACCATATGGTGTGATAACGTTTAAAATATTTTATTACAAGGTCAGATAAAAAAACTCTGCCCCAAGAGGGGGTACTCACATTTTGAGGGTGCATCAGTGCACCACTCAGAAGAGGCATATAACCTGGATATAACAGTGAGGTAATGGATGTAACAGTGAGGTTATGGAGACCGTCCCAGCACAGATAGCTGCTGCTGCCTAACACTCCGCCCTGGCCCCTCCCCTACGCGTCTTCGACACAGGGCATACTTATCATCAGGGGGAATGTGATTCATTCAATTCAGATATTTCCAGCATGAAAAGCAAATATGTAGATGCGGCGCTGAAAATACTATGACAAAAAAAACACAAATTGTGAAATTGTGTCAAATGTTCAGATGTGGTGAAAACTTCATGGAAAAAAGAAAACTAAAACAGTGTCCCATAAATGAATGTGTGGTATTATATTAAGGGTTAAATATATCATAGGTAGTGGATAATAAATTATCAATTCATATATCCAGTAATCTACCTGATGATTATCAATCCACAAACATAAATCAGGTATTATAAATCAATATAAATTATTAAATGAAATAAAATAGCCAGTGTCCATAGAGCAGAATCAACAAGTGTCCAAAGACCTCATATAAAGTGATGATTACAACCCAACCAAGAAGTGATGTACATATGAATATATAGCTTCTTGAGAGTTCCAGTATATTAAAAAGGCATCCATGCAAGTGTAACAGAAAGGTTTGTAAAGAAGATCCCAGTCGCCAAGGAATGGTGTTCACCCAATGTGAGTAAGTGATCTCCTTACCAGATACAAAGACCGCTGCGGCGGTCACACCAAACACAGGGATTAAAGTCTCCCAAAACTCAAAGGTATATATCTCCAGCCTCTTGATCCTTAATGCTCGGAAACATAAGCGAGAAATATGCCCATTGTGCAGTATATAAAAATTTATTGAATAAATCAAATAAAATTGCACTTACGACATAGTATGGAATGATATGCAGAGTATCAGTACAAAATATGGCGGTGTCTCCTCGGGCTTCCTCTGCCTGCTGCTCGCTGTAACATCGATCTCCGTAGAGGAAAAACATGATGACGTCAGAAACACAGGCCCGCCCTACGCGTTTCGTCACTACAGGACGTCTACGGGTGATTGGCTGCAGCAGCCTTAATATAGGCTTACCTGTAGGTAAAAGTGGTTGTACAGGGTGTACAACCACTTTAAACTTTACAATTAAATTAAACTGAATGCTCTAAAATTAATTTTTCTTACCTCTGGTGTGTGGCATGCATAGTGTGTGAAGGCTCAATGAGGCTGGAGTGCACTGCTATGCCTATGCCGATTTTTTTGCTTAGAATTTAACTTAAAACCAAATGTCAGAAAAAGTTTTAGTGTTTAAGTGGTTAAACTATACCATTGACAAATTGTTACAATGTTTATACTAAAAGTGGTGTTCCCCCCTAAAAAAGAAAAATGCATGACTGTGTCTAAAAAAAAAATAAAAAATAAAAATTCCAAATGTTTTTTTTAAACTTACCTCTAAATGCCTGTTGCTAGGGGGTCCCTTGTAGTCTGCCTCTTTCAGTGCCTGGGCTGGTGACATCACTTCCCCCTCGGCACAGGAAGGACTCGGCTCTGCTCCCTCCCTCCTGTCAATCATCTGGGACCCATTACAGGTCCCAGGTGACTGAGCGGCCAATCATGGCGCGCGGCGGCGCTCGCGCATGCGCAGTGGGTGCCAGGCTGTGAAGCCACAGTGCGGCGCCCACAGTTGCAATGCCGGCGCCGCTGAACGGAGGGGGAGACAAGCGGGGCTTCGATCCCCCGCATCGCTGGACCCTGGGACAGGTAAGTGTCCAATTAAAAGTCAGCAGCTGCAGTATTTGTAGCTACTGACTTTTAACTTTTTTTTTTTTTAATGGGCCCTCCTCTTTAAGTTCAACTGATAAAGAATGTGTTGATTCTTGGCAGACTGCCGGTTTTTCTCTTTCTTTCTTTTGATGGCTGTGGCTTCAGAAGAAGCAGAGAGAATTAGTCAAGATCGCGATAACGATTCTTGACGATTAATCACGATAACGATTCTTGATGATTAATTGTGCAGCTCTAAATAGTACATGTGAATTTTTATTGGGTTTAGAGCTCTTTCACAATTAATGAGCAGCCTTAGCATTTTGAGTTTGGTGGAGAACCACTTCATACCTGTATACCATCCATTAGGCTACCACAAATTCTAATAGTGAATCCATATGGTCACTGGTGGACTTATTTAACGTTTTCAGTTTATTTGTAAAAAAGCCCTGTACATATTGTATTAAAAAGTGGAAAGTGATTTAAACTATCGAATTTAAAAACAGCATTGGTAAAAAAATGTTTTACTGTTGGCCACCATCAATCATGTGTAAATGAACCTCAGACTGCTGATTTTTCCCCTCTAGAAGTAATATTTGAAGTGAAAGAGGAGAATTTCCATGCACAGACTAAATGAGAACAGCTGAACAGGCTGAAACTCCAGCAATTTTGTGGATATGGCTGAAACTGTTGTTTACTCAGAATAAACTGGCTATGTTGAAGAAGGCACTGAACCCAGGGAAGAAATAGGAGATCTGTCCACGTGTCACAGATAAAAACTATCCATAAAGCTGCTCTCTCTTTTTTAAAATGACCCCGAGAACTGACATTTTTCCTTGCAAAAAGTACTACAGTACTATCATCTGCTTAAAGTGTATGTATCCACCCAAACATGAGGAGGAATTCCCATCTTAGACACGTCACCAGAACATTTGTCCACACTCGGAGATGTCTCCTCATCCCCCTGCTCTCATGTCTTTAAAATTTTAGATTTTCCCCTAACTTTGTCCCTGTAACAAAGGTCACATTGACCAATAGAGGGATCAATCTCTCCACCGAGGACACAGACTGCAATATAGCAAAACATCTAATCCTTCCTTATGCCGCGTACACACGGTCGGACTTTTCGTCTACAAAAGTCCGACGGACGCCGACGGACTAAAGCTGGCTGACAATCCGATCGTGTGTGGGCTTCCCCGGACTTTCAGCGGACTTTTTCAGCTGCAAATCTGACGGACTTTAGATTTGAAACATGCTTCAAATCTTTATGCCGTAACTACGCCGGACCCAGAAATCCGCTCGTCTGTGTGCTAGTCCGACGGACAAAAACCCACGCTAGGGCAGCTATTGGCTACTGGCTATCAACTTCCTTATTTTAGTCCGGTGTACGTCATCACGTACGAATCCGTCGGACTTTTGTGTGATCGTATGCAGGCAAGTCCGTTCGTAAGAAAGTCTGCCGCAAGTCCGCCAAAAGTCTGACAAAAGTCCGTCGAAAGTCCGTCGGACAGGCTGTCTGACTTTTGTAGCCGAAAAGTCCGACCGTGTGTACGCGGCATTACTCTATCATGAACTGTTTGTTTTTTTGTTTTTAAAGAGATCAAGTTATAACTCAGGTTATGCAAGAATCAACGTTTATGGAACCCTGCCATAAGATAAACAAAGCACACCTTTTCTGGCTTGTCCAGAATATGCTAGTTGACCCATTATCCAAGCCACTTTGCTTTATTAAATTTTAGCCAAAGACCTAGAATATAAATAAGAAGAGGAAAAGAAGAGGAAAAGAAGAGGAAAAGAAGAGGAAAAGAAGAAAAAAGGAAAAGAAGAAAAAAGGATGAAGAAGAAAAAAGGATGAAGAAGAAAAAGAAGAGGAAAAGAAGAAAAAAGGATGAAGAAGAAAAAAAAAGGATGAAGAAGAAAAAGGATGAAGAAGAAAAAAGGATGAAGAAGAAAAAGGATGAAGAAGAAAAAGGATGAAGAAGAAAAAGGATGAAGAAGAAAAAGGATGAAGAAGAAAAAAGGACAAAGAAGAATGGCAAATGACTCGGGTGTTTCAGATTTTCAGATTTGCGTGCTTAGTCCTCATGAGCAGGATGACACTTCAGGTGTGTTGGGACCCTAGTCCAAACCCGCCTGAGCTATCATTGCAAGCCGCCAATTACAAGCATCCAAGGCATTGACTGTTTCACAATCACATTGTGTAATTATATATTTATTAGAATAAATATGATGTTCCGTGCTAAGATGGTGCAATAGCTGCTGCTAAACCAACAAGTGTGGGATCAGTGGAGAGTTATAAACGAAAAAGGCGGTGAAGTGGTGCTGCTTGATACTAGTTGAATAGATAAATGGTGTATTATTACTTTAAGTGGCAAGGACACACTTATGCCCTGTACACACGATAGGATTTTCCGATGGAAAATGTGTGATGGGACCTTGTTGTCGGAAATTCTGACCGTGTGTAGGCTCCATCACACATTTTCCATAGGAATTTCTGACACACAAAGTTTGAGAGCTTGCTATAAAATTTTCCGACAACAAAATCCATTGTCGGAAATTCCGATCGTGTGTACACAAATCCGACGCACAAAGTGCCACGCATGCTCAGAATAAATTAAGAGACGAAAGCTATTGGCTACTGCCCCGTTTATAGTCCTGACGTACGCGTTTTACGTCACCACATTCAGAACAACTTTGTGCCACCGTGTGCATGCAAGACAAGTTTGACCAACAGCTGTCGGAAAAAATCTATGGATTTTGTTGTCGGAATGTCCGATCAATGTCCGACCGTGTGTACAGGGCATAATGTGAAAGTGTGTGAAGTGTGCAGACACAATTCTGCTGTCTATTAACATCAATTACTGACATAAGTATAAATAAAGTGCTCAAGTGCTAATAGTATAAATCAACAAAATAATGTAAATTTCTTGAAAAATATTCAATATATAAACAAACGAATATATCAGCAAGGAATCATAGTTCATAATTTCACATAAGTGATCATCTTCAAAAAAGTGGCTGGTGCTTGAGTAAATACTTTTGATAAATTACAAAAATCGGGGTGAAGGGGTGAAAAGCCTCACAATCGAGTCAGCTCTTTATCCGGTGTTCCCTCCTTGTCATCCACGGTCATTGGGTGCGATCACATATGAATAGGTAAAGAAAGAGGACATCTCATTATGTAAATCTGCCGCTACTGATGACGCCTGCATGACGAAACGTGTAGGGAGGAGCTTACAGCGTCACTTCCATTTTGGAGTTCCTAGACTCCAAAACGCAAGGCGTCCCAGACAAATCATTATACAGCTGTATATTGTTTCGCAGCACTATTGAAAGGGCTTTTTATTAACCTTTTACTTAATAAACTTGACCATATGAATGGGATGTCCTCTTTCTTTACCCATTCATATGTGATCGCACCCAATGACCGTGGATGATGAGGAGGGAACACGGGATAAAATAGCGGAGTCCATTGTGAGGCTTTTCACCCCTGCAGGAGTTACATCTTTTTGGTGAGTGCAGACCTGACGGGGGAGGACGTGTGAAGATTTACCGATTTTTATTTATTACAAGTATTCACTCAAGCACCAGCCACTTTTCAAGATGATCACTTATGTGAAATTATGAACTACGATTCCTTGCTGATATATTTGTTTGTTTATATATTGTATATTTTTCAAGAAACGGACATTATTTTGCTGATTTATACTATTAGCACTTGAGCACTTTGTTTATACTTATGTCAGTAATTGATAATAGACAGTAGAATTGTGTCTGCACACTTACACATTAGTGTGTCCTTGCCACCTAAAGTGATATTACACCATTTAGCTATTCAATTTATTTTTTTTCTTATACAATATTAAGCAGTGCCACTTCGCCCCCTTGTTCCTTTATAACATATATATATGCAGGGCCGCTGATAGGGCAGTACAACCAGCCCTGTTGTGCGGGGCCCAACCAGCAGGGGGGGGGCCGAGCAGATTTCTAGTTAAAAAAACAAATTAGCTAAATAACTTTATTAACCTGCACCTACTTGATTGGCAAGGTATATAGTACCTTCCTGGGCCCCATCGGGTTAATAGAGGGCCCAGGAGGTGAGAGAAGAAGAGGAGGGACTTTTTCTCCATTTTCGGGTGGAGGCATACAATCCCTTCTCTGCATCAGTGTACCTTGTTCTCACTGTATGCTTTCCTCGACGGATGGATTCAATTGTAATGCGGCTCCCTTCCCTCAGTAAGTGCAGCCTGAAGTAGAGACTGAAAGAAAGAGTAATCCCAATATCGGACCACAGGCAAGCAATCGCCCTACACACACACACAGTGACATCACACAGGCTGAGGCTCAGTCCCCTGACTCCCCATTGTGTGCTCATGGTCATTATCATTATGATGATCAAAGCACAGCAGGTTCTCTATGGCTCTGTCACTGTAACATGCTGTGTGGTGCTGACTTTGTTAATATATGGCTGTACTATGTGTTACAGACTATAACACAGCACAGCCATAAGAAAGTCAGCACCGATCAGCATGTTACACTGACAGAGCCATAGAGAACCTGCTGTGCTCTGATCATCATAATGATAATGACCATGAGCACACTATGAGAAGGGACAGGAAAAAACACACAGCCAAGCTGCATCGTTACCACCCCCCAAACCACTCTACTTTGAGAATTTTTCACCCAAGCTCTGCAATCAGGTCCACCTGTCAGTTTTTCCTGTGGACCAGTGGGTACAGTAGCTGCGTATGATGGCACAGTGGCTGCAATTGATGGGCACAGTAGCTGTGTTTGATGAGCACAGTGGCTGCAATTGATGGCACAGTAGCTGTGTTTGATGGGCATAGTAGCTGTGTTTGATGGCACAGTGGCAGCAATTGATGGGTTTTTTTTCTGAATTTTTCAGTTTGTTTGCGCCCCCCCAAAAATTTTGAGCACCAGCCGCCACTGATGTGGACCTGATTGAAAGCTCCATGTAGGTATACAGGAGTCCAGAATATGAATTGACTTGTGGGCATTCAGGTAAAAAAATAAAAAATAAATGGAAAAGAACATCCTTTTCTATTTTTCCAGACCCAAATGTGACAGATCAGAGGTAGCCTGATGTAAATGGACACAAGTCTGTGGTGTATGCGGACACAAACTGAATGGGCACAGATGTCATAACACTGACATCTCTCCCATTCAGATCCAGTTATGATTGGTGGGGTGCTGTAAAGCTTCCTGGTGGTAAAGCCAAGGTGGGTTTAGACTACGGTCCGAACACGCCTGAGCTCATCCCAGCTAATTAGTTGTTGTCAAAAAAGTTCTAAAATAAGACATCTCTGCTGCTTTATGGATGGTGTAAAAAGTTTAGAATAATAATGGTTATTAAAAAGGTTCACCTTTTGGAACATGTTACATGTTTCAGCTCCTGCCACCATTCCCCCAGATTTTGTGACAGCATGGGGTCAGGGGCGGAGCCAGGGGTGGGGTTGTGGGCGGGACCAAGGGGCCCTGTCAGGTACGCTGTACGGGGCCCCATGATTTCTAACAGCGGCCCTGTATATATGTATGGCTGTGGGGCAGAGAATGCCTTGAGTGGTCATGAATGACCGTGTGCAGTGACAGCTTCCCAGCAGGATAAGTCGGGTGGGTTCAGATTAGGACCCCAACACACCTGAGCTCATCAATGAGTACCCAGGCAAACAAAAAGTAGTTTAAGGAGGTTGGCAATAATGTGTTTAGTCTTATTAAGGCTTTTACCTCCCCTATCTCCATAGCTTTACTTAATTTTGTCTGAGCCTGACACTTTAGCTTCAGAAGCAAGCTGAAGACTAAGAGCCCTTTCACACCGAGCCGCCCATAGCGTCAGCGGTAAAACGTCGGATTATTGGCGCATTTCGGCCGCTAGCGGGGTCCTTTTACCCCCCGCTAGCGGCCGAGAAAGGGTTAAAACCGCCCGCAATAGCAGCGTTTTGCCGGCGGTATCCCAGCGCTGCCCCATTGATTTCAATGGGGAGCAGCGGTGGAGAAGCGGTAAACACACCGCTCCTTCACTGCTCCAAAGAAGCTGCTGACAGGACTTTTCCTGACGTCCTGCCAGCGCAGCGCTCCGGTGTGAAAGCCCTCGGGCTTTCACACTGAAGACAATGCTGCAGCTGTTCGAGGGCGGATTGCAGGCGCTATTTTTAACGCTATAGCGCCTGCAAAACGCCCTCGGTGTGAAAGGGGTCTAAATGTTGGCCATAGATGGAGCGATTTTCTTTCCTGCAACCACAAGTTGCAGAAGAGAGAAAAGAATCGCTCAAGTCCCCAATCAACACAATCACTGTTTACAGGGAAATCCTACCCATGGAGCTGTCCTCGCCGGGTGAACTCCGATTACTGCTAGGGACTATAACAGCGGCTAGCAATAAATCGCATTTAAAATCCAACAGGTTCACACCATGTATGGGCAGGCTGAATGGACCCAAGTTGATCGATCAATGTGGGTCCATTCAGCCTACCCATACATGGTTCAAATCTCAACGGTCCCTGCTGAATCGACCAAGATTCAAACAAACAGTCTATGGCCGGCTTAATGAACTCTCTCCTGCTGAGCTATTGTGTTCTCCTGGCAGGGTTGGCCCACCCTTTGCAGCTATAACAGCTTAAGGACTGACCTGCACAGAGTCCTGACAAGTTCCTCCACCCCAAACCCACTCATCATTGTCTTTATGGACCTTGCTTTGCTCAGCCTGCCTATACATAGAATGAGTCCCTACAATGAACAGTAGTTGCCAGCATCAAATGGCTTACCTCTGCTATCTAAAAATGCTAGTTACCTGCCTGTTGCTGACCATGTAAGTTTTAATGCTTCTGGAAAGGGTTTCTAAAAACATTACAGAACATTTGCCCTATACACAATTTAAATTGGTGAACGTTAAAAACGTTAAACTCCTCTACAATTTGGCTGCATCTATTTGACCAGACGGGATGGATTTCCTAGGGCAATCATTGTTTTTTCCCAGGTCCAGCATCCACCATGCTCCCCTCCTCAATATGAAAGTCTACCTGATATTAGCTTGTATGTTGGCAGAACATGCCGAGCAGAACATCTCTTTTGTTTGAAATGCTGTTTGGTGGCCAAGTCAAACACGTACTGTTTGTACCTGTCTAATGTCTATAAGCAGCTTTATAGAAGAATACCACTTTTTTTTTTTTTTTTTTTTTTTTATCGTCTGGATTTTTCACAAGCTTATCTTGACAAACAGAAAACAAAACACATACTGTATTCAGCATTTCTGCTAGCAGTGCAATGATACCACTTTCTTTACTTTACCTTGGGATACCTTTGTAATAAGATTTGTTGCCCTGGACACAATCTTTATGCCCCCTGACTTGTGCCAGGAGAGCTTGTGATGTTGCACTGACCTAAGTGATCTCCTCTTCCACCCAACAGCCAGGGCAGAGGGAATGTCACAGTATGAGGGCCATTTACACCAGCAGTGCTTGAACACGCTTGGCATGAACCTATGTTAAAGAGACCTTGTAACCAGACCAGACCATTCATTTTAACAAAATTCCTCCCATAACTCCCTTGAGTAGACACCCAACAGCAGTCCCAGAGCTTTTAGATGACACCATCGTAAATGTGATGTCAGCAGCCCCAGAAGATGCAGAGCTCTGGCCCTCTAGAGCAGCCTTTCTTAAACAGGGTTTCTCCAGAGGTTACTAGGGGTTCCTTGAGCAAATTCTGCTGCTTAGATAAGTAATCACTGACAACATTGATCTTCTTGGCTATCTGTAAGAGGGCATTATTCCCAATGACCACACATGTAAAGACCATGTTGTCCAGTGACCATTGCACTAATGTAGATAGAGTAATTATTAGCAGGGGTTCCCCGAGACCAGAAAGTCTACAGCTATAAACCCCAATAGACCAAACAAATTGCTACATTTCTGCTATGGGCCAGTTTAATAACCCATTATAAAGATAAAGTAATACAGATACCAGGGAGGTATGCTCTAAGCCGGGGGTCTCCAAACTTTTTAAACAAAGCACCAGTTTCCTTTAGGCTGGCCAGTGGAAGTAGAAAACTTTTCCACTGTCAGTTAAGTCAACAGTGCCCCATCGCTGGTCGCCAGCGGGAGGAATAGTGCCCCATCTCTGGGCGCCAGCGGGAGGAATAGTGCCCCATCTCTGGGCGCCAGCGGGAGGAATAGTGCCCCATTGCTGGGCGCCAGCGGGAGGAATAGTGCCCCATCTCTAGGCGCCAGCGGAAGGAATAGTGCCCCATCTCTGGGCACCAGCGGGAGGAATAGTGCCCCATCGTTGGGTGCCAGTGGGAGGAATAGTGCCACAAAGGGCAGATAAAGGCAAGCAAAGGGCAGCAGTTTAGAGACCACTGCTGTACACTTTGAGCACACAGGCAACTTTTGCTACAGAGATCATTGCCTATGATCACCACGCTAATACATAAATTGTTAGCACTTGCTACACATAGGTAACAATGAAGTGTAGATTAATCATCATTAGTAGCACAATGCTCCAAATTTGGGCGATAGATTGCCTCTACATGCTACACTGTATAGGTGCAGATCTGCAGCATTTACTAAAGGTCAGGAGAGGGGCAACCTGAGACAATGGCCACTGTAGCAAAAATTACCCATGTGCTCCCATCTTAATTTTTCCATAGACTATGATGAGCGGTGAAAACACTTGAATACGCTAGGAAAAAAAAAAAAATTAAGACTTGAGCCACATCCCTTGGCCAAGCATAGAGTCCCAGTTGAAAACAATGCAGTGTCCAAGAACTCTGTACTGGACCAAGCAGCTGAAAAATACTTGGGAATGCTGCTAGCATAAACCAGCTGCAGCATTAGTCACACTAGGAGGACAGACACTTGCTTTTTCATGCACCTGTTCAAGGCAAACTTCCCAGAAGAGAGATTTGCAGCAAGCACTTGCTTGGTCTCCAGCAAACTTTAAGCCATTAAAGGCCAAGTCCACCTTTTAGAAAGAAATAATAAATGCATGTTTATTTGCAGGAAAAAAAAAATTGTGCATTAACTATTTTTTTTTCGATAGGAGCTTGCAAAGTGTTGCACCCACAAACAGTGGATCATGGATGCAATGCCAGGCTCCTGCAGACTCTACCTCCAGTTCTATGCTTGTACCGAGGTTGGTACTTTCAGTTAGAGAGCTGGAGGAAGTGGACTACAAGTGCGGTGTATACCATGCTTGCATTCCATTGAAGACTACAAGTCCCTCTGCCATGGTGGCAGACAGGACTTGTAGTTCATTCGTTCACAGATCTCCATGAATGAATGAATGAACAAATGAATGAAGCAGCTGTGCGGTGGAAGGAGTTGGAAATAAACAAAAGGGGATCATAAGAAAAAGTGTGTAGCACCAAAAGTAAATGAACAGCGATCAGATGAAAATACGGTGTTCTAAATGGACAGCACATTGAAATAAAGTCCAAAAAGAGTGTTAAAGTGAAAAACGTAAAGTGAAAAAAAAAAAAATGTACATACACACTCACACTCCAATCTTGTGGCAGGAAATCAGCAATAAAAAAAACCAATGTAGTTAAAAATCTAGGTTTAAGACTTGGTTCACACGGACTGCAGGAATGAAATTGTGCAAGTTCAGCTGAACTCGCACGATTTCATTCCCGCATGTTAGTCCCAACTTCCGAGGAGATTTCAGAGACATCTGTGCGGGTTTCTGCACAGATGTCAATGGAAATCGCACCCCGAAATCGGCAAAAGTAGTACAGAAACTACTTTTGGGAATCTGTACTGCGCCACGCTGACTCAGCCGCTGCCATTGCCACCGATTTGACATGTCAAATCACATCAAGGTGAACCTGGGCTTAATGAATGAATGAATGAATGAGTGACTTGTATAGCGCTACCTATGCGAACTGAATCGCCTCAGGGCGCTTTTTGCTGCCAGTGTCCATCTGCAGTATAGCGCGGTCCTTGCCCCATGGGGTCCTGACACGCTTACAAACACATACACATACAACATACACATATTTGGCCAATTTTTCGACAGGATCTAATTAACCTACCAGCGTGTCTTTGGAGTGTGGGAGGAAACCGGAGTACCCGGAGGAAACCCACACAGGCACAGGGAGAACGTGCAAACTCCAGGCAGATGGTGTCGTGATCGGGATTTGAACCAGCGACCCTATTGCTGCTAGGTAAATGTGCTAACCACTACACCACTGTGCTGCCAGTCCCATGATAGTATCAGCAATATAAACTTAGTGGTGGAAACACAACAGTTCAGTGCAAAGATGTGCCCAAACATTTGGCGGTGACTTGAAAAGTGAAGACGTGATCCAGAACAGTGCTCCAGAATCATCCACTGCATCCCTGTGAAATGGACATTCACCGGAAAAGCTGGCTCCCGTTACAGCAGCAAACACGCACTCAGTGTAGAACCGCCACCTGTTGTGGGGGGAAGGCTCTTCAGAAACTCGCATCATCCAGATGTAGCTGTAGTAAATAAAGCTCAATGGGAGCCAGATGAAATCTCCATAGTGTAGGATTTATTGGAATTGTATGTTAAAAGCCAAAATAAAATGAATCATAAAAATATATGACAATGGGTGCAACTGCCGACCCGGTATCAGACAGTGGCCTGACGTCATTGTTGCTCTACATAAAGATGGCCTAGGCCAGTGATGGCGAACCTTGGCACCCCAGATGTTTTGGAACTACATTTCCCATGAGGCTCATGCACTCTGCAGTGTAGTTGAGCATCATGGGAAATGTACCGTATATACTCGAGTACAAGTCGTTCTGAGTATAAGTCAAGGCCCCTAATTTACCATTACCATCTATTTAATTTGTGTCCTGTGCAGCCTCCCTGTGGCGATCTCCATCCTCCCTGTGGCGATCTCCATCCTCAAACGGCTGCCGGCGTGTGATGATAGTGTTCGGCGGCCATTCCACAGCTCAAAAGCCGCGCCTCCTCCTCGTCTGCGATAGGCTGACCGCTGACTGCCTATCACGGACATTCTCTCATTCTCATACCACGGACGAGGATGAGAGAATGTCCGTGATAGGCTGTACACTGACAGCTGTTCAGCCTATCACAGACGAGCAGGAGGCGCGGCTTTTGAAAGCTGGAATAGCCGCCGAACACTATCATCACACGCCGGCTGCCGTCTGCCTGCATGACACGCTGATCATGCAGACAGACGGCAGAGACTCGAGTATAAGTCGAAGGGGACACTTTCAGCCCAAAAAAAAGGGCTGAAAATTTCGACTTATACTCGAGTATATACGGTAGTTCCAAAACCTCTGGGGTGCCAAGGTTCGCCATCACTGGCCTAGGCTATAAGAAGATTGCCAAGACCCTGAAACTGAGCTGCAGCACGGTGGCCAAGACCATACAGTCGTTTAAAAGGATAGGTTCCACCCAGAACAGCCCTCGTCATGGTCGGCCAATGAAGTTGAGTGCACGTGCTCAGCGTCATATGCAGAGGTTGTCTTTGGGAAATATAGGTATGAGTGCTGCCAGCATTGCTGCAGAGGTTGAAGGAGGGGGGGGGTCAGCCTGTCAGTGCTCAGACCATATGCTGTACACTGCATCAAATTGGTCTGTATCGTCCCAGATGGAAGCCTCTAAGGATTATGCAAAGAAAGCCCACGAACAGTTTGCTGAAGGCAAGCAGACTAAGGACATTGATTACTGGAACCATGTCCTGTGGTCTGAAGAGACCAAGATACACTTATTTGGTTCAGATGGTGACAAGCGTGTGTGGCGGCAACCAGGTGAGGAGAACAAAGACAAGTGTGTCTTGCCTACAGTCAAGCATGGAAGTGGGAGTGTCATGGTCTGGGCCTGCATGAGTGCTGCTGGCACTGGGGAGCTACAGTTCATTGAGGGAACCATGAATGCCAACATGTACTGTGACATACTGAAGCAGAGCATGATCCCCTCCCTTTGGAGACTGGGCCGCGGGGTAGTATTCCAATATGATAATGACCCAAACACACCTCCAAAATGACTAGTGCCTTGCTAAAGAAGCTGGTAAAGGTGATGGACTGGCCAAGCATGTCTCCAGATCTAAACCCTATTCAGCATCTGTGGGGCATTCTCAAACGGAAGGCAGAGAAGCGCAAGGTCTCCAACGTCCACCAGCTCCGTGATGTTGTCATGAAGGAATGGAAGAGGACTCCAGTGGCAACCTGTGAAGCTCTGGTGAACTCCATGCCCAAGAAGGTTAAGGCAGTGCTGGAAAATAATGGCGGCCACACAAAATATTGACACTTTGGGCCCAATTTGAATATTTTCATTTAGGGGTGTACTCACTTTTGTTGCCAGCGGTTTAGACATTAATGGCTGTGTGTTGAGTTGTTTTGAGGGGACAGCACATTTACACTGTTATACAAGCTGTACACTCACTACTTTACATTGAAGCAAAGTGTCATTTCTTCAGTGTTGTCACATGAAAAGATATACAAAAATGTGAGATAATATATTATACATAAATAAATTATTAAGTTTTTACACACAGAGGAAACATAGGAAAAAAGAAAAAATTTTTTATATATATATAAATTTTATTTTTTTTCCTATGTTTCCTTAAAAAAATATTGATACTGTGTATTATAAATGTGTATATGTATATATATATATATATATATATATATATATATATATATATATATATATATATATATATATATATATATACACACACACACACACACACACACACACACACACACACATTTATAATACACAGTATCAATATTTTTTTCTATATAGGGTACAAACTAAAGGGTGAACACATTTTAAAATACATTAACAATTGGAGATAGCTGTTTGTTTCCCAGGAGGAAACGGTTGTGCATGAACCTTCACGACTTCCTTTCAGCACACGTTTTTTTTAGTCTGTCGTGAAGCAATCATTTCCTGTCCTTGTTCTTCACATTTAGGCCTCATGCACACTGGACATTTGTACAGCAGCTGATTTTGGTTTCAGACATTTTTTTCTACAGTCAATAAACTCCCCATCATGTCATCCTATGGGGGGGGGGGGGGGTTATTTACGAAAGGAAAATCCACTTTGCACTACAATATATATATATATATACATATACATACACACACACACACACACACACACACACACACAAACATACCTTAACCACTTTGGCCCCGGATCATTTGAGCACTTTTTGCGGTTCGGCACTGCGTCTTTCTGACAATTGCGCGGTCGTGGCTCCCAAACCAAATGGAAGTCCTTTTTTTCCCACAAATAGAGCTTTCTTTTGGTGGTATTTGATCACCTCTGCTGTTTTTATTTTTGGCGCCATAAACAAAAAAAAAAAATTTTGAAAAAAAAAAAAAAAAGCATTATTTTTTACTTTTTGCTATAATAAATATCCCCAAAAAAATATATAAAAAAACATTTTTTTCCCTCAGTTTAGGCCGACACATATTCTACATATTTTTGGTAAAAAGTTTTATGGCATTTTTATTAATAAATAATTTATTTTTTTTACTAGTAATGGTGGCAATCTGCAATTTTTTATTGTGACTGCGACATTATGGCCGACACATCGGACAATTTTGAAACATTTTTGGGACCATTGTCATTTTTACAGTGATCAGTGCTATAAAATTGAATGGATTACTGTAAAACTGACACTGGCAGTGAAGGGGTTAACCACTAGCTGGCTAGGAAAGTGTGTACTAGGGAGTGATTCTAACTGTGGGGGGCGTGGCTACGAGTGACACGTCACTGATCACTGCTCCTGATCACAGAGATCAGTGACAGTGTCACTAGGCAGAACAGGAGATGCTTGTTTACATTAGCATCTCCCTGTTCTTCCTCTCCGTGAGACGATTGCGGGTATCCCCGCGGACATCGAGTCCGCGGGACCCGCGATCCTACTCACGGAGCTCGCAGTGGGCGTGCGCCGCCTGCGGCGCGCACGCGATGGCACAGCGGCAAATTCAAAAGGGACGTACAGGTACACCTATTTGCGCAGCTGTGCCATTCTGTCGACGTAAGTGTACAGGCGGCGGTCGGCAAACGGTTAAAACTAAGCTCTCCAGCATTGAGCTATCACCACTAAAAGGCCTTCCATCTTCGCTCGGTCTTTCTTCCGGGTTCGTGGGCACCGGCTGCGTGAGTGGCCTGGGACGCGATGACACCATTCCCGCATCCGCCAGCGGAAGCCGCCATTTTTTACAGCGTGGGCTCTGAAGGTCCGGTACTGTATGCCAGATCTTCAAAGCATATGCCAGAGACAACCTGGCTGCATCACTCTGAAAATCTTCTAAATAGTGCAAGTTTAGGAGATATTCACAGTAACTACAGGTAAGCCTTATTATAGGCTTACCTGTAGGTAGAAGTGGTATAACGACGTTTCAACCACTTTAACTGAACAAGCTGAAGTTAGAAGCCGATTGGCTGCCATGCACAACTGCACCAGATTTTGCACTCTCCAGTTTTAGTAAATGAAGCCCACTTTGTACTGAATGTCAACATGCATCAGGACATGATTTGACGAGTGCCTTAGGTGGTGTGGTTGCATCAAATTTCAAAAGAAAAAAGCATTGAGCAAAGTGAAAATCCAACTGAAGTCTAGATTCACACCTACATATTTTTCAAGATTATACTTTTTCCATTGAAATCATTGTAAAAGCCAGTGGGGGGGTCATAAGATACGAGTCCTTAAAACTTTGTTGAAATTGTTTAGAGGAGGGATCCTCAAACTACGGCCCTCAAGCTGTTGCAGAACTACACATCCCATGAGGCATTGTAAAACTCTGACATTCACAGACATGACTAGGCATGATGGGAATTGTAGTTCCTGAACACCTGGAGGGCCGCAGTTTGAAGACCCCTGGTTTAGACTGTACTTCCCATGCTCAAAATGTCAACAAGGTTGGACTTGAACAGAATGGAGCAGTAAGTCTGCCAGGCTAAATAAGTGATGAAATTATGATGATCACACTGCGATCTTTATCCATCCAAAACATATTTTAGTTATGAGCGTACTCTGATAAGTTAAACTGTTTTAGTAGAGTCCAGTAACAACAATATGCTGCTGATGCTGAAGCTTCCAGCTCTGCACAACATGGACTCTAGTCTGAATTGACCTTCTAAGTCTAAAAAGTGAACCTTCAACTAAAATTCGAAAACTGCCTGTATTAGCTCTCAAAAATATATGTACAAATTAGAGGTAAAAGACTAATGCCGAATACACACAATGAGAAAAATCAAACAAAAAATACCGCTTCTGAAGCGATCGCACAATAAGCTGAACGTTGGTACACAGCTTTCAAGAGCTGACCACGACAGTTCATGCGAAATTATCCGAGGGGACAAACAAACATTTTTCTCGTACGATACCAGAATGAACAATTTTCATTAAATCAGTACAGTATTAGTCCAAAAAATAAAAATAAAGAATTCGGAAGTCCAAAATCGCATATGTTGGGAAATGAAAGAACACATTATATCACTTCCAAAGTTGTATTCTGTCGTACAAGAATTTTCATAACTTCAGTAACCTATAGGCCTTCGATAAGAGAATAGCATTAAAAAAACAAACGATCATTCGTCTGATATTCTCATCTTGTGTACAAGGCTTAAGATACTTACCAACAACCCCAGGTTCCAGCCTGTTGACCCCATGCGTGTACACACCAGTGTAGTAGTAGAAATGGGAACTCTCCCTTGTGGGCAGATACTAAAGAATAGGGCAGAGCTAGGGGTGTTCAGGGGTTAAAGGTGACACAGACTGCTAACTTGGACGAAGATGAACCCCACCGAAAGAGATCTTAAAACCTACAGATGCGTGTATAAAAACCAAGATCAGAATTGTCCAGGATACAGCATTTTCTGTCACTCTACAGATGTAAAAGCTGAACAACGAAGAAACAAAATATGAGAATTGATGGCTTTGAACTTCGGTGTTGGCAAAGAATTCTAATGCCGCGTACACCTGATCGGACTTTACGGCAGACTTTTCGACGGACTTTCTGAATGAACGGACTTGCCTACACTCGATCAACCAAAGTCCGACGGATTTGTACGTGATGACGTACACCGGACTAAAACAAGGAAGTTCATAGCCAGTAGCCAATAGCTGCCCTAGCGTGGCTTTTTGTCCGTCGAACTAGCATACAGACGAGTGGACTTTTCGACCGGACTTGATTTCGACGGATTCATTTAAAACATGTTTCAAATCTAAGTCCGTCCAACTTTTGAGAAAACAAAGTCCGCTGGAGCCCACATACGATCGAATTGTCTGACCAAATCCCGTCCGCTGGGCAAAGTCTGCCGTAAAGTCCGCTCGTGTGTACGCGGCATTAGAATAACATGGGCAGCAAAAAAAAAAAAATGAGACCTTCAAGCTCAACCAAAGCCCAGGTGACAAGACCAAAGCTGCCATGGTTTGGACATCACTATATGCCAAATGTTTTAGCAGACACTTGACCGCCTATCTGCATAACCAAAATATGTGACCACCTCTCAAATGGATCCTTCAACAAATCAAACCCACCCTTTCTAGAAGACCAGGTAATTAGACTAAAGCAGCCTTTTTTGGACATACATTATATGGCCAAAATGTTGGCTACGAGACCATCACACCTACCTATATAGGCAAAAGTATGTGATACTGTATGTGACCACCACTCCAACAGACCGAACCAAACCTTTCTAGAAGACCAGATGACAAGGCCAAAGCTGTCAGGGTTTGAACATCACTATATACCAAATATTTTAGCAGACACTTGACCACCTATCTATAATGGCCAAAAGTTGTGACCACCCCTCCAATGGATCCTTCAACAAATCAAAACCACCCTTTCTAGAAGCCCAAATGAATAGACTAAAGTGGCCTTTTTTTAAAGCGCCCCGAGAGCAATCGCATATGTAAGCCCCGCATGCATACGTGAACAGCTATGGCACCACACATGTGAGTTATCACCACGAACGTCAGACCAAGAGCAGTAATTGATCTGACGTTCAATTAAGTCCTGTGTAAATCTAAAGTTGTAAACTGTAAAAGGGTTTAAAAGGTTGCCTATGGGTAATAAAATCTACGTAGTTTGTTGCCATTGCACATGCGTGCGCAATTTTACTTTCATTCATGTGATTCCAGTTTTTTTCAGACATGGGAGGTTCAGCACCACAGGTGGTTTTTACCAGTCTACATGCAAATTAATTCTGCCTAGGAAATGGATACTCCTCCAGAATGACCTCTACTTGTCAAGGAATTTTTTGGATAACTCCTCCCAAGAGCCATCCCGCCGCTTGCATTAGGACTATTAAGAGTACCGGCAGGGTGCTGTGCTGTTTTCAGGAAGCTATGTACAGCACCCTGTCAGCACCTCCCACCTGCCATTATCTGCCTATAGTGCATAAAGAAGCACAGAGATCCAATGATGACATCACTGGATCTAAAATGTAATACTAGCATGTTCATAAAAACAGGAAAGAATGAACCAGGGAAGGCGTAAGATAAGCAGATTACAATACAGCTTTGAGTGAAAAAACTACAATTCCCATCGGTCACCACAGCAGGCCTTGTAGTTCTCAATACAATGGCGTCACTTCATTCATAGTGCATCAAAGCTTCCTCTAGCCCCATAAATGATCTGTAGCTGGAGGAAAAGTCTGCAGGTGCCAGGGCATTGTCCCCGCCATCCACAGCGCAATGCTCTGCAGGCTCAACACAAAAAAAATAATAAAAACACTTTTTTTGCAACACAGCTGCGTTTTTTTTTTTTATTATTATTTTGTGTAAAGTGTGGAATTACCCTTTAATTGCCACCAATGTATGTAGTACATTGGTGGCTTCAGCAGATTTTACACACTCCCGGCAGCTAAAGCCACCAATGGCTGTGCAGCTGGCAAATCACTTCCACACAACCCAGTAACTACGGAACAGCCCCGTGGCCAATGCCCCGCCATGTTTTTTTGGGCAAACCTGGGACAGCCATAGCGGGTGCTTCTGGGTAAAGGGGGAGGGAGATCAGAACAGACGCTTCCTGCTAATGACCCAGAAGTGTTGTCACAGCTCCCCAGTGCATTCGTTTCAGTGAAAGATAGGCGAGACATCAGGGGCTCTTTAACCACCTCAATACAGTGCATTTTCGCCCCCTTCCTGCCCATGCCATTTTTCAGCTTTCAGCGCTGTCACACTTTGAATGACAATTGCGCGGTCATACAACACTGTACCCAAATGAAATTGTTATCATTTTTTCCCCACAAATAGAGCTTTCTTTTAGTGGTATTTGATCACCTCTGCGGTTTTTATTTTTTGCGCTATAAACAAAAGAAGAGTGAGAAGTTTTAAAAAAAACACAATCATTTTTATCTTTTGCGATAATAAATATCCAATTTTTTTTTCTTTAAAACAAATTTTTTCTCAGTTTAGGCCGATATGTATTCTTGTACATATTTTTTGTAAAAAAAAATTGCAATAAGCGTATATAGATTGGTTTGCGCAAAAGTTATAGCGTCTACAAAATAGGGGATAGATTTATAACATTTTTATTTTTTTAAATTTTTTTTACTAGTAATGGCGGCGATCTGCGATTTTTATTGTGACTGCGATATTGCGGTGGACACATCGGACACTTTTGACACATATTTGGGACCATTCACATTTATACGGCGAACCGTGCTATAAAAATGCATTGATTACTGTATAAATGTGACAGGCAGGGAAGGGGTTAACACTAGGTGGTGATCGAGGGGTTAACTGTGTTGCTAGGGAGTGATTCTAACTGTAGAGGGCGGGGACTCACTAGGGGAGGAGACCGATCGGTGTTCCTCTGTGCTGGGAACACACCATCGGTCTCCTCTCCTCTGACAGGACCGTGGATCTGTGTGTTTACACACACAGATCCACGGTCCTGCTGTGTTACCGGTAATCGCGGGTTCCCGGCAGACATCGCGGCCGCCTGGCACGCGCACCGGGTGCCTAGTGACACGGCGGGCGCGACCGCCGGTGGCGGCGCGCGCGCGCCCCCTGGTGGCCTAGGAATGCGAGGCCGTCATATGACGCCCGCCCGCAACGAGAGCTGCGCCGCCTGGCCGTCAATAGACAGCCGGCGGTCAGCAAGCGGTTAAAGTGGTTGTAAAGGCAGAGGGGTTAAGATAACAAACCTTCTGTGTGCAGCAGCCTCCCTCAGCACCCCCTAAGTACTTACCTGAGCCCCATCTTCCTCCAGCGATGTGCACGAGTTACTCGGCCGTCCGGGACTCTCCTCCTGATTGGCTGAGAAAGAGAAGTGGTGCCATTGGCTCCCTCTGCTGTCAAAGTCAGTTAGCCAATCAGAAAAGAGAGGGGGGGCAGAAACAGGGCTCCGTGTCACTCAGCTCGGGTGCCCCCATAGCAAGCTGTTGGGAGGGGCCAGGTGTGCTGGGAGGGGACCCAAGAAGAGGAGGATCGGGGCTGCTCTGTGCAAAAGCACCACACAGAGTAGGTAAGTATAACATGTTTGTTATTTTAAGAGGAAAAAAAAAAAAGAGACTTTACAATCACTTTAAGACTCTTCTCATTAGGGAGAACCTGTCACCAAAAAATGCATCACAATGTTTCCCGATTGGCCAAAGCTCCAGGCCACCCTATTGGATGCCTGGCATTCAGGAAGAGGAGCGGAGGAGAGACACGCGCTGGAGAGGAGCTGCTGCCTGGTAAGTGTCAGGGAGGTCTGGCAGAGCCGTGCCGGGGGGGGGGGGGGGGGGGCTGGGTGCTGCCAGAGTGCCAGAGCCACCCCTAGGGGGGTGCTGCCAGAACTGCATGCGGGAGGGGAGTCAGTGGGCACAGTGGCTGCTTATGATGGGCACAAGTGGCTACCTATGACGGGCACAAGTGCCTGCTGGCTGCCTATGACGGGCACAAGTGGCTGCCTACGATGGGCACAAGTGGCTGCCTACGACGGGCACAAGTGGCTGGTGGCTGCCTACGATGGGCAAAAGTGGCTGCCAACGACGGGCAAAAGTGGCTGCCTACGACGGGCAAAAGTGGCTGCTGGCTGCCTATGATGGGCAAAAGTGGCTGCCTACGACAGGCACAAGTGGCTGGTGGCTGTCTACGACAGGCACAAGTGGCTGGTGGTTGCCTACGACGGGCACAAGTGGCTGCCTACGACGGGCACAAGTGGCTGGTGGCTGCCTACGACAGGCACAAGTGGCTGGTGGTTGCCTACGACAGGCACAAGTGGCTGGTGGTTGCCTACGACAGGCACAAGTGGCTGCCTACGATGGGCACAAGTGGCTGGTGGCTGCCTACGACAGGCACAAGTGGCTGCCTACGACGGGCACAAGTGGCTGCCTACGACGGGCACAAGTGGCTGGTGGCTGCCTACGACAGGCACAAGTGGCTGGTGGCTGCCTACGACAGGCACAAGTGGCTGCCTACGATGGGCACAAGTGGCTGGTGGCTGCCTACGACAGGCACAAGTGGCTGCCTACGATGGGCACAAGTGGCTGGTGGCTGCCTACGACAGGCACAAGTGGCTGCCTACGACGGGCACAAGTGGCTGGTGGTTGCCTACGACGGGCACAAGTGGCTGCCTACAATGGGCACAAGTGGCTGGTGGCTGCCTACGACGGGCACAAGTGGCTGCCTACGACGGGCACAAGTGGCTGCCTACGACGGGCACAGAGAGGCTACAATTGATGGAGGGTGGGGAAGGAGGGGGTTTCAGGATTTTTCAGTTTGTTTGCTCCCCCCAAAAAATTCTGAGCACCAGCCACCACTGCTTTAAGGAGGTTGTAGCACAAGGAGCAGATGTGTTTAGATCATCCCCTGTGTGCAGCAAGCTCCCAGTGTGGAGGAATGTATAGTCAGCAGTCCCCCTCCCCCTGGATGCTGTGTTTGATGTTTAGGCAGCTGTATGGAGCGAGTCAGTACACATCTCCCCCCCCCGGGCCCTCCAGGGAAGAAGAAGAGGAGGGTCGGTGATCGCCATAGAGCGGCGCTGTCAGCAGATGGGATGAGAGTACAACATACACACACATACCTGCGGGCCTCCCTAGGGTGACACACACTTCATGTCTGCAGCCGATCGTCCTCATGTAGCCGGAGGATGACAACACCCGGACCGCTCCGCTCCGATCTCCAGGCTGCTCTAACCACCCCGCTATCCAGCTAAGCCGGGGACCGCAGCCCCGCCCACAGACAGGGACCAGAGAGGCGGAGCCCTCTACATCAGCTGCCTGCGAGAGGCAGCGCCGCCATCTTTGTTGTGGTTGCTGAGGGTAGCAGAGCATCATCAGCTACTTCTCTTGTCCTGGAGGCATAATGACATAGCTCACAACTGTCCCTGATTTGGAGCAAAGTCCCTCTGTCCTCCTCATTTGTCCCTGATCTATATAGTTCTATATAAAATGCACTATTTATCTTCCAAAAAGTGTTTCCCAGGGCTAAACCTTTCATCCAAATTCTAAATGGCTGCATTTGTAAATGTCAAAAGCCAATATAAAGGAATAGTAACAGTAAAAAAAAATCACTTGTGGGTTTACCAATCTTTATTTTTTGTATAATTCTCCTTTAACTACTTAACCGCTTCAGCCCCGGAAGATTTTACCCCCTTCCTGACCAGAGCACTTTTTGCAATTTGGCACTGCGTTGCTTTAACTGACAATTGCGTGGACATGCGACGTTGTACCCGAACAAAATGGACGTCCTTTTTTTCCCCACAAATAGAGCTTTCTTTTGGTGTATTTGATCACCACTGCAGTTTTTTATTTTTTGCGCTATAAACAAAAAAAGAGTGACAATTTTGAAAAAAAGCAATATTTTTAACTTTTTGCTATAATAAATATCCCCCAAAAATATATAAAAAATGTTTTCCTCAGTTTAGGCCGATATGTATTCTTCTACATATTTTAGGTAAAATATTGCAATAAGCGTATATTGATTGGTTTGCGCAAAAGTTATAGCGTCTACAAAATAGGGGATAGATTATTGGCATTTCTATTATTAATTTTTTTTTTTATTAATAATGGTGGCGATCTGCAATTTTTATTGTGACTGCGATATTATGGCGGACACATGGGACACTTTTGACAGTTTTTTGGGACCATTGACATTTATACAGCGATCAGAGCTAGAAAAATGCACTGATTACTGTGTAAATGACATTGGCAGGGAAGGGGTGAACCACTAGGGGGCGATCAAGGAGTTAAGTGTGTCCTAGGGAGTGATTCTAACTGTGGGGGGGATGGGCTACCACTCACATGACAGCAATCACTGCTCCCGATGACAGAGAGCAGTGATCTCTGTCATGTCACTAGGCAGAACAGGGAAATGCCTTGTTTACATAGGCACTTCCCCGTTCTGCAGGTCCGTGACACGACCGCCGGGAGACCGGCGGACATCGAGTCCGCGGGTCCCGCAGGCAAGGTCACGCTGTACGCGGCGGGCACATCCACCGATAACCCCGCCAATTAAATGGGACGTACAAGTACGCCCATTTGCCCACCGCTGCCATTGTGCCGACGTATATCGGCGTGCAGCGGTGGTTAAAGACCGCCTACCGCAGATATACTGTGGCAGGGCAGCTCTATTGCGCGAAACGACGATTGGCCAGATTGGGAGTCAATCAGTGGGTCCTGCAATCATTCCCCAGAGAGGCAAAACGGCAATCTAACAGGGCAAAACACAGTGATCTCGTGTTCCCCCAGTCAGTCTATCCCCCACACAGCAAGCACCTCCTAGGCCTAGGGACACACTTAACCCTTTGATCGCCCCTGGTGTTAACCCCTTCCCTGCCAGTGTACAGTAACAGAGAATGATTTTAGCGCTGATCACTGTAATAATGTCACTGGTCTCCAAAAAAGTGTCAGTTAGGTGTCCGATCTGTCCGCCGCAATGTCGCAGTCCCGCTAAACATCGCTGATCGCCGCCATTACAAGTAAAAAAATAAATAAAAATATCCCATAGTTTGTAGACGCTATAACTTTTGCGCAAACCAATCAATATACGCTTATTGGGATTTTTTTTACCAAAAATATGTAGCAGAATACATATCGGCCTAAACTGAGGAAGAATCTCGATTTTTTTTCAATTTTTTTATTGGATATGTTATGTTTTATAGCAAACCGCTGAGTTGATCAAATACCACCAAAAGAAAGCACTATTTGTGGGAAAAAAAAAGGACATCAATTTTATTTTAATAACAGTGTTGCAGGACCGCGCAATTGTCAATTAAAGCAACGCAGTGCCGTATTGCAAAAAAAATGGGCTGGTCATGAAATCTCCTGGGGCTGAAGTGGTTTAGGGGCTGTGGCAGGGGTTGTGTCCTATGCCTGGACACTTTTGATAATAGGTGTCTCTCATTCCCATCTAAAAAAGTTTGGGTATAATAATGTGACTCTAACTAAACTGAAACATCCTTAAGGGCTCATTCACATGTGTGGCAGACACTAAAAAGCGATCCATTGCAGTCACTTTTCACAGGCAGCGGGGGAGATATGTCACCTGGAAATACTGTGCCACGGTTGCATGCGGTTGCAGGGTGGCCCCATAGACTTGCAAAGGTCGTGTTTGGTGGCGATGACTTCCAATGAATGCAACATGCTTTTCAATATTTGTCATTGCGTGTGTGCAGCCCTGAGCAGCGGCGTGTCAGTGTTCAGGTGGGAGGTAATACCACGGCTCAGCTACCTGGTTTTACCAGCCCTGGCCACACATATGAATGAAGCCTAACTCTAAAAGTTAAAGATATAAGCCGGCAACTCGAGGACTCAGCGTAGCCTCCCTGACGGTTTTCCCGAGTGTGGCTCGGGGTTACATTTCAGCACCATTAGCGGTAACCCCGAGCCACACTCGGGATTATATCGCAGGATCCTGGTGCCTCCTTACTTACCTTGTCCCCGGGATCCTGCGATGTCCCCCGCAGTGTCCGCGGGCTGTGTCCTGTTCCGAAGCCTCTCCGTGCCAGGCTCCGTTCCCTGCGAGTGTCGCGACGCACGGGGGCGGAGCCTGGCGGCAAATTCAAAAAAATGTAAAAAGCATAACACATACAGTACTGTAATCTTACAGATTACAGTACTGTATGAAATCATTTCACATCCCATTTGTCCCCAGTGCTTTGGCCCATGCCCTGCATGCAGTTTTATATTGCATATACTGTTCTTTCTGCCTGAAAACTGGAGATTGTCCATAGCAACCAAAAAGTGTCCCTTTACGTCAAAAGTGGCTTTAGACCAGCTAGAAAACAGCGATAGTAAATTAGAACACTTGCAGAATTGAGCGATAGTGAATCGTGTGGAAATTTATTTTATTACTATTTATTTTTATTTTTTTTAATGATTATTTTTTTTTTATTATATTATAATTTATGTTTTTGTGTTTCAAACTTTATCATACCCGGGATATCTACTAGACTCTTGTTTGGACAGATTTAAGTGTGTTATTGTTAATAATTACAGACCTACAATATAAAACGCCAAATTTCCATGCAAAATAATTGTACCGCTTTCAGCACCTAAAATCAGAAAGAATCATACCGCCAGGGAGGTTAAAGTGATTGTAAACGATCACTTTGTAAAACAACCTATTTAGTTGAAAATAGAAATGGAAGGTAAAACAATTGTGTATAGATATAAAAAAAAGCATTATAAATACCTTTTTTATAAGTGATCACATTCCCTCTGTTCTCAGTTGTATAAGAGCTGGGGGGGAGGAGTAGCGACAGCAGACTGAGCTTCCCAGTGAATGGCTGTGCAGCGGGGGCGTGTCAGGACAAGGCTAATCATTGGAGGAGAGTAGGCTGACCTCCCAGCATAGCTAGAGAACTGACCACGGTGTGCTCTCCTGCTTAGCATGGTCAGTTTTTAAGAAGGAAAGCAGAGGGGCTGAGAGGAACACCAGGGATTTCACATAAAGGAGGCAATACAAAGAGAACAGGATACTTTATCATACAAGTACATGGTACAACGGGCACATATCAGGAGTATGAAATGCTGGGGTAACAAACACTTTAATATTCTTTATTGGCTACATCATGTAAAACAGGATCAATGCTTACGCGTTTCATCTATCGCAGCCTTCCTTATAGCTTGAGGGGCAGGACTGCCCCCTCTTATTTGTCTTGGGGGGGGGGTTTAATAGTATATACTGTAAGTATTGACATTTTATTGTTAAACATGCTATGAGGAAGATTGCAATAGTGGAAACATGTTCGCGTTGATCCTGATTTACATGATCTAGCCAATAAAGAATATTAAGAGGAGTCATCGTGTTTCCGGCCTCAGTGGCGTCACTACAGCTGGTGTCACCCGGTGCGGAAAAAAATTGGTGTCCCCCCCTCTCCACCAACTATGGTCCCCCTTCAGTACCGACCCCCCTTCCTCAGTAAAGACCCCCCCCCACTAAGTACAGACTGCCCCTCCAGAAGTATAGATCCTCCTCCCTCAGTACAGACCCCCCACTAAGTACAGACCCCCCGCCATCAGTTTAGACCCCCTCAGTGTAGACCCCCCTCATCAGTATAGACCCCCTCAGTACAGGCCCCTCTCCCTCAATACAGACCCCCCTCAGTGCGGACCCCCATCTATCAGTATAGACCCCCTCAGTGTAGATCCCCCTCCATCAGTATAGACACCCCATCAGTGCAGACCCCCCTCCTCTATCATTGCAGACCCCCATCAGTGCAGACCCCCCCCATCAGTGCAGATCCCCCTCCATCAGTGCAGACACCCCTCCTCCATCAGTGCAGACCCCCCTCCATCAGTGCAGACGCCCTCCATCAGTGCAGACCCCCTCCATCAGTGCAGACCCACTCAGTGCAGACCCTCTCTCCATCAGTGCAGACCCCCCTCCATCAGTGCAGATCCCCCTCCATCAGTGCAGACACCCCTCCTCCATCAGTACAGACACCCCTCTATCAGTGCAGATCCCCCTCCATCAGTGCAGACCCCCCCTCCATCAGTGCAGACCCTCCTCAGTGCAGACCCCTCCATCAGTGTAGACCCCCTCAGTGCAGACCCTCCCTCCATCAGTGCAGACCCCCTCAGTGCAGACCCTCCCTCCATCAGTGCAGACCCCCCTCCATCAGTGCAGACCCCCCTCATCCTCACACCTTGGATCACTCACATGTCCATGGATATTGGCTTCCATCTGCTATCAACAGTGTTTTAAACGGTATCACGCTATGTGAGTTTCTTTACTCCTCGCATGGCATGTGAAATCTTCGTTTGGCCTGTGTCGGATTGCCTATGGATGTGAAAGCTGTGATGTCACCTCCCCTTCTCACTGTATGCTGACGACATCTGACATATTATATCGTTCTGACCAGGTGGTCAACAGGCCTTTTTGACTTGTATGACGTATGTCATTTCAGGTCATTTATTTCCGGTAAGCCTCTTGTTGTTGTTGGTGATGGCCCCGGCACTGATCTAGATCTTCCGTTCACTTGTGGTTTTCCCAGTATTGACTTACCGTTAGATCCTGGAATCAATCATCCACTCACCTGTGAACCTGGGAGTCACTTGTTCCATTTTTGCTACGTGCAACCTTCATAGTCTTTTGGTGGTGTTTTTTCACAAATCTCTCTACAAATCTATATTATGGACTGTCACGTTTTAAGTTCTTTATATTAATTTAGGACTTTTTGGAGCTGTCACTATTTCCATTTTCAGTCACTGTTTTTATCTATCAGATTTATTACTGATTGTTTCATTAATTTTTTTGTAGGTTAACACATTCATATTGTGTAATCCATATTTATGGTAATACTTAGTTCATTCTAGGTTTTTTCATTTATGCACTTAACTTTTTTGTCAATTTGTAGCGCTACACTTTTTTATATATTTTTTCACTTTTAAGACCCCCCTCAGTGCAGACCCCCCTCCATCAGTGCAGACCCCCCTCAGTGTAGACCCCCCTCCATCAGTGCAGACTCCCCTCTATCAGTGCAGGCCCCCCTCAGTGCAGACCACCCCCTCCATCAGTGCCAGTGCAGACCCTCCCCTCCCATAGCACCCCCCAGCACATATCCATTTGCATTCCATTTTTACAGACCTCAGAACAGCGCGGGGTAGGCACAGCAGTTTGTCCCTTGGACTCCATCCTCCTCCCCCCTTGCAACGCCACTGTCCGGCCTATATCTTTGCTTTGGATGTTTATTAGCGGAGTTGGACTCAAATCTCAGCAAGCATGTCTTTCAATCTGGTGGTTGAGCTTGGGTATCTTTGGTTTGTATATAACTCTAAAAGATCCATTCTATTGCTCTCAGCCTCTACCAAATCTCAAAATTCTTTTTTTGTTGCTGTGATTCGACTTCCTATTAGAGGGTGGCTACCTTTGTCCTCCTGTATGAGTGTAGCCACCACTCTTGCTTACTCCTGAGATGAACTATGGACTATGTTTCACAACCAAGTCATGCTGCAGCTCTACAAATCAGCTGTCTCCTTCAAAACTGTTGTTGCATTGGCTGGTACAGGAGGGGAGGGGAGAAGGTCAGTACTCATAACTATGGTTAGAAAGCCTATAAAACATGAATGAATGATTTGTAAAGCGCTGCAAATGCGAACTGAATCGCCTCAAGGCGCTAATGTGTTTTGTGTTGTCAGCTTCTTAGAAGAGGTAAGTCTTGAGTTTTTTCCTGAAGGCCTGATGGCTTTCTTCCATGCGGATGTGAGTCGGAAGAGAGTTCCATAGCCGAGGTCCCTGGACTGCGAATCTTCGTTCTCCCCTTGCTTTGTAGCGGTATTTGGGAACGAGGAGGAGGTTTTGACTAGATGATCGCAGATTGCGATTCGGTGTGTAGTGTTTTATTTTCTCTCGGAGGTATTGAGGGGCGTTACCTTGTATGCATTTGTGGGTGAGGCAGAGGGTCTTGAATGTGATCCGATTCTTTACCGTTAGCCAATGTAGGCTCCTCAGGGATGGAGAGATGGACTCCCAGGGTTTTTTTCCTGTTAGCAGTCTTGCCGCCGCGTTTTGAATGGCTTGTAGGCGCGCAAGCTGATATTGGGGTAATCCTATGTAGAGTGAGTTTGCGTAGTCGAGACAGGAATTGATGATTGTTCCAACTACTGCTGCTTTGTCCTCTTCTGGGATGAAGGGGATGAGTCTGCATAGCAGGCGGAGGAGATGGTGAGATCCGCTAACTACTGATCCTATTTGTGCATCCATTGTCATTTCTGAGTCAAAGATAACTCCAAGAGTTTTGGCTTTGGTGCTTTGGTTTGTCCAAAGATGGCGGGAGGTGTCCATGGAGTCTTGGTTTTGGGATTTTGGTTAGCGTGTAGGTAGAGAAGTTCTGTTTTTGACCCGTTGAGTTTGAGGGAACTAATGGTCATCCAGTCATCTATCAAAGTGAGGCATTTCTCTAGTTGCTGATGGTGGTCTTTTTGTCCGGTGATGCGAAAGTAGATTTGGGTATCGTCAGCGTATGAGTGGAAGCAGAGGTCTGATTTTTTGATGATTTTAAGGAGAGGGCGGATGTAGATGTTGAATAGCACTGGCGACAAGGGTGAACCCTGAGGGACTCCACAGGAGATTGTCCGGGTTTCCGAGGTGAATGCTCTTAGTTTCACTGTCTGAGAGCGATTCTCTAAGAAGGATGCGAACCATTTTAGACTAGAATCTGTGACTCCTGCACCTTCTGTGAGCCAGACAAGTAGAGTATTGTGGTCCACTGTGTCAAATGCTGCACTGAGGTCTAACAGTACCAGGAGACATGATTCTCCGTCATCTGTTGCTTCGAGGGCATCATCCCATATTTTTAGAAGTGCAGTTTCTGTGCCATGGCCTGGGCAGAAACCTGATTGTAGAGTGTACAGAAGTTGATGCGTGTCCAGGTGGCGTTGTTGCTGTTGTACTACCGCTTTCTCCATAATCTATAAAACATGGGAACAACTACTACATGTACGTCATCCTATAGGGGACAGAACTGAAAAATGATGATAGATCTTCTTTAAGCAACAACTCACGAAAAATTAACAAGATTATATTGCTGTATTTTGCACATAAATCCTCTATTGCTAGCAGACTTCTGAAATCTGGATACAAATTATTGACCCGATGGTAGAAGAGTCCCTGAAATACCTTATCAGATATTTCCTGCAGCCACCCTTAACACTGGAGATGTGAGTAATCAGAGGGCTCCTTATTTCACGTCTTTTGGTCTTGACCACTAATACTGCCCTTCTGGTGGCAGATAATTCAAACTGGTAAAGGAACTCACAGGGATAATACCCTTAGGTAACAAGCCCGCAGCTTGTCTCCTTCATTTTAGTCCCTTCTCCAGAAAACAATACAGATACTCTGCTGATCCATTTATTAAATGCTTGCAGTGCATGCATATTGGATAAAAAGAAGGATACCAGTCCCTTCAGTAGGCCATTGGGTCATGGCGGTCAAGAACATTATGAGAATACAGGACTTCACCTGTCACTTTAATACCAAGAAGAAAGATTCAGAAAAACATGTTTTTGTGGGTGCAGTTTCATATTTCGCCTGAAAACAAATTGGATGCGAACTGAATGGTAAACTTTTTCCTTTCTTCTTTATTACCTTCTCCCCCAACTTTTCCAGCCTTTGTTGCTTTTCTGTTCTTCACTTTCTGCCTTCCTTTTCCCCCACTTAGGACCCCCAATCACCCACTATTCTAGCCCCCCTTCTTTCTTTCCTGCCAACCCTAAATTAAAAAAAAACATAAGGGACTCATAGAAGCCCCAGTACAGATTCCACCATGCCTACAATGGTTCCCACATATCTCCCTAGTATATATCTGATTGAATAATTACTACAGTCCAGTAGAACTCTGTATTTGTATAATTGTAGCCTCAGAAATAAAGAATTTAGCTGTGTTGGAGTGCCTGTCTAAAATATTAAATAAGATATAGTTGTCTTGGTGAGAAGGTGTAAAGGCAAGCCTGGCAAGGCTGAGTCCGGGGCTAAAATAGGGGTACCGAGAAAGGAGATTGGGCGCCAGTCACTTTTGTCTTTTTAAAGTTTTATTTCATATTGGTTAAGGAGGTGAGAGTTAGGGGTCCCAGATACTGTAGCAGATCTCTTACAGACTCTCCAGATCAATGTCCAGCTTCAGTTTTAGAACCTGTAAGCTGACCCGCCAACACTGTAAGCATGTTCCCAAATTTCAGTGCATCCTCCAAGTGAGTCACCAGGCCCTTCTGAGAGACCAGCCTTCTTCCTGTCTCTCTTCAGCAATGGGCCTCCCCTGGGTCTCCTCCTTGGCACAGCTTCCAGCAGAACAGGCAGACAGCTTCAGGTCCTCTTCAGCACGTTAGGCCCCAAACCCGGCTATTGGGCCTAATAGCAGAGCTCCATCCAGCAGCAGCTCTCTAGGTCTCAGCCCAGGAAAAGAGAGCGAGCACATGGCTTATGCCAGCTATTTATATCCTCCCCCAGCACGCACCATCCACATCATTTTCCTACTGGGTTGGATAAAGAAAATATAAATATTTATAACGTAGTTTTGTTTGTGTAATCTCATACTATGACCAGTGGTACCAGTGACATCTACTGGCAACAGTGAGAAATCACAAGGCAATTTAAGCTTAGGGGAAAAACTATACAATCAGTCTGAGCTAACTACTGCCCAGCCAAAACCTAAATTGACAAAGTAGCCCCTGTTTAGGACAAAGGGGGCTACATTATCATTACAAAAGTATTGTTTTAAGGTTAAAGCTAAAGCAGGCCAGCATACCTCCCAACTGTCCCTTATTTCGCGGGACTGTCCCAGATTTGCAAAAAAGTCTCTCTCTCCCTCTTTCCTCCTCATTTGTCCCTCATTTTGGTCTGATCTATACAGTTGTATATAAAATGCACTTTTTATCTTTCAAAAAGTGTTTCCCGGTGCTAAACCTTTCATCCAAATTCTAATTTGCTGCATTTGTAAATTTCAAAAGCCAATATAAAGGAATAGTTAGTAGTGGTAAAAAAAAGCACTTGATTTGTTTTGTATAATTCTCCTTTAAGGGGGCGTGGCAGGGGGCGGGGCGTGTCCTATGCCTACATACTTCTGCTAATAGGTGTTCCTCGTTCCCATTTCAAAAAGTTAGCAGGTATGGGACAGGCCAAAATGTATTTTTTTTTTGAAGATTGCTGCAAAGACTTAGAAATGTCTAGTATTTTTGGTTGTCTGTGTCCCCATTGTGGACATTCCCACTGCCAGTGTTGCCAACCTACCAGATTGAAATTTACTGACACAACACCCAAAATTTACTGGCACAGCCAAGTTTTTACTGGCATTTCCAAAAGTTACAAAATTACAGTTTTAAGTGCAAATGAGAGTATTTAGGCTACAAATACAATATGCAATTAGCAATATTATTTAAGGTAGATAATAAGGCAAAAAACATATTTCTTATTTTATTTTCGATATAGTAAGTAAGTGGCTCAGGGACAGGACTCAGGAGTGCAAGAAATTAGAATGGGTGCACACTCACATAAAATTGACTCTCACAGTGACACTGACAGCATTGTGCAGCAGCACAGATGATGAGGACACCTCACTGACACAACACGTCCCCTCCTGAGTCACAGTGACATTCTCTCTCCAAGCCAAGCGGTCCCTCCAGTCCACTCCAGTCTAAACAGCACTGACGGTCCCGGTCCCAGCCTGCCTTGCTCCGGTACCACAGACCCACACACGAGGCTCTGCCAGCTCTGCTTGGCTCCATTGTACCATGACATCACATAACATGCTCAGGCACCGCCTCCACCAGAGCTGCTCGATCACACTGTAGCAAGCACTTGGATGGACTCAGACGCCTCTGGAACAAGCCGAGTGTCACAGCCATATTTTTTACTGGCAACCTTTTACTTTTACTGGCATTTACTGCCAGGAGAAAATTGCCTATTTTTTACTGGCTGCCAGTAAAAATACTGACGGTTGGCAACACTGCCCACTGCCAAACCCAGTGTCACACTGACACAGAGATTGGACATATGGAAAAAATCTCCCCAGCATGGGCACACACAGCATTGAAAACCTTGGCAATACAAGAGGAAGTAGGCACTGGAGCTTCTGCCAAAGGGTCTTCCAAAAAAGCACAAGTATGTGAAAATGGTAATCAATGCTGAACGAGATTTTATGAGAACAAGTGTCTTGGATACTTTGGTATTTGTTTATAACAGATTAAATACAGCTTGCACAAACCAGTGTTCTCTTGTCCTTTTATTGCTCGATGACAGTTGTCATTCGATGAAGGGTGTGATCGGAGATTAGGATACAGCACCAGAAATGGCTGACTCAGAGTTTCATGTTGCAGCAGGAAAGAGATTTTAGTTATCCTTTGCGTGATATGATATTTTGAGCTGGCAGCATATCATCTCTAAATTGAACAATGAATAACAGGATTTTCTAAGCTGTCTCCACTCAACCTAATAAAAGGATTTTTTAACCTGCTTGCGTATCTGCTGAAGAAAGTTCTACTTGCGTGCCATCCTGGGGACAGGAAGTAAGGTCAAATATCCCAGTGGGGACACAGACAGCAATAATAACCCAAGAGTACAGAATCCCAAGCAAGGCTTAGGTCCCTAAAGCATGCTGGCTACTTTTAAAATTGTTCTGGTTTTACAAGCCATTGGGGTTGATTTAGGCCTCATGTACACTGCTGCTGGTAAACGGACGTTTAGGAGCAGTTCTGTGTTTTTTTTCAGCAGCCCCTGAACTCTCCTCAATGCTATCTTATGGGTAACATGTACACTCAGGCATTTATAGTAGTTTAGAAGAAGTTGAGGTTAGAAGCATTTTTTTTTAAAGCAAAATTTTGTGTTCAAGATGGTAGTTCAGAGGCATTTGAAACGCCAAATGCTTGTAACAGCCTGTAAATGCGTCTAAACGCGGTAACTCACATTTTTAAGAGTTTTCGTTTATAGGCTTTTTCAATGGGGAAACATTTCAGACCTTATATATTGTGGGCTGCAAGGGAGAGGAAGAGAGAGAGAGAGTTGGGGGGGAGAGAGGAGGGGAGGGAGAGAGAGAGGAAGGGGGAGACAGAGAGAGGGGGATAGAGACGGAGAGAGAGAGGGAGAGAGGGAGGGAGAGGGGGAGACAGAGAGAGGGGGAGAGAGAGAGAGATGGGAGAGAGAGGGAGAAGAGAGGGGGAGAGAGAGAGGGGGGAAAGAGAGGGGGATAGGGAGAGAAAGAGAGGGAGGGGGAGAGAGAGAGGGAGGAGGAGAGAGAGAGAGAGGAAGGAGGAGGAGAGAGGAGGAAGGGAGAGAGAGAGAGAGAGGAAGGAGGAGAGAGGGGGGAGGCAGAGAGAGAGAGGGGGGAGAGAGGGGGGGAGAGAGGGGGAGAGAGGGGGAGAGAGATAGGGGGAGGGGGAGAGAGGGGGGGAGGGGAGAGAGATAGGGGGAGGGGAGAGAGAGGGGGGAGAGAGAGAGGGGGAGAGATATAGGGGGAGAGAGAGAGGGGGGAGGGGAGAGAGATAGGGGGGAAGAGAGGGAGAGAGAGGGGGGAGAGGGGAGAGAGAGAGGGGGGAGCGGGGAGAGAGAGGGGAGAGAGATAGGGGGGAGGGGAGAGAGAGAGGGGAGAGAGAGGGGGAGAGAGAGGGGGAGAGAGAGATGGGGGAGGGGAGAGAGAGAGGGGGGAGAGGGGAGATAGAGGGGGAGAGAGAGAGGGGGGAGGGGAGATAGAGGGGGGAGAGGGGAGAGAGAGAGAGGAAGAGGGAGACAGAGGGGGAGGGAGAGGGGGGGGAGAGAGAAACAGAGAGAGGGGATTAAAGAGAGAAGGAGAGAGGGGGAGAGAGAGCGAGATATTTATTCCTGGACTGTAGGCATTGGGAGGATCTACCGATCTGTAAAATCTGTTATCTGTCAAAAACGCTTTTAAACGCAAACACTCATGAACGCCACAAGAAGCGCATAAATGCGGGATGTAAAAGTGGCAAAACAGACATTTTTAACCATTGGTTAATAGCTGTCAAGTTCCAGCGTTCAGAAGAGGTTTTCAATCATCCTGTGTATATGAAGCCCAACTAAAAGCTGGAAAGTGCTAAATCTGGTGCAGCTCAGCAATGAAACCAATCATCTTCCAGTTTTTTTTGTCAAACCTTAACCAAACAAGCTGAAGTTAGAAGCTGATTGGCCACCATGCAGAGCTGCACCAGATTTTGCACTCTCAACTTTTAGTACATAGTTACATAGTTGGTAAGGTTGAATAAAGACAATAATCCATCCAGTTCAGCCTGTGTAGGTGTACATGTGTCAGTGTCTATAATTATTTCCCATATCCCTGTATGTTGTACATCCAGGAGTCTCTTAAAAACATCCATACTCCCCGTTGCCACCACCAATTGTGTAAGGGAGTTCCACATTCTTATTGCCCTGACAGTGAAAAACCCCCTGCGCAGTCTAAGGTTAAACCGCTTCTCCAATCTCATTGTGTAGCCTCGTGTCCTCTTACACGCCTTAAGACTGAATAGTTTTTTTCCTATGCTGGGATCACCATTGAGGTATTTGTAATTTGCTATCATATCTCCTCTCGAGCATGGTTTTTCCAGCGAGAATAAATTTAGAGCCTGCAGTCGTTCCTCGTATTTGAGGTCCTCCAGTCCCCTTATTAGTTTTGTTGCACTTCTTTGGACTCTCTCCAGTTCTAGCACATCCCTTCTGAGGACTGGTGACCAGAACTGGACAGATTACTCCAGATGTGCTCTAACCAGAGTTTTCTAAAGTGGCAGTATTATAGTTTTATCCCTGGAGAATATCCCTTTTTTATGCATGCTAATATTCTGCGGGCTTTGGTAGCTGCAGCTTGACATTGCATTCTATTGCTCAATCTGTCATCTACTAGGACCCCCAGATCTTTCTCCATCCTTGATTCCCCCAGAGGTTCTCCACCTAGTGAGTAGTTTGCATTTATGTTTTTTTGCCCCCAAGTGCATTACTTTACATTTCTCCACATTAAACCTCATTTGCCATGTATTAGCCCACTCCATTATATTGTTCAGGTCTCTCTGTAAAATTTCTATATTCAGATGTGAAGTTATTGCCCTGCTTAATTTTGTGTCGTCGGCAAAAACTGAGGTTGAGCTATTTACCCCATCCTCTATATCATTTATGAATAAATTGAATAGAATTGGTCCCAAGAGAGGTATATCAACCTGTGACTTTTTGGGTTCCTCTCTGGATGCATGCACTGTCCCTCCCAATAGAACAGATGCTGTAGCTTGGAATGCTTTATTCTCACTTAACAATTTTAGTCTGAGGCATTCAGTAAGAGACATGGCGAGTTTTTTTGAAGTTGTAATTTTTTGTCACAATTTTTTGTAAAATTAAGAAATTGAATACAATTTTTTTTTTCTTCATACTGTCACCAGTGCAGTACAGCGTCACCAGTATGACTGGTGTGGCTGTGATTAGGGATACTGACTAATTACAGTATGTAAAAAAATAAATGAATCATTTGATACCGTACTACTCTGGGGAGTGATCCAGGATTTTTTTTTTACACTTTTATTGCTTATACAATGATGATCACTGTATAAACAATAGCTTTAGATGTTGTTAATGGGTTTCCCATTCATGAACAGCTTGGTTTCAATTGTGATCTGTGATTGGCTAAGCTAATCACGTGGTACAGGTATCCAATAGAGCTGCACGATTAATCGTTAAAGTGAATGTAAACCCAAATGTCATCCTTTCTAAACTACTGCCATAGGGGTTATCTATAAGGATATACATGCCTCCTGCTTGTATCTTTACCTGTCAAATGTCTCCCCTCTGTCTGTTATGAGAACCGAAAAACTGCATATTCTGTGGGTGGGTCTGTTGTCTGGAGCTCGGTGGGTGGAGTCATGATGTCAGTAGACTCCCCGCCCACCTCTACACTCCCCTTGTCAATATGCATTTTCTCCTGTGTATTTCTTACACTGAACTTCTGCTATGATCTCTAACATCCAGTGAAAAGACAGGAAAGTAACCACATGACTTCAGCATGTCAAATCATGCTGAGGTGTGGAACAGCCAATCCTTGCAGAGCTGCTGAAGAAAGGAGTAGGGGAGGGAATTAAAAAATAATGCATGTCTTAGGCTAGTGCACGAGATATGTAAATCACCTGTCACTCACAGCAAGGGGGAGGATTTGACAAAGTTTTTCTCAGTTTGTCAAGATTTTTCTCACTGAACAATAAAAGAGGATTGCATAGGAGCTGGATTAACTCTGTGTGGCAAGACTGGGCTCAAATGATAGCAAATCTTATACTCTACAGTATGATATAAAAAAAAAATCATTATCACGTTTTTTTTCCCGGTGCGATCATGACAAAGCATTTCCCGATTTTTTCTATGCAGCTAATTCTCTCTGCTCTGCTAAAGCAGACAGCCTTCAAAAGAAAGAAAAAAAAAACAGGCAGTCTGCCAAGAATCACAACATTCTTTAGCAGTGGAAGTATAAATATTGTAATGATTTGTCCTTTAGATCAAAGGAATACACTTTGGTGTGTAAATGATATAAATAATAAACCTTTTTCTGACATTTGTTGGTTTCAAGTTAAAATATTTTTTTTTTTGCTAGAAAATTACTTAGAGCCCCCAAACATTATATATATATATATATATATATATATATATATATATATATATATATATATATATATATATATATATATATATATATATATTTAGTAGAGACCCTAGAGAATAAAATGGTGGTTGTTGCAATATTTTATGTCACACTGTATTTGCGCAGTAGTCGTTCAAATGCAATTTTTTGGGGAAAAATTACACTTTAGTGAATTAAAAAGAAAAACTAACCAGTAAAGTTAGCCCAATTTCTTTTGTATAATGTGAAAGATTTTATGCCACGAGAATCGTGATCTTTTTATTCTAAGCAAAAAAATTGTGATTCTCATTTTGGCCAGAATCGTGCAGCTTTAGTATCCAGGTATCTTGTGATTGTTTTAGGCTAATTACAGATCACAACAGTAAGCAAGCTGTCCATGAATGGAAAGCCATTCGTGACAGGTTGTTTACATTGTGATCATTATGACCAATCATATCGATCACATGATACCCGGTTACTGGGTATCGGTAACAGTGATTTGCTGTCACAGGAGGGTCGCGCTCCTGTATATACATGACTGAGCCTGAACGTGCCGACCCACCCCAGTATATTTGCAGAGGCGGGGCGGCAAGTGGTTAAAGGATTCCCTCCCTCTTGTAGTCTGCATACTGCTCTTTAGTGGAGTACAGGAGGCTAAAAATAAAGTGATAATAAACAATTACATAAGCCCACTGAGGTGACTATCTTCAGGTGATACATAGTGAATTAAATCCTCCTACATAAGCTGTACCATTTTATCTACTCTACAGCCTTCTTTTCTCCAGAACCATTCAAATATACAGATCAAAGGCTATTTCTTAGCTTCTAGGAGGCAGGGGGCGAGGATCTGATGGCACAGAGCTGAGTGTAATATGAGACCCAAGTGAAGGGAATGGACACACCCCCATCTACACAGTCTCATAGGGAAACATGCACAGCTGAGGCTGTCAATCACCTTCTCTGCTCTGGAGGAGGGGTGGTCTGTCTCCCAGGATTTCTTGGTGTTGGGATGAACTGTTAGAAGTGACTCATGCAGATAGCAGAGGAAGGAGAGTGCAGGCAGGATCCACACTAAGTTCTATGAGACAAGTACACACTGTATGAGGATATGCTTTCTTCATTTTTCCTTTCAGAGGTTTACAACCACTTTAGGTAGAGAAATCAGTTATATATACTAGTAGCATTTGAAGATATTTAATTATTTTTAATAAGTACATAAATGCTTTTGTTTGTGTTTTTAAATATCGTTTTAACGTTGAAGAATACATTGCCAAACTTATTTTTTTTTTATTTTTTTAATAAAACAAGGAAATGATTACCTCTGAATGTCTATAGAGTATGTTTAATATAAGAACAAAAGCAACTTAAAATTGAAAGTATAGAATGAAACAATATATTGTTTTAATTTCTTATTCTTCATATTCTTCCAGGCTCTTGCTGCAGCGCACATTATCTCTTGTTATTGTGTGTCTTTTTATAAGTCGGTTGTGGCCTGTTTTTGATATTTTGAGGCAACATCAATGTTTTTGTGCTGGCTGTAATTTCTTCTGGATCTAAAGAACAGAAGATCAGACACGTTAAAATACAATCCTGTATTATGGGATGCCTGTTAGCTGTATTTTGACTGAGCAAAATGACCATGACTTTGATTGAATATTGTGTCAACTTTAAGGGAGTGATAGGATGGGTGCCCAGAGAATCAATGTTTCAGAATTTTCTATAATAAGATTTGGGCCATTCATATAAAACAGATATCATTATAAACATTATAAATAAAGGCACCCTTACTGAGGACAAGCAGTGGGTGTGTTGGGACTTAGTTTGCTAAATACTAACTCATTTCTTAAGAAAACTTGCCCTTGTGCATGAGTGCATTTTAGAGCCAGGTTGGATTTGATTATAATCATGAATCATAAATCACTAGTAAAAAGGCTTGATTTAAATCATAATTTTTAAAAAGCAACTGTCATCTCGGTCCCGCAGCGGCTCCTCCTCTGACCCGCTGTTGACTCACCGACAGTCCCATTCACTTTAATGGGACGGCTGGTGATGCAGCAGTGACACAACAAGGGAGAGCTGCTGAAGAAAGGAATGGGGGAGGGAATTAAAAAATACTGCCTGTGTCTTAGGCTAGTGCACGAGATGTAAATCACCTGTCACTCACAGCAAGGGGGAGGATTTGACAAAGTTTTTCTCTGTTTGTCAAGTTTCATCTCACTGAACAATAAAAGAGGATTGCTCAGAGATGGATTAACTCTGTGTGGAAAGACTGGGCTCAAATGATAGCAAATCTTATACTCTACAGTATGATATAAAAAAAAAAAAAAAATTCGGGTTTACATCCACTTTAAGAATCGTTATCGCGTTTTTTTCCCCGGTGCGATCTTGACAAAGTATTTTTCCGATTTTTTTCTATGCAGCTAATTCTCTCTGCTCTGCTAAAGCAGACAGCCTTCAAAAGAAAGGAAAAAAAAAAAAACAGGCAGTCTGCCAAGAATCACAACATTCTTTAGCAGTGGAACTTAAGTATAAATATTGTAACGATTTGTCCTTTAGATCAAAGGAATGCACTTTGGTGTGTAAATGAGGGAAGTTTAACCACTTAAACAATAAGGGCTCTTTCGCACGGGGCGGATCAGTGATGATCCGCCCCGTGAACACCCGCTTGCTTAGCGGGGATCGCTCCACCGATCCCCGCTGAGCAGGAAGATGACAGGTCCGTCGCTGCACACAGTGCAGCGACTGACCTGTCAGAGCGCCGCTCTCCCCTATGGGGGATCGGATGATGACGGACCCCCAAACATTATATATATATATTTATATAATATATATATATATTTAGTAGAGACCCTAGAGAATAGAATGGTGGTTGTTGCAATATTTTGCACTTACCTATCAGGAGGTGCACTGCAATTTCCAGGTGAAAACTGACAAATTCAGGGGAAATAGGGTATTGCTTAGACACAATTAGTAATTCTAAATGTTCCCAATATCATAAAAAAATCTTCAGTTTTTAGGTTTAGATTTAGTTTAGGTTTAGTTTATTTTTAAACTGTAAGTACAAGACTGCAAAATAAAAATTAGAAGGCTCCGCTGCCCATGCCAATCAGAAAGTTGATATCATCTTCACTTTGGCCCTGGAGCCCCTGAAGTAGGATATAATTGGTTCCTATCAACCCTATTAGTTACAAGGAGATGGTGAGCCACTTAGGCTGGATTCACACCTATGCATTTTTAGTGCTTTTTGCATTTTGCAGATTTGCACTACAGAACGTGTTCCATAGGAAACCATGTTAAATGGACTGTATTGCAAATCTGCAAAATGCAAAAAGCACTAAAAATGCATAGTTGTGAATCCAGCCTTAAAAAGCATAGAGTTGAGGTCTAATTATTTTTATTTTAAGAAGTATAATGCCGCGTACACGCGGTCAGACTTTTCCACCGGACTGGTCCGACGGACGCTGACGGACCGAATCCGGTGGACAATCCGATCGTGTGTGGGCTTCACCGGACCTTCAGCGGACTTTTCCAGTCACAAATCTGACTGACTTTAGATTTGGAACATGCTTCAAATCTTTACGTCGTAACTCCACCGGACCCAGAAATCCGCTCGTCTGTATGCTAGTCCGACGGATGAAAACCGACGCTAGGGCAGCTATTGGCTACTGGCTATCAACTTCCTTATTTTAGTCCGGTGTACGTCATCACGTATGAATCCGTCGGACTTTGGTGTGATCGTGTGTAGGCAAGTCCGGACGTTAGAAAGTCTGTTGAAACTCCGCCAAAAGTCCGTCGAAAGTCTGTTGAAAGTCTGTCGGACGGGCTGTCGGACTTTTTTAGCTGAAAAGTCCGACCGTGTGTACGCGGCATAAGAAGGGCCTGGTGCTCTTGAATTTTTATAACAATCTTGCGCTTATAGTTTATGCATTTCATAACATACCACTTTGTGGCAATTTCTATGCATCCATAATATTAAAGGATAATTTCACCTTTCGTAACATGTTACATGTTACACCCATATTCAGGGTGTAACATGTAACATATTACTGTTGCACCACAAAACCCACATCCCCCCTGGTCCCCTGTTTTGACAGCGATCAGGAGATCTTCTCCCTGGTCTCGCTGTCACAATTTCTAAAAAAGTGTGGCCATGAGTTGCTCTGCCCCCCTGGCCACAACATTCATTCACAGAGTTCTGTGAATGCGAGAACTACAACTACCTTGTAGCCTTTGCAGCTGCCGGCTTGTAGTTCTCAATGAACTACCAGGGCGCTGTTGGCTGCTCTTGGTAGTTCATTGATGCTTCCTGCCATTGTGTAACTGTCCGCCCATACAAGGTACGAGCAGACAGCTTACTCTTGTCTGAAAGAGCCCTGCATTACACCTGCTGATCATAGGTGCAATGTATTGCAGGCTCCTGGTAAAAATAAATAAATGCACATTTTTTTTACCTGCACAAAGATGTGCATTTATTATTTATTTTACAAAGGTGAACTTAGCCTTTAAAATTAGTACAACTATGTCTTATACATTGATCCAATGTAACTATGAATAACATGCTGATGCCTGGAATTTTTTTTTTTTTTAAACTGCCCTTTGTTTGCATATTTTGGCCCATTTGAGCAGCTTACATACTTTTTAGCCTCTGCTTAATTTTTCACAGGTGTATTTGATATAATAAATATACTGTTATTCTACAAAACAAGCTTGCCTTATTTGTTTCTGCACAGATTGGACTATTTCACCTAGATACATTAAACTACCACCTTAGTGCTGGTCAGTTTTCTTTGACGTGTCTCTGGGGCTATATGCTTTTATTCTTAGTGTAACAAAACACCAGCCTTGTGTCTAATCCTTTACCTCTTTAATCTGCTCACAAAACTGCCCCTCGCTGGTCATTTTTCTAATGTAGCAAAACACCTTCCTTGTTTGTGTTTCCACATTTTAGCCTATTCTACCTAGTCATGTACTGTCATGGTGTTGCCCATTATTTACTAAATTAAGCCTAAGGGCTATACCTTTAATATCTTTTTCAAAATTGGGTATACAGGGATATGGCAGGGGTTGCAGTGTACCTGTGTTGAGGGTGTGCGGTGTTTTAAGTGGAGTGTTCAAACATTGTATTTTCAAAGGGTGCAGTGAGGTGCTATGAAAAAGGCAGCTCTTGATTTGCTCTAATCACCCCAAGCTAAAGGCTAAAAAGTATATAAAAAGGAAGAGGAGAGACCCCAATTAATAGGAAAAAAAAGTAGCTAAGGTATTGACAATTGAAGAACTATCAATAAGTTATTGCAGACCGATATTGGTACCTCAAATGAATTTTAGGTGTACAGATCTGTGCACACAGGCAGGGCATATCAGTAAAAGTAAGGAAAACAGGTGTATAGGCACTGCAACCTTCCCACATAAAAGCTCAGGCCGGTGCTCAGACCTTGAGGCTGCTGACACCTCCAACGTACCAGAGTAAGGAAAGGGATGGTCGACACTCAGGATGACATCCAAAATGGTATATCTTTATTGAGTACATGTACAAAGCTGTAAAACAGCCTATGCGTTTTGGACGTTAGTCCTTAGTCATGGCTTATGACTAAGGACTAATGTCCGAAACGCGTAGGGTGTTTTACAGCTTTGTACATGTACTTAAAAAAGAAATACCATTTTGGATGTCATCCTGAGTGCCAACCATCCCCTTCCTTACTATATAAGTAAAAGTACCCTGGCATTGCAAAATTCAAAGAACTCAAGCAATTAAAATTGTGTAAGCTTTGGGGTGGGTGGGGGTTATGACAGTGTGGTACAACCCTATATGTGTTTATGATGGGTTGAGCAGACTGACTGGGTGTAATTCTGTTTTTTTAAGCACATTGCCAGTATATGTGAACAGTGCTTACAGGCTTACAGTATAAATAAATTGGGAACTAATTCTCTGGAATGTGATTTAAATTTGTATTGTTTTTTTTTTTTATAATTATTTTTATTGCATTTTTCGAGACAAACAATACATACATAACTCATAAACTATGGTGCCTATACAAGGTATCATATCTATCACATGGTGGGATACTGTAGTTTGTATTTAACACATATTGAGCTAACCCATGCATTACATCTTGTATCCTTTTAGATGTCCCTTGATACGTCAAATCTCCCCTCCCAATCGTAGTAAAAAGGATAGAACCCCTCAACACTTTTATTATTCTCAACCACAATCATGTCATTTTAGAGCCTCAACAAGCTGTTTCCGCTTCATCTAACCATGTCCGCCAGACTCTATCGTACTTCATGGGGCACCCTCTGTTGAAGTATGTGTCTTTATATAAAGGAAGGTTATTATTAACCAAACTTTTCCATTGTGTCAAAGAAGGGGGTGTGGGCTTCTTCCATTGTATGGCAATGTTTTTTCGGGCATAGAATAGTAACAACCCAACCAATGTGCGTTTTGCTACCGTTGGAACAAGTGCTTCGATTAGCCCCAGAAGACAGACTTCCATGGCATGTGGTAATGCAATTGATGCTACTTTATTGACCACACCAATCACCTCACTCCAATATTGCTGAATTGCAGGGCAATGCCAGAAAATATGAGAGAAATCTCCTGGGGAGATTCCACATCTCCAACACTCCGATGGACATGTGGGGTTCATTTTATGAAGTCTGTGTGGAGTAAAGTATGCTCTATCCATCTTAAATTGGATTAACCGATCCCGCATAGAGACTAAAGAGCTGAAAGGAAAATCCCAGACATCATCCCAATCATCATTGTCCAGTGAGGGTATGTCAAGCTGCCAGCGAGACCAGAGTTTATCTAGAGGTGGGAGAGACACATAGACCAAATGCGCATATAGCTGTGAGGTAGGTTTCTCTGCACACTTAGTTCTGAGTGTCTTCTCCAGCCCCGACTGAACCATGATGCAGGAGGTGCCCGGGAACTGTGCAGCAAAAGCATGCGACAGTTGGAGATAACGAAATTGGTAATGATGAGGTACGTTATATATAGATGAAAGGTGTGAAAGGGGAGATAATGACATTTGTGACACTATGTGGGAAAGAATTTTTATACCGTATTTGGTCCATGCGAAGGGGTCGGGAAGTTTGTAAATGTGTGGCAGATTAGGGTTCCGCCAGATCGGGGTATTAGGAGAGAACTCGGTTGATTTGTACTTCTCTATATCTAGTCCTGCCCGCCAAGCCCGGAGGGTGGTATTCATAGAGGGTGTCAAGGGATATGGGGCCCGAGGGCCTCTGAAAATCAGAAATTGCAGGGCTTCCAACGAGCCCACTATCGTGGCCTCTAGGATTGTGGATGAATTAGTTTTGTCAGGGTGCAGCCACCAGGCCGCTGTCACCAGTTGGGTAGCTAGAAAATATTTGTAGCAATCAGGAAATGCCATACCGCCCTGCGTTGATGGCCGCATCAATGTCGACAGCCTATACCTGGGTGGTGAGGATCCCCAGATAAAGGATGAGAACAATTGATTCAGTTTTTTAAAAAAGGATTTTGGTATCCACTGAGGGGAGTGACGGAACAGATATGTGAATTTGGGGATAATTTTCATTTTGAGGAGATTTACTCGTCCCCAAACTGATAGAGGTAAGTTACTCCATGATTTAAGTTTTGTCTTAGTGTTCAAGAGTGTAGGGGTAAGGTTAAGTGGGATAAAATCTGATGCTTGCGTAGATATATGAACCCCTAGGTACTTAAACGTTTCCACCCATTTTAGTGAACAGTCTGGTGGGGAAGTGGTTTTTGCCGCCTGGTCTATCAGAAACAGTATGGATTTGGACCAGTTAACCTTTAGTCCGGTAACCCCTGCGAAAGTGTCCAACACATTCAGAACTCCCTGCAAGGACGGACCAGCATCATTGAGGACCAATAACATGTCGTCTGCGTACAGGGCCAATCTCTCCTCCAGCAAGCCAATACGAAGACCTCTAATATGTGGGGATGTACGCAGCGTCTCCGCCACCGGTTCAATAGCTAAGGCAAACAAGGCCGGAGAGAGAGGACAGCCCTGTCGGGTTCCTCTAGTGAGCTTAAAGGGAGCTGATAGTCCACCCCCCAGTCTCACCGATGAAGTGGGACATTTGTACAATACCTGGAGCCATTGAATAAATAGCATAGGGAATCCCATTCTACGCAATGTTTCCCAAAGAAAAGGCCACTCCACGGTGTCAAAAGCCTTTTCTATGTCAAGTGAGGCTATAGTTCTCGAACCCGTGTTGTGGTGTTGGGCATGTATGTTGGTATATAGTCTTCTGAGGTTAACATCAGTGGATCTACGGGGCATAAAGCCAGTTTGATCTGAATCGATTACTGAATGTAGTAGGGGATATAGTCGTAGAGCAAGTGTTTTGGTCAAAATTTTAAAGTCGTTATTTAGCAATGCAATTGGTCGATATGAGGCGCAAGAGGTTGGATCTTTAGAGGGTTTGTATATTAAAGTCAGATATGCGTGATACATTGAGTCGGGCAGCTTACCATGTTTTAAACAGCTATTATATAACTAGGCCAAAAGGGGTGCCAGGAGGTCTCTATGCGACTTATAAAAGTCAATTGGGAGGCCATCTGGCCCCGGTGCCTTACCAGTGGGGAAGGATTGAATAGCGTTCAGAACTTCTAGGGCTGTAAATGGCTTAACCAGCGTCTTAAATTTGTATTGTTTGTTGAATTTCAATAAACTTTTTCCTGATTTAAAAAAAAAAATAGTGTAAGCTTTAACATGATATCACTTTTAAAGCCTATTTTTATTTTAAATATTAGCTTCTATAAAAATAACAGCTGGTAATATTAATATAAAGGTCATTGTTTGAGCACTTTGTGCTATGGGGTGACAGCATTCTGCCCCGGTCTCCAACAGTCTTCTGCCTGTAAATCACCTAGTCACATACACTCCCAAAGGAAACTATAAACTTCTGCCTACAAACTCAATGTCAATCTCTTGTTATTCAGTTTATCAGAAGTATTCCCTATACTTTCCCTATTACAGACCAAGCACATTGTCAATATGGCTGCTGAGACCCCACTCTTGTACAGTGAAGAGGCTGACTTATCCAAATGCCTCCTTACTGGCTCTTCTAATCCAGCTGATCTAAATTAAATTCTACTTTAACTCGTTTTTTTCATGGTCCCATGACATGTTTGGTAGACAGTTCATTTGCCTGACTTACTGTATGCCATAATTAGAGCTTCCAGGTTTACAAACAGCTTGTGCTATCTTTTTCCTAATCCTTATGAATCAAACTTTAATGAGTAATCCCTTATGCTCCCCATGTTAAAGCTATATAGTATTATGTCAGCTTGGCTACCTTTTTCTTTGTTTCTTTTCAGATACAAAGGAAAGGAAAGTAACCATAGTATTCCTAGAATTGTATTGGAAGTTTTTGTGTTGACTGATGTAATAGACCCGAAGGCACATCCACCACAAACGCAAATGTATTTTTGTTTCAGTCTAAGCCATTAAATAGCTCCTGTTCTACTAATACATAATTCATTATTCATCATCTCAATGGATTACTTAAATTCACATATACTCATATGGAATATTAGATTTTTACTTTATATTGTATGCCAGGGCACCAAAATAATCAGCACTAAATGGCATTTGTTATCTGTTTTGTTCTAAAATACTTTTTAGGGATTTAAATCTCTTTTGGGAATATACAGTATATGTCCATTCCAAATTGTAAATATTTTCCATATTGCACTAAAGACATCATAGACACACAAAATAGTGCAAAGTGTTGTCTCTGTTACAAATAGTGATGGGAAACCAAACATCTATCACAAGAAAAGGAAGAGAGGAAATCTTCCAACGGGGCCACCTGATCTGGTGATAGCTGTTTCTCCCTCACTTTGGAGAGATTTTCTCTGATTTCCTGTTGGGTTTGTGCGACAGGAAACTAGAGGAAATCTCCAAAACAAAACAAACAGCTTAATAAAACCATTCCCTACTGTATTTTAAAAATACATTTTTCTTTATCGTACATCACAGGACACAGAGCAGCCATGATAAATTACTATGTGGCTTATACGCCACCTATAGGTGAATGGATACTGGCAGATCAATCAAACAGGAAGTCCTCCCCTATATAACCCCTCCTACACAGGAAGTACCTCAGTTTTTTCGCCAGTGTCTGTAAGGTGGTGGTCAATGATGTGATACGTGTGCTTTAATCGTATCCATTCCAAAAAGCTGTCAGCCAAAATGGATGGTACCCGAGCCTCATTGGATAGGAGAGAAGATTCCTCAAGGTTAGCCTGTAATGCAGCCTTACGGGGCTGGACCCTGTGTAATGGAACCCTGTGCAGTGTTTGTTCTGACCAAGGTGCTTTCCTGCAGGGTGCGATACAGGTCCAGGGGAGTGGACCCCAAATTAAGGGGGACCCTTAGGGTCTTTTATGACAAAGCCCACCGCGATGGGTGAAGGTTGGACTCCTGTAATGTTCAGAGTCCTGCAGCAGGAATGGTAAGTCTGCATTTTTGCAGTTTCTCTTTAAAAAAAAAAAAGGAGATCTGACTGTCTGGTCTATTCTCAGTGGCCACTGGGGGCAGTGTGCTGTCTAATCATGCTCTGTGTACTTCTTAGGAGAGTGGGCTGCTGTTTCTCCTCCAGCCACTAGAGGGCGCAGGCTCGCTCAGTATAGCCTATTTTTTTATAGGCAGGAAGTGGAGGGGCGGCCATGTTTGCCATGTGGACGGCAGGTTTCAGCAGGGGCTCTTAAGACATAACAGCAGCCCATGGATACTAATGAAGTGTGAGTTTTTACTATGGGAGAAATGTGGGGCCAGACAAGTCATGATTATATACTGCATACTTACTGCTTAATCTGGGGGGCCTGTACAACTGTAAGTCGATACTCCCCTATACGGGTCAGTCCACTGTAAGGTGTTGTGTCTCCAGAATAATGTGCATTTGGTCTGCAGGAGCTTACTTTTATGCCCCGTACACACGGTCGGATTTTCCGATGGACAATGTCCAATCGGAGCGTGTTGTCGGAAATTCCGACTGTGTGTGGGCACCATCGGACATTTTCCATCGGATTTTCCGACACACAAAGTTGGAGAGCAGGAGATAAAATTTTCCGACAACAAAATACGATCGCGTCAATTCCGACCGTGTGTGGCCTGTTCCGACGCACAAAGTGCCACGCATGCTCAGAAGAAATTCCGACACGGGACAGCTCGTTCTGGTAAACTTAGCGTTCGCAATGGATACAGCACTTTCGTCACGCTGCAATGTAAAAATTGGTTTAATACAGCGCACTCTCTTCTTCTTTATAATGTGACAAGAATTAAGTAGTTTTGCTGCTCATATTCACACACACTTCTCACAAACTTTTATTTGTCTTTTTTTAGTGGGATTCCCTGAATATATTGTTATTAGTTGTCTGACCGTTTTCTATTTTTTATGTTTTTTTATTTTTATTTTAAGCCTTTTTTTTTCTGTAATGTTTGGATTTTTTCCAAGGCTGATCTTTGTTCAATGTTATTTTTATTTTTACTCCAGAATATTTTTGTGTGTGTTTTGTGTGTCAAGTTACCCCAACACCATTGATATCTTTTATTATTTAATCTCCAGGAGATTGTTTGTTGTTGGTGTCCCTTGTTCATTTCACATTGTATATTTGAAATGTACCTGAATCCTCACAAACAAACTGTCCTTTTTGAAGTAAAACACATAGGAGAGTATAATTCAAAACAAAAATCCTTTATTAAGGGATCAGAACCAAACAAAGAGGAAGGCAACACTGGATCAACATGAGAAATTAGTGAAGCCTGGGACCCCCACGGCAGACAACAATTCTTAAACCTCAAAATTGGTGGCCTGAGGAGTCCATATGTGAAGGAGGGCAGTCTGGTCCGGGATTTACAGAGACTTGGATAGCAGCAGATGACATCTGTGTCCCCAGGCTGTGGTACCACAAGAGGCTGCATTTTTTGGCCGACCAGACTGAACCCAGGGCAATCACTCTCTGGTCTTCCTTTCACGCTTCCTTCCGGGCTGTGGCTGTGCAGTTGGAGATGTGGCAGGAGGAGGAGTAGGACCTGGAGGAGGAGGAGGACTGGGGGGACCTGGAGGAGGACTGGGGGGACCTGGAGGAGAGGGAGGAGGAGGAGGAGGACCTGCAGGAGGAGGAGGAGGACCATCCCAAAGATGTGTGTCAGGTGTAATTTGGCCCCTCATACCTTTCTCAAGAGCCTCCAATATGAGGGCCTCACACATGGCTTGTTGGCCCTCCTCCATCCTCTGCATTTTAGATGCTATGAATGCAGCAATGTTCTCCTGCATGGTGTGGGGTGCTCCCAGGACCTCTGTAGCCCTCCAAAAGAATCTGATAGCCGCCTCCTCTAGGGTACTCCTCCTACTGCCACTTTCTGTTTTCAGGGGGGTGGAGGGACCTTGATATCAGCCAGCCGGCTCGGCCCGGCCACCTCCTGGCTGAGACTTCCCTGTGTATGAAAAAGGGACATGGTTTTAGTTTTTGCTTCATCAATCACAATCCTAAATTAGTACTCCCAACTAACATCTAGGTAACATTATTGATTGTACAAGCAGAAATATTTATAGGAATGCTATACCTGGCTCAATCTGGGCTCCTCCACATATGGCCTGGAAGGCCCAGGTTGGGCGTCAGAAGCCTCAGCCGGGGGGGAAGGAAGCGTGGAAGGAAGACTTGAGAGGGATGGCCTGGGTTCAGTCTGGCCTGCCAGAAAGTGCAGCCTGTCGTAGTACAACATCCTGGGGACATAGATGTCATCTGCTGCTCCGGATCTCTGTGAATCCAGGACCTTCTTGCGCTCCCTCAGATATGTACTCCTCAGGCCACCAATGAAAATCTTTAAATAGGTGATGTCTGCCATGGGGATCACCTGCTTCACAATTTCACACAATTGCACAAGTGCTGCCTTCCTCTTTGCTTGGTTCTTGAAATGGGGGTGGGTAATCTCCCACAGACAGGGCAGCTCCCTTAGCATATCAATGAATACTGACATGAAGTCAGTATCTCTCATTAAGATATCCATGTTCACTGCAAGACACAACACAAGACAAAGCCTAATGTCAGACAAAACTCTCCTAATCTTGTTACAATATAGGCCTCAATCTAGAAGCAGTATAGGCCCAAGTTTGTCTCTTACCTTCGTTCTTACGATCGGCGCGTCCAATGCTCCTTCCTCCGCTCACAGATCGTACGTAATACGCACGCGTGTTACGCTTTATACACACTGCGCATGCGTGTAACTCCGCCCGCCCCTGACGTTCTTTCTAGTCTATTCCCCGCCCCTTTTCGTTCGGCGCAGTGGGGGAAGAGCATGATGGCGGAGTTACAACAGGTGCGTGCTAATTCTAACAACGAGGAGGAGGAAAGCCCGGATCCAGGCACGTCCCGATCCAGAAGGAGACGTTTTAAGGCCACAAATATGTCGTTTGGGGAGATGTTGGAGATGGTAGACATCATGAAGAAGTCCGACTATGACGGAAAATATGGGCCTTACCCCCACCCCAACATCAGAAAGGCCAAAATCATTGGTAAAGTGGTCCGGAGTCTGGAGAGGAATTTCGGGGTACGAAGGTCTAAAGATCAGCTCAGGAAGCGGTGGTCGGACCTGAAGTTGAGAGAGCCAGAGCAGTACCGAAAGATCCGGAGAGTGCTGCAAAAAAGTAAGTAGTTGTGCTGTGTTCATATTCTTTCTGTCTTTATTCCGTTCGTTCTGCTCCATATGCTTTTAGTAATTGTAACGTTTAAAAGGGCAACTTTAATGTTCATGGGCCCATTATTCGTTCGTATCAAACATTTTTCTTTCGGCCTCTAGAACACCATTGTTTAGGCCATATGCATTTTCCCACATTTTTTGGGGCCTACTTGGATGCCAAATATTTGTTTGTGTAGATGGGTTTGTTACTAGAATGAAATGACAACTAGATTGTGTGTAAGGATAGGACACTGAGCAGCTGTTTTCACATCTGGACACTGGAGCACTAGTGTGGGACACAAGAACAACATTTTTATTAGGGGGGGGGCACACAGGTGCTCCAGTGTATACTATAGGGGGGTCTCCATCTGTGAAGCTTGTACCAAACAGGTAAAGTATTGCAGCTTGACAAAGGGCAATAAAAAAAATACATCTTTGAACTCGGCTAAAATAGACAATTGTACACCACTTCCAAGCAATGTTTCCTAGTTCTAGTTCTGCCATAAAATATCTGTGTGCTAAGTATACCATTTTTGTTTTACATAGGGGAGAAAAGACTCGGAGGACACCCCTCATCCCAGGAGACCATAGACCGCCCCCCCTCTGGAAGAAGGGGAAATACCCCAAACACAAGCTGAGCAGGAGGAAGAAGAAGACGTGGTGGAGATTGGCACCACAACAGGTGAGTGTCTGCGACCACAGGCTCAGGTAAAAGAGATGGATGGTGGCAGATTTTTGAGACCTGTTTTTTTGTTATTTATCTCTTTTTAGGTGATCGGGATCCAGAACGCTTTACATCTGAAAGTGCCCAGATACTGATCGGGGAGATCATGGGGTGTAATCTCCAATTGCAAAACATCCAGCAACAAATCAGTGATGTTATTAAAATATATAATAACATCATTGATGTTTTGGGGCGAATTTAAACCCCACAAAATCACCGGTTTTATCTTACTAAAATTTTTACAATGTTTAGAAAAGCCAAATTTGGAGGATGCACACAGTGTGCCAACATGTGCTATCTGCCATCACGGGAGATCAATGGACGCGTTTTGGGGGTGCAACCCCTTCCTCAATTAGAAAGTAGCGTTGAGGAAGGGCTTGCTCCCCCCAAACACGTCCCTTGATCCCCCCGATGGCAGATAGCACATGTTGAAATTTGGCTTTTCCAGAGGTGATTTCCCCCATCTGAACGCTATATCAAACCCAGTTCCTAAATACTGATGTCTGATATAGCCTTCAGGTTTTACCATATGTGAACTTTGTAAATTCAAGTTTTTTGGCTTTCTTGTTGGTTTTACACAGGCTTGTTTTATCTGAAATGGATATTTCGATTTTTGATAATGCCCCCCCAAAAATTGTTATACAACAAACATGTTGTTTTGTTTTAAAAACCTTTGGTAAATGCACATGTGATTGTGCAGGTATAAAAAAGTTGTTTACTCAAGAATGTGTGGATTATTGTCTCAACACTACAAAACACTTTTGGGGTGATGTAATTGCTGTTTTATGCAAAAATGGGGGTTATTTCCTAAGGGCAAATACACTTTGCACTACAAGTGCAGGTTCAGTGCAGTTGCAAGTGCACTTGGAGTGAAATGTGTTTTTGCATTTAGGAAGTACCAGCCAACACTATTCTTTATAAGGTTACCCAATCACGACATTTTCTGCACTCAACACATTTCTGTCAGGGTCAGCTCAAACAAACACAAGCAGTAAATGTCCACCAAGAATTTCTTTTGGTTGTTTTTTATTTGAAAAAGGTGTCACAGATTGTCTGGCATATTGATAGCCCCCCTACCCGCAAAGAACTCCAGGTATCGTAACCGGACATCACGGGCACTCAGGGAGGGCAAGCCAGGACGGCCGCTTTCAAGCGCCGTCATTGTTGATGTATTTGGTATTCCGGCCTCAGGCCCAACTGAGCCAGCATAGTTGGCTGAATGTTTTCTTAAATTATGGAGAACACAGCACGCCAGTATAATATGGTTCAGTTTATACTCCGCCATATGGATGGGTGTCAGAAATAGTTGGAACCGGCTGGCCAGGATTCCAAATGTGTTCTCCACCACTCTTCGGGCTCTGGCCAGCCGGTAATTAAAAACCCTCTGTTCCGGGGTGAGGGTCCTCATCGGGAATGGCCGCATCAGGTGGTCCCCCAGCGCAAACGCTTCATCAGCAACGAACACAAATGGGAGACCTTCAACATTGTCCTCTGGAGGTGGCAAGTCCAAGCTGCCATTCTGGAGACGCCTGTAGAACTCTGTCTGGGCGATGACTCCACCATCGGACATCCGGCCATTCTTCCCCACGTCCACATACAAGAAGTCGTAATTAGCCGACACCACCGCCAACATCACTATACTATTAAACCCCTTGTAATTATAATAGTACGACCCCGAGTTGGGTGGTGGGACGATGTGGACGTGTTTCCCATCAATTGCCCCTCCGCAGTTAGGAAAGTCCCACCGCTGGGCAAAGTGGGAGGCCACAGTCTGCCATTCCTGTGGCGTGGAAGGAAACTGTTGAGGAAAAAACAATAAACATTACTATTTTTTCACAGAAACATGGCAAGCAGATTAGACACAAACATTATGGGTCAACCTCCAGATAGCATTTATTAAGGGGAATTTTACAACAACAAAGTATAAGGTACACCTATCATATTCCCCCTCCCCCCCCTCTCATGGGCCATTTCTAACATTATAGGGGGGGGGGAACTCTTGGACAGGTAACCCTCTTCACTTCATTGAGAGATGAATGCCTAAATACAGGGTATTACTTGGAACAGCCCCTCCTTAGTTACACTATTGGCAGCCCACTGGACAGGTAAGAAGTGTCATAATACAAAGATATAAATACACACTGTACACATTTGAGCACATTTGGACATTCTGCTATTACCTATCAAGATAATAATAGGATACAAGAACTTTAAACAGTACCATTGGAAAGTATACAGGCAGGCCCTTGCACTACATGCTTTGGGGAATTCATCCATAAATCTGACCAGTAAAGAGGTGGGTATAGTGTGTATGGGTTTGGCAAAGTCAGCAGATGATGATTGAGGATAGATAGAGAATTGGGATCAGCTGACTTAGCAGTTGGGGGAGGGAGGGTTACAAAAACATTTGGGGACACCACAAAAAAAAGCCTCTGGCACTCTGCCTGAATTTAAATCAAAAATAACATTGCCAAACATTTTAGGGGGTGTTTGGGGTAAAGCACTACTATGGAGCTGATAAAATACATTGTTAAGTGACTACATGAGGTGAATATAGGGCAGGAGACACCATGCTGGAGAGGTTATTGAAGGGCAAATATGTATGAAGGACCTAAAATAATAATTACATAAAAATCCAGCATGCATGAGGACAAAGGGGACATTCACAGCATACTACAATCATGGGAATTAGGGAATGAGGAAAGAAATACAATATATTAGCAAACATTCAATACAATAAAATGTGATATAAAAGGATAAAAATCTTACCTTCATATACTCCTTCTGAAGGACCTGGATGATGGCAGAACAGGTCTCTGGGATAATGATCCCCAGAGCCTGGGGGGAGATGCCTGTCGAGAACTTGAGGTCCTGCAGGCTTCTCCCTGTGGCCAAATACCGCAAGTTAGCGACCAACCTCTGCTCCGGAGTGATGGCTTGCCTCATGCAGGTATCCTGCCTGCTGATATAGGGGGTCAGCGAAGCCAACAAACGGTGAAACACGGGGTCCGTCATCCGGAGAAAGTTCCTGAAATCATCAGGATTATTCTCACGGATCTCACGGAGCAAAGGCATATGAGAGAACTGGTCACGCTGAAGCAACCAATTCTTGGTCCATGAACTCCTCCCCACCCTGTTCATGGACTGGACTTGTGTCAAGGTCAGGACCCCAACACCAAGCCCCCGCACAGCACGAACTCTACGAGGAGTATGCATACGAAACATGGCTAGAAAACGGTCGGCTGCTCAGAACGAAGTAACAGAACGCACTGAAGAACAGCAAGGCCTGTGAAGAGCGACCTGAAAAACAGCAACGAGCAGGCAAGATCACACAGAAAACTTCGATACGAACTGACTGCACGCACTGAAGAGCAGATACAAACCCACAAGCACAAACTGAACGTCAGAAAACGATCTGAAAGCCACGAGTCTGAAAAAGCGCGAATCGTCTCTCACCAAACTTTTACTAACACGAGATTAGCAAAAGGAGCCCAAAGGGTGCCGCGCTTGGTTCTGAACCGGCCTTTTCTAGTCTCGTCGTACGTGGTGTACGTCACCGCGTTGTTGGCGATCGGAAATTACGACAACTTTGTGCGACCGTGTGTAGGCAAAACAAGTTTGAGCCAACATCCGTCGGAAAAAATCCTAGGATTTTGTTGTCGGAATGTCCGAACAAAGTCCGACCGTGTGTACGGGGCATTAGGCTGCTCTGAAGCAGAAAAAAGACTGCATGGGATACATACATTCTAAATTAGTAAAAACTAGTATGGGGCCAAGTGCAGTCGGGCAGGTGCAGCATAGTATACATGCTTGCAAACTTGTTGCAAATGCATGTTTGAATAAACACATGTTTTGCAAAGATGTTTCATAGATACATGTGGCATAAGCACATGTTTGAAAGATCATGGACATCAGTGCACTTGAAGGAGTTGTGTCTCCAGAATAGCATGCATTTGGTCTGCAGGAGCTTAGTTTTAGGCTGTTGAAGCAGCATAGAGGCTGCATTGGCGATGCGGATGTTGTCCCCACACTAGGGTGACTCTGTCCAGGTATGAACTGGCTGTTGGTCTCCAGGAACAAAGAGCCCCAGGTGCTGGCTAATGCTAGTAAAGGCTGTGTGCAAATGGGAAAATCCGGACAGCCGCACTCCAGGAAATATAATCCAAACTTCTTTATTTTAAAATCAGGAGCATGTCATACAGTACATCAAAGGCAGAGTGTACAGACAGGCAGCTTACGCGTTTTGCACTATATCAAGTGCTTACTCATAGCTCATGAGTATGAGTAAGCACTTGATATAGTGCGAAACGCGTAAGCTGCCTGTCTGTACACTCTGCCTTTGATGTACTGTACGACATGTTCCTGATTTTAAAATAAAGAAGTTTGGATTATATTTCCTGGAGTGCGGCTGTCCGGATTTTTCCATTTGCATAGAGGCTGCTTTGGATGCCTATGTACTTGGCTAATCCTACAGAACTAGTATGGGTGCAGTTGAGCAGGTGCAGCATAGTATACATGTTTCATAATGCTTGCCTACTTGCATAGGCACATGTTTGCATAGACACGTGCATGCTTGCTTGAATAAACACAAGCTTGCATAAGCACATGTTTGCAGAGGGCCCTGGCATGTATCTCCCTAAGGCTGGCTGCAACGGTGCATGTTTGTGTGGACGCATGTTGCGTAGACACAGGTTTTCATAGGCACGTGTTTGCATAGACGTGTGTACATAAATGTGTACGCATGTTGCATAGATATACGTGTTTGAATGGATGCATGTTTGCATAAACCCATGTTGGCATAGATACTTGTTTGTCTGAATGCATGTATACATGGACACATGTTTGCGTAACCGCATGTTTGCATAGATACATGTTGCGTAGATACATGTTTGCATAGACATGTTTGCGTAAACGCATATTTGCATAAACACATGTTGCATAGACACATGTTTTGCATAGGTACGTGTTGCGTAATATATGTTGCATAAGCACGTTTCATAAACGCATGCTTGCTTATTGCGTAAATGCATGTTTCCACGGGCACATATTGCATAAGTGCATGTTTGTATAGACACACGCTTTCGCGTTTTGCCTAAACGCATATTTGCATAAGCACATACTTGCATGCTTCCATAAACGCATGCTTCCATAAATGCATATTGCTTAAACGCATGCTGGCATGTTTTCATTTGAACTGCATACATATGTGCTTAGTTGCATTAAACTGCATACATATATTCTTATTTACATTAAACTGTATACATATGTGCTTATTTGCCTAGGACTACATACATATGTGCTTATTTGCCTAGGACTACATGTTTATGTGCTTATTTGCCTTGGTATACATACATATGTGCTTATTTGCCTTGGGATACATACATATGTGCTTATTTGCCTTGAACTGCATACATAAATGCATGAATGGCAAGAATACTTGTATACCTGCATGTTTGCATGCCTAGGTACCTACATAATGACATACCTGGGTACCTGCATACTTACATACCTAAGGGGTTGCATAGCGGTAAACCAACATTGTTTAAGGCCTACATCCTTGGATGACTGTGTATTAGGTAGATAATATAGTTGCTATGTTATTTGCCTCTTATACCAGGTAAATGGTTCCAGAAAAAGAGATGCAGCCAAGGGAGGCAGGTGCACCTCTCTCAGGTTCAGCAATCTGGCGGTGTCCACATCTCCCGTTGCACAGTGGTGTCAGGTGCATCTGAGCCACCGTGGTGTTTGGCATTGCAGTGTTTCCTGATGCATTCATTTTTCATCAGATGGACTGCAGCCGCATCACCTTGATCATGCCTGATCTTTGTTGATCGAAGCCTAAGCAGGATCAAGCTGGTTAGTATATGGATGGGAGACTGCCCGGGAATACCAAATGCTGTAAGCTTTTCCCCACCTGTGTGACTGAGGCATCTGAGGCTGCTGTGTTTTGAGGGTAACTTGGACCAGAAGATCTTAGGGCAGTCTCTGAGGTGGTTTGCTCCATCTTTAGCCGGCAGAAGCTTGATAGGTTAGGTATGCCTCTTTGGGCCTTCGGGGTCTGCCACAGAGTCGTCATTGTCTTTTGCCTTGCATTTGAATCTTGGAGTAGAAGGTATGGACTCAAAAAAGCAGTCCCAAAACCAAATGGGCACATAAAATCTAAGCTAGATCCTAAGCCGCTGGACATCCTTCTGTTTCAGATATGCTCTGGCCATTTAGTGTTGACCTCTCTGCGAGAGATAGATTTTGGGGTCCATAGTCATCAATGATGCATATCTTCAGGTGCCGCTTTTTTCAAGGCTCATCAAGGGTTTTTGCAATTGCAGTGCAAAGTCGTCTTTTTTACTTTTGTGACTCTGCTCTTCGGGCTGGCCAGAACTCTGAGGGTTCACAAAGTTCCCAGCCCCAGTGCTGGACTTGCTGAAACCAGAGGGGTTGCCAATCTCAGTATACCTCAATAATCTTTGTTCAGGAAGCAGTTGGTTCCAGTTTTTCCTTCAATACATTTCTACGTACAGTCCTACTCCAGGTCTTTTGTAGATAAACATTCTCTCTGTCTGGAACATGAGGATCCAAGTACTAGATTGCCGGAGGACTCTGTTCCCGACATGCAGAGCTCAAAATGGTGGCTGATGGTTTGGAATCTGGAGAAGGTGAAATTCTTCCTTTCAGAAGTTTGGAAGATAATAACCACTAATGTTAGTCTCTCCGGTTGGTTCAAAGGTGGCTACAGTTCAGTGGACTTGGTCTCCACAGGAAAGAATACTGCCCTGCAATATCTTGTAACTTTTAGCCAGTACACCTGGCTCTGGGTTATTGAAAGAATCAGTTGTAGATTCAATCCAACAATGCCTCTACAGTGGCATATATTAACCACCAGGGCGGCACCAGGAGTTGTGCGGCTCAGGAAGGTGAACCACATTCTGTCTGGGGCAGAACAACAGGTGCTCTCTGTCACCAGTACATATTCCAGGTATAGAGAAATGACAGGGGGGTTTCCAGTCATCAGTAACTAATGCCAGGACCATGCGGTCCCTGCTTCCTGAGACATTTTTCGGCAATCTGCCAATGTTGGGGAACTCTGCAGGTGGATCCACTCGATTCCAAGTTCTACAAATTGGACAGTCTGTGTCCGGGACGAGAGTCCCACTGGCAATAGGGGTAGATGCACTGGTAACACCTTAGGGATTTGTTCTCCCTAATTGATGCCTTCCCTCTGTTTCTACTACTGCATCATCTTTTGAATTCGGGAGGTGGTGACACTGATAATAGTGTTAGCCAAATTAGCCCAGTAGGGCTTGGAACACTGACATAGCCTTGGGCACTTCCAGTCCAGCTGGACCCAATAGTCTTGGGTCCTGTTATTTCTGCACTGTTGAGTGACTGGAAACCGGCTTCAGGGAGCTTCAATTACAGGACTTGGAAATATTTTATGCCTGGGGAGAAGCCAGGTAGAGTTTTTCTTGCTTATCCATATGTTTTGGAGATGCCCGAGGCTATTCTGATACTGGAGGGAGGTAGTGGGTATCATAGGCCAGGTATTTGAAGTCTCTATAGACTTGGAACCCATGCTATGCATGTTGATGTGGATAGAGGGAGAAGGTAAATTAGGAGATACTCAATTAGCAATCTTGAGATGCCTATTCCAGGAATGGAGATTGATTGCTCAAAAATGGCAATCTACCATACCTCCATCCAGCTGAGAGTGGGAACAGGTCATGAACGTGGTGATGCTTAAGGAAAGAACGTCTTACATTAGACAAGGCGCTCATAAGAAATTTAATAAGATCTGGGAAATGTGGGGAGAGAAGGGGAAAGGAAAAGGGATATATATAAATAGTCAAAAGGACGCTAAATTAGAAAGAGGGTAAAAGAAAGGAAAAGGGTTAAAAGACGAGTGGAAAGTAAAGTGCTGGGTGAAAGGTGAATGAAAGGAGTGGAAATGAGACTATGTTGGTTTGGTGTTGTATGAGTTAGATAGGGAAGGTGGGGATATACAGAGCTGAACGAAGTTACCTAAGGGAGGGGAGTCTGTCTCCCCTTCTTCTTTCAAATTTTTAGATGTATGTTGTTTTTCTTTTTTTGTAAAATGGAAAATGCTTTAATAAAGATATAAAGTTAAAAAAAAAACTACAATCCAGATCAATGTTATAGCAACCCCAATGACATTTTCCGATACTGTACATGCTTTTGTCTGTATATTAGTTTATTGATAAAAAGATGAAAAAAAAAAAAAAGGGAGAGTTTTTTTTCTTTTCCCCAATCGGTAGGGGAAAGAAGATTGGCCTTTAGTACCATTAGGGGTCACATTCGCCCCTATCCATTTTTTTCCAGAGGCCGTTGTTTCTCATTCGATTCATACTTCATACAGACACAGACAGTTCCACCTGTCAAGCCACTTTTGTGTCCTTAGGATTTAAATGTGCACTTGCAGAGGCCACCTTTTGGTGCCTTTTGGCAGCTTTTGAACCAATTGTTTGTCCTTGACTTGGAAGGTGGCTTCTTTGGTTGCTATCCCCTTAGCAAGTGGAGTGTCAGAGCTAACGGCTCTCTCATGCAAGGAGCCATTCTTGGTCTTACATCATGATAAGGTGATGTTGCGCCCTCATCCATCCTTATTGGCTAGAGTGGTTTCTAGTTTTTACTTGAATCAGAACAGTGTCTTGTCTTCTTTTCTAATCCTCAGTTGGCAGGAGTAAGATCGCTGCATACTCTGGAGGTAGTTCAGGCGGTCAGGATTTACTTGAATTGTCAGCGCAGGTCAGGAATCCTGGTTTGTGCTGCCAGCAAAGCCCAGGAAGGACAGGAGGCATCCAAGTTAACAAATTTTTCATTGGATCCGCCAGTTAATTATTCAAGCCTATAGCGTGAAAGGGCAAGGTCCCCACCCCTTTTTGGTGAGAACTCTCGCTCTCGCATCAGGTATTGCACAAAATATAAAAAGAAAGAATTGCGTTAGATGCGTACAATAATAAAAAATGGGTTATTGTTATAAAGCCGTGAAGGATGTCCTGCAGCTGAACACTAAAGCCCCGATATTAGGGCACAAAAAATAAAAGTAACAAGAAAAAGTGCAGCGCTGGACAAATATCACAAACAGTGAGCGTGATATAACAGTGAAAAAACTCCGTGCAAAAGTGACTGATATCTTACTAAAATATTGTAAATATTATAAATAACATCAGATGAATTAATTAAATTGGTGGTTCAAACGTGAACACGCATCGCGCATGCGCGGTTTTGTTTTAAACAGCAGTGGGTTTTCTTTTATCTCTTATCCCTGCGAGGAATTTTATGTTTCTGTTTTAAATTTTTGAATAAACTGGCCAAAGTTTCTCTGCACTATCGGAGTCTCCTCTTTTCTTCTGGAACATGCTTGGATTGCCCTAACCGGATTCATGGAAGTGTGTGCTTTTTGCTGTTTGGTAATTACCTCCTGGTAATACATCGCCTAAGGTGTCCCCCGTTTTTCCGACCACTCATCAAGGAAGCTAATATGGTCCTAGCAGCGTTTCCTGTGGTTCCATTCACTCTACCAAGCCTGTCTTGAGCTCAGCGAAGCTGGCCCCCCTACAATCAGCACAAATAAAAACTCAAGTGTGTTTCTTTAGTGCTACGTTTGTGCTGTTTTGTGCCGTAAAAATTTTCATTTGTGCTGCTTTTATTTTTAAGATATTAGCAATTGTTTTTTCCAGACTATGACATCACCTAGCCCCCCTACAACGCCCAAATGACACAAAACTGGTCTCGTTGGTTAGTGCTACGTTTGTGCTGTTTTGTGCTGCTAAAAATTCCGTTCTATCTTTTATCGTTTTTACGTTATTAATGATTTATTAAAGGTCACCAAAGGTCAGTCAGCCCCCCTACAACGCCCAAATGACACAAAACTGGTCTCGTTGGTTAGTGCTACGTTTGTGCTGTTTTGTGCTGCTAACATTTCCATTATATCACTTATCGTTTTTGCGTTATTAATGATTTATTAAAGGTCACCAAAGGTCACTCAGCCCCCCTACAATGCCCAAATGACACAAAACTGGTCTCGTTGGTTAGTGCTACGTTTGTGCTGTTTTGTGCTGCTAAAAATTCCGTTCTATCTGTTATCGTTTTCGCGTTATTAATGATTTATTAAAGGTCACCAAAGGTCAGTCAGCCCCCCTACAACGCCCAAATGACACGAAACTGGTCTCATTGGTTAGTGCTACGTTTGTGCTGGTTTGTGCTGCTAAAATTTTTATTTGTGCTGTTATGGTTTTTAAGTTATAACAGTTTATTTATTTTTTTAAACCCCACTCACTTTGCCCACCCTACAATCAGCACAAATAAAAACTCAAGTGTGTTTCTTTAGTGCTACATTTGTGCTGTTTTGTGCCGTAAAAATTTACATTTGTGCTGCTTTTATTTTTAAGATATTAGCAATTGTTTTTTCCAGACTATGACATCACCTAGCCCCCCTACAATGCTCAAATGACACAAAACTGGTCTTGCTGGTTAGTGCTACGTTTGTGCTGTTTTGTGCTGCTAAAAATTCCGTTCTATCTTTTATCGTTTTTGTGTTATTGATGATTTATTAAAGGTCACCAAAGGTTAGTCAGCCCCCCTACAACGCCCAAATGACACAAAACTGGTCTTGTTGGTTAGTGCTACGTTTGTGCTGTTTTGTGCTGCTAACATTTCCATTCTATCACTTATCGTTTTTGCGTTATTAATGATTTATTAAAGGTCACCAAAGGTCACTCAGCCCCCCTACAATGCCCAAATGACACAAAACTGGTCTCGTTGGTTAGTGCTACGTTTGTGCTGTTTTGTGCTGCTAAAAATTCAGTTCTATCTTTTATCGTTTTCGCGTTATTAATGATTTATTAAAGGTTACCAAAGGTCAGCCAGCCCCCCTACAATGCCCAAATGACACGAAACTGGTCTCGTTGGTTAGTGCTACGTTTGTGCTGGTTTGTGCTGCTAACATTTTTATTTGTGCTGTTATGGTTTTTAAGTTATAACAGTTTATTTTTTTTTTCAAACCCCACTCACTTTGCCCACCCTACAATCAGCACAAATAAAAACTCAAGTGTGTTTCTTTAGTGCTACGTTTGTGCTGTTTTGTGCCGTAAAAATTTACATTTGTGCTGCTTTTATTTTTAAGATATTAGCAATTGTTTTTTCCAGCCTATGACATCACCTAGCCCCCCTACAATGCCCAAATGGCACAAAACTGGTCTCGTTGGTTAGTGCTACGTTTGTGCTGTTTTGTGCTGCTAAAAATTTCGTTCTATCTTTTATCGTTTTCGAGTTATTAATGATTTATTAAAGGTCACCAAAGGTCACTCAGCCCCCCTACAAAGCCCAAATGACACAAAACTGGTCTCGTTGGTTAGTGCTACGTTTGTGCTGTTTTGTGCTGCTAAAAATTTCCGTTCTATCTTTTATCGTTTTCGCATTATTAATGATTTATTAAAGGTCACCAAAGGTCAGTCAGCCCCCCTACAATGCCCAAATGACACAAAACTGGTCTCGTTGGTTAGTGCTACGTTTGTGCTGGTTTGTGCTGCTAACATTTTTATTTGTGCTGTTATGGTTTTTAAGTTATAACAGTTTATTTTTTTTTTTCAAACCCCACTCACTTTGCCCACCCTACAATCAGCACAAATAAAAACTCAAGTGTGTTTCTTTAGTGCTATGTTTGTGCTGTTTTGTGCCGTAAAAATTTACATTTGTGCTGCTTTTATTTTTAAGATATTAGCAATTGTTTTTTCCAGACTATGACATCACCTAGCCCCCCTACAATGCCCAAATGACACGAAACTGGTCTCGTTGGTTAGTGCTACGTTTGTGCTGGTTTGTGCTGCTAAAATTTTTATTTGTGCTGTTATGGTTTTTAAGTTATAACAGTTTTTTTTTTCAAACCCCACTCAATTTGCCCACCCTACAATCAGCACAAATAAAAACTCAAGTGTGTTTCTTTAGTGCTACATTTGTGCTGTTTTGTGTTTTTTAAATTTATGTTCTATCTTTTATCGTTTTTGCGTTTTTAATGATTTTTTTAAAGGTCACCAAAGGTCAATCAGCCCCCCTACAACACCCAAATGACACAAAACTGGTCTCGTTGGTTAGTGCCTCATTAGTGCTCGTTTGTGCTGCTAAAATTTGTATTTGTGCTGTTATGGTTTTTTAGTTATAACAGCTTGTTTTTATATTTGTGCTTTTTTTGTGTTATAATAGTTAAAATTTGTGCTGCTTTTATTTTTAAGATAATAGCAATTTGTTTTTTCCAGATGATGACATCACCCCGCTCTCCTGTCACGTACCTGGTTAGTGAGCTCCTGGTTAGAAAGCAGCCATGGGAGCACAGTGAGGTATGAGTGCCTGTGATCAGTCCAGTAGACTGTGTGGTGGCAGCAGTCAGCAGGTGGATGTGGCGGCAGAACCAGCCGGTGGCAGATGAGCTGGCACTGAGCTTGGCTGGTGGCAGACTGTGGGTAAGCAGCTGGAAGCAGGAGACCGATGAGACCTTGCTGGGCTGAAGAGTTGTAGCAGGCTGGATGAGCAGGATGCAGGGTCAGATGAGCCGGGTCCATAATGGTCAGGCAGATCAGGCATAGACGGCACACAACAGGATAGTCGGGTCACAAGCCAAGTCAGCAACAGGAGGTAGATCAGGCAAGAAGAGAAGGCAGAAGCAGAATCCAGAGACAAGCCAAGGTCAGGGCAGGTAGCAGTCAAACGGAGGTCAGGAGCAAGCTGGGTTAGGATCAGAGGTCAAACACAGGAATCAGGAATGAACACACAGAAGCAGCACACCAAATTGCAGCCTGTTTAAATAGTCTGTCTGGTGCCAGCATTGGTGACAGGCTCACGCTCATCTGCCCAGCCAGTTGCCAGTCTGCGCATGCGCATATGTATGTACAGGGAGACATCATTTGTGCTATGGGAAAGCCTTCCCTGACACCCCCTACAACAGCCAAACAAAATCAAAACGGGCTGGTTGGTTAGTGCCACGTTTGTGTTGGTTTGTGCCTATTTACTTTCCATTCTATCTCCTTTTGTTTTTTAGTTATTGTTGATTTAATAAAGGTCACCAATGGTTACCCAGCCCCCCTACAAGAGACAAAAGGCATGAAACTGGGCTGGATGGTGCCTCCTTTGTGCTGGTTTGTGCTGTTTAAATATCAGTTCTACTGCATTTTGTTTTTCAGCTATTTACTATTTATTAAAGGTCACCAAAGGTCACTCAGCCCCCCTCCCACCTACACATGAAACTGGGTTGGTTGGTTAGTGCTGCATTTGTGCTGTTAAAATTATTATGTGTGCTGCTTTGATTGTTTAATTGCAAGAGTTTGTTTTTATTAGATCAAACCCCACCCACCTATCAAACCCCACCCCCTTGGCATCCCATGTTATTAGATACTATAACAATTACACCATTCATTTGTGCTGAATTTGTGATAACTTTTGAAAAAAATAACATTTGTGCTGGTTTGGTTTTGGAGATCTTGTACATTATATTTCATCAAACCCCCTCCACATGTGAGAATCACATGCTAATCATTTCTCTTTCACACAGACACCACTTCTTCAACAGTCTAAAACTATTCTTTCACATACAAAATGAGAGTGCATGTGAAAAAAATAAAAATGATTTTCATGTATGCTTGCATACATTTAATGGAGAATTCCAAGTTGTACTTATCTGTTGGTTTGCTGGATAAAATATATAGAGGGCAACGAACATAATTTGTGTCTTGTTGTTTAACAATGCATGGAAACAGGTGAAAGAGGAGTGCAAGTTACACAAACACTTTTCACTAGTCAGTACATTTTTTTCTAAACTGTAAAATCCATATTGTAATAATAGCAAAAATGTTTACATTGTTCCTTGCTAGGCCCTATACCCAGCCTGTAGTTTATTTTGTAATGCTCCTCCTCTGTACCTGACTCTGTAAACACTGCACACAGTACCCTGGGGGAAGGCACTAATACAGCTTGAGCAACCTCATGCTTGATGTTTTGACTGCTACCTGAGAGATTACAGGGTAAATTGAAGTTTAACCCACTTATTTTTACAGTTTATGCAACCTCATGCTTGATGTTTTGACTGCTACCTGAGGGCAAATCAAGTAAATGGAAGTATAGCCCACTTATTTTTACTTTTGTTGTGTTTGATAGTGATGCATCCATGTGTATACACTGTGTTCTGTGTTAGCCAGAAATTTAAATCCCTGTAGCAATATACTGAAATCATCATTAAACCCTTGTCTGTCTACACACAAAGGTACATTGGTAACTGTACTCCCAGTTTTTTCTTTTTGCCCAAATTGGGAACCTATTTGTTCTGACTTTGACTGGTCTTTTCACTAAAAGGTAAACTGTAAGGGAATTGCAAATGCTAGGCCAGACTATGGAAATGCTACAATTCAAACACTTTCTACAAATGTGAGATATATATAAAAAAAATAAATATATATATATATATATATATATATATATATATATATATATATATATATATATATATGTACACATACACACACACACACACACACACACACACACACACATATATATATATATATATATATATATATATATATATATATATATATATATATATATATATATATATTTATATGAGAGTTAAAACCAGATGATGCAAGCAACTCAGACTGTGCTGTGTTTAAGACACTTAAACAGGGAGAATACTTAAGTATAAGCTTGCAATAGCTGTAGCTTTTACTGTTTCATGGGGTGCAAGGTAGGGGGGAGAATATTTTTAAGGCACAAAAAGTAACACAATTGAACGGTACGTTTATATTTAAAATTTAATAACATGGGGTGCAAAGTCGGCAGGACTTGAGATGACACAATGTAAAATATGTGAAATTTCTCCAAAAACGATACCATTGTTCTGTCAAGATCTCCAACTCATCAAAATCTCAAAGTAGCTGTACTGTGCATGCGCTGGTTGGAAATGTTTAGAGCAGCCTTCAGTAAATGGCAGACCGAGCATTGCCCGTGTCCACAATGTCAGCCCACCAGTCTGGAGTGCGTGACCCTGGCTGCTCAGCAGTCATTAGTTGCTGACATTGCCGATGTCACAGTAACCAGTGATGTCACATGTGCGCCCCACCCCTGTAGCAAGTTGCTCCACCCAGCTACTGCCCCCTGCAGCTCCTCCCTTCTCCCATGTCCCGTGCCTGCCCAGCTACTTAACATGTGCAGGTATGCTGTTCACTTGGATTGGGTTTATAGGTGCACTCTGATAGGCACATATGGTGTAAAGGGACACTATGATGGGTACATATGGTATAAAGGGGCACTCTGATGGGCAAATATGATATAAAGAGGCATTCTGGTGGGCACATATGGTGTAAAGGGGCACTCTGCTGATCACATATGATGTAAAGGGGCACTCTCATGGGGACACCTGAAGTAAAGGGGCACTCTGATGGGGAAATATGATGTCAAGAGGCACTCTGAGGAGTACATAAGATGCAAAGGGGCACTGTGGTGGGCACATATGGTGTAATGGGGCCTTCTGTGGGGCACATATGGTGTGAAGGGGCTCTCTGGTGGGCACATATGGTGTAAAAGGGCACTCTGATGGGCACAAATTATGTAAAGGGGCACTCTGATGGGAAATAGGATGCAAAGGGGCACTCTGTGAGCACATATGATGGAAAGGGGCACTCTGATTGGGACAACTAATGTAAGAATGTCGTAACTGAAACTTGACAAAAAATATCGTTGAAATGCTTTGGAAAGTGTAAATTTCTCAGTTTTTGATAGACATACAGTGACTACAAACATTCTAGTTCATAGTACAAAATTGAGTTTCAGACCTTGGCTGAAAGAGAATTTTAGTGACCTAGAATTTAATGCAATGCTCCTAGTTTAAAGAATATGATGTCTTTGGATGTACCTAAAACCTCTAAAGTTGAGGGAACGAAGATGGGTTAATGGCAGACCACCCCCCTTGCCCCTTTGTATATTTTGCATGCTGGGAGTAGGCTAGAGGCCCCCAAAAGTTGGCAGTGGGGCCCCTAGCATGCCAAGTATACAAAGAGGGAGAGGGGTCTGCCATCACATTGTCTTGGATTCCTAAGTTTGAAGATGCCAGGGGCCTCCCTGGACATCATATTTCCTCATAATCTCCAAAACGCTGTACTGCACATGCACATATTACAGTTAGCCCATTCACACAGGGGCAACTTTGGATCCGACTTCAAGTCACCTCAAGTCACCCCTAGTCGCCTCAAGTCGCGTTACTTGAAAAAATCAATGTAAGTGAACGGATCCGTCTTAATGCACACTACTGCATTTGCTCAGACTTCAGAAAAGGTTCCTGTACTACTTCAATCCGACTAGAAGGCGACTTGTACCTATTCATTTCAATGGAAGTTGTCTCCAAGTCGGATCACTGTTCATACTGAGGCAACTTTACAGGAAGCAGAAAGGAAACAGAAAGTAATTTACTCCACTAAACAGCCAGCCCCCTCCTTCTCACACACAGCTGATAAGCTCTGATTGGCCACTTGTAAAGTTCCCTGTCCTGGAGGCGACTTCAAGTTGTGTTGTAAGTTGCCCCAAGTCGTGCTGTGATTCATACACAAGTCATGTCCAAGTTGCCTCCCAAAGTCGTGCTGGAAGTCGTGTTGCCCCTGTGTGAATGGGCTCTTAATTGAAACATTCAAGAAGTTGTCTAACTTGACAGAACACCAGCACAAACATTTATTTTTTCAGCACACACAAAAGACAATGGATTTTTTATTTTTCACACTTATCCAAGATGTCACATAATTTTATATCCATATTGTTTTACAGATGCCCAGGGTACCAAAGTTTCCAAAGGAAGAGATTGTTAGAATCATTGTAGAAAGAAAATTAGAAATTGTGAAAGATGGCAAAATTGTTATGCCATCAGTCAAGGTATGGGATGACCTAAGTAAACATTTGAATTGGGACATATCTTCCAAGGCTCTTTACACATTAGTTAAATTAAACAGATATAATCTGCACTGGGAGCTTGGTTTGGAATGTTTGCAGACAAAACAGGACCCTGGCCAGAAAATATTAGATGAAACTGATGAGAACACATCTAACTCTGAACAAAACAGTGAGCTACATGATGATATAGAAAAATTTGATGTAGTCCTGTCACCTGAGAAGTGGCAGCAAATTTTTCCTGAGCCTGTAACTTACTGTTGTAAAGACAGCAGGTATATTGAAGGCCGCAACTATGAGGTCCTAAGACGTGGTGCATGGACTCATATAATCAATGAAGCCATATGGTTTTCTAAAAAATATCCATGTACGTGGGTCTTTAAGAGGGCAAAAGTGTTTCCATCAGGGGAAAGTTACATAAAAATTAATGGATCCTGTAAAGAGTGTAAAGCAGAACTCTTTATTTACTGTGGCAAAAAACCTAACAATGACCAAGCATTAACACTGAACTGTGAAGTATATAAAAAAAGCGAAAAACTTCATTCTGGCAAATCAAAAAGAATGCTGTCAGGGGATCTACGTGTTCACATTTCCAGTGAATTATGTGAGGGCAAAAAACATCCAAATATTTGGCGTGCTTCTGAAGCGCTACGACTTATGGATGTCGGCGACCCAGAGCCAGGCCATTTACATAATTTGTCTGTTCTACGGAAAGTTAAACAAGAAAAAAGAAATCGGGAAGTTTTTGACAAAGACCCTCTTATATCTGTCCTTCACATGAAATATTCATTCCCCCACTATGGCAGTGTGCATGACATTGGACTTGACAAATTCTTTGTCCACTATTGGTCAACATCACAAATGTATGTATACAAGACACAATCTAAACAACATTCCAGTGTTATTGCCTTTGATGCCACGGGCTCCCTTGTGAAAAAACTGAAACGCCCACAAGGTGTGTCTGGACACATTTTTTTGTATGAAGGTGTACTTATACCTGGAAATACAGAGGAAGCCATGAAGGTCCCAGTAGTTCAAATGCTGTCTGAAAAGCATGACATCAATGCAATAGCATATTGCTAACAGAATGGAAACGTGCAGGTGCTCCTCTGCCAAAAGAAACAGTATGTGATTTTTCCATGGCTTTACTTGGTGCTATTGTGAGGGCTTTTACACCTTACCCAGACCTTGTGACGTATATTAACCAATGCTTTGGAGTATTGATGGAAAAGGAATCTTCCAAACTGCCCCCATGCTTTGTCAGAGTTGATGTTGCACATTGCATCAAGCTAGTCACCAGGTGGGAGTGTCTGAGAAAAAAAGTCAAAAGAGTCAAAGAATTTTACATAAGGGCTGTAGCACAGCTCATCACATCTGTATCCCTGACTGATGCCAAAGATCTCATCAAGGCCATTTTTATAGTTGCTTTAAGTGAAGCCGAAGGCTGTGATGAAATGGGAAAAACACTAATGTCAGAGTCTTCTAAAGTCTTCCTAAAGAAAAGAATCGCGGAAGGATGTGTGGCTTTGCCTGCTGAAGAGTTTGAGGATGAAACTGACATTCCAGAACCCAAAGAAAAACTTGACGCATGCTCAACAGATTTAAAACAATGGGTAGTCAATTTGCGTGATGAGTGCAAGCTGTTAGCTGCAGACAATGGTGACAGAGACAACTTACATTTTTTACCTGCAATTGTTCCTCATATTACACGGCTTTGTTGTTACCTGCCACTTTGGACTGGAGTACTGGTTCCGTTTTTCAAAACTTTTAATGTCACAGCAAGTTCTGCTAGTGTTGAGGCTGAGTTTAAGAATCTGAAGCACTCTGTTCTCAAACATGAAACCCTGCCAATGCGAGTTGACAAGTTTCTCATCCACCACTTATCTTTCATAGAAGAACGTATGAGAATATCAGCTGCAAGAGACAATGTTTCCCAGATGTTCCCACCCACAGTCTGTGATGATACTCTCAAAGCTGAAACTGGTCCAGCAAGTAAAGAGTCAATTTACCCAGCAGATGACAAGGTTGTTGAAAACTGGAGAGGACTTGCTATTCCTCCCAAAAAACGAAGGAGTACATACCTTTCCCCTTGTACAGAGTGGTTGCATGCAGACACATCAGTCTTGACGAAAAAGGCAAAATTAGGTTTAATAAGGAATGGCAACATCAGAGACCTGCAACCTGTAAAGGTGTGTGGACACACAGTGAGAGTTACAAACACCTGTGCATTTGATGCATTTTGCCAGTGCCTTTGTAGTGCCTTTTGTGACAGCACATCCTACAGTAGTTACGTGGCCCAAGAAATAAGCAATGTAGAAATTTTTCACCTTGTGAAAACCATGGCAGAAAAAGGTGTACAAAAAGAAATCTACATGCTGAGAGGCAAAATCCTAAGGGACATATTTGGGGCAGAACAAATTAAAGCAGGACTCCAGATGGTTAAAGCTGAATGCAACATATCAACAATAATTTCAAATGTATTCTCAACAGTGGCCAGCATAGTGACTGAGAGCAAATGTTCTTCAGAAACATGTTCACGCCATTCTGGAGCTTCAAGAAATATTGCATTTGTATCAGCTGACCAAGACACACTGAAGTCAAGAGGAGTTTCAGCTCTACAAGAAGCAGTCAACAAACAAATGTATTTAAAACCTTCAAAATGCCTCTCACGGATCCACGATGTGCAACACACTCCCAGGGAAATGCAGTTTTTTGACCCTTCAGTTTCTGGAAACATTCTTTGTAATGGTACTGTGGAACATGCCATAACAACAGGACAGCACCTTTGTGTTGATACTGACATAGGATTCTGGGAAGCTGGTGAAACACAAAGCAGAAGTTCAGAAGAGATATTTCTTGAAGAAGAACTCTTTAAATTTCCACAGGACCTTGAATTAAAGGGGAACAAGTTCACTTTAAGAGGTGTTGTTGCATTCTGCCAACCAGCTACCAGAAGCTCTCTAGGCCATTACATAGCCTACTGTAAAAGGTCTGATTTCACCTGGGAAAAATATGATGATTTGTCAAATGGTATGGCAGTGGTGAATTCACACACCAAGATCTGCCCCCACGCTGTTCTATACACAAGAGATAGCTGTTTGTAGTTCCCAGTTTCATAAATGTAGGTAGCTGAGGTTTTGGCTTCTTATGGACATGTGAAGCTGCCGTTTAATGAAGGCTGAGAAAAAGTCAGAACCTTATATGGTTATCTCTATATTTTGGTTTGTTTGTTCTTTTTTGGTTGTAATTTTTCATATAAACTTTATGATCCACAATTCAGAACATGATTTGTGGAATTAAAATGTTTAAGACACATTTTACTATTGTAATTCTTGAGATTTAGTATTTCCTTTTGGCTGTTGCTATAATCATGCTGACCTCAAGTGAAGTCAGTTCATATTACCCTGTCTGCTAGCTGTGTAATGAAGGTATGCTTCAACACTGTTAATGGTATTCATAAAATGAAGTCTCATGCTATTGATGTAAAACTTGAAGAAGAATGAAAAAGAGCTAATAATCCAGTGCTGCGCAAATGAAAATGTGAAATAAGACAACAAGAAGCACATCTTATCACCTGCTCCATTACAACAATTGTGCTGTTAGCACTCAGTATTCAGAGGGAGAATATGGTGACACATTTCCCAATCAATACAGTCAACCCATAAGCCCCTTTTACACGGGGCATGTCCATTTTGACTGACTCTGCTTGCTCAGCAGGGATCGATAAGTTGATCCCCGCTGAGCAGGCCGATGACAGATCCTCCTCCGCTCACTGTGCTGAGACAGACTGTCAGAGTCCCGCTCTCTTCTATGGGACTCTGTCCATTTTCATCCAATCCCATCTGATCTGATCCGCCAGACAGATGTAAAATAGGACCTACATCCATCTGGATTTGGTGGAACAGATTGGATCTGATAACGGCGGATGTCAGCGGACATGTCACCGCTGAAATCCGTTGCTCCATAGAGGTGAATGGAGTGTCCAATCAGGTACGCCTGAAAAACGAACATTTGGACCTGATCGGACAGCATGTGTGAAAGGGGCCTAAAACTAAATTTTGTTATGTTTTTTTGTTATGTGCAGACACATGAACATGGTTACAATGTAACACAAATAAAAGGTCTAAAAGTAACCAATTATAGCATGTAATATATCAATATACTGATAAAAAAAGGGGTGAGAGCAAAGTGTGTACAGGGGGGCCAATATCCTATGAAATTTTACTGAAAGAAGAAATATGCACTATAAGTGCATTTAGGTCGCCCTTGAAGGATATTTGTACTGGCCAAAAATGAGTATTTAATCTCATGAATTGTTTTATATAAAAGTGCACTACAGTGCCATCTTTATTAAACATGTAGAAATTCAGTGTATAAAAAGTAACAATAGAAAATACAAATATATAAAGTGCAAATACAAACACTGTACATCCAATTGCATACGGAAGATATGACACCCATGTGCCTACAGCCCGCAGCCTTTATGTAGAAGATCAAGCGGATAAGGTATATGGCACGTGACCCGACATGTTTCGGAAATAGGTATGTATTACTCCTTCATCAAGGGATTTACAATTGGGTGCTCAAGTCTATCTGTAATGTAAATTTCAAAAAACAAAAAAATAGTAAAAGATATCTATATCGTCATAAAGGGATGCAATGCAAAGGCGCTGCAGCACTTTCACAAGGGATGGCCGATAGAGATCTGTGTGTTTAAAGTATGTCATAAATATACAAGGCATATAATTAAGCCAATACTTTGCTGAAAGACCAAATAGTCATTCAGCTATAATAGAGAAACATGTAAAGTAAATATTCCAGTGTATGAGACGTATATTTATGACATCATACTTTAAACACACAGATCTCTATCGGCCATCCCTTGTGAAAGTGCTGCAGCGCCTTTGCATTGCATCCCTGGCCGCCCATCCTGTGCTTTGTGAACTACAAAAACCAGCCTGCTCCCATTTTTTGCTGTTCAAACCGCTGTTTTTTGCTATTTCCTGTTTGTTTTTATGAATCAAATTGATGTAAGTACGACTAGTTCGACTAGTTACGACTTTCTTGTACTTTTTTCCCTATATAACTACAAAATCGCATATATCGCAAAATTGCAGTCGCATACAATTTATGACGATATAGATATCTTTTACTATTTTTTTTGTTTTTTGAAATTTACATTACAGATAGACTTGAGCACCCAATTGTAAATCCCTTGATGAAGGAGTAATACATACCTATTTCCGAAACATGTCGGGTCACATGCCATATACCTTATCCGCTTGATCTTCTACATACAGGCTGCGGGCTGTAGGCACATGGGTGTCATATCTTCTGTATGCAATTGGATGTACAGTGTTTGTATTTGCACTTTATATATTTGTATTTTCTATTGTTACTTTTTATACACTGAATTTCTACATGTTTAATAAAGATGGCACTGTAGTGCACTTTTATATAAAACAATTCATGAGATTAAATACTCATTTTTGGCCAGTACAAATATCCTTCAAGGGCGACCTAAATGCACTTATAGTGCATATTTCTTCTTTCTATATCAATATACTGTACATAAAGTTAGAGTTACATAAGTGACATAGGGAATAACAAAAGTTGCTTATATTTACATACAAATTGTACAAAAACATGGTGGAAAACTATAGTATATACTATATAAAAAAATAACTTAATATATCAAAACCTGAGAGAATGGATGTTTCACGTCCTTATGCTTTTATAGGGGGTGGCTGGGTTTTGATGGGTGGGTGGGGTTTGATCAAATAAAAACAAACTTTTACAATTAAGAAATCAAAGCAGCACACATAATAATTTTAACAGCACAAATGCAGCACTAACCAACCAACCCAGTTTCATGTGTAGGTAGGGGGGGAGGGGGGCTGAGTGACCTTGGTGACCTTTAATAAATAGTAAATAGCTGAAAAACAAAATGCAGTAGAACTGATATTTAAACAGCACAAACAGCACAAAGGAGGCACCAACCAGCCCAGTTTCATGCCTTTTGTCTCTTGTAGGGGGGCTGGGTAACCTTTGGTGACCTTTATTAAATCAACAATAACTAAAAAACAAAAGGAGATAGAATGGAAAGTAAATAGGCACAAACCAACACAAATGTGGCACTAACCAACCAGCCCGTTTTGATTTTGTTTGGCTGTTGTAGGGGGTGTCAGGGAAGGCTTTCCCATAGCACAAATGATGTCTCCCTGTACATACATATGCGCATGCGCAGACTGGCAACTGGCTGGGCAGATGAGCGTGAGCCTGTCACCAATGCTGGCACCAGACAGACTATTTAAACAGGCTGCAATTTGGTGTGCTGCTTCTGTGTGTTCATTCCTGATTCCTGTGTTTGACCTCTGATCCTAACCCAGCTTGCTCCTGACCTCCGTTTGACTGCTACCTGCCCTGACCTTGGCTTGTCTCTGGATTCTGCTTCTGCCTTCTCTTCTTGCCTGATCTACCTCCTGTTGCTGACTTGGCTTGTGACCCGACTATCCTGTTGTGTGCCGTCTATGCCTGATCTGCCTGACCATTATGGACCCGGCTCATCTGACCCTGCATCCTGCTCATCCAGCCTGCTACAACTCTTCAGCCCAGCAAGGTCTCATCGGTCTCCTGCTTCCAGCTGCTTACCCACAGTCTGCCACCAGCCAAGCTCAGTGCCAGCTCATCTGCCACCGGCTGGTTCTGCCGCCACATCCACCTGCTGACTGCTGCCACCACACAGTCTACTGGACTGATCACAGGCACTCATACCTCACTGTGCTCCCATGGCTGCTTTCTAACCAGGAGCTCACTAACCAGGTACGTGACAGGAGAGCGGGGTGATGTCATCATCTGGAAAAAACAAATTGCTATTATCTTAAAAATAAAAGCAGCACAAATTTTAACTATTATAACACAAAAAAAGCACAAATATAAAAACAAGCTGTTATAACTAAAAAACCATAACAGCACAAATACAAATTTTAGCAGCACAAACGAGCACAAATGAGGCACTAACCAACGAGACCAGTTTTGTGTCATTTGGGTGTTGTAGGGGGGCTGAGTGACCTTTGGTGACCTTTAAAAAAATCATTAAAAACGCAAAAACGATAAAAGATAGAACATAAATTTAAAAAACACAAAACAGCACAAATGTAGCACTAAAGAAACACACTTGAGTTTTTATTTGTGCTGATTGTAGGGTGGGCAAATTGAGTGGGGTTTGAAAAAAAAAACTGTTATAACTTAAAAACCATAACAGCACAAATAAAAATTTTAGCAGCACAAACCAGCACAAACGTAGCACTAACCAACGAGACCAGTTTCGTGTCATTTGGGCATTGTAGGGGGGCTAGGTGATGTCATAGTCTGGAAAAAACAATTGCTAATATCTTAAAAATAAAAGCAGCACAAATGTAAATTTTTACGGCACAAAACAGCACAAACATAGCACTAAAGAAACACACTTGAGTTTTTATTTGTGCTGATTGTAGGGTGGGCAAAGTGAGTGGGGTTTGAAAAAAAAAATAAACTGTTATAACTTAAAAACCATAACAGCACAAATAAAAATGTTAGCAGCACAAACCAGCACAAACGTAGCACTAACCAACGAGACCAGTTTTGTGTCATTTGGGCATTGTAGGGGGGCTGACTGACCTTTGGTGACCTTTAATAAATCATTAATAACGCGAAAACGATAAAAGATAGAACGGAATTTTTAGCAGCACAAAACAGCACAAACGTAGCACTAACCAACGAGACCAGTTTTGTGTCATTTGGGCTTTGTAGGGGGGCTGAGTGACCTTTGGTGACCTTTAATAAATCATTAATAACTCGAAAACGATAAAAGATAGAACGAAATTTTTAGCAGCACAAAACAGCACAAACGTAGCACTAACCAACGAGACCAGTTTTGTGCCATTTGGGCATTGTAGGGGGGCTAGGTGATGTCATAGGCTGGAAAAAACAATTGCTAATATCTTAAAAATAAAAGCAGCACAAATGTAAATTTTTACGGCACAAAACAGCACAAACGTAGCACTAAAGAAACACACTTGAGTTTTTATTTGTGCTGATTGTAGGGTGGGCAAAGTGAGTGGGGTTTGAAAAAAAAAATAAACTGTTATAACTTAAAAACCATAACAGCACAAATAAAAATGTTAGCAGCACAAACCAGCACAAACGTAGCACTAACCAACGAGACCAGTTTCGTGTCATTTGGGCATTGTAGGGGGGCTGGCTGACCTTTGGTGACCTTTAATAAATCATTAATAACGCGAAAACGATAAAAGATAGAACTGAATTTTTAGCAGCACAAAACAGCACAAACATAGCACTAACCAACGAGACCAGTTTTGTGTCATTTGGGCTTTGTAGGGGGGCTGAGTGACCTTTGGTGACCTTTAATAAATCATTAATAACTCGAAAACGATAAAAGATAGAACGAAATTTTTAGCAGCACAAAACAGCACAAACGTAGCACTAACCAACGAGACCAGTTTTGTGCCATTTGGGCATTGTAGGGGGGCTAGGTGATGTCATAGGCTGGAAAAAACAATTGCTAATATCTTAAAAATAAAAGCAGCACAAATGTAAATTTTTACGGCACAAAACAGCACAAACGTAGCACTAAAGAAACACACTTGAGTTTTTATTTGTGCTGATTGTAGGGTGGGCAAAGTGAGTGGGGTTTGAAAAAAAAAATAAACTGTTATAACTTAAAAACCATAACAGCACAAATAAAAATTTTAGCAGCACAAACCAGCACAAACGTAGCACTAACCAACGAGACCAGTTTCGTGTCATTTGGGCATTGTAGGGGGGCTAGGTGATGTCATAGTCTGGAAAAAACAATTGCTAATATCTTAAAAATAAAAGCAGCACAAATGTAAATTTTTACGGCACAAAACAGCACAAACATAGCACTAAAGAAACACACTTGAGTTTTTATTTGTGCTGATTGTAGGGTGGGCAAAGTGAGTGGGGTTTGAAAAAAAAAATAAACTGTTATAACTTAAAAACCATAACAGCACAAATAAAAATGTTAGCAGCACAAACCAGCACAAACGTAGCACTAACCAACGAGACCAGTTTTGTGTCATTTGGGCATTGTAGGGGGGCTGACTGACCTTTGGTGACCTTTAATAAATCATTAATAACGCGAAAACGATAAAAGATAGAACGGAATATTTAGCAGCACAAAACAGCACAAACGTAGCACTAACCAACGAGACCAGTTTTGTGTCATTTGGGCTTTGTAGGGGGGCTGAGTGACCTTTGGTGACCTTTAATAAATCATTAATAACTCGAAAACGATAAAAGATAGAACGAAATTTTTAGCAGCACAAAACAGCACAAACGTAGCACTAACCAACGAGACCAGTTTTGTGCCATTTGGGCATTGTAGGGGGGCTAGGTGATGTCATAGGCTGGAAAAAACAATTGCTAATATCTTAAAAATAAAAGCAGCACAAATGTAAATTTTTACGGCACAAAACAGCACAAACGTAGCACTAAAGAAACACACTTGAGTTTTTATTTGTGCTGATTGTAGGGTGGGCAAAGTGAGTGGGGTTTGAAAAAAAAAAAATAAACTGTTATAACTTAAAAACCATAACAGCACAAATAAAAATGTTAGCAGCACAAACCAGCACAAACGTAGCACTAACCAACGAGACCAGTTTCGTGTCATTTGGGCATTGTAGGGGGGCTAGGTGATGTCATAGTCTGGAAAAAACAATTGCTAATATCTTAAAAATAAAAGCAGCACAAATGTAAATTTTTACGGCACAAAACAGCACAAACATAGCACTAAAGAAACACACTTGAGTTTTTATTTGTGCTGATTGTAGGGTGGGCAAAGTGAGTGGGGTTTGAAAAAAAAAATAAACTGTTATAACTTAAAAACCATAACAGCACAAATAAAAATGTTAGCAGCACAAACCAGCACAAACGTAGCACTAACCAACGAGACCAGTTTTGTGTCATTTGGGCATTGTAGGGGGGCTGACTGACCTTTGGTGACCTTTAATAAATCATTAATAACGCGAAAACGATAAAAGATAGAACGGAATATTTAGCAGCACAAAACAGCACAAACGTAGCACTAACCAACGAGACCAGTTTTGTGTCATTTGGGCTTTGTAGGGGGGCTGAGTGACCTTTGGTGACCTTTAATAAATCATTAATAACTCGAAAACGATAAAAGATAGAACGAAATTTTTAGCAGCACAAAACAGCACAAACGTAGCACTAACCAACGAGACCAGTTTTGTGCCATTTGGGCATTGTAGGGGGGCTAGGTGATGTCATAGGCTGGAAAAAACAATTGCTAATATCTTAAAAATAAAAGCAGCACAAATGTAAATTTTTACGGCACAAAACAGCACAAACGTAGCACTAAAGAAACACACTTGAGTTTTTATTTGTGCTGATTGTAGGGTGGGCAAAGTGAGTGGGGTTTGAAAAAAAAAAAATAAACTGTTATAACTTAAAAACCATAACAGCACAAATAAAAATGTTAGCAGCACAAACCAGCACAAACGTAGCACTAACCAACGAGACCAGTTTCGTGTCATTTGGGCATTGTAGGGGGGCTGGCTGACCTTTGGTGACCTTTAATAAATCATTAATAACGCGAAAACGATAAAAGATAGAACTGAATTTTTAGCAGCACAAAACAGCACAAACGTAGCACTAACCAACGAGACCAGTTTTGTGTCATTTGGGCTTTGTAGGGGGGCTGAGTGACCTTTGGTGACCTTTAATAAATCATTAATAACTCGAAAACGATAAAAGATAGAACGAAATTTTTAGCAGCACAAAACAGCACAAACGTAGCACTAACCAACGAGACCAGTTTTGTGCCATTTGGGCATTGTAGGGGTGCTAGGTGATGTCATAGGCTGGAAAAAACAATTGCTAATATCTTAAAAATAAAAGCAGCACAAATGTAAATTTTTACGGCACAAAACAGCACAAACGTAGCACTAAAGAAACACACTTGAGTTTTTATTTGTGCTGATTGTAGGGTGGGCAAAGTGAGTGGGGTTTGAAAAAAAAAATAAACTGTTATAACTTAAAAACCATAACAGCACAAATAAAAATTTTAGCAGCACAAACCAGCACAAACGTAGCACTAACCAACGAGACCAGTTTCGTGTCATTTGGGCATTGTAGGGGGGCTAGGTGATGTCATAGTCTGGAAAAAACAATTGCTAATATCTTAAAAATAAAAGCAGCACAAATGTAAATTTTTACGGCACAAAACAGCACAAACATAGCACTAAAGAAACACACTTGAGTTTTTATTTGTGCTGATTGTAGGGTGGGCAAAGTGAGTGGGGTTTGAAAAAAAAAATAAACTGTTATAACTTAAAAACCATAACAGCACAAATAAAAATGTTAGCAGCACAAACCAGCACAAACGTAGCACTAACCAACGAGACCAGTTTTGTGTCATTTGGGCATTGTAGGGGGGCTGACTGACCTTTGGTGACCTTTAATAAATCATTAATAACGCGAAAACGATAAAAGATAGAACGGAATTTTTAGCAGCACAAAACAGCACAAACGTAGCACTAACCAACGAGACCAGTTTTGTGTCATTTGGGCTTTGTAGGGGGGCTGAGTGACCTTTGGTGACCTTTAATAAATCATTAATAACTCGAAAACGATAAAAGATAGAACGAAATTTTTAGCAGCACAAAACAGCACAAACGTAGCACTAACCAACGAGACCAGTTTTGTGCCATTTGGGCATTGTAGGGGGGCTAGGTGATGTCATAGGCTGGAAAAAACAATTGCTAATATCTTAAAAATAAAAGCAGCACAAATGTAAATTTTTACGGCACAAAACAGCACAAACGTAGCACTAAAGAAACACACTTGAGTTTTTATTTGTGCTGATTGTAGGGTGGGCAAAGTGAGTGGGGTTTGAAAAAAAAAATAAACTGTTATAACTTAAAAACCATAACAGCACAAATAAAAATGTTAGCAGCACAAACCAGCACAAACGTAGCACTAACCAACGAGACCAGTTTCGTGTCATTTGGGCATTGTAGGGGGGCTGGCTGACCTTTGGTGACCTTTAATAAATCATTAATAACGCGAAAACGATAAAAGATAGAACTGAATTTTTAGTAGCACAAAACAGCACAAACGTAGCACTAACCAACGAGACCAGTTTTGTGTCATTTGGGCTTTGTAGGGGGGCTGAGTGACCTTTGGTGACCTTTAATAAATCATTAATAACTCGAAAACGATAAAAGATAGAACGAAATTTTTAGCAGCACAAAACAGCACAAACGTAGCACTAACCAACGAGACCAGTTTTGTGTCATTTGGGCATTGTAGGGGGGCTGAGTGACCTTTGGTGACCTTTAATAAATCATTAATAACGCAAAAACGATAAGTGATAGAATGGAAATGTTAGCAGCACAAAACAGCACAAACGTAGCACTAACCAACAAGACCAGTTTTGTGTCATTTGGGCGTTGTAGGGGGGCTGACTAACCTTTGGTGACCTTTAATAAATCATCAATAACACAAAAACGATAAAAGATAGAACGGAATTTTTAGCAGCACAAAACAGCACAAACGTAGCACTAACCAGCAAGACCAGTTTTGTGTCATTTGAGCATTCTAGGGGGGCTAGGTGATGTCATAGTCTGGAAAAAACAATTGCTAATATCTTAAAAATAAAAGCAGCACAAATGTAAATTTTTACGGCACAAAACAGCACAAATGTAGCACTAAAGAAACACACTTGAGTTTTTATTTGTGCTGATTGTAGGGTGGGCAAAGTGAGTGGGGTTTGAAAAAATAAATAAACTGTTATAACTTAAAAACCATAACAGCACAAATAAAAATTTTAGCAGCACAAACCAGCACAAACGTAGCACTAACCAATGAGACCAGTTTCGTGTCATTTGGGCGTTGTAGGGGGGCTGACTGACCTTTGGTGACCTTTAATAAATCATTAATAACGCGAAAACGATAAGTGATATAATGGAAATGTTAGCAGCACAAAACAGCACAAACGTAGCACTAACCAACGAGACCAGTTTTGTGTCATTTGGGCGTTGTAGGGGGGCTGACTGACCTTTGGTGACCTTTAATAAATCATTAATAACGTAAAAACGATAAAAGATAGAACGGAATTTTTAGCAGCACAAAACAGCACAAACGTAGCACTAACCAACGAGACCAGTTTTGTGTCATTTGGGCGTTGTAGGGGGGCTAGGTGATGTCATAGTCTGGAAAAAACAATTGCTAATATCTTAAAAATAAAAGCAGCACAAATGAAAATTTTTACGGCACAAAACAGCACAAACGTAGCACTAAAGAAACACACTTGAGTTTTTATTTGTGCTGATTGTAGGGTGGGCAAAGTGAGTGGGGTTTGAAAAAAAAAAAATAAACTGTTATAACTTAAAAACCATAACAGCACAAATAAAAATGTTAGCAGCACAAACCAGCACAAACGTAGCACTAACCAACGAGACCAGTTTCGTGTCATTTGGGCATTGTAGGGGGGCTAGGTGATGTCATAGTCTGGAAAAAACAATTGCTAATATCTTAAAAATAAAAGCAGCACAAATGTAAATTTTTACGGCACAAAACAGCACAAACATAGCACTAAAGAAACACACTTGAGTTTTTATTTGTGCTGATTGTAGGGTGGGCAAAGTGAGTGGGGTTTGAAAAAAAAAATAAACTGTTATAACTTAAAAACCATAACAGCACAAATAAAAATGTTAGCAGCACAAACCAGCACAAACGTAGCACTAACCAACGAGACCAGTTTTGTGTCATTTGGGCATTGTAGGGGGGCTGACTGACCTTTGGTGACCTTTAATAAATCATTAATAACGCGAAAACGATAAAAGATAGAACGGAATATTTAGCAGCACAAAACAGCACAAACGTAGCACTAACCAACGAGACCAGTTTTGTGTCATTTGGGCTTTGTAGGGGGGCTGAGTGACCTTTGGTGACCTTTAATAAATCATTAATAACTCGAAAACGATAAAAGATAGAACGAAATTTTTAGCAGCACAAAACAGCACAAACGTAGCACTAACCAACGAGACCAGTTTTGTGCCATTTGGGCATTGTAGGGGGGCTAGGTGATGTCATAGGCTGGAAAAAACAATTGCTAATATCTTAAAAATAAAAGCAGCACAAATGTAAATTTTTACGGCACAAAACAGCACAAACGTAGCACTAAAGAAACACACTTGAGTTTTTATTTGTGCTGATTGTAGGGTGGGCAAAGTGAGTGGGGTTTGAAAAAAAAAAAATAAACTGTTATAACTTAAAAACCATAACAGCACAAATAAAAATGTTAGCAGCACAAACCAGCACAAACGTAGCACTAACCAACGAGACCAGTTTCGTGTCATTTGGGCATTGTAGGGGGGCTGGCTGACCTTTGGTGACCTTTAATAAATCATTAATAACGCGAAAACGATAAAAGATAGAACTGAATTTTTAGCAGCACAAAACAGCACAAACGTAGCACTAACCAACGAGACCAGTTTTGTGTCATTTGGGCTTTGTAGGGGGGCTGAGTGACCTTTGGTGACCTTTAATAAATCATTAATAACTCGAAAACGATAAAAGATAGAACGAAATTTTTAGCAGCACAAAACAGCACAAACGTAGCACTAACCAACGAGACCAGTTTTGTGCCATTTGGGCATTGTAGGGGTGCTAGGTGATGTCATAGGCTGGAAAAAACAATTGCTAATATCTTAAAAATAAAAGCAGCACAAATGTAAATTTTTACGGCACAAAACAGCACAAACGTAGCACTAAAGAAACACACTTGAGTTTTTATTTGTGCTGATTGTAGGGTGGGCAAAGTGAGTGGGGTTTGAAAAAAAAAATAAACTGTTATAACTTAAAAACCATAACAGCACAAATAAAAATTTTAGCAGCACAAACCAGCACAAACGTAGCACTAACCAACGAGACCAGTTTCGTGTCATTTGGGCATTGTAGGGGGGCTAGGTGATGTCATAGTCTGGAAAAAACAATTGCTAATATCTTAAAAATAAAAGCAGCACAAATGTAAATTTTTACGGCACAAAACAGCACAAACATAGCACTAAAGAAACACACTTGAGTTTTTATTTGTGCTGATTGTAGGGTGGGCAAAGTGAGTGGGGTTTGAAAAAAAAAATAAACTGTTATAACTTAAAAACCATAACAGCACAAATAAAAATGTTAGCAGCACAAACCAGCACAAACGTAGCACTAACCAACGAGACCAGTTTTGTGTCATTTGGGCATTGTAGGGGGGCTGACTGACCTTTGGTGACCTTTAATAAATCATTAATAACGCGAAAACGATAAAAGATAGAACGGAATTTTTAGCAGCACAAAACAGCACAAACGTAGCACTAACCAACGAGACCAGTTTTGTGTCATTTGGGCTTTGTAGGGGGGCTGAGTGACCTTTGGTGACCTTTAATAAATCATTAATAACTCGAAAACGATAAAAGATAGAACGAAATTTTTAGCAGCACAAAACAGCACAAACGTAGCACTAACCAACGAGACCAGTTTTGTGCCATTTGGGCATTGTAGGGGGGCTAGGTGATGTCATAGGCTGGAAAAAACAATTGCTAATATCTTAAAAATAAAAGCAGCACAAATGTAAATTTTTACGGCACAAAACAGCACAAACGTAGCACTAAAGAAACACACTTGAGTTTTTATTTGTGCTGATTGTAGGGTGGGCAAAGTGAGTGGGGTTTGAAAAAAAAAATAAACTGTTATAACTTAAAAACCATAACAGCACAAATAAAAATGTTAGCAGCACAAACCAGCACAAACGTAGCACTAACCAACGAGACCAGTTTCGTGTCATTTGGGCATTGTAGGGGGGCTGGCTGACCTTTGGTGACCTTTAATAAATCATTAATAACGCGAAAACGATAAAAGATAGAACTGAATTTTTAGTAGCACAAAACAGCACAAACGTAGCACTAACCAACGAGACCAGTTTTGTGTCATTTGGGCTTTGTAGGGGGGCTGAGTGACCTTTGGTGACCTTTAATAAATCATTAATAACTCGAAAACGATAAAAGATAGAACGAAATTTTTAGCAGCACAAAACAGCACAAACGTAGCACTAACCAACGAGACCAGTTTTGTGTCATTTGGGCATTGTAGGGGGGCTGAGTGACCTTTGGTGACCTTTAATAAATCATTAATAACGCAAAAACGATAAGTGATAGAATGGAAATGTTAGCAGCACAAAACAGCACAAACGTAGCACTAACCAACAAGACCAGTTTTGTGTCATTTGGGCGTTGTAGGGGGGCTGACTAACCTTTGGTGACCTTTAATAAATCATCAATAACACAAAAACGATAAAAGATAGAACGGAATTTTTAGCAGCACAAAACAGCACAAACGTAGCACTAACCAGCAAGACCAGTTTTGTGTCATTTGAGCATTCTAGGGGGGCTAGGTGATGTCATAGTCTGGAAAAAACAATTGCTAATATCTTAAAAATAAAAGCAGCACAAATGTAAATTTTTACGGCACAAAACAGCACAAATGTAGCACTAAAGAAACACACTTGAGTTTTTATTTGTGCTGATTGTAGGGTGGGCAAAGTGAGTGGGGTTTGAAAAAATAAATAAACTGTTATAACTTAAAAACCATAACAGCACAAATAAAAATTTTAGCAGCACAAACCAGCACAAACGTAGCACTAACCAATGAGACCAGTTTCGTGTCATTTGGGCGTTGTAGGGGGGCTGACTGACCTTTGGTGACCTTTAATAAATCATTAATAACGCGAAAACGATAAGTGATATAATGGAAATGTTAGCAGCACAAAACAGCACAAACGTAGCACTAACCAACGAGACCAGTTTTGTGTCATTTGGGCGTTGTAGGGGGGCTGACTGACCTTTGGTGACCTTTAATAAATCATTAATAACGTAAAAACGATAAAAGATAGAACGGAATTTTTAGCAGCACAAAACAGCACAAACGTAGCACTAACCAACGAGACCAGTTTTGTGTCATTTGGGCGTTGTAGGGGGGCTAGGTGATGTCATAGTCTGGAAAAAACAATTGCTAATATCTTAAAAATAAAAGCAGCACAAATGAAAATTTTTACGGCACAAAACAGCACAAACGTAGCACTAAAGAAACACACTTGAGTTTTTATTTGTGCTGATTGTAGGGGGGCCAGCTTCGCTGAGCTCCTGTCTTGACCTCCCTGAATAAGGGTGGTCGCTGGCTTTCCGGTAAGCCTCCATTGTTTTTCTATCAGGTGACGGCAGCACCAACGGTGGAATACAGACCTGGGGTCTTGCTTTGGTTATCCCATGTTTGGACACTACTTCACTTTATGAACTATTTTCACTACATTTGTTGTTTTTTACATTATTGTTTATTTGCACCACTAATTGAATTCATTCATCTGATGTTATTTCTAATATTTACAATATTTTAGTAAGATATCAGTCACTTTTGAACGGTGTCTTTTCACTATTATATCACGCACACTGTTTGTGATATATGTCCAGCGCTGCACTTTTTCTTGTTACATCCACCATCAGGTGTTAGTGGCTCCGTTTTTTAAAGCCACTACATCGTCTTTGATTCATACATTCACAGGACTTTACCAGATGGATATCAAAGCCATGGAGGATACTGCTTTGGCCACAGTATGTTACGGGAGGCATAATAAGTCCTTCTCAGGTGGCAGTTTCTGTGATTGTGTCTTTCTCCCCTCAGGGGCATTGCTTTAGGACAGGGATATGCAATTAGCGGACTTCCAGCTGTTGCAGAACTACAAGTCCCATGAGGCATAGCAAGACTCTGACAGCCACAAGCATGACACCCAGAGGCAGAGGCATGATGGAACTTGTAGTTTTGCAACAGCTGGAGGTCCGCTAATTGCATATCCCTGCTTTAGGACATCCCACATAGTAATTATTATGGCTGCTCTGTGTCCCGTGATGTATGATAAAGAAAATTGGATTTTTCCTACAGCTTACCTGTAAAATCCTTTTCTTGGAGTATATCATGGGACACAGAGGGCCCTCCCTTCTTTTTTGGGGATATTCATTGCTTTACTACAAAACTGAGGTATTTCCTGTGTAGGAGGAGCTATATAGGGGAGGACTTCCTGTTTGATTGATCTGCCAGTATCCATTCACCTATAGGTGGCATATAACCCACATAGTAATTATTATGTCTGCTCTGTGTCCTGTCATGTACTCTAAGAAAAGAATTTTACAGGTAAGCTGTAGGAAAAATCCTATTATTTTGGCTTTATGGCATTATGAGACTTCACAAAGTGACTCACCCAACCAACCCATTTACATTCGTGACTTTGACTTCTCTGAAACAAGCAGTACATACCTGATTTAGCTGCACAGACCAGCTTTGGCTGAGTACCTGATGTAATAGTGCATGGATTATTCCTGTTCAGCTTCGGCCTGACAATTGTTTTATAGTTAAAGGCAGTCTTTACTTTAGTTGTGCTGCGAGATGATTTCCCATGACATGTAGTATGTGCTGATTTGGAATGCAGAAGTTTATCAAGGTTTATTCGATGAGAGTTGCACTGCTCTGATTTACGAAGCTGAAAGAAAGTTTAACACTTTAAAAATTGAAAAAAAAAAGAACACATTTGGATATTTTACCAGTACATTGCCTAATCAAGCAGTACAACACGTACATGCATTTCCCGTTTTCTGAGTATTCGGTATTGTTAAATTCTGTCCAGTGGTTGAAAATAACACAACGTTCATCAAGGCTCTATGAAGCCACAAGGACAAGGGTGATGCTACCCATATCGTCCCACTGTCTCTAATACCCCCAAATCATTCCATTCCTCCCACCTGAAGAGGCTGCATTTTGCATCATGTACATTGCATTATTCTTCTATCCAGGAGTTTCTAGCATAGTCCGTGCAGTTCCCAGCAAAACTTACATGCCACAGCCTATAAGACATTACTCGTCACTGTTCTATAGAAATTTAATTTACATTGCCGCAGATGGAGAAACACTCTCTTGTCTGGCATAAAAACTTACTGTGACATGGAGGCAGAGATAAGAACTCAAACTGGCGAAGCCATTAGCTGATTTTTATGCAGTGGTGTTTTATGAGTACTTTTATAAACAAATATTGAAATTGTGGTGCAAACAAATTCTAATGCACCATCCACATAAGTTAGCCTCTTCCCTTCTAGATAAATGTGAAGATATGCTTGTATAGCATAGGTAGTTCATAACATTATTATTAGGAGTTCATAAACATTCCATAGAAAGAGTGTTGTACGTTAGTAGGCAGCTCCACCAGTGACAGGAACGAATCTTTGAAATAACAAAAAAGGAATACAAGGGGGCGCCAGCTAAGTGCAGCATCAATGGGTCCAAATGCAAATTCAGAGAAATATAAAATCAAAGAGCTTATCTGCAGCCATGCCACATTGGATGGAAGCCATCCACTGGAAGAGCCGCTTGTGAGAGCAAACAGTGTGTTGCTATGGCAACCAGTCCACCCCCAGGTGTGATGTCACATCCTGCCTTGTGTTCCACAGTGGCTCTCCTCACTTCCTGAAACATTGGACTTGGTTTCCTCACTGACCACACGCCGTTTGCTGTTACAAGCGGCTCTTCCAGTGGATGGCTTCCATCCAATGTGGCATGGCTGCAGATAAGTTCTTTGATTTTATATTTCTGTGAGTTTTCCTTTGGCTTTTTAATTGGAATAAACCTATTGATGCTCCACTTAGCTGGTGCCTCCTTGTGTTCCTTTTTATGACTACTTTTATCTATGCATTTTTTCATTTATCAAGTTGCATAGGTCACTGGGACATAGGAACATTGGACATGTAGGCATTTAAGAGGATAGTGCACTTCCAGTATGAACTAAAACCTTCATCACTAGGAGGAAATAATTCTGGTCATACACCAAATCCCTGGTTCCAAACTTCTGGCCCTAGGGCCAGGCCACATGCAGCTCTTTTGTACTTGTGTGGCCTTTGGAACCCCAGCAGGCCTGAGTGGAAGTGGGAGCATAAAACTGTAAAGGGGCTGTAATGTTAGAGATTGCTAGCAGTCTTGTTTAACACGTTTCCAGAAATACCTGTAGCATATTAACAGGCTCTGACCATCTCCTGTAATATGTCTTCAGTCTATGACAGTCTTCTGTAGCAGCACATACTGCGTAGTAAATATTATGTGCAGCCCCTTGATGGTGTCAGGGTCCACAACTGAAGCCCCTTACACATTGTAAGTTAACCACCACTGCACAAAACAATAGATTGGCAACTTCCTGATCTAATCTAATCTCCCCTCTCCGCACATTCTCACCTTACTTCAGTTCCTTATCAATCTGTTCAGCTACCGGGGTTGATAAAAATATAGGAAGAAATCATAGCCCCTTGCAAGCTAAGACGCCACAAGAACAATGGGAAAGGTGAGTTTGTGCTGGTTAGAAGGGAAATAAAGTGACCCCATTGCTTTGCTCTACATAGGACTAACAGTTAAGGGATGAGTTTAAGGGTTTACATGAAGGGTATAGTAAATTGATTTGTTTTAGACTTTCAAGTATAATTACTGCCACCAGGGGCATTGCTAGGTCTACAAAAGATCTGGGCCTAGAGCCCATAGTAGCGAAGTAAAGAAAGTCAAATGCTTGGGTGGGCATACACATCTATATAATATACATGTGTGTGTGTGTGTGTGTGTGTATATATATATATATATATATATATATATATATATATATATATATATTATAATTACATCAGGGTCCCCAGAGAGCCCCCCACTTACATCAGGGTCCCCAGAGAGCCTCCCCCTTACATCAGGGTCCCCAGAGAGCCCCCCCCCCTTACCTCAGAGTCCCCAGGAAGCCTCTTCTTACATCAGGGTCACCAGAGAGAGGGCGGGCAGTGAGAGATGATGTCATCTCGCTGCTGCCCGCGGCTGCACAGTGAGAGTGGAACAGTGGGGATGCAGGGCGGGCGGTGAGAGATGATGTAATCTCTCTGCTCTCTCGCCCGCCCGGCTCTCCGGTGCTGCCTGCTCTCTGGTGCTGCCCACCACACTCATGGCCCAGCTGCAGACAGGCCACGGCCGTGGCCTGAGGGACTCAGGGCTATGGGCCCCAGATTCGGGGCTATGGCCACAAAAGCCACCTCCTAGCGCCACCACTGACTGCCACTATAAAACATTGTAGGCAATACAAATGTCAATGCCAGATTCACTGTCTTAAAATCTCATATGCCAAAAATTTTCTATACCAATTTTCAGAAGCTAAATATTAGTAACCTACCTTTTAAAGAGGCTAAGTCAGTGGTTCTCAACTCCTGTCCTCAGGACCCACTAACAGGCCAGGTTTGCAAGATAACTGAAATACATCACAGGTGATATCATTTGCTGCTCAGTGATTGCAGTATTCTAGTCTGCATCTCCCCAAGGTAAAATCTGGCCTGTTAGTGGGTCCTGAGGACAGGAGTTGAGAACCACTGGGCTAAGGGATGGGGGAATCTGCATGACACAAGTAGCTGAGGACAATCCCTTTTGAACATCAAAGTAGTTACCTGAGAGGCAGGAACTTCAAATGAGTGTGACTTTCTCTTCCAATAAGACTTTTTCTGGAGCTTGTCCATTAAACTGGCTGATGTTGTCCCACTGGTGGCTTCAGCTTTCCTGAGAACTAAGCTTGGCAGGTTTTCGGTGCTCACTGCCTTCCTTACAGGTGTAATGTGACCACGGGAATGAGTAACAGGAAGTTCCAAAGCATTGCCCTCTAACACTGGAAGTGAAGAAAGGGCACTTCTTTCTTTAATAATATATGGGGATTCAGTTTCGTTAACCCTTGAACGCCTTCTGGCAGCAACTAAAGAAATGCCCCTTGTCCCAGCCACTACCTCTTCCAAAACATCCGGGCTTAGCTGAAAGAATAATAGTGAGTGTCTTTGAGTATCATCCAGAGGATGGGAGTGAAGTCTGGTTGGCATTTCTTCTTTTGGAAGATCAATAAAAATAATCTATAAAAAAAATTGAGTTATTGAATTAGGCAAGACAAATATGCACATCTCTCCAGGACTGTTTAAATAAATAAATAAAAAGTGAATTATTGCCTCTGTGCCCTCTAGAACTAGGAAAAAACCAACTGACTTATCAGCTGATTTGCTAAAACAGCCCATATCTACCCTTTTTCTCCACCATGCTTGTCCTGGAAATATAGTCATACAAGAAAGACTGCACCTAAATCCAATATTGAGAAGAAAAATGTTAGGAAGCAATGTTTCTGGAATCTAAAAAAAGACTACTGCACAAGTTCAAAAACATTGGTTATTTTTCACTGTAAATCACTCTTTGAGCCTTTAAAGTATTGTCAGTCTTTTTTATATACTTATGCAGGCCGATTCGGGGTAGAGCTGGCCCTCCAGTACCAGGTCGAGACCTCATCATATCAGTACTGAGCCCAGGGGCAGCAAGAGGACTCTTTAAATACCACTGGGTGCATGCATAGTAATGCCAGCAATTGCAAAAAAGTTTCTGGGGCCTCATCAGTTCAGCAGCAGGGGCCGGGTGCAAAGAGAGGACTATTTACTCACTTTCTGGAGCAGACGGAGTAATCCTCTGCACCAAGGTTCCTGACAATTTAATTAAGCTCTGGCCTCTTATTCAATATCAATCTACTGGAGCCACAGCATGAAGGATTACTATGCCTATTCCATAAAATAAGTAGTAGTCTCCTCTCTGTTTCCGACCTCTGCGAATCCCATACAAAATAGAAAAAAAAAAGTCCCCTATTGTAAATCCATTGTCAGACACACTGCCCACCACCCGCTGACTCCCCAAGCTGTCATTACTTATATAGGGAAAGGGCAGGGATAGTGGCAACACCAAAGTCATTGCCCAAATGTGGCCAGTAAGCATACTTAGGCAAGAATGCCACTGATATCCCCAACCCTTTGCTTACATGGCAGGAGATTCCCGGCTATGTAATTCAAAGTAGACATGTGCACTGCCGGGGTCATTCGTTATGATCGAAATTCGTTATTTCAAATAAATTTGTATCTTCAAAGGAATTTGAATTAGTTATGTTCCATTTGTTTAGATGCGGTATTCAAAGATTCATAAATTTGAAAATTCGGAAATTCAAAATAATTACTAACTAATAATAACTAACTATTAAATTATAGGTATTGGATTTTTCTGACAATGTCAATGACGATACTCCTCCCACTATGATTTGGACAGCTCATAAAGCAGTCCTAAGAGGCCATTTAATCAGCCTCGCTGCAAACAGAAATAAACAAAGACTCACAGACATCAAATGCCTCACTAAAGAACTTAATGACCTATACCTTAAATTGCAAATAACTACTTCATCAGAAATTACCAAACAAATTCAGGACAAGCGTAAAGCGTTAGATGTTATCCTTTCAGCAAACACCGAGAAATCATTAAGGTTCTCCAAGGCTAAATTTTTATTACATAGCAACTCTCCCTCATCCATGTTTGCCAAAAAACTTAATCACGAACACAAACCCCCACATACATACAAACTCAGAGACCCCAAAGGAAATATGATCACACACCCTCAAGAAGTACTTAAAATATTCTCCACATTTTATAAAGACCTCCTTTCAACCCCTCAGCCTCCTACAGACCAATCTTCCAAATTGTGGATGGATGACATCAGACTACCCTCTCTTACCCCACAGCAAATAGAATCGTTAAACGCCCCCTGTACAGAACTGGAACTGACCCGTATTATAAAATCCCTCAAAACCTCCACAGCCCCAGGCCCGGATGGTTTTTCTTCTTCATATTATAAAAAATTTGCCCCCCTCCTAACCCCTCACCTGACTAACCTTTTTAATCACATTCTTAATGGTGGACAATTCCCCAATGAGATGCTTCTAGCTAATCTTTCCCTAATCCCTAAACCGCTTAAGGATCACTCTCTTCCTCAAAATTTTCGCCCTATATCAGTTTTAAACAACGACCTCAAAATCTTTGGAAGATTACTTGCAGACAGACTGGCAAAAGTTATCACAAATCTAATTCACATTGACCAAACCGGTTTTATCCCCGGAAGACAAATTGTTGATAATGTTAGACTGGTCACTAATATTATCCAAGACGCAAATCTTTTCTCGCAGAAGCTTTGCCTCTTAAGTCTAGATATTCATAAGGCGTTTGACAGCGTTAGCTGGTCCTACCTTAACTTTTTACTACCCAAATTTGGGATATCAGATAAATTCCTGCAGGGATTTAACACCCTTTATCACAATCCCCAAACTAGAATTAAAATCCCAGGTCACAATTCAGAATTTTTCCCTCTTAGCAGAGGGACTAGACAGGGTTGCCCCCTCTCCCCACTTTTATTCGCCCTTGCGATGGAACCACTAGCCCATAAAATAAGAAATAACGATGATATAAAAGGATATACTAAAGGGGAAAATGAATTTAAACTCAGCCTATACGCTGATGATGCTCTTGTATTCCTTACGGAACCTATTACCTCTATCCCATCCCTCCTTAAGGAACTGAAACTTTTTTACAATATCTCTGGTCTCAAAATAAATATGAACAAATGTTCCGCCATGCCAATTAACCTTTCTCAAAACACACAAAATTTATTATCGAGCAATTTTCCTTTCATATGGTGCTCTAATTCATTTAAGTACCTTGGAGTTTCTATAACCCCAACACACAACCAGTTATTTAAGTCTAATTACATCCCCCTTTTTTCCAATATTAACAACATCCTTAAGTCTTGGTCCTCATTTCATATCTCGTTCCTAGGTAGAATATGTGCCATCAAAATGACAATCCTTCCCAAACTTTTATATTTTTTTAGTACCCTACCAATTAACATTCCAAAATCCAAATTATTCTCTATTCAGAGAAATATCAACAAATTTATATGGGCAGGTAAAAAACCCAGATGCAGCTATGCACTAATGCATAGACCCCAATTTGCAGGAGGATTGGGTCTCCCCAACATATGGCTATATTACCTTGCTGCCAGACTAACCCAGCTTTCTCAATGGTTCTCTCCTATACATGACACCCCATGGAAAAAATTTGAAATTACCTCTATTAAACCACTGTACTTACAAGGAATATTATGGTCTTATACCACATCATACAGTAAACTCTCCAAAGTAAATATTATAGTGGCCCACTTTCTCCAACTTTGGAATAAACATAAAGACACCTTTAAACTTTCCTCTAACACCCCACCCTTAGCATCCTTTTTAGGTGACCCCAGATTTCCACATGCATACAACAACGAAGACCCTTCTTAAACTGGATCAACAAAAATCTTACTACACTTAGATCCCTACAAATAAAATGGAACTTTACCCCATTCCCTTCTCTACAATCTATACATGGCCTCCCTTCCTCAGAATTTCACCATTACCATCTAATTAGAGGATTCTATGCTGAATGTTACGCACTCTCTTCAAACCCTTCCAACACAGTATTCGAACAGATCTGTGTCTCCTTTACTAGAGACAGAGGTTTGATATCAAAACTTTATAATTTCCTAAATAGTGTTGGAGTCCCGGAAAAATCCCCACAGATGACTAAATGGGAGTCGGATTTGGGCGTCACATTCAGCGTTGAAGACTGGATGTCCATGTCAGATAATCTACGAAAGAGTAACAAATCTATATCATTCAGAGAAACCCCAATTAAAGTATTTTCAAGATGGTACTTAACCCCAGTGAAATTACATTCATACTACCCTTCGGTATCCCCAGATTGTTTCAGAGGTTGCTCTGCTCCTGGTACATTCATACACATAGTCTGGTCATGCCCCCACCTAGACCTAATATGGCGTAAGGCCTTTGAAATAATTGAATCTTCATCTAAACAAAAAATCAAACCTACTCCACAAATATGTTTATTATTTGCTAATATCCCAAATATCCCACTTCCATGTTCCAGATTAATTCATTCTCTATGCAGCTCCATACTCTGGATGATTGCTTACAACTGGAAATCCAACAATCTCCCATGGCAACAAGTTATTTCCAGAATGGAATCAATCAAAATTGTAGAGTGGATATACCACACCCTTAATGATACTATGCATATACATAAAAATAAATGGTCTTATTGGATTACGGATTAGCACCGAAATGTCTCTCCCCACTTTTATTTATATACAATTATTGTACCTGCAAATTAATGAATATATAGATCTCATATTTACATTTTTCTGCCTAAAAAAATGATGGTCTAGAAATGTATTTCAGTCTCCTAATTTAATGATAACGCTATAACATTGTGATATACTCTGTTGATATTGATTTGTACTTCTGTGAAACTTCCAAATAAAACTTTTGTAAACAAAAGAAATTATAGGTATTGGAATTTTCTTTCAAATTTGGCTGTTAGTGAACTTAACGAATACCAATTTATCCAAAGTTACGAATTATCCAGAATAACGAATGACGCATTTAAATGAATGGAACATAACAAATTAATAATAACAAAGAATAATAATAATAAGCTTTTATTATTATTATTTATTATTAATTTGTTACGTTCCATTCATTTAGATGCGGCATTCATTATTAAATTCATAACTTCAGATAAATTCGTATTCGTTACTTTCACTAACAGCCAAATTTGAAAGGAAATTCCAATACCTATAATTTAATAGTTAGTAATAGTTATTATTATTTCGGATTTTCGAATAGATTTGTTAAACAAATTTTCATTGGGGCGTGGCTTGATGGTGAAGAGAGCAGTCGCATAGACTCACAGCACCGGCTCTCAACGACCATCCTTCCTTTATCTTTGGTCCTATCTCCTCGTGGAAGGTACCGTTTTGCTCCCCACGGCCGTGGGCATCTTTCAGGCTAGCAGAAATGGTGAAATACGGGCCGCCCCAGCCCTCACACACGGCGGAACAACTGGCACGGTTCCGGAGGCAAGATGGCGCCGAGACACATGCAGAGCATACAGGCATGCTGCAGGCTTCCTCCTCTGCTGTCCAGGGCTCTGCAACAGGGGTGAGTGCTTCAATTCTTGCTATATTTGCCACGCAAACAGACCCCCTGCAGACACAGGAATCACAGCAATCTGTTGAGCATAGTCAGGCTACGGACTCTCCCCCTGCTGAGCCTACACTGTCCTCCATTATGCTGGCTATTCAGGATTGCAAGGCCTCCCTATCTACCCAGATAGCCTCTATCCGCATGGACTTTTCATTATTCAAACAAGATGTCCAGAACCTCCGTGACCGAACCGGAGACGCTGAGGAACGTATTAGTACTTTAGAGGACACTGTGAACCCCATGTCTGTAACTATGCGTGATACTACTAGCGAAATGGCGGCCCTTCGTGCCAAAATTGACGCTTTGGAAAATCGTTCTCGCGGGAACAATCTTAGATTTGTGGGATTCCCGGAACGCGCGGAACGCCCCCATCCTGAAAAATTTCTTTATTCTTGGTTGCGAGACATTTTTGGTAAAGATGCACCCTCATTCTCACATGTCATAGAGCGTGCGCACCGCACCCCTCCTCGCCCCCCTCCAGTGGGTGCTCCACCACGCTCCATTATTGCACGCATCCTCGATTTCCAGGATAAAGTGGCCATCCTACGCCTTGCACAAAAAAAAGCCCGCTTAAGTTTAACGGTAACAATATTTCTCTTTATCCGGACTTTTCTGCTGAAGTTCAACGCCAACGGATCTCCTTCTCGGCGGTAAAATCTCGCCTGCGCACGGAAGGCCTGTCCTATGCCATGCTCTTCCCTGCCAAATTGTGCATTATTCATGATGGCAGGGCCCATTTCTACACCAGTTCTAAGGAAGCTATGGCGTGGCTGAATGATCAATATGGAGCAGCCCACAGACGCAGAGATGATTGAAGTTACCACTAATCTATGGTGATACTTACCAATTGCCTTAATACAGGCCCCCGTGAACCCCTGTATAACTCAGTGCCTCTGCGGCCTTCATCTCTAAACTTTCTCCTGCACTTGTACTGTTTGCCATCCTGACTTGACTGGAGTGAAGGCCATCGGATTTTGCACTTTCTTCCGCACGGTCGACTAGGCCATGCATTCTACACCAGGACATGATCAAATTTTTTTCGTCACCAGTTGAGAGCCTCACCCAATCTCATGTTACCCTCCAAATGATTTGTGGCAAGGCCACGGAACAGTTTTTGACCTCCACGGTTTTATTGTTAAGAAGGTCTTCCAGTTTGGGATCCGAAGCTCGCTAAGTTTGGGATGGCCGAGCAAGATGGGGGGCAAGGGGTTTTCAGGGACTTTGCTGGTGCCTTTTTTCATGTTTTTTTTCTTTTTATCCCTCTCCCAGCTCATCTCTGCAACTTTTACTCAAGAGACATTTTTTTTCTCAGGTTACTGCCTATGGCGGATTGTTAATTCTTCTGTTTTTTATTTTTTTCTCCTAATTTTGGCGTATATTACCCTGCTGGCAGATCCACGCACTTTTTTGCTCATGTGCTTGTATGTGCTTCAGGTGGCGCGGCCTGTCTGGTCATGTATGTATTGGCTCAAGTGTTTACCTGTGCTTACTCATTATTATATATTCTATTATGGCAAAGCCCCTAAGGATAGTCTCATGGAATACTAGAGGTCTGAACGCACCTCAGAAAAGATCCTTGTTTTTTTCTGTGTTAAAAAAATGTCATCCTCATATTATATGCCTCCAGGAGACTCACCTTACGGGCTCTAAGACAAGGGCCCTAAAACGTCCGTGGCTATCTAATTCATACTATGCTACTCACACTAACTATTCCAAGGGGGTATCTATCCTACTGGCCAAATCTCTCCCAGCTGAGATGATAAAAGTTAAAACAGACCCGGAAGGGAGGTTTATTGTTCTTACTTTACAGATCTCCGCTGGTGAACATTTATATTCCCCCCCCCCATTTTCAGTAGAGGTACTCTCCAAATTGTCACTCCAACTACTGAATAGACCCCCCCGGCCCCCTGCTATATGTGGGGATTTTAATGCAGTCTTGGATCCAGCAGTGGACCGTCTGGAAGGGGGAGGTAGGTCCTTTCCCTCATTTGTAGACTGGGTTCAGGTGCACGGCCTAACAGAGGTGTGGCGTTGGAAACATCCGGATGAGCTCCACTTTTCCTGCCATTCAGATTCTTTTCATACCATGTCTAGACTAGACTTGGCGTTTGCTCCGGCGGAGACCCTTCCTGTGGTTTCCGCCGCTTCATATCTGCCCAGAGGGGTTTCAGATCATGCCCCTCTCTCTGTGGACCTCCTCCTCCTCCCAGGTTCGGGACCTGTCTTGTGGCTTCTAAACTCATACTGGTTGGAGGACTAGGTAGTGCAGGGGGAATGTAAGACAGGCATTTCTAATTACTGGAAAGATAATCTAGGTAAAGTAGACCCCTCCATAGAATGAGACGCATTCAAGACTACTCTGAGGGGCACCTTTATGCCTATCACAGGGATCTTGCGGAAAAATAATCAGATGCTTACTGAGGAACTTGAGACTATTATGGTGCGCGCAGAGTCTGCTTATGCCTCTAACCCTGCCTCTGACACAAGAGAGGCATGGTTATAGAGCCGCAGGGAGTATGATCTCCGTCTGCTAGATCTCACACAAAAGCGCATGTTGCATGTTTCTCAGAAATCGTTTGAACGTGGTAATAAAGCCGAACGTCTCTTGGCATATCTGACCAGACCTGATCATTCCCCCATTTCCATACCACGTATCATTACTGCCCAAGGTACCGTTAGCGATAAACCCAGGGGATATCTTAGATTCCTTTTTATGTTTTTACAAAAAGCTATATACCTCTAGAGCTGACTATGATGAATCTCAGTTGACTGACTATCTAGCTGACATATCTCTTCCCTCCTTATCAGATGAGGGACGTGATATGCTGGAGGCACCTATCTCAGCTGAGGAGATTGCTACAGCAATTTCCCAAATGCCTGCGCATAAGACTCCTGGACCTGACGACTTCCAGACTGAGTGGTATGCCAAATTCAAAGATCTCTTGTCCCCGTTTCTTTTGCGGACATATAACAAAGCCCTAGATGTTGGGATCCTCCCCCCAACGATGAGGGAGGCCCTGATAATACTCCTATTAAAACCCCGAAAGGACCCACTTAATTGTGAATCTTACCATCCAATTTCTCTTATTAATGTGGAGGTTAAGATTCTGGCCAAAATATTAGCAAATCGTTTGAATAATGTAGTCGCATCCCTGGTCAATAGCGACCAGGGAGGCTTTATACCCGGCAGGTCTACTAGAATGAACATTCGCAGGTTGTTTCACAATCTGCAATATTCACATGACTGTCCCCCCTCCCGCGCCATAGTGTCCTTGGACACCTGTAAAGCATTTGATAGTGTGGAGTGGCCATACCTTTTCCGAGTGTTACAAAAGTATGAATTTGGCCCCCGTGTTGTAGCATAGATAAAACTTCTTTATACCTCCCCGGTACCTCGGGTTCGGGTCAATTCCTCTATTACTGATCCCTTCCCGATCACTAGGGGCACTCGACAGGGGTGCCCGTTGTCGCCCCTCTTTTTTGCCCTGACCATGGAGCCGCTGGAAATTCGCATTCGCTCCTCCCCCTTAATTAAAGGACTTCCGATTGCTAATATAGAGGAGCGCATTTCACTTTATGCGGATGACACATTGGTGTATCTGGCTGATACGAATGAGTCACTGCGGGCCTTGCTGGAGGAGGTCACTACCTTTGGGGACTACTCTGGATTCCGGGTTAACTGGGACAAGTCAAGTCTCTTTCCCTTGGATGTGGCTGACCCTCTCCAGATTCACCCGGCCTCCAAACTTCAGGTGGTGTCCTCCTTTAGATATCTAGGAGTTTTGGTTCAGACCCCCTTATCTTTATATGTTACCAATAATCTAGATCCTTTGTTGGTCCGCCTTCAGGAACAGACTAAACAGTGGATGGATTTACCCTTGGACCTCATGGGAAGGGTCAATATTCTTAAGATGATTTACTTACCAAGATTGCTCTATATCCTTTCTAACTCCCCATGTAAAATACCTAAAGCTATCTTCAAACACATTGATACGATATGTACTACTTTCCTGTGGAAGGGCGGATCCCCCAAGGTGACTCTCGAAACACTGAGGTTACCAGCTCATTTGGCAGGCCTAGCATTTCCTAATTTCTTTCTATACTATTTGGCATCCTAGCTGGTGCACATACATGATTGGCTGAGCCCAGTTCCGGCTAATGCCTGTACATCCACGGAGGGGGCCATCGCATCTTCCCTGGAAACCCTACATAATATAATTTATAGAGGCCGGGTCCCCGACCGTCCCGGTACCTCCATACTCTCCACTTCCCTTTCATTATTCAAATTTATTACCAAAAAGATATCTAAACAGTCTTGGCTGAAGTCCCCTGACAACCCCCTGTGGTTTAACCCTAACCTGCAGGAGTTGTGCTCCCTTCCGGATGCCAATCGCTGGTATTCCAAAGGGGTTAAATATTTATGCCACCTGTACAACGCCCAGGGCTTTAAAACTTTTTCACAGCTAAGTTTGGACTTTGACCTACCAAGATCGTACTTATTTTACTACTACCAGCTAAGACATGCTATACATGCCCAATTTGGTTCCTTGGATGATCCCACTGACCTGTCCCCGTTGGAAAAAATGCTTAGGCAGCCAGATCCCACTAAACTTGTATCCACTTACTATGCATCCCCAATGTCTGACTTTAACCCTAGGTTTCATAAAGCACAAGTAAAGTGGACATCGATGGATATTTCCATGGTAGATGAGGACTGGTCAGAATTTAGTGGCACATATAAAACTTCTGTTATTGCTTCCCGAGACAGGTAAAAATTTTCCATCAGACCCACCTTACTCTAGCTAGACTACATAGGATGGGTCTCTTGCCCTCGGCTATCTGTTTCCGTGGCTGTGGCCAAGAGGCCGACGTCCTACACTGCTTCTGGTCGTGCCCGATAGTTCGGGACTTCTGGGAGGAAGTGGGTGCTTTTATCTCGACAGTGATGGGCCTCCCCAACATAATTCACCCCAAAAATTGCCTGTTGGGCGTTTTTGGTGACCTACACATACCACCCCATGCTAAGAGACTGCTGCGCATACTTTATTTTTATGTTAAAAAGTCTTACTGTCCTAGGAGGGTGCACAGACCTCTCTGAAATCCCTCTGGTTAAAACTTATTAATGATTCTATTCCACTGTATAAACTGACTTTTGAAATCCGGAAACGGAATAAAACTTTTCATAAAATTTGGGGTAAATGGTTGGCTAGTCCGTTAACCCTTTCTCAACCCTGATTTTGATGTACTTGATTGACCATTGATGGGCCCCGCCCCATAAATTTTTGATACCTGGTCCTTTACTACTGTTATGCCATTCCAGTGTGTCTATATCCCTTATAACTATAATTATCTCAAGCGCTTTGCAATGATTTCTGCTTATTTCTATATGCTAAAATAGGTGGCATTGACTCCTATTAGGTGGCAAAAATAGGTGGCATTTTGGCTCCTATTTCTGTATGACCAGATTTCCAGATGCTTTTGTTTTTTGTTTTCTTTTCTTCTGTATGTTTTTTTTGTGTTTGTTGGTTTGTTTTAAACCTAAACCTAATAAAAGATATCTTTAAAAAAAAACAAGTTTTCGTTAATTCTAATACTTCTGAATTAACAAATTTATCAAATTTAGTCAAAAAACGAATTTGGCGGGGGCCTGGCTTGAACATGGCAGTGTGAAGACGTTCATCACTAGAACTCCCAAATCACGAACCACCTAACTAGGCTGATATGCCCTTTCCCAGCCGTTTCCTCATCGGCCATGAGCTACCCTAAGAGGAGGAAAACCAGGGGATCAATTAAAGCTGTGCCAGCGGCCCAGATCAGTTGTTTCTTCCAGGATTCGTCTCGCGCTGTTTTGGCGGCTCCTACAGAGGAGGCACGTGCCAGGGGTGGGCCCTCAACCTCCCCATCAATGGCGGCCTCGCAAATTTCAGTACCCCACTCACTGACGGGACTGCCGGCTCTCCTGGATCCCTCACCCAGCACTCCACACAGCCCCGGGCTCTCCACACAGCCTTCGCAGGATGATGCCCACATTAGAGCCTTGCTGCGGGCCCTTCCCACAAAAGCGGACATTGAAACTCTGGTGCTGGGGGTTGAGGAGCAACATCACCGAGACTTCTAGCAACTACACTCAGAGGTCCACGGCCTGGACGACAGACTGACCAGGGGAGAATCGGCGGTGAGTGCCCTGCACCCAGATAAAGTGGGCTCACTCTCTCCACCAAGACCAGCTGGCAGAGGTGCAGCTACACACAGAGGATCTGGAGAACCAGAGCCGCCATAATAATCAGTGGCTCCGGGGGCTGCTGGCCCAGAGAACTTCTGGAAACTGTCCGGGCGATCCTACACAAAATCTTGGACTCCGACCCGCCTGCCAGGTGACAGGGTATACAGGGTGCTGGGTCCAAAGCCGGTTGACAGGGACCAGCCCCGGGATTTGATCTGCTGCCTGCATCGCTATAGCCAGAAGGAGCTGGTCATGAGAGCTGCATGGCTCAAGGACCTAATCGATTTTGATGGAGCGCCTATTGCCATCTTCCCGGATGTGTCTCGGGCAACCCTGCAAAGGAGAGCATTGTTGAAGCCTCTGCTGGAAACACTGCACCAAGCTGAGCTGCCGTACCGCTGGGGGTTCCCTCTCCAGTTGATCGTCCGAAAGGGAGGCTCTTCTTTTACCCTGAGACGCCATGCTGATCTCCCTGAGCTGTTTGTCTTTTTACTTTTTAGAGATGGAGGCAATCCCACTACAGGACTAGCTGCGTCCTCTACCCAGCAGAGATCCTCGCTCAGTTCCTCGGGTCAGTCGATGGGGACTGCCACGCAGCTCTTCAAGAGGTCGACTCGGGGTTCCAACGCCGATTAGGGCGAAAGATCTAGAACTGTGATCCCTCAGGGAACTACCCATGAGTGGCCTACTTACTGTTCTTGTTTTGGCTTGAGTCACTTTATTGGTTTGCCTTTCCAATGGAACCTGAGATCCTGCAGGACTCTCCTCTCCCATCTCATTTTTGATCACTAATTGTCCTCTCTGGTGGTCCTCCCTGCTTGCCCCCCTGCCCGGATGTCATGGCGGCACTTTTGGGTCCTATTCCACACCGTGCCCTGGACTGTTCATAGTGGGTATGCTCCTGTGAGTGCTCAGAGCGATTAAACAACTTTTGGCTGCAGCTATCACTATACTTACTTGGCCTTGCTCTGCTCGCTGGCACGTGTTCTGACAGGCCCTCTGTGATACAGATATCCTGGGACGTTTGGCCCCAGGTGGGGGTTCATTGCTATATCTGTACAGGGTGGGTGGGGGAGGGTTTGGGGATTTCTATGTGATTTTGTGGGATAGATGTTTGCTTATACTGCACGGTATGTTCATTTTGTGAGCTAACGGGGTGCTTTGAGACTAGATCTACTCCACGCCTTTGGCGTATTAGTATTCTGTGATTTCTTCTCTCTTCTGTCCTTTTCTTCTACCTTTCTACTTCTCCTTTGCTCCTCCCGCTATCCCCTCTCCCTCCCCTTCTTTTTTTTGTTATCTCCACCAGCCTCCACCAATTCCCACTATGACCATGGGTAAACCAGAGCTTCTTTGTCTCGTTTCTATAAATGTGAAGGGGTTGAATACCCCAGAGAAACGCTCCATGGTGCTTTCCAACTTGAAAAATTTGAAAGCTCATGTATGCTTCCTCCAGGAGACGCATTTCCGTGCCGATGAAGTACAGAGACTCCACGATCGCTTTTTCCCAATGGATAACCACTGCTGCTCTGCTGCTCTTCTGACTCCAAGTCCAAGGGAGTAAGTATTTTGATACGTAGCACATCTCCGTGGGTCGTGCAGGATCAGTGAAGTGATGTTGGGGGAGGTGCTCTGTTCGTGAAAGGAACCTTGGGTAGCGCCTTGGTCACCCTGATGAACCTCTACCTCCCCAACTCAAATCAGATTGATTTCTTGGAACCAATTCTTTCCAAGCTAAGTGACTTTGCGGAGGGCGCAATGATCCTGGAGGGAGACATGAACTTTACCATGGATCTGACCTTGGACACGTCCAAGTGCGCCTCTCACATTTCTTTTGCTGGTTAAATAAGAATTTCTATGCCTTCCATCTCGTAGATGTATGGAGAGTACTGAACCCGACACAAAGGGATTATACTTTTTACTCCCACCCCTATGACTCCTACACCAGAATTGATCTCTTTATGGTGCCCCAAGCACTCCTGTTCAGGGTTAAGTCCGCCTCGATTGGTTCCATCACCTTCTTGGACCATGCGCCGGTTTCGGCAGACATCGACTTGCTGCCTCCCCCCCCCCCAAGGTCATTGAAGAAGTCTCCAGGGAATTGAAATTTTTTTTCTCTTTCAACGTGGGACCCGATAGTGCTCCCATGATGGTCTGGGAGGCACAGAAAAGCTATATCAGGGGAATCCTGATCAAAATTGGATCCCGGCTTAAGAAGGCTAGAACCCAGCAAACTGTCGGTCTTCTGGAAAAGTTCAGGTCTCTGGAGCCTAAACATAAACGCTCGCTAGCTGCTTAGGCTTTAGCAGACCTTACTAATCTGAGAAACCAACTGCGTTCCCTGACTTTAGTCAGGGCCAAGGCCGTGATTGCTAAATGTAAACGAACGTTCTACGAACATAGTAACAAGTACGGGAAACTGTTAGCGAGGGCTTTGAGAGCACAACAGGCTCGAACATTTGTCCCCGAACTTCTTAATGAGGGTCACTCTAAGGTCCATGCTACAGAGGAGATTGCCGACCTATTTCGCAGGTATTACACCTAGCTTTACGCTCTCCCAAGCCATACAGGAGTACCTACAAAGGTCGGGAATGCCTCGTATGTCCGATAAAGCCCCTCTCTCTGCTGATGAAATGGCCCTGGCAATAGCCCGAATTCGGGCAGGGCCCCGGGCCCAGATGAGTACTCCCTCTTGTACTATAAGACCTTTGGGGATCTTTTGACCCCACATTTTCTTAAGGCGTACAACGCCGCTGGGAAGGGGGTGACCCCCCCTGCAGACATGCTGCAGGATTACATCACAAGTGCTTATTTAACTAAACTGTGTCACAACATTTATGAACATTTATTGAACGTTATTTCTCATTATTGTAATTGTTTAATTTTTGATTGATGATGGATTGCTGGGTTATGCGCAAGATCACTGCAACTTTTATTGATTTTTATTGGTGTAGCTGTGAACACTATTAGGTTTTGCTGCATTTCCACTTTAGTATTTTTATTTTATCTTATTTTAGTTCACTAATAGTAGCGCAGAGAACCACTATAACTAATTTTTTACATTACGGTGATCCCTAAGGAGGGCAAGGACCCTCTCCACTGCCAAAACTATCGGCCGATATCCCTCCTGAATGTGGATCTTAAGATCTTCACCAAAACCCTCTCGATATGTTTAATGGAAACAATTCCTCAACTAATCCACTCAGACCAAGTGGTATTCATACCCACGAGGGATGCTTGGGAAAACACTACAAAGGCGATTAACCTGATCCATGCTGCTCGGACACAGAAGATCCTGGTCCTGCTCCTCTCGGCCGACGCAGAGAAGGCGTTCGACAGGGTGAATTGGCCCTTCCTGCTGGAAACCCTTCGATGTGTGGGTCTGGGACGGTGGATGATGAACTGGGTACAAGCCATTTACTCTTGCCCGTCGGCTCAAGTGAAGGTGAATGGCCACCTTTCCTCATCCTTCGGGATAGCCAATGGGATGAGTCCCCTTGATATCTATCTTGACCCCCGAACCCTTTCCTAGCTCAGTTAGGGATAATCCCAATATCACAGGCCTTCGCTTGGATGACACGCTGTCCCCCAAAATTGCGGCGTTCGCTGATGACTTATTGTTCTTCATGACCAACCCCCCTGGTGTCCATCCCAAACCTGTTATTGGAATTGAAGATGTATGGGGCACATCAATTACTGGAAAGCAGAGGCGTTGAACATCTCCATGTCGCCCTCCCTAGCTATGCTACTTCAGGCAGATTTCCCTTTCAAATGAGCAGTGTCGGATATCATTACCAGGGCATTCTTTTGCCAAGTAGGGTCAAAGACATTTTCCCCCTCAACTTTCTGCCCCTGTTGACAGTCATTAAAAAAGAACTTCAGTCCTGGCATCATGGGCTGTTTTCCTGGTTCGGACACTGTAGCATAGTAAAAAGGTGACCCTACAATAGAAATAAAACTTTTTCGCAGAAGAGAGTTTAACAAGACTCGTGGCCACTCATAAAAATTAGAAGAAAAGAGGTTTAACCTTAAACTACACAGAGGGTTCTTTACTGTAAGAGCGGCAAGGATGTGAAATTCCCTTCCACAGGCGGTAGTCTCAGCGGGGAGCATCGATAGTTTCAAGAAACTATTAGATAAGCACCTAAATGAACGGAACATACAGGGATATACAAAGTAATACTGACACATAATCACACATAGGGTGGACTTGATGGACTTGTGTCTTTTTTCAACCTCGCCTACTATGTAACTATGTAACTATGAACATTATGCCACGGTTGTTATATCATCTGCAGGCCCTCCCTGTCCAGATCCCAAATTCCTTCCTTAGGGCAGTGAACCGTGCTCTTGTTATGTTCCTCTGGGCCCAAAAACCCCCACGGCTGGCTCAGTCTATTCTGCGACTGCCTAAAGTGTTGGGTGGCATTGCTCTGCCGGATGTCAACCTCTACCATATGGCGTGCCATCTGACACGAGTTCTGGACTGATGTTGCCATGGCCCTCTGAAACAGTGGGTAGAAGTGAAACAGATCCTGGCGGGGGCCCGGCTGGGTTCAGCAAATGGAGAGACTTTTACTCTGCTCTTGTAAAACTTTGATTTGCGCTAATTACAGGAGGTGTGATATAAAGTGCTGACACGGTGGTACTATAAACCAGAGAGGATCCACAAGATGTTCCCCCAGAGCTCAGATTTGTGCTGGAGGTGTGGGGAGGAACCAGGTTCTCTTTTCCACATTTTCTGGTCGTGTCGTTTTTTTGCTTCACTTTTGGACCGAGGTTCATTGCATTGTCCAGAAGTTCACGGACCGTGAGTTGCCATGTTGCATTCTTCCTCTTGCACCACCACGAGATCCCAAGCAAGATCTATAGGAGATCCATTCTACCTCTCCTACTCACATCAGCGAAGAGCTGCATCCCACTGTTCTGGAAGCCGACGCAGCCGCTGTTGGTGGCCCTCTGGTTGAAAAGAGTAGCCAAAATCAATGAAATGGAGGACTTGGTGGCCATGGAAAGAGGCCTTAGTGAGAAGTTCCTCAAGAAATGGTTTTATTGGTATGAGTATGTTTATTCGGAGGAGCATGCGGAGCTGGTGACTTAACTCCTCTGGGAACGGAGATACCTGGGAAGGCTCCCCGGGCAGAGATGTAGGGATTGGTTGGTGCCTCCCCTCCCCCCTCTTTCATTTCTTTTCTGTACTTTTTCTTTACCCTCCTTTGTCGCTTGGCCCCCTGGGTCATGCTTATTCTTTCTACACTTTGAATTAAATGGTGTATACCGTCAAAATACTATACAGGATGCAGAGACTTCCTAAACCCTGGAGTCCATTACCTGGACTTCAATTATATGTTTATCATCAATGACATTGTGGTATTTGTGCATGTGGCCGTGTTCGTGGATGTGCTCCACTGTATGTATACCATTGTGGAGGTTTCTGTGTTACCGTATTCTAAATTCAAAATAAAGAATTGGAAAAAAAAAGAAAAACGAATTCGGAACAAAAGAATTGCACATGTCTAATTCAAAGTGCCAGTGATTTCAGGTGTTGCTAGGTTAGGCAATACACATATATAATATGTAGATAATGTACTCAAGTGCTGATATGTGCAAATGTGTAAAAAAATTTGCAAAGTATGCTAAATATATAGTGAAAACATGAAGTGAAAAAAATGAAGTGAAAAAAGTAGGAAATATCCAAATAATCAAGCAGCTACCATATATAAAAGTGTTCTGATAACACTCAGGTATAAATAAAACTTATCAATAAATAGTGCGCTAAGATTAACTTCCTATTAAAATGAAGAATGTAGAATATTGGAGCAATTAGGCATACCATAAAACATAAATACTAGAGGAGTATCTCAAGTGGAAAATACAAACACACATGCCAAAAGACAGATATGATACCTAAAATTCCACCTTAAATGGGATATACATAAAAAACGTCAAAAAAACATATATACATCAAACCCCTAGAGGGCGTATGAATAGAAAAAAGTAAATGAGCATAGGGATAAAACCAACACAGTTCACTGTTAATTACTTCAGTGGATAGCTATCTGGACCATACATAAGTATAGGGATAAAAACACCACAGTTCACTGTTGATTACTTTAATGGATAGCTGTCTAGACCGTAGATCTCTCCCCTGTGCTACTGATGTATCCAGGTGGCTATTATTTAAAATTCTCCCATCATGTATTGTATTCATGAAATCAAAAAGAAAATTATCATTGCGCAATGATCACAGCCTCTCTGACAGAGTAACCGCGCTTTGAAACAATCAGTCACTGTTTTGGCACGTGTGTTTGTATTTTCCACTTAAGATACTCATCTAGTATTTATGTTTTATGGTATGCCTAATTGTTACAATATTCTACATTCTTCATTTTAATAGGAAGTTAATCTTAGCGCACTATTTATTGATAAGTTTTAAATACACATATATAGCGATATCCTCTAAAAAAAAAAAATGGCTAAGCATATCAACAATCTACAATAAAAATACCTCTTTTTTAAAAAGTACAGTGTCCTCTTTCACGTTAAGCATGGAGGGCATAAAAATAAACAAATCATTTTCAAACCCTAAAAAAATAGTGATTTGGCCTGCAGAAATTCTAAACATTTAAAACTCCAAATTTAAACTTGATACTCACTTCTCTCAAAATTCTTTGAATGTATAAACACTGGCAGATTATCTGTACCATTGCCGTTACAGGACTTCAGATAGCAAGGAAAGGTTTTCATTGCAGTACATTAATCGACTCATATAAAATGTCATCTGAATCCCGTGACATTTCAGAACTGTACAATAGCAGAGCCTCTTAAGTTTCCACTCTAGAGAACTATCCTATGTATTTTTAACTTTAAAAAGGACATTCACAATGCATTATTTTAAGCTGCATTACTTATATATAGCATTCAAAAAGAAAACAGTTTTCCAGTTGGTCTTAAAGTAGTATGATCATGGCATGAGGATGGGGAGCTATGGCACAGATATTGAAGTGGGACTGTGCCGATACTTTACTTCATTTTTTTCAAGGTCCTTTCACTCAAGGGTGCCAGTGTTGGTACACAACTCACCTCATTACTATCAGCCTGTGTTGGTGCCCTGAGATGATGAAATGGTGTCAGAAGGCTTAAAGAAGAATTCTGTCTTGTTGGTATTAATTCTGGAGTGGATTTGCAAGTTCTGTAGCCACTGTAAAAATAAATGTACATAATATGTACGCTGTAGATCTACTGTTGCATAATCTACTGTATAATGCTAGAATATGCACCCTTACATGTAAATGTGGTTGGGTGTTGCTTGTGATTTCACTTAGGGCTGCACCGACTGTTTTTTTGCCAGCGAGTACAAGTACCGATACCTTTGCGGTACGATTTGAACTCTACCAAAATGAATGGGCTCAAATTGCACTGCAAAGAATTGCATGCAATAAAAAAAAAGGCTATGTCCTTCCTCCAGTAAACTAACCACGGTTTAACATGGCTGCTCAGCCCTGACACTGTGGTCAGTTTACGTGCCTTCGTCATCTGCTCTCTCCTCTGTCCTCCTCTGTGCTCTCTCCTCTGTCCTCCTCTGTGCTCTCCTCCGTCCTCTCCCCCCTCCCTTCCTGCCTGTCTGCTCCTGTGTCAGTGCCCGCCCCCTCCCCCCCTGCTTCTAAAATAACTTTTATTGTCCTCTATAATCCTCTCTGTCTCCTAATGACAAATTCTCCTGTCTGTGTGATTTATAAAAAAAATGCCTTTTTTACCATATTTCAGAGCGTTTTCCAGCGATCACGTGAGCGGCTGGCTCTCTCTTCTCCTCCTCCTCCTCTCATCCCGGCTGACTTCAGCGTAGGAATCTCGGTCCTGCCTGCTGCAGCTGTCAGCTGGGCAGAGGAGAGAGCTGGCCAGACACGTGATCGCCCGGGAAATGCTCTGAAATACAGTAAAGAATGCTTTTTTTTTTTTTATAAATCACACAGACAGGAGCACCTGTCATTAGGACACAGAGAGGATTATAAAAAAAAGTCAAAGTAGGTTAACAACCACTTTAAAGTCAATTCAGTAAAAAACACACATATTCCTAATTTTTTCACCTGGTGTTTGCTGGTGGTATTTTAGAAATGTACAAAATAACAATTAGAGCAACTCTAATGATAACAATGTATCAGTGTGAAAATGTTCTCCCCTGAGGAATGAAAATAAATTGTAACATTTTATCAGAGGGAGATCGTTTTGTGAATGAAAGCACCCTTGAATCTTTTCATAGTTTCACAATATTGCTGTAAGCCTTCAGTGTTAGCCTGCAAAAAAATAAAAAAATGAGGAAAAACAACGCCAAAAATAACACAAAATTTAAGTGCTAAATATCGCAAAACATAAATATTAAACGCATTCGGTAAATAACGCATGTTTTTTGTGAATTGACTATTTTTAAGATAAATACCATATGAGTTATTTTAAGTCAAGAAATTCATGCGGTATTTATCTCTTAGTGAATTGACCCCTAAAACTTCTCCAGTTCCCTTGTCATTAGCTTACCACACAAACACTATTATCATGACTGTCTTTATGGCAGCTGCAGGAAGAAGAAACATTGGTGGTTATTTACAAAAGGCAAATACACTTTGCACTACAAGTGCAAACTACAAGTGCAAAGTGCACTTGAAATTGCACTGAAAGAGCACTTGGAAGTGCAGTCCCTGTAAATCTGAGGGGTAGATCTGAAATGAGGGGAAGCTCTGCTGATTTTATCATCCAATCATGTGCAATCTAAAAATAGGATTTTTATAACAGCTTACCTGTAAAATCTTTTCTTGGAGTACATCATGGGACACAGAGGTATAGTTATTAACTTAATGGGTATATAGGCACCTTCAGGTGATGGACACTGGTATACCCAATACAGGAAGTTCACTCCCCTATATAACCCTACCTCCTACCAGGAGTACCTCAGTTTTTGTAGCAGAGCAATATATCTAAACCCCAAAAAGAAGGGCAAGACCTCTGTGTCCTATGATGTACTCCAAGAAAAAGATTTTACAGGTAAACTGTTATAAAAATCCTATTTTCTTTATTGTACATCATGGGACACAGAGCCATAGTTATTAACAGATCTGAGCCATGGAGGCCTGGTGACGCACTGCCCAAGCAGCACTAACCGACCTGGTAGAGTGCGCTTTGACTTGAAAAGGGGGAATCTTATTCCTAAAATCATAAGTCTGAATTATAACTTGCCGAATCCACTTAGCGACAGTGGATTTCGACCCTGCCTGTCCTTTCTTAGGATCCTCTGGCAGAATAAATAAGACATCAGTCTTCCGAATCTGAGCAGTCGTCTTTAAATAGACTTTGACCTCTCTCACCACATCAAGACAACATATAGTTCTGGAAGCTGGCTTCCTTGCATTAATTAAAGTAGAGATAACTGAACCGGAAAGCCCACGTTTCTTCAGAATGTGGGTTTCAATATCCAAGCCTTAAATTTAGCTTTCGTAAGGTAGGATGGAATATCGGCCCCTATGAGAGTAGGTCTGGCCACAGTGGAAGGGACCATGGATCCTCCACTGCCATCTTTATGATTTCTGCATACCATGACCTTCTGGGCCATGCTGGTGCTACCAGAATTACCGGCTTTCTTTCCAGCTTGATCCTGCAAAGAAGTCATGGCAGCAACTGAATAGGGGGAAATGCATAGATCAGTGGGAACTGATCCCATGGGGTCACCAATGCATCTTTTCCGCATGCGAATGGATCACTTGTCCTGGACACAAAGTTGACTAACTTCATGTTGAATCTGGATGCTAGAAGATCTACGTCCGGAGTCCCCCATCTTTGACAAACGGCACGAAAAACGTTGGGGTGAAGAGACCTTTCCCCTGGGAATAACTGCTGCAACTCAAGTAATTCGCCTGCCAATTCTCTATTCCCAGAATGAAGACTGCCGATAGGCACGGAATATTCCTTTCTGCCCAAGTTAGAATATGGTTCACCTCTGTCTGCGCTGCAAGACTCTTGGTGCCCCCTTGGTGATTGATATAGGCCACCGCTGTGGCGTTGTCGGATTAGATCCTGACAAGACAATCCCGTAACCTGGAAGTCCAGGCCTTCAGAGCCATACGCACTACCGAATCTCTAGGATATTGATGGGCAAGGCTCTTTCGATTCTTGACCACTGTCCCTGGACAGTTATCTTCTCTAGTACTGCTCCCCAGCCTAAAAGGCTGGCGTCTGTCGTTACCACTTTCCAGAGAACTGGTCTGAAGGATTTTCCTTTCAGCAGATTCTGGGTTAGTAACCACCAATTGAGGCCTTGGGACACCCTTGGGGACAGCCGCATTGGCAAGTTTAAAGCTTGAATCGTTTTGTTCCAAGCGGATAGAATACTGTTTTGCAACAGTCTAGAAAGGAACTGGGCATAGGGAACTGCTTCAAATGAAGCCACCATCTTTTCTAACAACCTCATGCAAAGGCGAACGGAGGGATCTCCTTTCGACCTGACCATCCGCACCAACTCTCTTATGGAGTTGATTTTTGCCTGAGGCAAGAACATCTTTTTCTGGGCTGTATCTATGATCAGACCCAAATACTCTAGCTTTTTAGCGGTTTTAAGGAAGACTTCTCTAGGTTGAGAATCCAACCCAGACTTTTCAGGTAATTGGTTGTAATGCGTACACTTTGCTCCAAACGAGCCACCAATTGGTCTATTAGCAATAGATCGTGTAGGTACACCAAAACTGTTATGCCCTGTGCTCTTAAGCTGGCTAGAGGTGGGGCCAGTACTTTTGTGAACACCCAGGGTGCTGTGGCTAGCCCGAAGGGCAAGGCTACAAACTGAAAGTGCTGCTGTTCTACTTCGAACCGCAGAAACCTTTGGTGAGCGGGAAATATAGGGACATGCAGATATGCATCCCTGATGTCGATATATGCCGGAAGTTCTCATCCTTGTAGGATAGAAACTACTGACCTGATCAACGGGTGGAATTTTTGGTACCTTTGGGGTGTCTTTTTTGGGAGCCATAGTGCCGAGCACAAAAAACAGAGAGAGAGTAAATGCACAACTCGCTGAGCAAAATAGTTTAGCAAAAGAAAATGCTAATAAAGTTCAGCTTTAGTTGTTATCAATGTTATTCCTGTACTGGAAATGCCTGCATTCCTTATATGCCCCTAGCTCTCTTGTGTCCTGTGTGTCCACTGCAGCTGTGAGCTGCGGGATGTGAGCGTCTGTCTCTTTCCCCAGCGCCTGCGCCATGTGCTCCTCGTGTACTTACATCCTGCATGTGGCACCGCGCTGTCAGGAAAAGCCCTCTTGCAGTTTTAAACGAATGCCTGTGCATAGAAGCGCCATCCGGCGCTCGCGGGCGCGCAATAGCGCCAATGGGGCTAATAGTGCTAACAAACGTACGCACATGCGCAATAGTACCAATACCTCTATTAGTGCTAACAAACGTACGCGCATGCGCAATAGCGCCAATAGCGCTAACGTGCGTACGCGCATGCGCAATAGCGCCACTTGGTGCCAAAGATAGGCTATTTAAAGAAGACTGTTTCAATGCTGCCTTGCTGTCCGGTCTACAGCGTTTCCTGAGACCCCTGCTACCTTGTTACCAGTTTTCTTGTATCCAGTACTTACTTGGCTTGTTCCTGACTTACCTGCTTGCTGCCCGCCCCGATCTTGGCTTGGACTCTGACTATTCTCTTGGTTTGCCCTTCTGTACCTGATCTGCCCGCCAGTACCTTGACCCGGCTTGTCTGCATCTCCCTGCTGTCTGCAACCTGCTGCGGGACTACAGTGCACCTCCCTGCTGTCTGCAACCTGCTACGGGACTACAGTGCACCTCCCTGCTGTCTGCAACCTGCTACGGGACTACAGTGCACCTCCCTGCTGTCTGCAACCTGCTGCGGGACTACAGTGCACCTCCCTGCTGTCTGCAACCTGCTACGGGACTACAGTGCACCTCCCTGCTGTCTGCAACCTGCTACGGGACTACAGTGCACCTCCCTGCTGTCTGCAACCTGCTACGGGACTACAGTGCACCTCCCTGCTGTCTGCAACCTGCTACGGGACTACAGTGCACCTCCCTGCTGACTACAGGATCCTGCCTTCTGCTCCAGTGTTCCAGTCAGGCACTTGTGTCCCTCTGTACTTTCGAGTCCCTGTTCACACCTTCAGGGGTTCTTAAGTCAGAGGTATACGAGAGGCCGTTCTCTGCATTCCGGGCTCCACCTACCAGGTACGTGACACGCGCCTTAGCCATGCCCGTAAACCACGCTCCCTCCATCAATCAATGTCCCCCTCTGTTTATAATAAGCCCTAGTCCACACACGTGCAGACGGCTGACACACTCTTTGAGCGAGATGGGAGGCAAGGGAGGACTGGGCGGCGGGAAGTTTTAAAAAAAAAAAACTTCTGTGGGGAAATAGAAATAAACTCTAAATGAAAAAAGCCACTGCCGCCGCACTCCCTAAGGGGGGGAATACAAGCTTCAGTTGTACCTCCCTCCCCCAGGGGGGAAATGTTCAGGATGAGGACCCCCCCTGGCTTTTGAGACCACACACGTGCTGTTTAGCTGAGACTTCTGAGCTGACTGAGAAGCAACATACTAAGGTATGCATTTACTCCCTCTAGTGGAGACTTTAGGCATGACAACATTTTTACTTTATGTAAGAAAAAAGCATAGGTGGACTTTTTACAGTTCCTAGGCTTCTTCCCTTACCTTTTCCTCTCTGCAGGATATTGCTGTAACAGACAGATTCAAACTTCACCCATCACGGCGGACTGCATTAGCAAACCTTCAAGGACTAGGTGGACCTGTATAGCACCCCCCAGGAAAACTTTAGGTAATGTAGCATGACCAAAAAAGTCCTGGGGTCCAGCCCTACAAAGAGAGGCGTTACAGACAAAACCTCGTTCTTCTTAAGCGAGTCCTGGGTACCACCCACCTTGACCTTAGTGGCACTTTGGATGGATCCGGTCTTTGGAGGCTGTTTAAATCCAGCATGGGATCCCTCCAGCTTGGAGCTCTTCAGAGCACATCTTCACTCGTGACCAACACCTTAGACACTGGCGAAAAAACTGAGGTACTCCTGGAAGGAGGCGGGGTTATATAGGGAAGTGAACTTCCTGTATTGGGTATACCAGTGTTTATCACCTGAAGGTGCCTATATACCCATTACGTTAATAACTTTACCTCTGTGTCCCATGATGTACGATAAAGAAATGCTGTTTTTTTATTTTCCTTGCATGTCCCCCTCAGACCTACAGCGACTGCACTTCCAAGTGCACTTTCAGTACAATTTCAAGTGGACTTTGCACTTGTAGTTTGCACTTGTAGTGCAAAGTGGATTTGCCTTTCGTAAATAACCCCCAATGCAGCGCTAAGCCATGTACTGGGAAAGGCTGATAGGGAACACATTGAGGGGATTTACTAAAACTGCAGAGTGCAAAATCTGATGCAGCTTCCAGATTTTATTGTCAAAGTTTAAATAAACAAGCTGAAGTTAGAAGCTGATTGGCTACTATGCACAGCTGCCCCAGTTTCTAAATGCACCAGTTTTAGTAGATCTCCCCCATTGTGTAGTACCCAATTAACTATTTAAAGAAAACGTTTCTGTATTGCTTAACAGCAATCCTTTCAACTTCTATTTTTGCAACTACAAAAAGCTGACTGGTGGTTCTGAGACAACACTGACATTCTTTCCTCCAAAAACATTCTACATTCTATGAGCCACACAGTCTAAACTCACCACAAATGGGCAGATATTGTCAAAGATGGAGAAACTCAGACAATGCTGAGAACAACTGAAATATGCAGCATGTCTGAAAAAAATGTATTATTTTACAACACAGCTGAGTTACATTTAAGAAAAGTAAGAAATGTTCACCATTGCACTACCTGTCTAAATTAGGACTAGAAGGCGTTAATCTTGTGTGGGTTACATTGTTCTTCCTATTGTCAGTGATTGCTCTATCAATCTGTTCAATGTCCAGATGCAGACGAACACCCCCAAATGTCTCAGGTTCCACTCCATTTTCTAAAATATCATGCTGCAAAAGATGAAACATTTCTGTCATTTTTCAGAATACAATAAGGCATGCTAATCTTGCAAATTCACTAAAGTCCTTCAGACATAAGCATTTGCAATTTAAATTAAAAAAAAAAATTATATGTAAACCCCCCCCCCAACCTCTGATAAAAAAAAAAATCCCCCCCCCCCATTCCTTTATATCATAAGTGAATATCACACCTCAGATCGGAGCTTACCCTCCTATCAGTTGGCTGTGTTCTGTTATGTGGGATCCTAGTTGCAGCACCATACAGGTACTGGTTGCTTGTCTTTACTTTAATGGACTGTCCATTGAATAGTATAATCAATTATTTTACAGAAAACCTGTATAATTAATAAAATAAATCAATGACTGCAAGGGGGTAAGAACTCATCTAGGGTCTAGCATTTGTTGTTCACATGTGGTGAGAAAGTAAAGGGGGTAAACTCCCTTTTCTGTAATTATTCAAGCCACCCAGAAGAGGATCATGGACTTTCTGCAGGGGACAATATGGAATTGAAGGCAAGTACCATATAAAAAAGATAATTATTTTCTTATTATACATTTTTGACTTTTTTATAACCTGCAGGGTTTTATGATTCATAAACTATTAAATCCAGATGTAGCCAAGCAATATTCTTAATGATGAGTACAGTTTGGAGTACAGTTCTATAATCACACCCTATTCAGTAATATTTTCAGCATTTCTAAGCAATTCTCATCCTATTTTCACTGTAACAGCATTGTTTAAGAGGCCAGCTAAGTATATTAACATGTTACATATTGCTCTACAGGGAAAAATACTGAATAATTGTAATGGGCCTTGTAAGCAATATAAACATAATATATAACATTGAGAAATTGAACCACACTTAGTTTTATACACTGCTAGGTCTTAAAACATTTTAAAAGTTTGCTCATTTTTTGCTGAAAATATACATTTGTGAACAATCAATAGGTTTGGTTTAGATTTGGGCTAGGGTTCTGATGATCAAAAGTATACCTGAAGCCCACAAATTTTTTTTTGTTTCTGGATATACGTAGTAGGAAAGGGGAAAATCCCTTTCAGAATTTTGCCATGTGTGTCCTATTGAGGAGATTTCCCTTCACTTCCTGTATCCTAATCTTATCCAAAAGTTTTGTCACCAAAGGTAGGAGCAATAAGGCTCAGAGAAAGCCGAGATTTTCCAAGTGGGATCGCCCCCTTGTCCTGGATTTCTTCTCAGGGAGAGAGATGCAACACATGGATCAGTTTTATATCAAGGAACTTTCTCTAAAAGTTGCCTTCCTGATGGCCATAACATCGGCCAAGAGGGTTTCCGAAATCGGCTCTCTAGCATACAAGGAGCCATTCCTAGCATTTTTCCATGATCAGGTAGTTTTATTTCCTATGCTGGGTTCGAACCCCAAAGTATTATCTGTCTTCACGAGAATCAGATGATTGCTCTTCCAACGTTCAGGTCAGCTGAGGACTCTAGCATTCACCCTCTAAATGTTGGAGAAACTCTGAAACAGTATTTAGAAGCCACAGCTCCTTTTTGGCAGTCTGTGCATCTGTTCGTTCTCTTCAATGGGAGAAACAAAGGCTTGCGTGCCTCTTCCAGATCTACCGCAGCATGGATTGTTCAGGCCATTCGGTGGGCCTATAAGGCTAAGGGTTTAGCAGCTCCGGTGGCGGTGACTGCTCATTCAACCAGGAGCGTTTCTACATCATGGGCGGCTTCCAGACAAGTCGCCCCAGAAGTGATTTGCAAAGCGGCCTCATGGTCTTCAATTAATACATTCATGGCTCACTACTGCGTAGAACCGGCCTCGTTGTCTTCTGTTAATTTTGATTTACATTTTCTGTCTGTTGACGGTGCCAATTAAACTTTTTTTTTCTTTAACCAGCAATTGCCCACCCGGGTGTGTGTGGCTAATTATTTCCCATACATAGGCTGCCATGGAGTCTGTCAGGAAAACGGAAAATTTCTTATCAAATACTTACCATAATTTTCCTTTCCTGATGGACTCCATGGCAGCAGGAGTTCCCTCCCATTTGCTGGAGTAGGCTAAGTTACGGAACACAGCCTCTTGCCATGCCTCGGAGCAAAGATTTATGGGAGAGGGGTCCTATGAGGTATGAGAGGCGGGATTAACCCATACATAGGCTGCCATGGAGTCCATCAGGAAAGGAAAATTACAGTAAGTATTTTATAAGAAATTTTCCGTTATCTGACCTTGCCCATATATCAACTGATTATAACAGAAGAGGTATAATTGAATCCTGTTAACCCAAAAGTTAATAAAACCAGATGTTTTCACTGTAATTCTTTACAACTGCTAATGTTTTTTAAGGGAAAATATACTATCTTTAACCACTTCAGCCCCGGAAGAATTTACCCCCTTAAAGCGGGGTTCCACTATCTCCGAGATTTTTTTTTTTTGGAAAAGGACAATGAATATGCTCTATGAATATAGAACTCACTTGTTCGGTTATTAAAGATGAGTGCTGTCCATTTTCTCCTAATAAAGAAACTTATAAATTATGATCCAGACGGTTGTCATCTTGCCTGTGGGCATGTGAAGCCCACAGGCATCCTCTTCCGGGATACGGTGCTACGGATCAACCAGCATGCACCGCCCGTTCTGTTCCCGATCTCGCGCATGCGCAGTACATTGACATCGCAGCGCCATTAACAGCTCCGGTTGCCATCACAACGAGCGGCGTCATAGGAAGTCCCGCCCCGTTGTGATGGCAATGACGTCACTCCCAGGATTGAAATCTCGAGCTAACTATCACAACAGGCCGTCGCACTGACTCCAAGGAACAATGACACAAGCTCCCAGGAGCCAGTGCGGCTAAGAGGAAGTGACGATTTAGCCGCAGGAAACACGCCCCTATCCGCAGCCTGTACATCCTGGAAGACACAGATACTATCAACAACAAAGGTACAGTATTAAAAAAAAAAAAAAGTGCCGTTTTGTCATTAGGATATTGCGGTAATCCTCTGCAGCTAGTGCTGTAAAATCGGGTGGAGATCCGCTTTAATAACCAGGCCATTTTTTGCGATATGGCACTGCGTTACTTTAACTGACAATTGCGCGGGCGTGTGATGCTGTACCCAAATAATCTATGTCCTTTTTCCCCACAAATAGAGCTTTCTTTTGGTGGTATTTGATCACCTCTGCGGTTTTAATTTTTTGCGCTATAAACAAGAAAAAGACCAACAATTTTGAATAAAAAAACAAAATTTTTTACATTCTGCTATAATACATATCCAAAAAAAAAATTTAAAAACAAATTTCTTCATCAATTTAGGCCAATATGTATTCTTCTATATATTTTTGGTAAAAAAATCTCAATAAGCGTATATTGATTGGTTTGCGCAAAAGTTATAGCGTCTACAAACTATGGAATAGATTTTTGGACTTTTATTTATTTTTTTTTTTTTTAATAGTAATGGCGGCAATCAGCGATTTTTAGAGGGGCTGTGACATTGCGCCGGACAAATCTGACCCTAAGTGACAATTTTTGGGGACCAGTGACACAGTGATCAGTGCTACAGTGATCAGTGCTAAAAAATACAGTGCAAAAAAAATGCTGATTACTGTATACAGTATCTCACAAAAGTGAGTACACCCCTCAGATTTTTGTAAATTTTATTATATCTTTTCGTGTGACAACACTGAAGAAATGACACTTTGCTACAATGTAAAGTAGTTAGTGTACAGCTTGTATAACAGTGTAAATTTGCTGTCCCCTCAAAATAACTCAACACACAGCCATTAATGTCTAAACCGCTGGCAACAAGAGTGAGTACACCCCTAAGTGAAAATGTCCAAATTGGGCCCAATTAGCCATTTTCCCTCCTTCTTCAGGTTCCTGCAGCTCCGTCACGCCTTTGACTCGCAATTTAAATCGGTTCAGCTCTGGATGGAGCATGACGATCTCGAAACTGCTAAATGATGCTAAACTCTCTAAGCCACTATCTCAAATAAACCAGGCACTGCTGCCATCCATTCAGGTTGGATTGGATGGGTTGCGGGACCTGTGGCAGGTGGAGGTGCAGGAGCTGGACAGCGAAGACTGGGAAGACATGTGGGATTTCCCCGCTTCAACCACTAGTTGCAACTTAGGGACAAGTTAATGCAATTCAAAATCCTGCACAGAATATACTATACGCCCCAACGCCTTCATCGCAAATACCCAACCTCATCGGCTGCTTGCTGGAGATGCTCTAGTATGCCTTCTGGCTTCCTACATATATTCTGGGATTGCCCGCAGGTTCAAAAATATTGGAGGGAGGCAACTCAATTTATCCATGGATTGACTACCATACCTATTCCTCTAACAATCAGTGTCTGTCTCCTCGGCCTTGTGGAACATCTGGCGTTAGCTAAAGCAGCCCACACCCTAGTAGGTATCCTATTATTTTACGCTAGGAAAGCCATAGTACTAAAATGGAAGTCAGCCAAGCCCCCTACCTTATCATCGTGGAAAACATTCATGAAAACAATGATACCCCTCTACAAAAGCAACATATTTATCCCGAGGATGCCCCAAAAAATATGAAAAAGTCTGGCACTTATGGACAGACTCAGAGCTCACAACAGATGATCAGCGTGTTGGGGACTGCCCTGTTTGGATCCCCTAATAACTACCTGGCCCTGTTGCGTGTTGGGGTCCAGGCCCCAGACAAGTGAATGGTGGTGTTAGTCCAGAGGTCGAGTGATCACACTCGACCCTTGCTGTCCTCATAACGTCCGGCTCAGACAGATAAGAGGGATGAGAGGTCCTACAGGAATAGATATCTCCTACCATTATCCTACCATGTGAAAACTGGGTACTAGATATGTGGTTATTTAGTTTTAACTATAGGTAGATATGTTTAGCTTTGAGATACACGGTGAGTTGTATGCTGTTATGCACATGGCTATGGGCACCAATGGGCCAGGGTATGCCCCTGTTTTGTACCTCCACAGTGAAATTTTTCAATAAAAATAATTTTCAAAAAAAAAAAAGATAAATAATAGTAAATAATACAATATTGTATAGGGTGTATTTACACTGGTATGCTGTCTTCGGCTGAGGACAAATGAAACTTGCTTAATCATGTATGTATATACTGCACCATGTTACTTTAGGATAGGATGCATTTTGCTGATGATTCTCTCTTTCAGGTGTTGCTGTGTTGGTGCGTCTTCCTTGGCTAAGGAGAGACAGGGATCTTACCTGCCGTCAACACTAACCCATTTTCATATTATCATTGTACATATATTTTAGATGGATAGTGAGGAATTAAGGTTGTTGCTTAGGCCTGTGAAAATAAAAAATATTATACCGCGCTACCTGGTGAAATATAAAGCAGCAGTTCAAAATAAGTGGGATATACACAAAACAGTAAATATTATAAAACGTGAGCAGCGCTAAAAATAAGTGATCAAGCATATAGAGTGATATATATGTAAACAAAAAAGCCCTAAAGGACTCGGAAATAGCATATATGAGCACATATATACACAATTAAGGTCACAGAGAAAAAAAAAAGGGGGGGGGTAAAAATAAGGGAAGGGAACAAACAATGACAATGTCTTTGTGAGACGAAACGTACGTCGGATGGTAGACACGCTGACGTCATCATGGTATATCCCGTACCTCGTCCTGAACGGGTGTCCATTAGCCGGCCGACTGCAGTGTTTTTATATGCTTTTATCTCTGGTTCACATGTAAGTGCAATCTTTATTTACATTAAATCTTGGTCTTAACGATTTCACACTATGGAGAGCCGTTGTTTTATATTTCTGGGTCCTGCCTATTGAATGTCGGGTTGGATTGAACTGCCTTGTTTTGAGTCCAGGTCCCTCATTGGAAGCTGTGGTGTGAGTCATGGTCCTTCATTGAAAGCCGTGGTGTGACGGTTCCTGTATTGACCATCAGGTTGCTATACAAGCTTACTAAAGCTTGCCATCTGGTAAGCGCATAATACGCACGGTGGTGGATCCCCTCACATGCTGGTGTTTTGTGATTGAATTATTTTTATCCATACATCTTTGGTTGGACTCCTTTCCCTCTTCTATCTGGACTAAATATCCATGTACTCACATTTTTTCACTATTTGGACTTATTTTTACCCCCCCCCCCCTTTTTTGTTAGTTTTTTTTCTGTGACCTTAATTGTGTTTCATATATGCTATTTCCGAGTCCTTCAGGGCTTCTATCTGGACTGAATATCCATTTACTCACACATTTTTTCACTATTTGGACTTATTTTTACACCCCCCCCCCTTTTTTGTTTTTTTTTCTGTGACCTTAATTGTGTTTCATATATGCTATTTCCGAGTCCTTCAGGGGTTCTATCTGGACTGAATATCCATTTACTCACATTATTTCATGATTTGGACATATTTTTACCCCCCTTTTTTTTTTCTCTGTGACCTTAATTGTGTTTCATATATGCTATTTCCGAGTCCTTTAGGGCTTTTTTGTTTACATATATATCACACTATATGCTTGATCACCTATTTTTAGCGCTGCTCACGTTTTATAATATTTGTTGCTTAGGCCTGCCTTTAAAATTGTACATAGATATTTGTGATCCTTTTTTGTCGCATATGACTTATCATAGTTTTTATATGACTATTTGACACCTATGTTTATTCATGTGGCATGCCACACATATGTTTATATTTCTATATTGTTATATTGTTAACCCTTTCCTGTTTCCTTACCTATCCCAGTTTTTGCCAGGACAGTCGCTCTCAGGCTTGAGAGCTTTAAAAGAAATTATTTTTCTGCAAACCCTGAGACGTAGTTTTGTGGGCAGGGGGAGGATGTAGCACCCTGGAGTTTAGGCAGGGTTGCTCCTCACAAATTTACTTGCCAGGATTAGTTATCATGGTTGATTGCTAGAGATCTATTGATTTCTCCCTAACTTTGGCCTTGTTGCATTTTTCTCTTCTACAACTAGGTGGCTGGGTACTTGGTGGTACTAGATACAAGAAGGGCAACGCAAGGTCAGGTTATGGATATATGGGGTGTCTCAGCCAATGGGCAGGGGTTTTTCTTGAATCTCTTGGCCTGCTGGGATAACCTATAATTTCGGATGGAGTCAGGTGATCTGGGTTCTGTGCCACCTGGACAGCTGTCTAGGTGGACATGTGTTGTATTGCCCGGGTTGCTAGGCTGGAGATGGGGCCTATCCCGGGCACATCTGGCTACTAGGCTGTCTGAGGGCCTATCCAGAAGCAGGAGAGCAGCGCAGGATTGGGACTTCGGTTTGCAGTCCAACCAAAAGTGACGGTTCTGTCAGACGGAGAACCTGTCGTGGTCAGAGGTAGAGGGAAAGCTGTCGCCAGTAAGGGACTATCTGCCTAATTACCAGGGACCACAGTGAGTAAGTGAAGCAAATACCGGAGCAGTATTCTCACCAACCGGGGACGGTGAAGACTCTAGAAACCTCAGTGGGAATCAAGCCAGGGACCCAGCCAGTGGAGGTGACGCTTGCAGAGTAGCCTTGTGTGTCAAGCCAGCGACCGAGCAGGCCAGCTGGGGTGAAGCTTGAGAGGTATCTAGAGTGTTATTCCCTGCCCTATCTGTATATTATATTATCCCTCTAGTGCCCGGTGTTACTAAACTGACATCATATTTGTGAGCCTAACCAAAGGGATTATGGGATTGGTAGTTCCACCAGAGAGTTATTCCCCTGCATGGCGATACACCCAGATATATATCCTAGGGATCTTTGCTACTATCAGGGAGATTGCTTGGAAGGGCTATAAAAGAAAGGGGGATCTCTCCGTGCTGGGAGAGGGAGGTTGCGGCCTACCACGCGGTGAACAACATTCCTGCCCTACCGAGAAGGGGGTCCAGCCCTGCCTGCTGTTCATCGGACATCTGACCAGTACCAACTCGACCATACATCAACCCACGCTTCGTGCTCAGCATTCGAGTGATCATCACAAGTGGGTCCGCAGCCAGGACGTCCATTCGGTAGTCGCTATCTGGAAGGCGTTTGTTTGGCCTGGTTGTTGGTGAGAGGGCAATTGCCCACCTTTGCAAGTCATTACTTGGTTGTTTTACTGGGACACTGTGTACAGACAGCTTTACTTTGGGAACACTTCACTGCACTTCTATTCGAACACTGTACTGTACATAGGCCTCTTTAGCTGCAGTGAGCACAAGATATACCACCACTCTGTTACTACACCTTATTGGATATAGTTAATGGGCTCTGACTGCCGGTGAAGACCATCAGATCTGCAACAGGGACATTCTGTCATTGCTGCTTAAAGGGCCCTCATACCATCCTTGTTTAATTACATCTCTCATTAGGATAAAAGTGTTGAACAGGCCGGCCTGGGTTTCTCTTTCTAGTAGAATTGTTCAGAATTGATGCTTAACTTTGCTTATTCTTTCAGGTTATGTCCTCTATTGTACATATGTGTATATAGCATCCTGTTGTCTGCCAACTGTCTTAACTGGCATACCGGAGGAATCACTCTGCTGAGTTTGTGCTGTAATTCAAATCTCAGTGGAACCATTATCCCCTTTGTACAACAATATCTTATCTGAAGTACTCCAGTAAACGATAATAGAATATAAACGTATTGAGAGTTGTCTTATTACTTAAAGGTGCTGAAATGATGTTTGAACCCAGAGTGTCAGGTGGGTTGGAAGGTTTACAGGGTCACAGCGATGCAGATGAGCAGGTAAATCCAAGCAGTCCCCAAGGGAGCGGTGCTACAAAAAGTCTACTAAGGCTGGCCATATATTATACAATTTTTCTTTGGATTTACCAAAACCATATAATATGAGGTCAAACCTAAACACTTTGGGGGTGGTTTACTAAAGGCAAATCCACTTTGCACTGCAAGTGCACTTGGTAGTGTAGACGCTGTAGATCTGAGGGGGACATGCAAGGAAAATAAAAAACAGCATTTTTGCTTGCACATGATTGGATGATAACATTAGCAGAGCTTCCCCTCATTTCAGAGCTTCCCCTCATATCTACAGCGATCTACAGCAACTGCACTTCCAAGTGCACTTTCAAGTGCACTTGTAGTGCAGAGTGGATTTGCCTTTAGTAAATCAACCCCTGTGTATGCAATCAGGCAGGCCCTTGCACTACATAGTTGAAGGTAAATCTAAAGGAAAGGAAATTGAATAAGAAATGTGTATAATGTATGGCCAGCTTTAATCCTTTTAAGTAACAGTAGATGGGGAAGGGGTGTTTTTGAGTTTAATTTTAAACTAATACATTTTATATTCTTCTTCAATTGCACTTTACCTTAAATCTACTTAGAAGCAGAGACTTTTGCTCCTCCGTCTGCTTTATTTTCACATGATCCATTTCATGCAGATGTAGAAGCTCTGGATCATGGACCTTCTCATCTGAAATAAACAAATTAACAAAGACAGATGAGACAAGAAACAAATGTAAACAGTGATAAACATATCTTAAGAGCTGATTCACATCCTGAATTAATCTTTCCATGTGTAGATATGAATTTTAAAGGAGGGAACTTCTATGAACACTACAGTTGTTTTTCAGAAATTCAAATAAATTAGACTGAGGTCCTTTTTCACTTGGTTCAGCTTGAACCATAGAGAGAGGAAATCTGCCCAACAGGATCCCATACAGCAATAAACCTAACCAAGGTCCTAACTCTTCCCACTTTTTTCAAAGCTAAAAGAAAAGCTTCTGGTTAAGCTTACACTAGGGTAAAGCAAAGCATAACTATATAAATGTGATTTCCCAGAAGATAAAACTCAGTCTCCTCATTAAACAGGCCTTTGCCCTTGTGCACCAGAATATTACACTGTGGACTATGAAAGACCCTCTGTAAACAACATATGGGCCCAATATGATTTATATTGCTTGGCCAATTAAAAGCGCACAACCATTATAACTTGGCGGATTTATTGCAATACCAGATTTCACAAGAAGGTGGCAGTACAGGTGACATCTATAACTCTGTCTGACAACAGCAGTGACGGTTCCCACTGTGCTGCCACCAATATGTGATAAAAAACACTCTCAGTCTCACCCTGCACAAAGATTTACTCTCCTTGGCAACCACAAAAGTTGACTGCATCAGCAGTCTAGAGCTCTCCTCTACCATCAAACGAAGAACATCAGCCAAGAGTCTTTTTATTAGAGCCAATACTATGATCCATTTTATGACCATTAACTGAACTTTGCTGGAACTCAAAAACCTGGAACTTTGTTAAGTATTTTCATTCTTGATCTATTCATGTTTTTCTATTGCATAAATAATTTGTACACACTGTTTTACTATTTTTCTTATTAAATAATGTTTTAAAAAAATATTTCTAGTGCACTAAGGCAGAACTTAAAAATACCTGTTTTTTTTGAAGAGTGATATTAAATCATAAATCTCTGAAATATTCCTGTCTGTTGTGACAGTATGTATTACAGACATTTATTCAAAGTCATAGTTGCTAAAGCAGATATTGTGAATGGTTGGTGTTTCCCATAAAACGCCTGGTGGCATCTGTATGGTGTGTAACAGGTTAACTGCGTAGGTAACAAAACCCAGTGTTAGGCTTGGTTCACACCTATGCGTTTTTTGGTGCTTTTTTGCAGAAATGCACCACAGTTCATTTAACATGGTTTCCTACGAGACACATTCACATCAATGCTTTTTTCAGCCGCTGCATTTTTGGAATCGGTCAGGGACTTTTTGAAATGCAAACTGGTACTTTTTTGGTTCAATAGACTTCAATGGAGAAGCTGCAGAAAAGCATGTAGTGCTTTTTGCCGTGATTTTACCACGATTTTGCCGCAAATTACATTTTTTAATCTGCCCAACAACAAATTAGCCAACAAAAAAAAGCATCAAAAATGCAAATGCAAATCGTGGTAAAATCGCATGTACAAAAATGCAAAACGCACTGGAAAAAGCACTGCAGAAACGGATCAAAAGCAAACTGCATAGATGTGAACCAAGCCTTAAGCCCCATACACACGATAGGTAAAAATGTGTTTTTCCTATTGCAGCTAGCGCGAGATGTACAGCACCCTGCCGCCGAGAACCAGCGCGATCCGATCGCGCTGGAAACATTCTCGCGGCTGCGTACTGTAGTTTGTACAAAAGTCCGATGGCTTTGTGTACACACGATCAAACTTTGCTCCATCGGACTTTTGCTGCCGGAAAGTTTGTCCGTTCGCACAGCCAACAAAAGTCCGATGGAAACTGAAAAAGTTTGTCCGATGGAGCGTACACATGGATGTTGCTCCAAAACAGCTAATTTGCATGTTTGTTGTCAAAAAGTCCGATCGTGTGTACGGCCCTTTAATCATTCTGTCTGCTGGCACCTAGATTGTGGTCCTGCGAGCTAGAAACTTTTTGTGCAGGGTAAGGCTGAGAGGGTTTTGCCACATATTGGTGGCAGCACAGTGTGATCTGACACTGCTGTTACACTTCTGGTCCATGAAAATCAATGAGATGAATCATGTGATATGTAAGGGATCAGGATCTATATCAGGTAGTACACAAAGTAGTTCAAACTATTCAGCAGATTTTTGTTTTTTGGGGAATCTCCCTTTTAAACACACCACATCTTAAACAAAAGAGAAATAAATAAAATAGTGCACACCCACATTCTTTAAAGAATTATGTCTCCTGCAAAATGACATGGCCACTTGGGAAAATCAGAAACCATTACCTATTAATGTTTGCTGCAGATGGATGATTTTCTCACAGAGGGATCTGTAATGTTGGTAACCCAGAATTACGAAGTCTTTCTGGTAGAGCAGGCTGTCCTTACACATGGACCTGGTTAGTAGTTCACTGTTAGAGACCTGCAGCTCATGTATTTTGTGGAGCAACCTAAACAACTCTCCCTGATCACTGCTGAACTCGTCAGGAATCTGCTTCTCCAGCTGAGATGCCTTAAATTTGGAATTTGCCCATTGTTCTTTCAGTGTTGCCTATGAGAGAGAAACATCATAAGAACTTTGGACAGTCCCAGATACATTCAACATACAGGTTACAGTATAATATGAGCTGCTCTGCTACTGTATATTATAGAAATCAAGGTCTACTGACAATAACAAGAACCACTTGTAATGTTACTACAGTCCTAATACATGGACGATTAGATATACAGAGGACAAAGCTTATTCGTTCATATTTACATCCTCTTACATAATTACATAGTAGGTGAGGTTGAAAAAAGACACAAGTCCATCAAGTCCAAACTATGTGTGTGATTATGTGTCAGTATTACATTATATATCCCTGTATGTTGCGGTCATTCAGGTACTTATCTAATAGTTTCTTGAAGCTATCAATGCTCCCCGCTGAGGCCACCGCCTGTGGAAGGGAATTCCACATCCTTGCCACTCTTACAGTAAAGAACCCTCTACGTAGTTTAAGGTTAAACCTATTTTCTTCTAATTTTAATGATTGGCAGTGAGTCTTGTTAAACTCTCTTCTGCGAAAAAGTTTTATTTCTATTGTAGGGTCACCAGTATGGTATTTGTATATTGAAATCATATCCCCTCTCAAGCGTCTCTTCTCCAGAGAGAATAAGTTCAGTGCTCGCAACCTTTCCTCATAACTAAGATCTTCCAGACCCTTTAATAGCTTTGTTGCCCTTCTTTTTACTCGCTCCATTTCCAGTACATCCATCCTGAGGACTGGTGCCCAGAACTGGACAGCATACTCCAGGTGCGGCCGGACCAGAGTCTTGTAAAGTGGGAGAATTATCGTTTTATCTCTGGAGTTGATCCCCTTTTTAATGCATGCCAATATTCTGTTTGCTTTGTTAGCAGCAGCTTGGCATTGCATGCCATTGCTGAGCCTATCATCTACTAGGACCCCCAGGTCCTTTTACATCCTAGATTCTCCCAGAGGTTCTCCCCCTAGTGTATAGATTGCATTCATATTTTTTCCACCCAAATGCATTATTTTACATTTTTCTACATTGAACCTCATTTGCCATGTAGTTGCCCACCCCATTAATTTGTTAAGATCTTTTTGCAAGGTTTCCACGTCCTGCGGAGAAGTTATTGCCCTGCTTAGCTTAGTATCGTCTGCAAATACAGAGATTGAACTGTTTATCCCATCCTCCAGGTCCTTTATGAACAAATTAAAAAGGATTGGTCCCAGCACAGAACCCTGGGAAACCCCACTACCCACCCCTGACCATTCCGAGTACTCCCCATTTATCACCACCCTCTGAACTCGCCCTTGTAGCCAGTTTTCAATCCATGTACTCACCCTATGGTCCATGCCAACGGACCTTATTTTGTACAGTAAACGTTTATGGGGAACTGTGTCAAATGCTTTTGCAAAATCCAGATACACCACGTCTACGGGCCTTCCTTTATCTAGATGGCAACTCACCTCCTCATAGAAGGTTAATAGATTGGTTTGGCAAGAACGATTCTTCATGAATCCATGCTGATTACTGCTAATGATACCGTTCTTATTACTAAAATCTTGTATATAGTCCTTTATCATCCCCTCCAAGAGTTTACATACTATTGATGTTAGGCTAACTGGTCTGTAATTCCCAGGGATGTATTTTGGGCCCTTTTTAAATATTGGTGCTACATTGGCTTTTCTCCAATCAGCTGGTACCATTCCAGTCAGTAGACTGTCTGTAAAAATTAGGAACAACGGTCTGGCAATCACTTGACTGAGTTCCCTAAGTACCCTCGGATGCAAGCCATCTGGTCCCGGTCATTTATTAATGTTAAGTTTCTCTAATTTTAATTCTGTCCTCTGTTAACCATGGAGGTGCTTCCTGTGTTGTGTCATGAGGATAAACACTGCAGTTTTGGTTACTGAAGCCCCCCGATTCACTCGTGAAGACTGAGGAGAAGAATAAATTCAATACCTTCGCCATCTCCCCATCCTTTGTAACCAGATGTCCTTCCTCATTCTTTATGGGGCCAATATGGTCTGTCCTCCCTTTTTTACTGTTTACATACTTAAAGAATTTCTTGGGATTTTTTTTGCTCTCCTTCGCTATGTGTCTTTCATGTTCGATCTTAGCTGTCCTAATTGCACCCTTACATTTCTTGTTGCATTCTTTATAAACTCTGAATGCTGAGTATGATCCCTCAACCTTGTATTTTTTGAAGGCCTTCTCCTTTGCTTTTATGTGCACTTTTACATTGGAGTTAAGCCATCCAGGACTTTTGTTTGCTCTTTTAAATTTATTACCCAATGGGATACATTGGCTAATGCCCTTATTTAATATGCTCTTAAAGCAAACCCATCTCTCCTCCGTATTCTTTGTTCCTAATATTTTATCCCAATTTATGCCTTTTAGCAAGGTTTGTAGTTTAGGGAAGTTGGCTCTTTTGAAATTCAGTGTCTTTGTATTCCCTTTAGGTTTCCTATTTTTGTGATTTATACTGAAACTAATTGACCTGTGATCGCTGTTACCTAAATTGCCCCGTATTTCCACATCCGTGATCAGGTCTGTATTGTTGGTAATCAGTAGATCCAGTAATGTTTTATTTCTAGTTGGTGCGTCTACCATCTGACCCATAAAATTGTCCTGCAAGACATTAAGGAACTGGCGAGCCTTAAAAGAATGCGCGGTTCCCTCCGCCCAGTCTATGTCTGGATAATTAAAATCCCCCATTATGAAAACACTTCCCATCCTTGCTGCTAATCCAAATTGTGATAGGAGATCTGTCTCCACTTCCTCCCTCAGGTTAGGGGGCCTATAGCATGCTCCCAGTATTATTTTCCCCTTAGCTTCATCCCTTTGGAGCTCTACCCATAGGGGATTCCACCTCCTCCCTAGCTCCCTAAGCGATGTCATCTCTCACATTTACTTGTACAATATTCTTTATATATAGGCATACCCCTCCCCCTTTTTTACCCTCTCTATCCTTGCGGTATAGGGTTTACCCTTGAATGTTTGCCAGCCAATCATGAGAGGTGTTGAACCAGGTCTCTGAAATTCCCACAAAATCCAAATCCTCCTCGTACAACAGTATCTCTAGTTCACCCATCTTGTCCACCATGCTCCTGGCATCGGTGAACATGCCACATAGTTTAGACCGGTCGCATATTGTCCTCGTATTGGGTGTTTTGAGATTGCAACTAGGACTTGCTACTATACTTACCTTGTGTTTTTGTGCTTTGTTTAACCTACCACTAATGCCCCCAATACTACCCTCTGGAATATCTTCCGCGCTGGCTATCTCTACCTCTGGACCCTCCCCCCCATTGCCTAGTTTAAAAACCCCTCTAACTTTTTGGCCATCTTCATTCCCAGCAGATCTGCACCCTCCTCATTTAGGTGCAGTCCGTTCCTTCTATAGTACCGGTTATCGACTGAGAAGTCGGCCCAGTCCTCCAGGAACCCAAACTCCTCCTTACTACACCAGCTCTTCAGCCACTTGTTTACTTCCCTAATCTCCCTCTGCCTTTCTGGTGTGGCTTGATGTACCGGTAGTATTCCTGAGAATACTACCTTGGAGGTCCTTTTCCTCAATTTAGCTCCTAAGTCCCTAAAATCGTTCTTTAGGACAGTCCATCTGCCTCTGACTTTGTCATTGGTGCCAACGTGCACCATGACAGACGGGTCTTCCCCAGCCCCTCCCAGTAATCTATACACAAGATCTGTGATGTGCCGAACCCGAGCGCCCGGTAGACAACATACTGTTCGGCGCTTCAGGTCTTGGTTACAGATTGCCCTCTCTGTCCTTCTAAGAATTGAGTCCCCTACCACCAGAATCTGTCTTTCCTTTCCCTTCGCTGCCCCCCCCCCTCTCACTGGAGGAGTTCTTGCCCCGGCAGCTAGGAGAGTCCCTCAGCTCCAGCAGCGCTGGTCCCTGACCGGTTTCACCAATGTCACTCAATGAAGCGTACTTATTGGGATGCTCCAGTCCTGGATCGGCCTCCCTGGCACTTCCCCCTCTACCCTTCATGACTGTCACCCATCTACTCTTTGCTAGTACCTGTATCTCTTTGTCTCCACCCGCCTCTGTGCTGGCCCCTGCCGGCACCTGCCATGTACGTTCCTGGCTCTCCTTTAGTATGGAGGGACTTCTCAGTGCTGACAGTTGCTTCCCCAGATTCAGAACCTGGGCTTCCAGGGAAACAATGTGCTTACATTTTGCACAGCAGTATTCGCCCTCGATCGGATGATCAAGGAACACATACATGCAGCAAGATGTACAAAGAGTCGCCTCTCCACACCCGCCGGGCATCGTACCTATTAAATTTAGTGAGGATTGGGGATTCTACCCTGGTCTCTTCAAGTTAAAAAAAAAAATAAAAAAAGCTGTTAAGTCAAATAATATTTTGCAATGCACAAGCTATTGGGGTTGATTTACAAAATGAGTAGAGCATGTTCTCTTTACATAGTGAATTTTTACTTTGCAAGGCAAATTTCACTTAGCTTAGTGAATGTGGTAAAATTCACTTTGCAAAGAATACTCAATTACATGCAAGGAAAAAAATAAATAAAAAAATAAGATTCTCTTTGCATATGTTTGGATGATTGAAGTCAGCAGAGCTTGGCCTTGATTCCTAAGCTATGTGATAATTTCCTGTTACAGTGCAATTTCACTCTGCTAAGTAAACAGCCTGAACTCCTTTAGTAAACCAAGGTCATTTCTTTATGAATTGGGCTCAATTAATAGAAAGTGAATGTTCACTTGTAAAGTTGTGCTCACTTCAACCATCAAATCATGTGAAAGTAAAAATTATGTTTAGAAAATTAATCCCACTGGGTCAATTACTAGAATATTTTTGGGCTATAAAACTGTGGAAATGTCCTTCCTCCAGATTGAATACAAATTCACAACGTATCAGTGTAGAATTTTTCTAGTTCTGGATAGAGTGGGGAAGGACTGGAACATTGTAAGGTTTTTATTTCTCTCAGGACTACTCAATATGTGAGGAGCATCAAGACATGGGGTACACACAGCAATAGCAACATGACAATGTTCTAAGCCTTCCTCAACAACACGTCTTGCGGATTCCACTTGCTCAGCAGGGGATCGCTCCGCTGATCCTCGCTGAGCAGGCGGATGACAGGTCCTGTCCACTCCGCTGTGCAGAGCGGACACGGACACAGTCCCACTTTTCTCTATGGGGAAATCAGGTGGAAACAGACCGCCTGTCCGTTTTTATCCGATCCTATCCAATCCAATAAACCAGATGGATGGAAAATACGTCTGGATTTTGCAGACAGGATCAGATCAAATGGTGGCGGGTGTCAGCGGCTCCATAGGGGAGACTGGAGGGTCCGATCATACTCATCAATAAAACTCAACGTTCAAATAAATAAATAGAACAAAGGGTTGCAGTACCAAAGTGAGAGCCTATTTGAATCTTTAAATATATCATTTGCACAAGACATGTATAAATAATAAGACAGCTCTTGATCAAGCCAAAAACATCTCTCTATATACAGTATATGATATAATGTATGGCATTTTATTTTGTTATCTGTTAGATGATGGACCATTTTATTCTAGTTCAGTTGAACTAGACCTCACTTCAAATATCCTGTTAGTTTTTTTGGAAACTCTGCAAAAAAAAAAAAAAAAAGAACTAGTGTTTTTGGTAAAACTATATTTTTCTGAACACTTAGGAAGAACACTTAAGTCTTCATAATGTGCATCATAGGGCTTAGTCACTGCCAGTCCTGCAATGATGTCCTTAAACCCAATAGATGTAGGTGAAGTTTAGACTGGAGAATATTGCAGATAACGTGAGAGACAGAGACAAACCAATAGCACATAAGAAGCATGGAAAAGCTTTCATAGATTAGAAGTTTTTAGCCATTCTAAGTTTGCTGTTTCGTATCTGTAGATCATTGCAATGCAAAAAAAATTGAAAAAAAAGTTTGTAAAAAAAAAATGGAGGTCCTTTTGAGGATCAAATCAAATGGTGCTGAAGAGTCAGTGGGGGTTATTTACTAAAGGCAAATCCACTTTGCACTACAAGTGCACTTGAAAGTGCATTTGGAAGTGTAGTTGCTGTAGATCTGAGGGGAAGATCTGAAATGAGGGGAAGCTCTGCTGATTTTATCATCCAATCATGTGCAAGCAAAAATGCTGTTTTTTTATTTTCCTTGCATGTCCCCCTCAGATCTACAGCAACTGCACTGTAGTGCAAAGTGGATTTTTCTTTAGTAAATAAACCCCAATGTGTTGACCTGTCAAGGACAGAAGTGAATGTTTAACTTGGCATACATTTACACAGCCTAGTGTGGTTAAATACACATTTTGAGTATTAGCATCAAGGGAGCATATGTGTGCGTAGAGAGCCCAATGTCAGCAATGAATACCAAACCTAACATCCATTGTCAGATAATATCACAAAAAAAAACTGAACTAACTATTCCATACTGATTGTATATTTGATATTAACACAGGTTTGTTTAGCTTACGTAAACCTAAAGCTAGCCATACATGTCTTTTTTCTCATTCAGCCATTGGGCTTATTCAGTCGATTCCACCATTTGTGCTAAACAGAAGGGATGGTGGAATTTCCACTGCCGGCCATTATACAGTTATGCTCATAAGGTTAAAATACCCTGGCAGAATTTATGATTTCTTGGCCATTTTTCAGACAATATGAATGATAACACAAATACTTTTCTTTCACTCATGGTTAGTGTTTGGCTGAAGCCATTTATTATCAATCAACTGTGTTTACTCTTTTTAAATCATGATGAAAACAGAAACTACCCAAATGACCCTGATCAAAAGTTTACATACCCCAGTTCTTAATACCGTATATTGCCCCCTTTTAAAATCAATGACAGCTTGAACTGTTTTGTGGTATTTGTGGATGAGGCTCTTTATCTTCTCAGATGGTAAAGCTGCCGATTCCTCTTGGCAAAAAGTCTCCAGTTCCTGTAAATTCTTGGGCTGTATTGCATGAACTGCACGTTTTGAGATCTCCCCAGAGTGGCTCAATGATATTGAGGTCAGGAGACTGAGATGGCCACTCCAGAACCTTAACTTTATTCTGCTGTAGCCAATGACAGATCATCTTGCCATCAATTTTGACCAAATTTCCTGTGCCTTTGTAGCTCACACATCCCCAAAACATCAGCGATCCACCTCCGTGTTTCACAGTAGGAATGGTGTACTTTTCCGTATAGGCCTTGTTGACTCCTCTCCAAATGTAGCGTTTATGGTTGTGACCAAAAAGCTCAATTTTGGTCTCATCACTCCAAATGACTTTGTGCCAGAAGGTCTGAGGCTTGTCTCTGTGCTGTTTGGTGTATTGTAAGTGGGATACTTTGTGGCATTTGTGTAGTAATGGCTTTCTTCTGGTGACTCGCCCATGCAGCCCATCTTTCTTCAAGTGCCTCCTTATTGTGCATCTTGAAACAGCCACACCACATGTTTTCAGAGAGTCCTGTATTTCAACTGAAGTTATTTGTCGGTTTTTCTTTGAATCCCGAACAATTTTCCTGACAGTTGTGGCTGAAATTTTAGTTGGTCTACCTGACCGTGGTTTGGTTTCAACAGAACCTCTCATTTTCCACTTCTTGATTAGAGTTTGAACACTGCTGATTAGCATTCTCAATTCCTTGGATATCTTTTCATATCCCTTTCCTGTTTTATACAGTTCAACTACCTTTTCCCGCAGATCCTTTGATAATTCTTTTGCTTTCCCCATGACTCAGAATCCAGAAACGTCATTGCAGCACTGGATGAAAGATGCAACGGTCTGTCAGGAGTCCAGAAACTCATTTATCTTTTATACACACACATTACAAGCAAACAGATCACAGGTGAGGATGGTTACCTTTAATAGCCATTCAAACCCCTTTGTGTCAACTTGTGTGCATGTTATCAGGCCAAAATCACCAGGGTATGTAAACTTTTGATCAGGGTCATTTGGGTAGTTTCTGTTTTCATTATGATTTAAAAAGTGTAAACACAGTTGATTGATAATAAATGGCTTCAGCCAAACACTAACCATGAGTTTTGTGTTATCATTCATATTCATATTGGAAAAATGGCCAAGAAATCAGAAATTCTGCCAGGGTATGTAAACTTATGAGTACAACTGTATTTGGCAGCTACAGAAACTCTGGCTGACTAAATACCCAAACAGTGAAGTAACTGATAAGATGCAATCCCTGTTCGCCCAATAATTTTATAGTTGGTTCAGTCAATTTTTAAGGATAAGTTCACTTTTAGCATTTAGGGTGTAAAATGTAACACGTTACTAAACAGCACCTGTCTGCACCCAAACCCCTGTCTCCGTGACTGAGGACAAGGGTTCTTCTCCCCGCACCTGCGCAGTGCCCACACAGCTGCGTCATTCAATCATAGCAATCTGTGACTGAATGAACTACAAGTCCCATCTTCCACCGCAGCAGACGGCTTGTAGTTTTCAATGAACTGCTAGGGCGCTAATGAGCACTCTCAAAGTTCATTGATTCTTTCTGCTCTTTAGTAACTGTCTGCCCATACAGGAAGTATGCAGGAGTCTGACATTGCTGATCACGGGTTCAATGCTCTCCTGAAAAGAAAATTAATAATGCACATTTTTTTACCTGCAAAAATATGTGTATTTATTTTATTTATTTTTTTAAAGATGAACTTATACTTTGAATTGACTTTTGTCAAGCAAAGTGTTGCTGACGGGGCCACCTTCAGCTCGAATTTCAGCGAAATCAGCAGGAATAGGATGAAATTTGAGACACCTTTGGCCAGCCTTAATGACAATTCAACATTTCACTAGCTTATCAGTCTTTTTAAATACAATGTACATACATTGTGCAGGGTGGTGTACTATAGAGTATAAGGCTGACCATGATTCAAAAGTTGTCCAAATCTTGCTGAATCATCTGAAATTAGAGCCATGGGTGGCCCTGTAAGAATGACCTGGCTCAACAAAAGTCTATCTTAAAATTGACAGGGCTGGGTGGAAAATTGGACAAACAGTGACTGCATCCTATCTGATGCAGTTACAGTACGGCTATTCAGGCAGCTGCAGATACAGTTCAATAGCCAGCAGTGGAGATTCCTCCATCCACACCGTTTAGCATAAATGAAGGAATTGATTGATTGTCTCTCCTTTAGCCTGCGGGTTGAATGAGGGAAAATCAAGCCGTACGTGGCTAGCTTTAGAATTAGCTGGTCAAAATAGGTAATTTGGAGGTTTTCTTGTTCTAACAGACCAGAACAACTGAAGAAAGCTTTTACCATCTTTGCAGATGTTTTCTGTTGTTCAGCAAGAAGTATGTTAATTTCTTCTCTGGCCATCATAACTTCATGAGGTTCAGTAATATCTGAATCTCCATATTCTTCCTCTTCTCCCACATCAATTGTATCCACAGCAGTCTTCCTTGACCTCTGCTGGGTATAGCACTGTCTGTCCTGCTCCCAGCTGCATCACAAAGAACAGAATAAAAAGGTATAAGACTGTAGAGAAAAGTAGTCCAAAGGATCATTTTAAAAGCCCCCAAAAGGACCCCAACGAGGATGAAGGCAGAAATAAAAACACATTTTGTAGGTGTGGGAAGATTTAGATCCTCTTGTCATTCCTCTGGATTTTTTTGCTATCTGTGCCCGCACCAGCCAGTGTATTGGGCCACTCACTGGAAAACTTCACTACACAGCTCTGGAGGCCATGTACTGTAGAATCATAATGTTCACAAAGACTAGCAGTCATCGGTCAGTGGGGCCGTGTGATTGCGCTGACCAATAAGAATCACTTTTGAGTCTCCTGGCATACCAGAAGAAAGTGGATATTCTTTCTGTCAGCAGTGTTTAGTAAGATTTTCCATGGCAAAAAGAAAATACAAATAACATTGTGTGGTAGCAAAGAACAATGCCACTAATCCTCTACTATACAAAATACATCAACAGTAAAACAAAGTAGAGAACAGGAGGTTTTCCCTGTTAAGCTTCTTAACACAAAGAAAGGAGAATAAGATAACCTCTCAGCTACATGTGCAGCAATTAGTACAGTACTGCAATTATCTATAGCCAATTTTGCAATATAAAATGTACTAAAACTCCTCTAAATGAAGCCATTATATAACCAGAGTTAAATAAAAACATCTTACATTAAAGAGGAGGTTCAGCCCCACGAAAAATTAAACGTCAGCAGCCACAAATACTGTAGCTGCTGACTTTTAATATATGGACACTTACGTGTCCAGGGAGCCTGCGATGTTGGCACCCCAGCCGGTCTTCGGATCGGCTGTCAAGTGCAGTCGCCGCCATTCCTTGTAAGGAACCCTGGCACTGAAGCCTTTTGGCTTCACAGCCGGATCCCTACTGCGCATTTGTGCAAAGCGCGCTGCGCTTTCTAATTGGTCCGGCGGCGGAGGAAGGAGGAGGGGGGCGAACTTCCGAGAGACCGGGCCACGCAATCCAAGTAAAACAAGCGGACGTCCCCCTGAAACTAATAGGGACGTTCTGCAGCAGAGAGAATAGACAAAAGGAAATTGGAAAAAGGGAGAAAAGTAAAACACATTACCTACTGTACTCACCAACCCCCCAATCTAAGGATTCATTTGAGGTGACCTTTGGGTCGGGGTACCTTAGTAGACATCTGGAAAATGCCTCTCATGTGGCCGACTAACTGCATCTGGATTTGAGCTTTGGGCCACAGCGCCTTCTGGATACAAAAGGGCTGTTATGATCACTTCCTGAAATTTTAGGAAGGATCCAGTTCTTCCTGTTATTTTGTAAGTAAGCATTGTATACTGTATAGCCAATTGAAATAAATATATAGAAACTTTTTTATACCAGTGTCTAGCTCGTCAGGCAGCTAAATACGGCTTCATCATTTGGTCGGTAAAGTCTACTCCTCCCATATAAAGATTATAGTCGTTTACACAGAGAGGTTTTTCAACGACACCAGAAGCCATGTAAACTTGTTGTGTCTGGGTGCATGGGAGACAGGATGAATACATCCCATTTGTCCTTCCACATCAATGCGAGTAGTTCGTCGTTCCGCAAGCAACCTCCCCCTTTCTAAGTGTGTTGTTATCGAGCCATTGGATGCCGTTGGGGGATGCCCCTGAGACTGGGTCACATGATGCCACAGCAGCCAACCAGTTAACGACCATCCTATTGTAGCTTTACTGCTACAGGGTGGCCGCTCTGTGGAGAATCACGTGTAGCACCCTCTACCTAGTGTAGTTAATAGAGTGAGATTCTTCTGTAGTGCAGGTAAGCTAGGCCTGTTTTTTTTTTTGATCTGTGGGGCTGGGAGTGGCTTAGAGTAGGCTGGTGACTCACAGCTAGTTTCATCTTTCGGTTACCTCCCTTCTGCTTCTAGAGGCCTCTAGAAGGAAGGTGGAGAAGGGGGGGGGAGCTGTCTATGGTGTCCTAAGGAGCCCTGACCAATCCCCAACCTGGATTGGCAGGGGGCAGGCTTCCTAAAATACCTAGAGTCAGCCCAGCTGGGGAGGAGTTGTTACGGTGGAAGAACTGGAGATGGAGTGTTAGGCTGTCGGGGCCTTTGAGGGAGTCCCCTACTCTGGGGGGGGAGTGAGGGGGGCCAAGGGGCTCAGAGCTGAACAGGAACCCCACACAACCCAAGGGGTGTCTTGAGCAGGAGAGGACAGCGAGGAATACTGCCGGGCCAGATTCCAGGAGGGATCCATCAGATGTCGGTGAGTGACAGGCACAGGTGGGAGAGCTGGGAGAGGCATGCCGGAGCGGACTGGGAGTGTGCAGTCTGAGATGGATGTAGAGCCAACAGGAGAGACTGTGATGTTACTGGCAAGGAAGTCGGGCCGCTGCAGCTGAGAGAGCTGGCAGGGTCTGCAAAGGGCTTACTGGGATCAGTAGTCCACCAAAGTGGGCAGTTAGCACCAGAACTTTCTTTTGCTACACTATTGGGGCCCACGGTCCCTGCCTGTAATAAGGAACTTTGCTAAGGCCTGGCTGAAACCAGAGTTAGGCCCAACTATGTGCTAGCTGCTCCTGAAGAATTGTGCTGGAGGGAGAAGGAGAGATAGTCTGCAGCAAGTGTTGGGCAGTAGAAGAGTATCTGAATTGTCCCAAACCATGCAAGAATCTTTTTTCCTGGGCATCCCATGAATTTCCTAACCCCATCCAAGTTTAATCCCTCAATAAAAATACAAAGCTGATGGACTTGTTCATTGTCTTGGAGTGTCTGGAAGTGAATGGGCTGGGCAGGGTGACAGGTGGGCCACAATCACTCAGCAGCCCCTACGGGGGTACCCCTACACACGTATCTATATACATAATTCTGCCTTTGTACAAAGCAATATCGCAGTCCCGCTATAAGTTGCTGATCGCCACCATTACTAGTATAAAAAATGAATAAATAAAAATTCCAGTATATATACCGTAGTTTGTAGACACTATAACTTTTTCACAAACCAATCAATATACTCTTATAGGGATTTTTTTACCAAAAATATGTAGCAGAATACTATTTGGCCTAAATTTATAAAGAAATTATTATTTTTTTTCAATTTTTTTATTGAATAGGTTTTATAAATACCACCAAAAGAAAGCTCTATTTGTGGGGGGAAAAAATTACATAAATTTAACGTACAGCATTGCATGACCACGCAATTGTCAGTTAAAGTAATGCAGCGCCATATAGCAAAAAAATGGCTTGGTCATGAAGGGGGTAATTCTTCTGGAGGTCAAGTGGTTAATGAAGAAATGTCGAAAAAGTTGTACGCTTGTGTAAGAGTTGTCTACGTACAAATAGTACCCCTTTAGGAACAAGGGTGACACCAAGTCCCATACTATCTTGCCACTGCTCCCCATGTAGTCCAGCTGACTGTCTTTTACTGTACCTTGTAAATTCTAAAACGATATGTATTTTTTACAGAGCTTATGCAGTTTGACCCTATATCTGGCACGCTTGCTAGGCGGAATATTGCTTAATTGCAAGCCTGCCAGTAAAATGTACAAGAGACTCGTCTATGCAGATGTTTGTTGCGGTATACACAACTGCAAATTTTTGGGAAAGCCAATTTACAAGGGGTCGAATTTTGTGGAGCCCATCATAGTCAGGGTCACCCCGAGGCTGACAGAGGGTATTGTCATTGAAATGCATTATATGCTTATATCTTTGCCTGGCCATTGCTGCAGGGAATTTGGGCATGTGATGAATCAGGTCTGTGTACCAATACGAAGCAATTCATTCTTTTTTGTAATGCCCATTTTAAGGGTTAGGCCCAAAAAGTTTTAAATTTGGGAATCGGGTCAAGTTTCTTTCCACTGAAATGGTCTGGCAAGGTATAAATTTGGGTTGGCGACAATGTATTGCAGGGAATAAACATTAGTTTGATCTAATCAAATTGTACAGGTGTTTGGTGCAAAACATCTAAAAAAAAATCAAGGGGCGTTGTTAAGTTCGCTGTTTCCACCTGAACCCCAGGCTGGGCTGTGAATGGGGGGATAATGGGTGTCGCTGAATATGGGGCCAGCTAATTAGGGTTTGCAAGCACCTCTGGAAGGCTACTATGGGCTCTACGGGCCTGTGCTTGAATTCTTGGTGGCTGTGTTTGCATTCCGCTACTAGTGCTAGCCACCTCACCAGCTTGTATTGCACTTCTGACGCTCACCATTTCACCATGAGATACTGCAGTGCTGGTGTCTAAAAGGCCAGGATGTACTAGGCCACTCGTGCTTGCCAGATCACCAAAGCGTAGTGCAGCTCTAGTACTGGCATGCTGCTGCATATTGAGCATAATTATGCGTTTCTAGCAGCTCTTCCCTTTTGCTCTCATCTGACATGCTCAGAATCCTGTAGGCCTCCTTACTAGAATACCTTTTTTGGGACATTTTGGGTACTAAATTTACAGGTACCTAGTGCAACTATGGAAAAAGAGATCCTGGCTAGTAATTAGGGACTGCTTGCGCGTTAGAAATAAATCAAACCGCTAGTGTTAGGAGAGATCAAGCCTGATCTTGCTAACAGTGCGGGTTTTGTGTACAATGTTTCAGAGGTGGCAGTGATCAGAAAAATTACACTGACACTGTTTTTTTGGGGGGAAGGGGGGGGGGGGGGCTAAATGCAAGTGCAGGCTGTGATCGGAGCTGATCCTGTTAATGCTGCATTTTTGAGGATGCTATACTGATTGGGACACAAGTATAGTTCTGATTGTGATTAAAGTACTGATCCGTACAGACACTATACTAATAATGGCGGTGATCAGCGACTTAAAGTGTGTCTGCAATAGCGTGCAAGCAGTCTAGCGCTAACTGACCCTGGCTGGGAGGGACGCTACCCTGACACTATCTGATGTTGCTAGTTACACTAATACAGTGATCACTGTACTAATTGTACTATTGGCACTGACTGGGTGGCAGGAGTGACCAAAGGGTTAATTGGGGCAACCAAAGGTTAAATGTGCCTAAAAAGTGTAAATAAGTGTAAAAACTTGAAAAGGCGTCTGGGGTGTGAAACACGTTGTTATGGTAACCAACACGCTTGCTGTCCATGCCTCGTAATTCCGATTGACATCAGCTTTCTCCCAGCTGTCCTGCAAACTGCTCTTTGATCACCAGTAGTCTGATAACAGCAGCAACACTGTTACACCTCCGGAACCCTATGGCTAATATGAGAATTGGCTGGTATGATCATTCCTTCCACCTTTGCCGCGATAGATTATTAAGCCTGTGCCTGTCTACATGTTTGCCTTAAGGTGATGTTCATGTATATTGTACAAGCAGCGTTTCTCCAACTGTGGATCTTAACTGTGCTTTTTAATAAACTTTTCTTTATTGGTTCTTGTGCCTTTGGATATGTGCTCCTTGGATATATACCCCCAAGTTATGGTTGCCCTGGTGCATCAGGCTACTGGTGATATATGAGCACCACCCTGTGGTCAAAAATCGCAAGCACTTTTTTAACGTTTGTAAATGTATATGTGCTGCTTCACGCACCGTGACCCTGCTTTCTTCTCTTCCTGAACTGAAAATGATTCAGGAAGAGCACACCCTAGAACATCCTTTGTCTATGTTTACAAACAAGACACAGGAACGTTCTGTGATTGGTTACAGCCGATCAGCAAGTCCCAGCCATAAATCATTGGGCGGGACCTGCTGACAAACTTGTACTGTAGCTAATGACAACATGGGGTGCAAACCCAGAAACAGGTGGCGACGTAACAGTACATTGGCCAGCCTGCCTTTCATCGCTCTGGTAAGGTTGTGAATGCTGCAAAGCTGGTGTTGATCTAACTCCTAAGTGTGATTTCTCTGTGTTATGAGTCAGTGACATGGCACTTTAAATATGAGAAACATTATTCAGAACCTTCCACCTACCCACCATTTGAGGGGTATCCATTTTGGAGAAAATTATGCACAAACTTTCAGCTTACCAGGAACCTGTTACAGGATGTTGCTAATGTTTTGTATGTCATCTAGTCACATTATACTGGTTATTAGTGAATTGTTAGAGTACATCAGATTATTAAGTTACTTTGTTAACATATGGATATGACAGCTGTGCCTTATAAGCATAATAACATGAGCTATTTGTGTACAGAATATACCCAAGGCGGCAGTTGACTACTGCTTTAAGGTCATTAGCATCAAGCTCTCCATGGTATACACCTTGACAGGAAGTATCAATTGTCACAGTAATACCTCCTACGTGGTTTGGGAGCAGGTCACAAACTGTAAATTATCATGTCTTATATACTATCTATTGTGATTATAAGCATATAGTATCTCCATGGCATAGGCAGAAAGAAGAAAAGACAAGTATACATACTATATCCTCTTACTAAAGTTTGCAAGGCACTGTTGTAATATGTAATATCCATTCAGTGTACTTACTCAGCTATTGTAGCAAGATGGTGGACAGTGTCAATGTGTTGTTCTAGATGGGAGTTATCCAGCTGTAAAAGGCAGCATTTTACCTTCATATGTTCCTCAAGAACACACTGAAATTGTTCCACCAAATTGATTAGCTTTTGTTCTTTGTGTGAGTCTTCAGCCTGATCTCTATCCTCTGTGGAAGAAAGAAGGTAAATACATTTATGCATTAGTATGAGTTTCAAGTATGTTTTCAAGCTTTTGTGATTTGCCCACCACCATCATAACCTTTGTCTAATCAAGTAAGGAACAACTGGCTCCACTTTTACTCTCAACAGCCAACCATAATGACATCTTCCTTAAACATCAAAATTTTCCAACAGTCTCCTCTATTTCCGGTCACTCCTATTAACAGATCTCTGCACCCAAATTCCTAGATACACCTACCTGCACCTATTACAATAGTGTTTTTCTCTCCCAGGATTTTCTGCTTTACTTTCTTCAGCCAGCACTTAGGAGAATTTATTCGCATAGGACTTTAACCCCAGAGTCAGGCCACTGCTGTGATATTGTTTAGCTTAGGTCAGTTAAGCTCAGGAGGTCTGGGGGTAGCCTTAATTCTGATAAATGTAAATCTGTCCTTTGGGAATACTAAGAAGGTGTGAAGTACTGACACCCAAAAGTGCCTGAAATCAAACGATGAGGACCGCACTCCTATTAATGTTCGATCTCGGTAATAAATGGGTGCTTGTAGTGACTGTAGCATATGCATCATGCAAAATCGCAGTAAAACAATGAGACGTCACCAGCACTTTGTTGCAAAAACAATGTGTCACTACACTAACAAATGAGTGTATATTTTTGCACAAATGCCAGGCTGGTTTGATTCAGCAAAGCTCTGACACTTCCTCGTTGTATAAATGCTTACCCACTTCTCTACATTCTTCTACACATTCATATAGGGCTAATGGGGTAGCTCATCATAATGATGTGCCAATGGGAATGTGTGAGGTGGGACTTACTGGCAAGTTCCAACATGGAAGTGTCAAAGCTTTGCTTGATCCAAACAACCTGATATTTGGGTGAAGCAGGAAGATGCTGAATGTCTCTGCAGTTCCTTTTGACTGTCTGACCTTCATATCTGTCAGCAACTTTCAGTATTCTTAGAGTGACAATCTTTTTAACTGCCGCCCTCTACAGCTTCATACGCTAACTTTCAAATTTGTTAACTGACTTCAACACTTCTAAACATCATTGGGATGACCTTCAAATGCTCTTTTGACTGAAATGGCTCATATTCCCACATACACCCTCCAAAGTCTTGTAAAAAGGCTTCTCAGAAAAAATTAGGCTATTAAAGCCAAAGGGGCAGACCAACTCTGTGGTAATGCCCATGGTTTCGGAATCTGATGTCCAACAAAATCATATTTAATGGTCAGGTGTCTACAAAATTGTTACCATATAGTGTACATTTTGGTCTCGTTTTTGATGCTAAGGATGAGAGGACATGGTGACAACGATTACAAGTATTGGAGATTTTCAAATTATTACAAGTTATCACAATACCTTGTGCACTTCTGATTTTTACTTCTGTTTTCATCAGTCTTTTTATCTCCCGGCCATGTTCATTGATTCTTTGATGCAGTTTTTCTAGTTCATTGTGAAGATTGTAGAGAACCCTGCCATATTTGGTAGCACGTTGGGCAGCATTCTCATAATTCTGTCTCACCTAGAAAAAAACATTAGATGAAGAGATGCAGAAAGAGCAATGAGACAAGTAGATAAGAAGCTGAACTGAGATCAAGTCCTTGTCAACCATACCAGTCCATCAATTCCTGCAATATTCTCTAACCTGCTCTGGTCAATGAGAGATGGGTTGTGATTGGTTGGTATTGCCAATGAACACCCTTCCTTTTTAAGTGGAAACTCTCCTAAAATGTTAAAAGACTTAAAAGAAATATGTCATCCCCATAAAATGTTGAGATAATGCATTATATTTATATTATAGTTTAAATTAAAAAAAACTGTACATATTATCATTAAAAGCAGTTCTTGGGTTCCAGCCATGTGACTGTGCCTTAGCACAGTCTCTCAAGGTACCTGCCTGAAAATAGAAAAGTTATGTCATCCAAGTCTACTGCTGGCAGTAATCATTTTCTTCCTTACCCCAGTGATCACTCACTCATTCTGATTTTTATAAATTTCTGGCATGACACATTATAATCCCCCATTCACATGAGCGTTTTTCTGCTAATTTCCCTACACTTGACTACACAGAATCCCATTCTTTCTAATTGTGACTGTTCACACTTGCATGCTCAGTCAACCTTAGTCAAAAAAGTAATGAGCTTTTTTTTTAGCATATTCATGCAGTTTTGATCCCATTGAATTAAAAGGGAATGCCTGTAAACACGTGATACACACATTTTTGGCCTTTTTTTTACGCCTCAGGAACTCCATGCCCAGCCCAGAAAACAAACTCCTGATACTTGAGATGCAAGCAAAAAAAACCTGAAAAACATCTGAGCAGGCTCACTCAGGTGGGTTCTGACTTTAATCCAAACATACCTGAGATCTCTCTCTAATTAGGAGTTAGCTCTGGAAAAAATGCTATCCTTTGGCAATTATTTTTAGATACAAAATCTTTATTTTCAGTTTCAATATCCACTAAAAACAGAAAGGTAAAAAGAGATAAGCATATATGACAAAAATAATAAAGCATGGGAGCTCAACCCTGCAAGCACTCTTTGTAACGGATATACAAATTACAAATCCAGAACAAGTACAATAGACATAACCAAAGAAGTGCACAACAACAACATCAAACACCATAGGCAGAATACTATGCCTATTGGTAAACCTCACAAGGGTGCACAAGAGGGCTCAGACCCCTTCTGAGCCCCCAAAGAGGCCAAGTGCCTCAAATCTGCTGTATAGAAGCATGGTAACAGAAGGAAAATAAGTGTTAATCAAAAAAGACCAGGTAAAAAAGTAGCTATGAAAAAAAACAAGGTCTTAGGGCCCAGCTCAAAAGCCGGGGAAGGAGTCAGAAGAACACAATAAGTTATCTGTTATGCCACATCAACTAGCCCCTCCCCACCAGATTACAAAGAATAAGGTGCATTTAACTTAACTTAGCGTTGATGTATAATACCAGAAGTTAATCGCTTCTCGGCCTTTTGGCTAAGATCAAGTGTAGTATCGACTTTAGCCCTTAGGGGTGTCTCTGCTTCACAGCTAGGACGTTGAGAACCACTTGCATCTATCCAAGCCAATTGGTCCTTGTGGGGTACCCTCTGCTCGGCCTGGTAGGATCGTTGATTAAATTCAGCTTCACCTACTTGCTGCTATTGGGCCAGAGGCTTAGCCCCCACAGGGAACGAGATTGCGGTCTTCCCTCCTCCCCCCACTCCGCATTACTACCTCCGGGCAGTAGATGCTAGAGCCTTTGTAAAGGCTACGAAAAAGAGCGAAGACGTCGAGGAACCAGAAGGAAGCCGCCTAAGAAACATCTGAAGCGACATCCAACTCCTCGACGATGGGGAAGAGCGAAAAGAAGACCGGAAAAGAGAGAAAGAACCCCGTACCAGCCACTTCCTCCGAGCCCGGGAATGCTGCTGCCTCAACCCCCGCCCCTACCCCGGCCGGCCCCAGCCGACCAGGACCAGCCAAGCCAGACCAGCCTGCAGACGGGCTCCCAACTTTGGAGCCATGGATGAAGCAGACGGTCGTGCTGCAGCTGAAGGAGGTGGACGGAAGAGTCCCCGACATGACCCCGGAGATCTTCGGAAAGAAGATGATCCTGGAACAGGGTTTCAGCAAAGCGGAGACGCTTTCTGTGCAGGCCTTCACAAAAGGTATATTCTTTATAACTTTTGTGTCGTTTCAGGTCTGCAGAAGATACTGGGAGATGGTGAAGACCAGTGGCCCTGAATCCCCTTTCCGGAAGTTCACTGCGAACTGCCCCATAACACGGGACGAAAAGCGGGTGACAGTGGCCATGAGGAACCCCCATACCAGTGGAAAGGACATAGCCACCTACCTCCAGAGGTTCTGCACCGTGGTGAAGGACCCGATCCAAATCTTCGATGCCAACGGCTTCTGGATAGGTAAGTGGTCTGTGCTCTGCAAACTGAGGAAAGACCCTTCGGGGGACATCCAGCACCTGCAGCCTTTCTTCTCCCTGGGATCCTCCGCAGGAATCCTTTTCTATCCCGGCATACCCTACAACTGTAACAAGTGTGGGCAGCCGGGACACATAGGTAAGGATTGTACAGAGCTTGCTTGCAAGTTCTGTAGGGTGACAGGCCACGAGACCAAGGACTGTCCGAGGTCCAAAGCCTGCAACCTTTGCGGATTGGCAGAGCATGTCTTCAGACACTGCCCCCAGAGAACCCGGACCTACGCTGGAGCTGTAAGCCAGGGTAAGCCATCCGGGAGGAAGCTGCCAGAAAAACCGAAAGAACCTCGAAAGGCCAAAGGTAAGTCCACCCCTGCCCCTGCCCCAGCCCCCACCCCTGCCCCAGCCCCCACCTCCAGCACACCCCCACCCACCCCCTCTGTGCCGGAAGAAACCCTCCCCACCCCTTCCCCCCCCAACCTGTCCTCCCTGGAGGACTTCCCCACCCTCCCACCCCCCTCCACCCCCACCAGTGGCCCAAGAGGAAGCCGGAAACGTAAGCCAGAGAGCCCAACAGCTGAGGAACCCGCCACCTCCACCAAACGGCCCAACGGGGTCCAACGCGACAGCGATGGACCCGAGCAAGTAGTGGAGGACCTAGAGTCTGCAGGAGAGGAGGAGGAAGGGGAGGAGATCGTGGTCAACCCCGAGCATGACCTCCCCCCCAACGTCCCCATCAGCCAGCAGATGATGGAGTCTGTCCTTGAGGAGCTGGGCCTGGCCCAGAACACAGGACAGGCAGAAGACGCAGCGGAAGAGCCACCCCCCCCCTCCGGGGAGGTAAGTTCGGACCCTTGTTAACTAGACCCTCATACCCTTTTTCATTATGGCTGAGATCTCAATCTTTTCCATTAATGTGAGGAGTATCAAGGATACATCTAGAAGGCAAGCGGTCCTGACCTTTCTTTCAAGTCAGCAGAGTGATGTCTACATGCTTCAGGAGTGCGCCCTCCCTCCCTTGAGGAGGTACACTCATCTGTCCTCCCAGTGGACCCTTGGTCCCTCCTACTGGTCCGGGGGTGGCGATTGCAAGTCTGCAGGAGTAGCCATTCTGGTCAGGGGTGGGCGCTTCACGGTTGACTCTATCCATGAGCTAGTCTGTGGCCGTCTTTTGGTCATAGACGGCTCGTGGGTGGAAGAGCCAGTTAGGCTCATCAACGTGTACGCCCCCCCAGACTAGAATGCGCGGCTGGAACTTTTCCAGACCCTGCGGACCCAACTCGTCACCACCAGAACAGTAGTGATCGGCGGTGATTTTAACTGTCCGATCGAGGAGGATGGGCGCAGCTCCAGCATATACGCAAAACTTGATGCTACTTCTAGGCTGCTCAAGGAGATGATCTCGGAGGCCTCCTTGCAGGACGCCGTGGGATCCATAGGGAAAGGGACCGTGAACTATTCGTGGTGCCGACCCGATGGATCTGTGCGTTCCAGGATTGACTTCGTGCTCACTTCAAGAACAGTCAAGCATCGTGAGTTCTCCATGGTCCCCTGCTTTTTCTCTGACCACAGGGCTATTCACTTTCGGGGTGACCTGGGCGAGGGCTTTGCCCGCGGACCGGGTTCCTGGAAGCTGAATAGCACCCTGCTGGAAAACGAGGAACTGATGGGGGAACTCCGGGAGGCCTATGCCACCTGGACGGAGGAAAAGAGATTCTTCGGAAGGGTAAGTGACTGGTGGGAGTTTGTGAAGGTTAAGCTGCGCAGCTTCTTTCAGGCAAGGGGACGCCAGCGTGTGTGCGCCAGGAGGAGGGAACTCAGGAGACTGCAGCGTCAGTTGCAGTCCCTGCAGGACCTTCATCACTGCGGCTGGGACGTTAGGCAGGACCTGGAGGACACCAAGAAGAGCCTGAAAGGACACTTCGAGGAAGAATCCAGGCACATTGTCTTCCGTGCCAAGGTGGAGAATCTTGAGAAAGGTGAGAAGTGCAATTCTTTCTTTTTCAGGAAACTTCACTCAGGACACACACCCTTGTCAGAGCTGCGTGACGAGACCGGAACACTCCAGAAGGGGAAGAAGGCTGTGATGCAAGTGGTCAGCGACTACTACACCAACCTCTACTCCCCGAAAGAAACGGACACTCAGGCGGCCGACAGGTTCCTGTCAGGTATCTCTAACCAAATTGATCCTGCAGGTTCATCAACTGTCAACGCCCCCTTGGTGTTGGAGGAGCTGCACTCTGCCGCTAAATCCTTTAGGCGGGGCAGGACCCCGGGCTGCGATGGTCTCCCAGTAGAGCTCTATGTAGCACTGTGGGATCTCGTGGGCCCGGACCTGCTCGAGCTGTACGAGGAGATGATGGTGGAGGGCAGAATGCCTCCGTCACTGAGGGAGGGGATGATCACGATTTTGTATAAGCGGAAGGGGGAGAGATCGGATCTTAAAAATTGGCGTCCGATCTCTCTTCTGAACGTGGACTACAAAATCCTCGCCAAGGTCCTAGCCAACAGGCTGAAGTCTGTCATCGGACAGATCATCCACCCGGATCAGACTTGCGGCATTCCTGGTCGCAGGATTGCGGACAGCCTTGCGCTTGTCCGGGACACGGTCCAGTACATTCATGGCCGCCGTGTGCACGCGGCCCTGGTCAGTCTTGACCAGGAGAAGGCCTTTGACCGTGTCTCCCATGAGTTTATGTGCAGAGCTCTGCGCAGGTTTGGTCTTGGGGAAATGTTTTGTTCGTATGTGAATGTGATGTACACTGACATTTCTAGTTTGGTGCTGGTTAATGGCTGGAAAACTGACCCCTTTCCAATTTTGTCTGGGGTCAGACAAGGCTGCCCTCTCTCACCTCTGCTTTTTGTTTGTTGTATAGAGCTCTTCGCCCGAAGCATCAGATGGAACCCAGAGATCAGAGGGATCACCGCACCAGGACCGGACAGACGGGAGGTCAAGTGCTCACTCTACATGGACGACGTGACGGTGTTCTGTGCTGATCGGCGCTCCATCGACACACTCGCCCAGACCTGTGAGGACTTCGGCCAAGCTTCAGGGGCAAAGGTCAACTGCGGGAAGTCAGAAGTCATGCTCTTCGGAAAGTGGTTCCTGCCTTCTTCTGCACCAATTCCTTTCAGCGTCAAGACGGACTTCATCAAAATCCTTGGGGTCTGGTTTGGAGCTGAGGGTGCAGCCCTGAAGTCCTGGGAGGAAAGACTGTCTAAAATGCGACAGAAGTTTGGACTTTGGAGCCTCAGAGAACTCACCATCGAAGGCAAAACACTGGTACTCCGCAGCGAGATCCTCCCTGTGTTGCAGTACCTCGCCCAGGCCTGGCCCCCTCGGGTTAACACCTGTAAGGCCATCACCAGGGCGGTGTTTCACTTCATCTGGAGCTCCAAAATGGACAGAGTGAAGCGGGCGGTTATGTTCAAGGAACCCCTCAAGGGCGGTAAGGGCGTGCCCGACATCGCTACCTTATTGAGGGTGTGCTTTGCTTGTAACTGCATCCGCAGGACATTGGTTGACAGAACTGTGGACTCTGGCGGTAACTCCATGTCCCGTTTTTTCCTCCTGCCTCTCTGGAGGACCCTGGGATGGGACAAATGGGACAGCTCCATCCCCTACAACTGGGACACCCCTTGGTACTACTTGGACACCTTCAAGTTTATTAAGGAACTGGGGCTACATGGAGTGAAGCCCGACTTGTGGAAGCCAAAAACTATCCACAAGTTGATCAGAGCATCGGACATTGTTGAGACTGTTCCAGGCCTCCCTACAGCCACTTGTAAAGTGGTCTGGAGGAATGTTTCTTCAAAGAGACTCACCAACAGGCACAAAGATCTGGCATGGATGGCAATCCAAGGGGGGTTGCCACTCAGGACATTCATGCATGCCAGAAACCTGTGCAGATACAGGCACTGCCCCTTTTGCATCATCCAGGAGGAAACTGCTCTGCATGTTTTCTGGGAGTGCCCCTTTGCACAGGACCTGTTGAGGGCCTTGGAACCTGAACTCAAAGACTTTGTGCCACAGACTGCCATCACACACTTTGGTGTGTTGAACGGACTCTTCTGTGGAACTCATTCACAGGAGGACATTGACGGTGCCTGGCGGGTGCTGTGTTGCTTTAAGGACGCTTTATGGTGCGCCAGGAAGCGCCTCATCCACCAGCGGGAGAGGATGTCCATCGAGGACTGTCGCAGACTGGTTCACAGTCTGCTCAGAGACTATCACTTGATGGACTTCAAGGAGGAAGAGGAGGTCTGAAGATTTCCCCATCCCCCCCCCCTCTCCCCCGTGTATCCTTTGGCAGTTCAAATAAAGCTTCGGGCCTGTGAACTCTTTTTTCCCTTCCCCACCCCACCTTCTCCACCCCCCCCCCATCACACCCGTTGCCCATTTGAATGTTAGTTGACTGTATGACCGGACTTTTTGTGAAATGTCATCGAAGTACTGCTTTCAGGGTAATGCGGCGTCATGCATGATGTGATGTTTCGGGGTATTATTACTCTGCACAACACATTAGGCATCATACCGCAGGATGAATGTAATTTATTTGTATGCTTGGCAATGTATTGTTATGTAGTGTATTTATGCGCTGCGTCGCAATACTGAATGTACCCTGTTCAAGTATTTGTTTTTTGTATATTTTCTTGCAAAATAAAACCAGAAGTTAATCGCTTCTCGGCCTTTTGGCTAAGATCAAGTGTAGTATCTGTTCTTATCAGTTGCCAGAGGAGGCGATGTTGTACCGACCATAGAGGGAAGGGCACATGCAAATCCAATGGCGTAATTGGACCTGGACAGACGGTTGAGGGACAGTCATCACCTGTTGCCCATGGGAGCTTCAGTGGATCCCGCTAGCCATCACACACAACACTAGACGCTGCTTTGACCCCGGGTGTTGTTAGTGTGAACCGGAAGTTTTGCACCAGGTGACGGCGTTCCGCCGCCATCTTTTCCTGTTACCGCCCCACACTGTATCCACAGTGTGGATGTTTTTATTCACTGCTTGGAAACTTTATCTATTTGATTAAATAAATTTTAAAAAAAACGAACTACACCATTGGGAGCCCCCTTGTTCTTTTCTCTTGCTTGGTTGACCTGGAGTCCAGGATGCAGAATCGCTCCTAGCAAGAAGCGGCCAAGGCATCCATTCACCAGGAACCAGCAATCAGTGGACATCACCCAACTACTTGGTGAACGGACATCTCTAGACCATCACCCTACATCCATATTAATGCTTTTTTTTAAGCCCTTTAAGGTAAGGGCAATGGGAGACCTGACATAGAGGGAAGGAGTTTATTTGACCATTGTGTATTTGTGGAAGCCTTATCACACAGCTAATTGAATACATCATTGTCTAACTGGAAGCTAGAGGCCATCACTTATTATTATTTTATCACTATTGGACACTTTTTAATGATTTTTTAATGGTTGTACACAATCCACATGACATACCAGTTAACACTTATGTAATTATTATTCATCTATGTGTTTGCGCAAAATCCTATCTACAACTTATACTTTATGGTGATACAGTGTGCACTATTAATTTTGCAGCATCACTTTCTTGATTTTGTACACATTTGATTTTTTTATCACGTTCATTTAGTAGCGCAGAGGTCCTACCACTTATTATTTTAGTCACTTTGATTTGAGGCACCACGGTCACTGCACCATAACACGCTTTTTTTTGCACCTGCCTCTTGAGCGGGCCTTATGGCTAGGACCAGAGGAATTTTTTATTCCTGGCCGGAGGGTCTGGTCATTGTTTTACACAATGGCCACTTCTTTCACTCTCCTCTTCACTATCCCTTACCCCACTTTTTATTTATTTTGAAACCTATCTTTTTTTGTCACGTCTTGTTTTTTCACGTTTTGCACGATGAGTAAGGATGCGGGTCCTCGGGCCAGCCCTGAAAGTCTTGGGAAGGGGTGGACATGGCCTTCTGGCTTAGTTCGCCCTCTCTCATGGTGTCTCCCTTTGGGGGAGCCCCACCTAGTACTTGGGTGGGTCCTGTCTCGGCAGGCCCTCCAGAGAACGGGGTCTGTCTGGTTTCGGCCAGATAGACCACAGTAAGTACCTTTGTCCCCGTCTGGAGCCCCGGGGGATCAGGGAATTGGCACGTCTGTGTACCCGTGGCACTTTTTTGTGAGCACTCTTTATGTGTGTGCACATTTTTTATGCACCGGGTGAAGTTTTTGGGTGTGTTTTGCACGCCATAGGCTTTCAAAAAAAGAAAAAAACAGAAGTTAATTGCAGCAACTGTTTGTATAAGTCAGAGGTAAAAAAATCAATCCACAAAGCCCAAGTGTTCTTTGGCAATGATTTTGAGGCTAATGAAGGCATTATCACAGGAAGTTTTACAATCTTTTGAAAAGTTAATAATCACTTTACATTAGCATACAAGCACACAATATTAGAAAATATGGTAAGTCTGATTCTAGGTCCACCTTAAATGTTTGTATCTAGTGAACAAAGTTAGGTTGACTTAAAGTCATGCAAATCAGTCTCTACAAATCACCAATAAATAAACATTTTACATCAGAACAAAATCCAAAATTTGAAAGACGTTAAAAACTGAGAACAGCATTAGTGAGGGTAGGTGCAGCAAAGGGATTAAACCTACTTGGCAACTGTAATAAGCAGGCGTCACGGTACTCTGATTTTGGCTCATGTGACCTAAAGTTGTAAATAATGAAGCCTTTGCTGACAATGGTGGCAAAATACAGACCTGTTATATATATTTTGAGATCTAATGCTGGATTTAGATCACATGACCCAGGATGGGCCAAACCAGTAGTTACGGCTGACAAATAAGTGTATTTAATGTTCTAGATCTCTTTCCAACATCAAAAGACGTATCCCTGATGTTTAGGGATCTTGACATTGAGCTTATTTGAACTTTAAAAATGCAACTCCAGCCCAATCGCTATGTGCACATTACAAGGATGTATGGGAATAGCTTTAGTTGCTAAAGGTTTTTTAATTATAGCCCATTAAATTATTCCTGAAAATAACTGTTTATGTCCTAAAAATTATTTTTATTATCTTTAGCTTTCATGGCATTCGCTCACCCTGGTCCTGATGTTTTTGGTTCTGCTTGCATAGATCAGAGTCGTGCGAGATTCATCATAGGCAGCTATGGAGGGACTCACATGTGCTATCATTACTGTTCTGCTGTTCCCACTCAGAGCACCCTATGATAGAAAATAGCTTGGTTATATGAAACCATTTTATTTATTTATTTTTTGTTCTATTGTACTTACCATCTGTTACTGAAATTTTAACAGAGATTATATAATAGGCTAATGGAAGAAGAAAATATGTATAGATCTTTCACTTTCAATTATTTTTCTTCATTTTAGGGCCTTGTGCACACTGGATATTTTTACAGCTGCTCCTAGGGGCATCTGGCATTTTTTGTCCTGCTTCTAAACTCCCCTGCATGTTTCCCCAATGTGTCCATGCACACATAGGCTTTTAGCAGCATTTAGTGGCAGGTGAGTTTAGAGGCAGTAAAAAAAACTCTCTGCCAGTGCGTCCAGGAGCAGCAGAGTTTGGGCAGAAAAAAAGCGCGTAAAAAAGTGGGTGAACCCTAGGCACATTTAGGGCTTGATTAATTGATAATTAATTTCAATGGCCATTTATTCTGGCGAATAAAATGAATTAATGCCCAAACGTTTGATGCGGGTAAACACATTACACACTTTTACAAGCATCAGGGGTTTCGTTTTTGCCAAAACACTGCTGCCCAGAGAAAGGCATCTAAGAGAGTTTAGAAAACATCCAGTGTGTATGAGGCCTAACAAAAACAGTAACAGCTGAAATGCCCATATAGGGGCCATAGAAATGTAAGCATATTTAGGTCCAGAGATGGGTAACAGAACACAAGCACAAGATTCAGTGTGAGGACATGGAAAGACATTCATTCATAGGCTGGTGTCCTATGATCATACATTGTAAGCATTAGAAGGGGTGCTTTAAGAGCTAAAATATTTGTGGGTAAAAGAAAGTGGGAGGATGTAGAGAGAAGGGCAGAGAGATGCGTTAGCGCTCATACTCTACAGACTTGGGTCAGGGGTAAATGGGTAACATTAACGGGCACTCAGAAAAACCGGGTCCAAGGATGGCAAAGCATAGGTGAATCAAGGTTCTCAAGCTTTAAGAAATTCGAGCTGTGAGTCTTTGATGATACTGGATATTTTCTCATTCACAATCATCAGGTCATTACCTTCCTGAAAGGGGAGTGAGGACTTCTTCCAAACCCTGGCAATAGTTTGCTTTGCTGCTAAAAACAAGTTCTTTGCCAATTTTTGTTGGTATAAAAAAAGGCCCAGGATTAGCTGGTGAAAGAGAGTCAGCTGAACTATTAAACAAAAGAGGGATTGACAAAGTCCGAAAATTCTGGACCAGGCCAGAAAGCTATAAGTTTAGGGCAGGACCATCATACATGGACCGCATCTCCCAAAAAGCATACATGAAATAACTGTCAACTGCTCTGTTGTTCAGTCTGATGGTCCCTACATCACCACAGTGCCCTGGGGCCAGTGGAAGAGCCACATTACTAGGTAGGAAACCAGGAATCCAACACTCCTAAAACTGTGTCGGGTAAATGGGCACCAAAGCTTTCTAAAGAGTATGAAAATCGGTACCGCAGGAAGCAAGATTGACAAGTTTATTATCTCTTCTCTACAGGAAACATTCTTTTCTACTTCCTAATTTTGCTACAAAGTTGAAATTTTTTTTTTTTTTTTGTTACAACTGCTGTAACATAACTTACATAACATGAATTATGTCCCATGTCCTGCAGGCTGATGGTTTCTGTAGAAATCTTCTCTCAAGTGATAATCAGTCATCATCACAGCGCTGAGCTTTCAGAGTTGTATGGGATAATAACTTTTGGTCTAACATTGCAGCACACTGAAAAGGTCCTGACGGGGGCACACAGCTTTTCCCTCACTCCTCCGTTGAATGGAATGGAAATCCTTGCATTTAATTTGCAGAATATAACATGTTCTTTGAAAGAGGAAGAGCACTATGACATTCATCTGCCCCTCCCTTAGTCACAGAACATGTTAGGCCTCGTTTACACAGAGTGTACTGTAGCGTACACCTGTGCAGAGCCAGGTGTTTACTTGCATTGGGATGCAGAGGTGTTCTGTGCATCCCTATGGAGGCAGTCCCATTGATGTCATTTGGGAGAGCCGGTACATGTCCCTGAACTCTGCATTCAGGAACACGCACCCACACCGATGTCATATTGGGACATTGTATCCCAATTGACATCAATGGGACTGCCTCCACAGGGATGCACAGATCACTGCTGCATCCTCGTAAATACGGCCCTGCATGGTTGTACAGTATAGTACGCCCTGTGTGAAAAAAGCCTTACATCAGTGAAAACAGTGCAGGGATTTTTGTCAGTGGAGGAGGGGGGAGAAAAGGGGCAATTTTTCAATGTACTGCAATGTTAGACCCAAAGATTCTAACCCATGGAGCGCCAGAAGTTCAGTGCTATGAAGAGGACTGGGCATCACTGGAGAGCAGATTACTACAAGAACCATTACCCTGTAAGAACATGAGACATACTTAAATTACAATTAAGTTATGTGAGGGCAGTTGTAGCAAAATAAATTTATATATAATGAAACAGCTTTAAATCATATTTGAAGCAAAAAAGAAAAATCCAATATATTGCACCTTCCGAGTCCGTAGATGTGATAGCTGCATTCATTTTCTATTTTTCAGGCTTTTTCCCTTCATTTTTATCTTGTAATCCTGGGAATAACACTCCCACAAGCTCACTCGCTCCACTGTATCTATGGAGGAAGCCATGCTTGTCATGCAGAGGAGTTATATTGTATCCAGTGCACTCCTTACAGGCTTGCCCACAGTTCATGTAGGTTGCTGTAGTGTGCTGTGCCTTGAGAATAGGATTCTGCAAGGTCCTGAAACATTGACCTGTGATGCCTGTTGCTTTATGTGAACTGAACTTCAGAAATGTCTTTATCTCTTAATGACCATTACTTGGAGGTGGGTGGATTAGTAGTTTAAACCAGAAAGATCTATGCCGTGTGTTTATTTCAGCTCGCAAGAAGTGACAGGGACAGGGTTTTGTGGCGCGATCAGCAGGTATTTTTTGTACTTGCCGAAAATGTCCGTTGCCTGAAAAATGGAAAAGAATGCAGTCACCGCATTCAAGGACTAATAAGTTGCAATATAGAGTTATACATTTTTGGTTCTTAGGTTTATATATCATTTAAATTCTCTTATATTGTAAAGATGCTTACTTTTAAAAGTCGTGTCAGTTTACTGTCTCTGTAATTAACATGGGCATGGCTGCCACGCTCACTTAATGCAGTGATGCAGTTTCCAAGAGCTAAAAGAGAGCGATTTATGTGAGCGCCTTCTTTCATCCGTTTTCCTCGATTTTGAGTCTACAAAACAGAAAGCAGATTCATTAATGCTCTCATGTGACCAACACAGAATGTTCCGTTTATAGAAAGAGATTCACACATTGCTAAGGAAAGACTTTCACAACAATATTTTAGGCCAAGTGTGAAGTGACTCTAAGGAGACAATCACATTCCTTGGGGATGATTCTTTAAAACTGAGGAAAAACAAAACCAGTCTGTACCTCACAAAAACAAATCAGATTTCATCTGGTAACTGTTTATTGCGATTAAAAAGATGAAGACAAGCACATCTCTTTGGTCCTCTGTACTGTTATGCCCCGTACACACGGTCGGACTTTGTTCGGACATTCCGACAATAAAATCCTAGGATTTTTTCCGACGGATGTTGGCTCAAACTTGTCTTGCATACACACGGTCACACAAAGTTGTCGGAAAATCCGATCATTTTGAACGCGGTGACGTAAAACACGTACAATGGGACTATAAACGGGGCAGTGGCCAATAGCTTTCATCTCTTTATTTATTCTGAGCATGCGTGGCACTTTGTCCGTCGGATTTGTGTACACACGATCGGAATTTCCGACAACGGATTTTGTTGTCGGAAAATTTTATCTCCTGCTCTCCAACTTTGTGTGTCGGAAAATCCGATGGAAAATGTCCGATGGAGCCCACACACGGTCGGAATTTCCGACAACACGCTCCGATCGGACATTTTCCATCGGAAAATCCGACCGTGTGTACGGGGCATTACTGTCCTTAATGGAATTTGTTTGCTTTATCCAGATGCCTGCATCTACCATTCTCTTTTAGGTTGCCCATAGACTATAAAATCAGTTTTTACAAATTCCTTTAGATCTACCATCAACCACGCTGTGCCTGCCTGATTTGATACAATATGAATGGATTGTTTATGTCTGTCCTCCTATTACATACAGTCGTTTTGGTAAATGTAAAGGAGGTTGTAAATCAGATTGTTTAATGCAGTGGTCTCCAAATTACAGCCTGGGGGCCAGATGTGGACCTTTGCTTGCTTTTATTCAGCCCTTAGGGAAATATTTAATCCTCTGACACCAATAAAGGGACACAATTCCTTCCATTGACACCAATGAAGGGGCACAATTCCTCCCAATGACACCAACAATGGGGCACAGTTCCTCCCAATGACACCAACAATGGGACACAGTTCCCCCCAATGACACAGATAGGGGGCAGTTCCTTCCAATGACACAGATGGGGCGCAGTTCCTTCCAATGACACAGATGGGGCACAGTTCCCTCCAATAACACAGATAGGGCATAGTTCCTTCCAATGACACAGATGGGGCACAGTTCCTCCCAATGACACAGATGGGGCACAGTTCCCCCCAATAACACAGATAGGGCATAATTCCTTCCAATGACACAGATGGGGCACAGTTCCTCCCAATGACACAGATGGGGCACAGTTCCCCCCAATGACACAGATGGGGAGCAGTTCCTTCCATTGACACAGATGGGGCGCAGTTCCTTCCAATGACACAGATGGGGCGCAGTTTCTTCCAATAACACAGATAGGGCACAGTTCCTCCCAATGACACAGATGGGGCACAGTTCCCCCCAATAACACAGATAGGGCATAGTTCCTTCCAATGACACAGATGGGGCACAGTTCCTCCCAATGACACAGATGGGGCACAGTTCCCCCCAATAACACAGATAGGGCATAGTTCCTTCCAATGACACAGATGGGGCACAGTTCCTCCCAATGACACAGATGGGGCACAGTTCCCCCCAATAACACAGATAGGGCATAGTTCCTTCCAATGACACAGATGGGGCACAGTTCCTACCAATGACACAGATGGGGCACAGTTCCCCCCAATGACACAGATGGGGAGCAGTTCCTTCCAATGACACAGATGGGGCGCAGTTCCTTCCAATGACACAGATGGGGCGCAGTTCCTTCCAATGACACAGATGGGGCGCAGTTTCTTCCAATAACACAGATAGGGCACAGTTCCTCCCAATGACACAGATGGGGCACAGTTCCCCCCAATAACACAGATAGGGCATAGTTCCTTCCAATGACACAGATGGGGCACAGTTCCTCCCAATGACACAGATGGGGCACAGTTCCTTCCAATGACAAAGATGGGGCACAGTTCCTCCCAATGACACCAAAAGATGGGGCACTGTTTACTCCCACAGATGCCAGGAAATTTTCTACTTCCAATGACCACAGTCTGGACCCCCTAAACTCTGAAAGACGGTAAACTGGCTCTTTGTTTAGAAAGTTTGGAGACCCCTGGTTTAGTGTATGGCCAGATTTCCTAAATTTATATAAAATAACTGGATACTAACATTTATAGATGTAGCAATATAGACTATAATTGCCACGAACAGCTATTCCCTGCCCTATCTTATACCATGTTATCCCTCTAGTGCCCAGCATTATCAGACTGACATCATATTTGTGAGCCCAACCAAAGGTATTGGTAGTTCCAACAGACAGCTGTTCCCCTGCATGACTATGCATCCCGACTACATATCCCAGGGATCTTTGCTACCACCAGGGAGATTGCTGGGAAGAACTATAAAAGAAACCAGAGAGCTTCCTCCGGGGCCTTGTGTGTGAAGGACCTCTCCAAGCATGGAGAGTGAGGTTGCGGCCTACCATGCAGGCCACAGCATTCCTACCTGACCAAGAAGGGATCCAGCGCTGCCTGCTGTTTATCGGACTTCTGATCAGCACCCTCTACAGTGCAACTAACCACGCTTTGTACTCTGTAACGGGGGATCATCACAAGCGGATCTGCAGCTAGAACGTCCATTTGGGAGTCGCTAGCTGGAAGGTGTTTAATCGGCCTGGTCGTTGGTGAGAGGGCCATTGCCCATCTTTGCAAATCTTTCCTTTGTTTCATTGGGACACTGTGCACAGACAGCTTTACCTTGGGGACACTTCACTGCACCTTCATTTGAACATTGTACATAATTCTTTTTAGTTAACAGTCATCACAAGATATACTACCACTCTGTTACTATACCCTATTGCAGGGATATGCAATTAGCGGACCTCCAGCTGTTGCAAAACTACAACTCCCATCATACCTCTGCCTCTGGGTGTCATGCTTGTGGCTGTCAGAGTCTTGCTATGCCCCATGGGACTTGTAGTTCTGCAACAGCTGGAGGTCCGCTAATTGCATATCCCTGCCCTATTGGATACAATTAATGAGCTCCGAATGCCGGTGAAGACCATCGGATCTGCAACGGGGACATTCTGTCATTGCTACTTAAAGGGCCCTTACACCATCCATGTTTAGCTGCATCTTTCATTGAGATCAGAGGTTAAACAGGCCAGCCTGGGTTTCTCTTTCTAGAAGCAGAAGATTGCTCCTTAACTTGTTTATCCTTTCAGGTTATGTCCAAGTGGTATTTTACTGTACATAGGTGTATATAATATTCTGTTGTTGCCTTCTGTCTCAACTGAAATTTCTTAAGTGGTTATTCGACTTTGTACAACCACACCTTAACTAAAGTATTCCAGTAAACGTTAATAGAATATAAACGCATTGAGTGTTGTCTTATTACTTAAAGGTATTGCAATAATGTCTGAACCCAGAGTGTCAGGTGGGTTGGAAGGTTCACAGGGTCATGGCGATGCAGATGAGCAGGTAAATCAAAGCAGTCCCCTAGGGGGCCGTGCTACATAGGTAAAGTTGATCCAGGGAATATCTGATTGCCTCTTGGGGCATCAGGAAGGAATTATATCCCCTGTTTGATCATGCTTTGCTGGGGTTTTTCGCCTTCCTCTGGATCAACTGTGGGTAAAGGACTGTGTATATGGGATTGTATGATCAGCTCCCCCCCTTTTATTTGTTGAACTGGATGGATTTGTGTCCTTTTTCAATCAGACTAACTATGTAACTATTTGTAAGATTTAAAGTGATATTAAACCTCGGTTATTTTAAGCACTTTCAGAAGCTGATTTATTCACTTACTGATTACGTACATACTTTATCTCTTAATCTTTGCCTATGTTCCTGTTTAAATCAATGCCATGATCACTGCCTTAGTTTTCCTGATTCCGGGTGGCTCTTTTCTCTTGCAGCATCCTATGAAGCCACCCTTCCATGCAAGGACTAGAGTTGTGTCTCCCTGCGCTGTGTTCATCAATAGATACACACAACCTAGGTAGCCTAGGTTAGCAAGGCACTTCCCTACTCCTCCCTCCTCACTTCTCTAAGCTAAACACACTAATTCAAGACTGCACTGTCTACTGTTAACTCTTTCCTGTGAAGACTGGAAGTTCGGGGAAGCAGCATTGAGAAAGCAGGAGCCAGCAGCATTAAAAGTTGTAAATTGCAAAAACAGTAGTTTACTAAAGAATGTTTATTTTATTGTGCTCAATGTGTTAAGCTAAAATAGCCCAGGGTTTAAATGATACTTTAACCTGGCCATATAATGTCTGCGGGCTGAACAAAAGAAATGTACCAGATTCCTCCATCCACGCTAAACAGCTCGAAAGAACAAACTTCCCTGCTGGCCTTTGAGGTCACCAGCAGCTGTCAGAATACCCAAACAGAGGCTGCAACTGATTGGATGCAGCTGCTGTTTGGCTAAAACTTTGTTTGAAAGGTTTCTTCAACAAAAGTCAATCGAATTGTCAACTTATGAGAAACAACACAAGGTAGGTAGGGCCACTCATTGAATGAATTTCGACCAGTTGATCAGAAACCATCTCTGCTCTGCCACTTCCTTCCAATTTCAGCAGCTGGTGTGAGCAAGGTTACGGGTATTTAATTAGAATTAATTATTTAGAAAAACTGCACCCCAATATACTGATTGGAAAATTGAGGAGCATGTGATCATCCCTCTGCTCACTCTGCTTTCTTAACCTGTCAGCCTATTCCCTGTCAGCATACAATCACTGCAGAAGAGTTTAAAAGGGGCTGCTACAGTAGTTCCTCCTTCTCCTGGTCAGAATGCTGCTGTATAGGAGTTACAGGAGATTAATATCAGAGAAATTATGAACTTACACTAGCTGCATTGAAAAATACGTTAAAAGATGTATAACCAATGCATAACTGAATTGTCCTTTTATGTAAGAATGTATGTGCACCTTTGTCTATTTAGGTCCCTTTCACACTTGTGCAACCTGAAAATCGCGCGATTTTGCCACGACTTTGCCGCGACTTGAAGCAATGCCTGTATAATCTTGAGGTCTATGGACCTCAAGTCGCATCAAAGTCGGACCAAAGTAGTGCGGGGACTACTTTGAAGTCGCTGTGACTTGAATTCGCACAGATATGAACGGTACTAATTGGAAATCATGGGGTATGACTTGTCATGCGACTTTGCAGTCCAAAGTCGCAGGACAAGTCGCACAAGTGTGAACAGGGGCCTTAAAGAGATTTACAATATTAGCAGTACCTGTGATGCCCTCTCTGATCCTGCCAGGTCTATCAGCAATAGCTTGCCTATCCGTGCTTCATCTGGAGTACCTAACTTGCTGTTCTTTTTCACAACAATTTGGAGTATTGCATGGGACCTGGAAGATGTTTTGTTGGCTGCAGTTGGTTCCTGAGTGCGGTGTTTATTTCCTCTCTGCACCAAAGACATAGCCTGTAACAAAAAACAAAAAAACAAAATTCAATTTATTATAAATGTTAATTTATCTTGGAGCTCAGAGGTGGAACTACCACTACAGCAACTATTACACCTGGGAGCAGGCGAATGCTTGGGGGGTGGGGATGAGCAGCAATACCCCACAACTCTCCTCATTTGACAGGCCATCCATACATAAATAAAATGGCCCAGGCTCTGGTCAGTGTTCAGACTATATGCAGCTCCTTCAAGTAACCAATGACACAAATTATCTTGCTTTAGCTGAATCTGTAAGATGCATTCTTCCTCTCACTAACCACCAATGTGAGAGTGCATTTTTCCTGCCAATGACCACCAATGTAAGGGGGCATTCTTCCGGGCACTAACCTGTAATGGGGGGGGGGGATTCTTCCTGCCACTAACCTCCAAAGTGAGGGGGCATTTTTCCTGTCAATGACCACCAAAGTAAGGAGGCATTCTTCCTGTCAATGACCACCAATGTAAGGGGGCATTCTTCCGGTCACTAACCTGTAATAGGAGGGGAAATTCTTCCTGCCACTAACCTCCAATGTGAGGGGGCATTTTTCCTGCCACTGAATGCCAATGTGAAGGAGCATTCTTCCTTCCACTAGCCACCAATGTGAGGGGGTATTCTTCCTGCCAATGATGACCACCAATATAAGGGCACATTGTTCCTCCCACTAGCCACCAGTGAGAGGAGGCATTCTCTCTGTCACTAACTTGTAACAGGAGGGGCATTCTTCCTGCAACTAACTACCAATGTAAAGGACCATTTCCCTGCCAATGAACACCAATTTATGGGGCCATTCTTCCTCCCAGTAGCTACCAATATAAAGGGGCATGCTTCCTGTCATTAACCTCTGACAGAAGAGAGCATTCTCTTTGCTATTGCCTGCTAATGTAAGAGGTCAGCTTTCCTGCCACTAACCAATGTAAGGGGTCAGTCTTCATGTCACTAACCTCTAAAGTAAGGGGGCATTCTCCTGCCACTGACCATTAATGGGAGAGAGCATTCTTCTTGCCACTAAAAAATAATGTACAGTAAAGGGATACGTTTCCACTGACCACCAATGTACAGGGACACAACACTTACTACCGAAAAAAAGGGGAACTCTTCACTGACAATGCTAGGGGCACATCATTGCCCATCAATGTAAGGGGGCACCACTCTCACCACCAATGTAAGGGTCATTTATAATAACCACCAAGATAAAGAGTGATTCTTCAAAGACCATCAATATGACAAAGGCATTTACCGTTTATCACTTATATGACAGACATTTAAAATTAAGCCCTTGTTCTTTAACCTTGGAGCCAATGTGAAAGGGATGACAATAATGCCCCGTACACACGATCGGACATTGATCGGACATTCCGACAACAAAATCCTAGGATTTATTCCGACGGATGTTGGCTCAAACGTGTCTTGCATACACACGGTCACACAAAGTTGACGGAAAATCCGATCATTCTGAACGCGGTGACGTAAAACACGTACGTCGGGACTATAAACGGGGCAGTAGCCAATAGCTTTCATCTCTTTATTTATTCTGAGCATGCGTGGCACTTTGTCCGTCGGATTTGTGTACACACGATCGGAATTTCTGACAAAGGATTTTGTTGTCGGAAAATTTTATAGCCTGCTTTCAAACTTTGTGTGTCGGAAAATCCGATGGAGAATGTGTGATGGAGCCCACACACGGTCGGAATTTCCGACAACAAGGTCCTATAACACATTTTCCGTCGGAAAATCAGACCGTGTGTACGGGGCATAAGAGTGGTGCCTAGGCTACCAGAGAGCACCAGGAAATAGGAGGTATAAATAGCTGACAATATAGGCTGCTGGTTATTACTTGGAGTGCAAAGATTTCAATGGAATGTGGTGGGTCCCATCAAAATTTTACTTTGATTTGCAATTGCTCCCTTGAGACATATGTACAGTCATTTTCCCCAAGAGCAACATGGGCTAATGTTTAGTTGGCTGTAATACACATGATCTGTCCATAATTACCTCCTCAGCACTAGAAGGACAAAATTCAGTAATCCCAGAAATTTGGATGATGCCTTTAGAGTCATCTCTCAGATCCAAAACCCCAGAAGGATTTAAAAGGTCACGGATTGTCTCATTGTAAATCTGCGAGTAAACAAAAGAAGGAACTGTCACTGGTCATGCTATGTGGTTACATGATAACTCCAGAAATATGTCCTGCTTGTGTTTGGAGAAATTTACCTTGTTTCATTATCCAATTGCTTGATACTATAAACTAAGTGGAGATACCCTTTTTTTACCCCATGACTTAGGCTGGCCATAGACAGTTTGAATCTCAGTCAGCTCAGCTTGAACTAGATTCGAACCATGTATGGGCAGGCTAAATGTACCCAAGTTGCTTGATAGATCAACTTGTGTACAACCAGCCTGCAAGATTTTACATGCGAATATCGCTAGTGGCTGGTATAGCTGTAGCAATAATCACTGTCTTCTCCTGGTGGGGACAACTTCTGTGGTTGCAGGAAAGAAATTCGATTAGTCTATGGCCAGCCTAATACTGAACAGTTAAAAATACTAATGCCGCGTACACACGATCGGACTTTACGGCATACTTGGTCCGGCGTACTGGATTTCGTCGGACAATTCGATCGTGTGTGGGCTCCAGCGGACTTTGTTTTCTCAAAAGTTTGACGGACTTAGATTTGAAACATGTTTCAAATCTGTCCGATGGACTGGAGTCCGGTCGAAAAGTCCGCTCATCTGTATGCTAGTCTGACAGACAAAAACCGACGCTAGGGCAACTATTGGCTACTGGCTATGAACTTCCTTGTTTTAGTCCGGTCGTACATCATCACGTACGAATCCATCGGACTTTGGTTGATTGTGTGTAGGCAAGTCCGTTCATTCGGAATGTCCGTCGTAAAGTCCGTCGAAAAGTACGGACAAAGTCTGCCGTAAAGTCCGCTCGTGTGTACGCGGCATAAGGCGCTCCAAGCACTCGAAATCTTACTAAACCACAAGTGGACAAATATATTTATTATTTTGTCAGATATTGAATATGTTCAATTTTCATAGTAAACAATACATGCCCATCATGTACACATTGTGAGATAGGCTATTTTGTAGTGAGAGTACAAATACTATTCTCCTATATTGGTCTCATCAAAACATCTAAAAAACTGAATCTCCTTTATTTTGCTGTTGAACAATAAAGGTGATAGTATGGTTTCTATGGGCTACACAGAAGGAACTAATTCATGCAAACATAAAGTAGATGCCCAGACATGTTCCTCCTGACGTAGGCAAAACCCCCTGGAGCCCTCTTCTTACATACTGTACATTGTGTGTGCAGTCCCTAGGGAGAAAGGGCAGCAGCAGTGTATTTCTGGAAAAGAAAATACTGTTATATCTGTAGAAGGACAGGGAGGGGCAGGGATAGGTGAAGTTCCATAGGTGAGAACTCAGGCAGGCCTGACAATGCACTGCACGTAAAAAACATGTGTGAACAGGATGTTAAACACAACTTCTGAATGCATAAAGATATGCATTTGACCAGCTTTGCCTGCAATGCAAATGCACCTAAAAAGGACCTGCTGCATCTTATATCACTCGACATAGGTCAAAAGCAGACCATCTACATGAACCCCAAAGGTGGGGCTGTCAGTGTATTGAAGATTGCTGCTGGAGCCATTAAAGGTTATACTCCACAGAAAATTGACTGACTGCACAAGCCTATAAATATTTGGAACCACTTATCTTCTTGTTCAATATTTTTATCGATTTTAATCAAACAGGTATAAGTACAGCAAATCACTTCAGATATACACAATAAAGATATTTAAAAATGTAGCTCCATTCACTGAAGCATGCTATAACAAATAATGTAATGCAAAAGAAGGCTCGTCAGCCTTGTTAACATTATTTTAAAGAGCAAAAACAAACAAGTACAAAAAAAGTGGTTTTATTACTACACTGTTGGTGTAGTGCTATCACAAAGATCCTGAGTTGGGACCTAACCCCAGCCAGTGGAAGGCCTGTGTATTGTGGAGATAGAGAGAGGAAAGGAATGAGAGAAGAAGGAAAGAAGAAGAAAAGTAGGGGCAGAGGGGAAAGGAGGAGAAACTGGCAAGGGTAGTAAAGGAGATGGGCGGGGGGTGACCCACGTCCACTTCAGAGACCCTGGCCTAGGCCATTCCAAAAGTTAGAGTTCAAGAAGGTGTCAGTTGAAATCCCCTGAAAGAAAGTGTGAGACCCAAGGGTCTAAAACTCTATTTAAGGAACCACTTATTAGTGTCACTGTACCATAAGAAGGGAGATTTTTTTTATGCGTTTGGAAGAATAAAAATAGGCAAGAAACTATGTGATATTTTACTGTGGCTTTACCTGTTTGTTAATTACCCATTTACATTGACTCTACACTGTTAACTTCAGCACTAAAAGTACTGCACAGCAAAACCTAGTAACTGCTGTTGCACAAAGAGCCTTACACTACACAAACTGGACTTAATCCCCGCACACGGCCTGAATGCCAGGCGACATCGGCTGGTTGAATAAAAACTGGCCGACATTCGGCCTGTGTGTATGCCAGCCAGTCCGACACACGGGCGGCTTCTGTCGGACAAGCATGCTGGAAAACCAGCAGTCGACCAACTCCCGATCAGCGCTTTCAGACAATAACTGAGAGCGCCGATAGGAGTGTTCTGACAGGGGGCCGTCCCCCTGTCAGAACAGCTCAGCCAGGGAGATCGCTGTACTAGCGTCGGAACGTTAGTACAGCAGCTCCGACCGGAGCTACCACATATCAGCGGCTGCTTCTAACGCAGCTGTTAGTGTGACCCAGTCCTTAAGGAAACTTAAATTGAAGTTAACAGGTATGTGGGCTGCCATGGGTGCCCTCCTAAAATGCAGGTTGTTTGGCTATTACATTGATTCAATGGCTTTGAAGATTTTGAAGTCACTGATCTGGCTCTATGTTGCAGCAAAAAAGTCAAAGTGAAGCCAGGACACCTTATACATTTTCTTTTGTTTTTTATTTTTTAACAGGTAAGCATAATAAGATGGGGGTCAGCATATAAGGTTTTTTATTAATCTCAGCACAAATGTTTTCTTTATTGCACTCCATTAAATACAACCATTATTAATATGTTAGTAGTACATATATTTATATGTATGTGTGTGTTTATACAGTAGCTCACAAAAGTGAGTACACCCCTTACATTTATGTAACTATTTTATTCTATCTTTTCATGTGACAACACTAAAGAAAGTACACTTTGCTACAATGTAAAGTAGTGAGTGTACAGCTTGTATAACAGTGTAAATTTGCTGTCCCCTCAAAATAACTCAACACACAGCTATTATTGTCTAAACTGCTGGCAACAAAAGTGAGTACACCCCTAAGTGGAAATGTCCAAATTGGGCCCAATTAGCCATTTTCCCTCCCCGGTGTCATGTGAATCGTTAGTGTTACAAGATCTCAGGTGTGAATGGGGAGCAGGTGTGTTAAATTTGGTGTTATCGCTCTCACTTTCTCATACTGGTCACTGGAAGTTCAACATGGCAAAGAACTCCCTGAGGATCTGAACAAAAGAACAGTTGCTCTACACAAAGATGGCCTTGGCTATAAGAATATTGCCAAGACCCTGAAACTGAGCTGCAACACGGTGGCCAAGACCATACAGTGGTTTAACAGGACAGGTTCCACTCAGAACAGGCCTCGCCATGGTCGACCAAAGAAGTTGAGTGCACGTGATCAGCCTCATATCCAGAGGTTGTCTTTGGGAAATAGACGTATGAGTGCTGCCAGAAGTGCTGCAGAGGTTGGAGGGTGAGGGGTCAGCCTGTCAGTGCTCAGACCATACACTGCATCAAATTGATCTGCATGGTTGTTGTCCCAGAAGGAAGCCTCTTTTAAAGATGAAGCACAAGAAACCACACAAACAGTTTGCTAAAGACAAGCAGACTAAGGACATGGATTACTGGAACCATGTCCTGTGGTCTGATGAGACCAAGATAAACTTATTTGGTTCAGATGGTGTCAAGCATGTGTGGCAGCAACCAGGTGAGGAGTACAAAGACAAGTGTGTCTTGCTTACAGTCAAGCATGGTGGTGGGAGTGTCATGGTCTGGGGCTGCATGAGGGCTGCCATCACTGGGGAGCTACAGTTCATTGAAGGAACCATGAATGCCAACATGTACTGTGACATACTGAAGCAGAGGATGATCCCCTCCCTTTGGAGACTGGGCCGCAGGGCAGTATTCCAACATGATAACAACCCAAAACACACCTCCAAGATAACCACTGTCTTGCTAAAGAAGCTGAGGGTAAAGGTGATGGACTGGCCAAGCATATCTCCAGACCTAAACCCTATTGAGCATCTGTGGGGCATCCTCAAACGGAAGGTGGAAGAGCGCAAGGTCTCTAACATCCACCAGCTCCGTGATGTCATCATGGAGGAGTGGAAGAGGACTCCAGCTGTGAAGCTCTGGTGAACTCCCTGCCCAAGAGGGTTAAGGTAGTGCTGGAAAATAATAGTGGCCACATAAAATACACGTTGGGCCCAATTTGGACATTATCACTTAGGGGTGTACTCACTTTTGTTGCCAGCAGTTTAGACATTAATGGCTGTGTGTTGAGTTATTTTGAGGGGACAGCAAATATACATCATGTTTTACAAGCTGTACACTCACTACTTTACATTGTAGCAAAGTGTCATTTCTTCAGTGTTGCAAAGATATAATAAAATATTTACATAAATGTGAGGGGTGTACTCACTTTTGTGAGATACTGTATAATATATAACTACATAATTCATATTTACCTCCAGATATGATAGGGATACAGAACATTCCATACTTTCTCTATTCTCCTCAATAGCTTTGAAGAGGTCATTAAGAGCTTGAATGTATATTCCTGATTCACTGTCCATCCCCAGCATTGTATATGTTTTGCCTGTACCTGAGATAAGTGGAAGGTTAAAATCATGCAGACTTATACGCTTAAGCAAATGCAACTATTTATTAGGTAAACAAATATATTATCTACTCTATGTGCATACCACCCAACTGTACCTCATTTAGAGGAACTGTCCCTCTTTTGAAACCAAGTCCCCCTGTCCCTCTTTCTTCCTTAGATGTCCCACTTTTGGCCTGATGTAAAGATCTCTATAAAAATATATTACTTAACTATCAAAAGTGTTTTATGCACTAAACCTTTTATCTAACCTCAAATTCTGTTTGCAATTTTTAAAAGCCAAAAAAGAGTAGTGATTTGAAAATTGGTTAAATCAATCATTTTTCCTCATGGTCAGTGTTACTGGACGCAGGGTAGGGTAGTGGCTTGTCATTTGCCTACAAACTTCATGTCATAATTTGTCTCTCATTCCAATCTTACAAAGTTGGGAGTTATGTATTATGTTTGTGTAGCACCCCCCTAGCAAAGGATGTTGAGTAAATTTAGTTGGGCTTCTTCTGTAATCAAGGGAGCAGTTATTGCTCGACCTGGACTGTTCGGGATTTCACAGGAATTTTTTTTTTTTTTTTTTTTTTTTTTCTTTCTCTTTTTTTTTTTTTTTTTTTTAAATTCTTTATTTATCATTTTCCAATACAAAAACATTCCTCTAAGGAGACATGCCTCCCAGGGAAAAAACCAACAAATCATCAATATATTCAGGTAGTAGACCTGACCACTTCACGGGCATGCCCCTCGTCCCCTACCCTTAACCCCCCTCCCAATCCCACCCCCCATACCCACCTCCCTCCCCTGCGGGGTGTAGTTCAAAGGCGAGCAAAATCTTGCCTGCCATACCTCCAATATCGAGTTATTTGATTTAAGCCCTTTTTATATTATCTCCTTTAGGTAGGTCCAAGTTTTTTTAAAATTAGGCCAACCTGCCCATTTCCCCCTGCATTCCTGGTCCTCGTCTGGTTCCACTCCCCCTCGTTCCAGGCTTTCTATGTTGTAGATTTCATTGAGATCAAATAGCCAATCTCGCGTTTTGGGACTTAAAGGGTTCAGCCAGTTTAGCGAAATCTGTCTCTTGGCAGAATCTAGAATTATAGGGGTCAGGGAGGTCCTATAGCTCTTAACTGTATCTTGGGTACCATGGAAGAGACAGACCCATGGGTCCTCCTCTATTTCCCTCCCCGTGAATTCTTTTGATAGGGATAAAATTTTTTTCCAAAAGACCTTTATAATAGGGCATTCCCACCAGATATGGGCCATTGTGCCTTTAGTCTGGCATCCTCTCCAGCAGGAATTCCCCTTAGACCCATCCATCTTGCTTATTCTGTCCGGGGTGGCATACCATCTTGATAATACTTTATAGTGGATTTCCGTTCTCCTAATATCTAATGCTGCATAATGTACCAGATTCAGGATTTTACCCAAGGTGTTACTAGTGCATAGTGACCCCAATTCCTGCTCCCACCTTATAATATAATGAGGCGTCTTATCCTCCTGTGACTCTCCGAGTATTCTGTAAATTTGGCCTATGACACCTCCTGGATTCTCCGTCGCACAGAGTTTCTCAAGAGGTCTGAGCTCTTCTATACTCCTAAGAGGCTTTGGTAATTTACTTATAAAGTGGGAGAGCTGTAAATACCTCCACCAATCTATCACCCAATGTTCTACCTCTCGGTTCAATTCCGTGAAAGTGCGTATTTTCCCCCTACTAATAAAATTTTTCAATTGAAGAGCATCGTCTTTTAACCACTCCCCCCCTACTGTTCTCATTCCTGGTTCAAAAAAAGAATTATTCTTCATATATATTAAAGGTGAATTGTGCAACCATTTGTGCTGTGTATGAATTCTGTCCCATAATTTAAAAGTGTTTTGTGTTAATAAAGAAATGTCAGTGCTAAAAGTCCTAAATTTTGGGGGGTTCCATAGTGAATGTGCCAAATTATTATTACTTAAAGAATATTCAACATTCACCCACCGCTTATCAGTCTCTTTCTTACTCCATTCTATAACCCTTGAAAGCACTACAGCAATATAGTACCTATTGAAGTCTGGTGCAGCTATTCCGCCTTTTTTTTTACTTCTACACAGTGTTGCGTAAGAAATACGAGGTTTATTGCCACCCCAGATAGCCTGGATAATTAATTTCCTTAGAGCCCCCAGAAAATACCTTGGTAGAGGGATCGGTAGCATTTGAAATTTATATAAGATCTTTGGAGTGATCGTCATTTTAACCGCATTCACGCGACCGAACCAGGAGAGCGGTCTCGACCTCAATCTCCTAGCCTCATGCCTGATTTCATCTAGTAGTGGGATGTAATTACTTTGGAACAGCTTTTTAATAGAGTTGGCTAGCTTAATACCTAAATAGTTAATCTCCCTTCTCCAGGGGAAAGGAAACACGGAGGTCAGGTGAGCTTCCTCCTGCTTCGTAAGACTGATGTTTAGGATTTCAGATTTGCCGGGGTTGATTTTAAAATTGGAGGCTTCTCCATATCGCCTAAGAATTCGCCATATGTTGGGGAGGGTTACTCTGGGGGCTGAGACAAAAAAGAGTATATCATCGGCGAATGCTGCCAATTTGTGCTCCTCTGGTCCCACCCGGACCCCCTTGCAATCGGGACTGCTCCGGATGGTAGCTAGGAGGGGCTCGAGGGACAGGACGAACAGGAGAGGGGAAAGAGGGCACCCCTGCCTTGTTCCATTTTTCATTTCAAAAGTTTTGGATACTGCCCCATTTACCCTTGCAGCTGCCGTTGGTCTGCTGTATAAGACCTTAACCCAGGAAATAAACCTGGGCCCAATACCCATTACCTCTAATGTATCCATCAGGAACCCCCAGTCTACCCTGTCGAAAGCCTTTTCGGCGTCTATCGACAGGAATAGAGCAGGGGGTCCCCTATGTCTACAGAACTCCGACAATAACACCGCCCTAACCCCATTGTCTCTACACTGTCTCCCCGGGACAAAACCGGACTGGTCCGGGTGTACCAGGTCCGCCATAAGTCGCTTTAGTCTGTTAGCCAGGACCTTAGCATATAATTTTACGTCCGCATTAAGCAGAGAAATAGGCCGGTAGCTTGGGCACAGCTTAGTATCCTTCCCATCTTTTAATATTAAAGTTATCGTGGCGCGCAGGGCTTCTCGCTCCATCTCAGCTCTGGCGCCCAGTTCGTTCCAATATTTGCAGAGCCTGGGGACCAGGATGTGTTTCATTTTAGATAAATAGATGGAAGAGAAGCCATCCGGGCCCGGACTTTTACCCTTCGGGGTATCTTTTAATGCTGCTAGAATTTCCCCCTCCTCTATGGGATTGTCCAGGAGATCTCTATCTTCACCAGACAATACTCCTAGACCTGCCTCTTTTAGGAATTCTCTTCTCCTGGCTGTCCGTACGCTGGCCTCCCCTTCCTCATGTCTAATTGAATATAGGTCGGCAAAGAATTTTCTAAACTCATTAGCCATATCTTCACTTGATACAAGCTCTTTACCACCTGCACCGTTTATTTTCTCTATGTAATTACGTCCTCTTTTTTTCCTGATTTGCCTCGCCAGGTATTTGCTAGACTTATTGGCCCAAAGATACCTCTCCTTGGCCATTAAATTTATGGCTCTCTTTGCCTCCTGCTCCATCATGTCCCTCAGCTCCTCTCTCCCAGCAACCATCGCCCGGTAGCAGCCCGCGTCCTGTCCCTTGGACCTCTTGTGTGATTGTTCTAATTGGAACAGATGCGCTATCAATTTTTCCCTTTTTTCCTTCCTTTTTTTTTTTTGGCCTGCTCCTATAGATATGAAAATCCCCCGTATGTAGGCTTTATGCGCCTCCCAGAGGGTAGAAGGGGAAACCTCGCCCGTGTCATTATATATAAAAAACTGATTTAACTCACTCTGGATCCGGTCTATTACTTCCGGGTCCTTAAGTAGGCTTTCATTCAGCTTCCACGAGAAGGGACGTCTCCCTAACTCAGGGAGCTTCAGCTTCATCGTGATAGGCGAATGATCAGAAAGGGTTGTTGTTTCGATACTGGTGTCTACCACCCCATCTAACAAGCTATGATCAACAAAAATATAATCCAGCCTGGAGTAGGTCCCGTGCACAGGGGAATAGAAGGTGTAGTCCCTCTCTTTAACATGTTGTATTCTCCACACGTCTATTAATTGACAGTGGAATAGTTTCCGCTTAATTGCTCTTAGTGACACCTTCTTGATCCCCTGGGCACGGGACGTACTGTCCTGGGCCGGGTCTAGACAAAAATTCATGTCTCCAGCCAGGACCATCTCCCCCTCTCCGAAATCCATCAATTTCTCTAACATCTGTCCCAGGAAAACTGTGGGGCTCCTGTTCGGGCAGTATACGTTGGCCAGCGTGATCTTTCTGGTGCCAATAAAGCCCTTCAAAAATAAGAAACGGCCTTGAGGGTCTGTTAGTCTATCCCGTACCAGGAAGTTCGCTGCTTTGGACAGCCCAATAGCTACCCCTTTAGACCCCTTGTCGGGGGAATCCCCGTAGAACCATTGTGGGAACTTGGGGGAGAACAACCTGACCCTAGTGTTAAGGGTCAGGTGTGTCTCCTGCAGGAAAACTATATCACCTCCCAGATGATCCAGTTCCCTGAATATTTTATGCCTCTTCCTGGGAGAGTTCAACCCTTTTACATTGTAAGATATCAATTTAATATCAGGCATCTCTTAAACGGTAGTCATTCTAGCCTCTGTACTCTGCTCCCCCTGAACACATCCCGCCTCTATCCTCCCTTCTCCTCTCCCCCCCACCAGACACCCAACATCCCCCCCCACCCCCCCCCACCCTTCCCCCCCCCTCCACCCAGCCAACCCCCCCACCCCACCTCACCTCCGCCCCCCTCCCCCCGACACCCACCCTCCTCCCTCCCCCCCATGGCGCCCACTACGCCTGGAGCCCGCCCGTATGGAAGTACACGCATATCCCACGGCGGTGCTTCTTCCGCAGGGGCTGGGCTCCTGCGCCGGCGTCCAGGATCCATTCAATGGTATAGACTCAAGATGCCCCACCCCCAAGCACCAAGCACCCCCCCATCACCCCACAATCCCCCACCCTAAATAAAATACAAATTGCTTTCCATAGGAGGGATCCTATTACCTCCCTTTTCCTACCAACTGCATATCGATTGTTAATAACTAGAGTCCATTGTACCCAAGTCCACATGTCCCGGGGTCAGCCACCCCTCCCATATGGAGAGAGGTGCGGTGGAGCAGGGGGGGGGAGGGAGAGGGGGGGGGGAGAGAAAAAAAAAAAAAAAGAAGAAAGGGGGAGGGGGGGGAAACCCCCCCGCCCCCTCCCCCCCCACCGCACCCCACCCCCCAAACCCCAGCATCTATTCCAAAACCGGGACCGAGATACCCAGATTGCTACAAAAGTCCTGCATTTCTTCCATGTATCTCATTCTAAAGGATCTTCCCTCTTTGATGACTATCAAGGATGTTGGGAACCCCCAACTGTACTTTAAATTAGCCTTCCTGAGTAGATCGAGGACTGGTCTCATCTGTCTTCTCCTCTCTAGAGTCCCCGCTGAGAGGTCGATGAAGATCTGCAGGTCCTTGTTTTCAAATTTGAGAGGTGGCGCCCCTTTTAATTTTTTCCAAATTTTTTCTTTGTCCTCATATTGATGGAATTTGATTATGACGTCTCTTGGGATATCTTGCTTAATGTGAGGGGGCTTCCTTATTCTATGGACCCTATCGATCCTCAATACCTCATCTTCTCGCCTACCCAGTAAGGGATTGAAGATCTTCCTCATCTTCTCACCCAGATCCTCGTTCTGTTGTTCCGGGATTGATCGGATGCGTAAGTTTTGACGGCGACTCTGGTTCTCCTGTTCCTCGAGTCTAAAAGCCAAGGCACGGTTTTCGCTCTGCACCTTCTTGACTCGTTCTTTTAGATCTGCTAAGTCTTTAGCTTGTTTACTGGAGGCCTCCTCCGCCTCTTCAACCCGGCGGAGGAGATGCCCCATATCGGAGCGAACATTTGAGATTTCTTCTTTTATAATGCTCTCCAGTTTCCTCTCCAGTTTGGTTAACATTTCGCTAATATCTATTTTGCTTGGTACTTGGGCCATGATTCTCTGTTCTTCTGCTGCAGTATAGACTGGTGACCCCTCCGAGTCCCGCTCCTCGTGGGGCCTATCTCCCTGTCCCCCCTTTTGTTTCTGTTGGTCCTTTTTCTTAGTGCCTAGATGTTTCCCCTCCATTCCTGGGCTCTTCACACCAGCTTCTTTTAAGTATTTTTGAATTGAGCTGGTATTAAGGCTCTCTCTTGGGTTGTTGGTTTCTGCTTGTCTCGATGACCGGCCTTTCATGTTTTCCTAAGTTTTTCTTTTTGGGTATAACTATACACCGACTCTACGAGCCACCTCTCTTTGTTTTCCAGTTAGATACGCCGTGCCCCCCTATAAACCTCAAGAGGGTTGATTATGCCCCTATGTGTCTACAGTAGTAGATGACCTTCTTTATACCACCATTCAGACGCCACATCAATGGGGAGGGTTGCTGAAATCAGCGCTGCTTGTCTAATCCGTCTATAGCCTGTGTATAGTGCCCAGGGTTAGGGAGCTTGACCCCCTTTATCCAGATGCTGACAGTGTCTATATATTTACTTCTTCTGAGGGGGGGAAAGGAAGGCAGGGAGGGCAGGTGTTATCGCTTCCAGCAGGGGGGCCAGCTCAGTTTGATTAAGCCTTAAGGGGGGGGGAAGGCCAAAACCGCTCCGCGCTTCGGACCCCCTTATAAAAAAAAAAAAAAAAAAAAAAAGTCTTACTGGATACTTCAAGCCCCCTGAACAGGTACGGTCTCCAGACCCCCTCTAGTGGCCACAAGTTATTCCAATAATAGACAAGTCTGAGTATGGCCAAATAACAGAGTCATTAGGTACAATCGTTGATGGTAAGCCTCTGTGAGGCGTCTCCTACCTGGAAATCTCGTCCAGGGAGCTGCTACTTCTCCTTGGTCAGGTCTTTTGGAGGAAATGTCCTGTCAGTGGTGCACTGCTGCAGAAGGGGCACCTCAGATAGGGAGTAGCGGCAAGCTGCCTCCGGAGCTGTGGATCCGTGATGAACATTCACTTCGGGGGTGCTGCATCCGCTTGGGGAGGTGGGGGGGAGCAGGGCAGGCAGAGTAACCGGGCACGCAGACCTAGACCGGCCGCTCGTGGTCTCTCACTCCACGAGACCCCGCCACAGCCCGTCCGCGTCCCATCTCATCGCTTCCTGGAGCCGGCGCAAGGCCCCTCCCCCGTGCTGACGTCAGCCGCACGTCAGCCGCTCATGATCTGTCTCTCATAATCTTCCCATGGGGATTTCACAGGAATTTAAGTGCCTCTCCCCCTGCCTCTAGAAGAAGCTTCCACAGCTTAGGGTGGGAGCTTCAGAACAACCAGCCTGTATATTTATCAGGTTCCAGCCAATCCCTGGAAAGGAGTGTCCAGAAAAGGGCTGGAATGGTGACAAATGATCTTAAAACACTGGAAAACAGGGTTCCCTCTCTTTAGGATGGTTCTAGAGCCAGAGGGGCTGCTTCCCTCAGTCTGCCCATGGACTGTACAGTTGCTCTTGAAGCCTCAGCGGTGCCAGGGCCTGGATTGACTTTGCTTGGAACATTGCAGGACTACACCACAGGGAAACTGGTCTGGAGAAGTGCTGTCTCACTCACCGGACCATGTCTGGAGGAAGCTTGAAGGTGGCAGTTGTCCTGGGGACTTGTGAGTAAAGACTCTAAACTGATCTCCGTGATTGTGTAGTGTTCTGGAAGTTGCACTGGGTCCTGGCAGATGCCAAAAAGACTTGCCTCGCATGCAGCATGGCCACCATGCTGCAGCTCAGTTTCAGGGTCTTGGCAATCTTCTTATAGCCTAGGCCATCTTTATGTAGAGCAACAATTTTTTTTTCAGATCCTCAGAGAGTTCTTTGCCATGAGGTGCCATGTTGAACTTCCAGTGACCAGTATGAGAGACTGAGAGCGATAACACCAAATTTAACACACCTGCTCCCCATGACTAGTCACATGACACTGGGGAGAGAAATGGCTAATTGGGCCGAATTTGGACATTTTCACTTAGGGGTGTACTCACTTTTGTTGCCAGCGGTTTAGACATTAATGGCTGTGTGTTGAGTTATTTTGAGGGGACAGCAAATTTACACTGTTATACAAGCTGTACACTCACTACTTTACATTGTAGCAAAGTGTCATTTCTTCAGTGTTGTCACATGAAAAGATATAATAAAATATTTACAAAAAATGTGAGGGGTGTACTCATTTTTGTGAGATACTGTATATATTTGGATGTATTGAGATCTGTATCACTAGTATCATATAGGTTACCTTATCCTCTAGGGGAGCCACATGAAGTCCACAAGCAATTTTAGGCTTTTTTTCTATTCTTTTTTTGTATTGTGTAAAAACTTTTTAATGAAAGCTCCAAGCTCCACTGCAGCTTCATTCTTCTGTCGCAGGCCATGGGTCTAAACTCAGGTAAGCTGTTAAGTTAGACATTGCTGTTGCTTAAACAGAGTTAATGACCTTCTCTTCTCCATCACATGTTCAGGGCTAGCAGTGGCAGTGTGTCCATAAGAGTGCACGGGCGCCGCCCCCTCTCTCCAGCCACCCCTCTATCACCAATAGATAGATTCATGCATTGCATGAATCTATCTATGGTGGCCGCTGCCACCCCCTATTCAGGCCCTGGGCACCTAAATTGCAGCTGCGGGGTATTTTTTTTTTAGCACCTAATTAGAGCCGTAGGCTCTAATAGGTGTCAAAAAAGGTAAACAGCAGTTCACCCAGCTGTGTTAGAAAAGCGAATGAATATTCGCTTTCCTAACACTGAACCGCCTCTCCGCCAATCAGGTGCTCGGGTCTGTTACCGGTCACCTGATTGGCTGAAATGACAGGCGCTGTGATTGGCCTATCAGGAGTCCAATCTAGGAGAGGACAGGAGGAGCAGACGGGAGAAGACATCAAGGACAAGGAGGAAACTGCTCACCGCCGTCACCCGCTGCTCCACCGAGACAGGGTAAGTGGCCGGCAGACGGCGGGTGGGGGGGCACAGTGGCAGCATTCGATTGCACAGTGGGAGCATTTAATGGGTGCAATGGCAGCATTTGATGGCACAGTGGCAGCATTTAATGGCACAGTGGCAGCATTTGATGGAACAGTGGGAGCATTTGATGGAACAGTGGGAGCATTTGATGGCACAGTGGCTGCATTTGATGGGCACAGTGGTGGCATTTGATGGGCACAGTGGTGGCATTTGATGGCACAGTGGCTGCGTTTGATGAGCACAGTGGTGGCATTTGATGGGCACAGTGGCGGCAATAGATGGGCACAGTAGCTGTGTTTGATGGTACAGTGAGGCTGCAATTGATTTTTTTTTTCTCAGTTTGTTTGCGCCCACCCAAAGATTTTGAGCACCAACCGCCACTGAGGGCTAGTGATTACCTGCTCAGACCCAAGACCTTCATCCTGGGAAGGGGAAAAGGCCAAATACTCTTGTATTACTGGGTATTTCTAAGAGCTTTATCAGAGGAGTAGAGGCGTGGGGGAGTGCAGCAAAGGTAGGTATCAGTGGGTGGGTGGGGGTGGGCTTTTAGGAGAACTTTTTCCTGAATAGATAAAGTGGCACATTCTTTTTATACTGTATGCACATTTGTATAACAATCACTGTATATACCCTGTTTCCCCGAAAATAAGGCCTAGCATAATTTTCGGGGATGGCTGCAATATAAGCCCTACCCCAATAATAAGCCCTAGTTAGTCGTTGTAAAAACATGTAATCCGTTTTGTAAAAAGATTTCATGTGCAGTGTCTCCTTTTGTAACTTTATTGTGGAAAATACCTTACTTATAGCACCGCTGGGCGCTCACGTGACCCGCCGAAGCTCTTCCCCTCCCGGCTGAAGTTAGCGGCCCCTCCCTCTGCAGTGCTCGGAGCAGGGAATAAGAGCTCTGATGCGTCACGTGACTGCCCAGCAGCGTTGCAAATAAGGTATTTTCCACAATAAAGTCACAAAAGGAGACACACTGCAGTGCACATTATATAATCTTTTTACAAAATTGATTACATCATTTTACAATGACTTTAACCAAGGTTTATTTTCTGAGCTGATGGGGGGGGGAAGAGAAGACCGTGGACAAAGGAACTTTTTTAAAAACTTTTTTGTTTTATTCAAGGTTTTTTAGAACATAGAGAGGGGTAAATGACACAGGACAAGTACTGTGCTGTCTATCATGCTTTAGGATCAGGATTTTTTTTTTTTAGGGTTACAACCACTTTAAGATCATCATGATGACATGACTGTATTTGAATAAATTTAGATTATTGTACATATTGTAAATAACTAAGACATCCCCTGAAAATAAGCCCTAGTGTGGGGGTCAGCAAATAGTAGATCGCGGACAGGTGACTGGTAGATTGCGGTCTGGGCTTGCTGACCCACCATTCCGGAGCAACAGAGTGCAATGCAGAGGGACTACTTGTAAAGTTGGATTTGTAGTAGAGAACAAGAGCCCCAAAAGCCGATGCCTCCTCTGTAGTGCTGGCTCCTGTCCCATTCGGAGTGATACCAATTGCACTCTACCTCTTATCCCGGCTAGCGGACTCCAGAGCGGTGCCAGCAGCAGAAAAGAAGAAATCTTCAGGTCGGTGTGAAGCAATACACTGGGCGTAATAGTATAGGGCTGCTTTCACACTGATATGATGTGGTTTACCCACACCGTGGGTGCAGTAAAGTGTACCTTCAGCTTTACTGCAGGTTTGCTGTGCTTAGCCATAGGCTTCTATTTTATCTTGCAGATTTGGTGCCCTTTCTGAAAGAGCACCAAAACTCCAACCAAAACTGCGACTCAACTGCAGGGTTTTACCACCCCCCAACTTGACGTGTGAGTGAGCGCTAAGGGTCCTGCTACCGAATGCAAGGAAGGGCTCATTCACAAGTGAAGCAGGCACTGCTGCTCCTCTGAAAAGCGATCCGAGTGCATTTGACAGGTGGTGAGGAGGCGATACGTTGCCTCCTCACCACCTAATTTAAGCCCATTATTGCTGTGCAATGCACGCGATTGCGACAGGGTAGTATGACAATAAGAGGTTTAAATCAGGTGCGAGGAGGCGACACTGTGCCCGGTGATCTTTGACTTCTCCCATGTCGTTCAGGTAAATCCCCACCTCTTTAAGGTTGCCTACCCTTGCCCTAGTATGTTTTTTGTAGCCAAAATTAATATAAGCCCCAGTCTTATTTTCATGGAAACACAGTATGTAGGTATTATAATGCATGTTGTATCGCTCTCTAGTGGAGGCCTGAGATGTAGTCATTTCCCTGTGTTCATATACTATAATGTTAAGAACACAATCTTCTTGCTTTATGGTTTACATCCAGATGCATTACTACCTGTTGGGCCATAAGCAAACACTGTAGCATTATATCCTCTAACAATGCCATCAACCAGGTTTTTGGTAGTTGATTCATAGACGTGTTCCTGAAAAAAAAAAAAAACATTTCTTGAGTGAAGAAATTCAAAATAAATGCATTTTCTACATAAAGGTTCAAAATTGCCTGACATCATGTACACTCTGCTCATGCTACACAGAAATCTTAAGCACTGTTATTAACCCTGCTCATTTCACCTCTGTAAACTTCAGCACATACCCACATACATAGCTCCCAACTGTCCCTGATTTCGAGGGACTGTCCCTGATTTGGAGCAATGTCCCTCTGTCCCTCATTCCTCCTCATTTGTCCCTCATTTTGGTCTGATCTATATAGGTGTATATACAATGTACTTTTTATCTATCAAAAAGTGTTTTCCAGCACTAAACCTTTCATCTGATTTCTAAATTGCTGCATTTGTAAATTCCAAAAGCCAATATAAAGGAATAGTAGTGGTAAAAAAAGCACTTGTGAGTTTAACCAATCTGGATTTTTTGTAGAATTCTCCTTTAAGGGGCGTGGCAAGGGGTGTGTCCTATGCCTGCATGCTTTTGCTGATAGGTGTCTCTCATTCCCATCTCAAAACGTTGGGAGGTATGCTTATATAATTGAGATAAGGAGATGGGGAGGAGTTCTGTAGTCCTAACACACTTTCTGTCCTAGGGCAGCATTGCTCCCCTATAGATACAGTAGGGTGAGTTAGCGTTGTCACCCTAGGAAAGAAAGTGTGTTACTGGCAGGATCGCTAGGTGAAAATAAAGGCAACCAGTCTGACAAATCCTAAAATCATTGCAGGTTAGTATATGTTTATGTAGCTCCCCTCTGACACCCCAAAGGCAGGAAGACATCTCCAGAGGCAGGGGCAGGATAGCATTTCACCCCCAGGTCTAGGTCCATGGCTAAAATGAGGGATCGAGAAAGAATATTGGGCACCAGTCACTTTTGTCTTTTCAAAATTTTATTGCAAAAAGGTTAATGAGGTGAGGGTTAGGGGTCCCAGATATCGTGGCAGATGACTTACAGTTTCTCCAGATCAATGTCCAGCTTCATTGTGTTAGAACCCTTAAGCCAACCCGGCAACACTATAAGCACATTTCCACATTTCAGTGTGTCCTCCAAGTGAATCACCAGGCCCTTCTGAGAGACTGTTTGCATGTCAGCACGATATACACCAATTTTTCTATTTATATCTCCCTTCTGAGAGACCAGCCTTCTTCCTGGCTCTCTCCAGCGAGCAGGAATGTAAGTTCCCGCTACACGAAGAATGTATGCGGCCTAAGGGTTGGTTCACATCATTGGCTTCTAATGTCTTTAACTATCTTTATAGTGCCATCTGCAGGTCAGAACAATAAACATCATATAACATTTTAGTAAAAAGGATACAGGTCACCAATTTTATCATTTATTTATAAATAGGTTGGTTCACCTTTGCCTAAAAACTACCTATGCAGTTAAGGGATGTCTGTAGATAAAAACAAACTGTGCAACTTTGACCAAAGTTGAACAATACCCATTTATGTACTGTACCTTATGAAGCCCGACCGGAAAACTCCCAGGACTTTGGTAAGGAGGTTGCTAATGCCGCGTACACACGAGCGGACATTACGGCGGACTTTGCCCGGCGGACTGGATTTCGTCGGACAATTCGATGTGTGTGGGCTCCAGCGGACTTTGTTTTCTCAAAAGTTCGACGGAATTAGATTTGAAACTTGTTTTAAATTTATCCGTTGAAATCGAGTCCGGTCGAAAAGTCCGCCGTCTGTATGCTAGTTCGACGGACAAAAAGCCACGCTAGGGCAGCTATTGGCTACTGGCTATGAACTTCCTTGTTTTAGTCCGGTCGTACGTCATCACGTACGAATTCGACGGACTTTGGTGGATTGTGTGTAGGCAAGTCCGTTCATTCAGAAAGTCCGTCGGAAAGTACGTCGAAAAGTCCGCCGGGCAAAGTCCGCCGTAATGTCCGCTCGTGTGTACGCGGCATAAGAGGTGCCTAGCTGTGGCTGTTCACCTTCCCAGGAGTGAGCTCTCAAACGCTCAGAGCTACTGCATCAGGGGAGAGAAAGCACATGTGAGGGGGTTTGAATAAGAGAAAGAGCTCACTCCTCTGTTGGTGGAGGTCAGTGTTGCCAACCGCCCGTAGATTTACATGCAGCCTGTAAATTTACATGCAGCCCGTAAATTTCACCCCATTTTCGGGCTGCCCCTAAAAAAATGGCTTCGGGCCGACCATGCAACTGCACATGCCCTGTTCTGAAGCCTGCTGGGCTCGGGAAAGCTTGTACACATTTGTGCGCCATTACTGTGCGCATGCACAGTAATGGCGCCGCCTGGCTCTATTTTTGAATGGAAGCCAAGCCACTCGCTCTTGGAGGTGCGGCCTCGCCCAATCCCCAGCTCAGAAGAGGAGCCAAGGAGGGGTAGGACAGTGTTATTGTGTGTGTCTGTGAGGAGATAATAAAAAGGCAGAGGAGGACATTACTGGCAGGGGGAGGGGGGTGAAGCCATGAAGGGAACAGAGGAGGATACTGATGTGCTGCCCTGTGGAGAGGTGAAAGGGGCACAGAAGGAGGACGCTGATGTGAAGAATTAATATGAAGGGGGACAGAGGAGAAAACTAGTGTGAGGGGGTGAGGAGGACACTACCTTGTCCGCGCAGCTTCTGACCGCCTCCTGTGTTATGTCCGAAACCTCTGTCCACCTCCTGTGTTATGTCCACAACAGCAAAAGAAATACTCTTGCGCACAAATGTGTTGACCAGGCAATCCAAAGTTCAGAGTGGATAATATCTTAGGCCTTGCTGCCCTCCAGGATAGGGGTATCCTAGCAGTCAAAAAAGAGGGCGCCCCAGCCTTGTGCATTATCCTTTGATATATTTATTAAAAGAAAAAGTATTAAAAACTACTCACAAGAATGGAAAGAAAACCACAATGTACAGTAACAGTCTTTGGCTTATGACAATCTGTCTACCGGTAACAGTCTCCAGATGCTAGAGAGAGGACATGCAAACCACTGCTGGCTGACGCGTTTTGAAGGATTGCCTTTTTCCTCAGAGCCTACTGAAGGTAATCCTTTGAAACGCATCAGACAGCAGTGGTTCGCACGTCCTCTCTCTAGGATCTGGAGACTGCTACCAGCCAAAGATTGTTACATTGTGGTTTTCATTCCGTTCTTGTGAGTAGTTTTTAATAAATATATCAAAGGATAATGCACAAGGCTGGTGTGCCCTCTTTTTTCTATTCTCTATTATGTCCGCAGCCTCTGTCCACCTCCTGTATCATGTCCGCAGCCTCTGTCCACCTCCTCTGTCATGTCCGCAGCCTCTGTCCACCTCCTGTATCATGTCCGCAGCCTCTGTCCACCTCCTGTATCATGTCCCCAGCCTCTGTCCACCTCTTGTATCATGTCCCCAGCCTCTGTCCACCTCCTGTATCATATCCACAGCCTCTGTCCACCTTCTGTATCATGTCCGCAGCCTCTGTCTACCTCCTGTATCATGTCCACAGCCTCTGTCCACCTCCTGTATCATGTCCGCAGCCTCTGTCCACCTCTTGTATCATGTCCGCAGCCTCTGTCCAACTCCTGTGTTATGTCCACAGCCTCTGTGCACATCCTGTGTTATGTCCACAGCCTCTGTCCACCTCCTGTGTTATGTCCGCAGCCTCTGTCCACCTCCTGTATCATGTCCGCAGCCTCTGTCCACCTCCTGTATCATGTCCACAGCCCCTGTCCACCTTCTATATTATGTCTGCAGCCTCTGTCCACCTCCTGTATCACGTCCGCAGCCTCTGTCCACCTCCTGTATCATGTCCGCAGTCTCTGTCCACCTCCTGTATCATGTCCGCAGCCTCTGTCCACCTCCTGTATCATGTATGCAGCCTCTGTCCACCTCCTTTATCATATCCGCAGCCTCTGTCCACCTTCTGTATCATATCCGCAGCCTCTGTCCACCTCCTGTATCATATCCACAGCCTCTGTCCATCTCCTGTATTATATCCGCAGCCTCTGTACACCTTCTGTATCATGTCCAAAGCCTCTGTCCACTTCCTTTATCATGTCTGCAGCCTCTGTCCACTTCCTGTATCATGTCCGCAGCCTCTAATCATCTCTTGTATCATGCCCGCAGTCTCTGACCATCTCTTGTCTTTTATCATGTCTGCAGTCTCTGAGGGGGAGTCTGGAGAGGAGTCAAGAGTGGGAGTGCTTCCAGGATGGGGGTAATGAGAGGAGTCAGACATGTGTGGACTGTGGAGAGAAGACTGTGGGATAAAACCAGAGCCGTCAAGCTGGAGCCGTCGGACTGAGCCCTGCATGGTGCACCTGAGAGGAGGTCAGTGACAGTGTCCCCAGGCCATTCTGAGAGGGGGTGCTGATGTAAGGGGGGGGTGAATAATGTAAGGGGCACTGATATAAAAGTTCCCCCCTATATTAGTAACCACCCCCTTATCTTAGTGTATTCACTCTCCGGAAGGTGGTCTCTAGTCACCAGAGTGCCCCCAACATCAGAGTTCCTGGCATTCCCCTTTACATCAGAATCTGCAGGATCCTCCTTACAGTGCAAGGACAATACTGCAGACCCTAATGTAAGTGGGAACTCTGATGTAAAGGGAACGCAGTGGACTCTGATATAAGGTGGTCTCTGTTCACCAGAGCCCCCCTTACATCAGAGTTCCCCCTTAGATCATGATCGGCAGCGTTCCCCTTTACATAAGAGTTCCCTTACAGGGGGAATCCTGTCGACTCTGATGTAAGGGGGAACTCTGTGCTGACTGGCTTAGATTACCCGGAACTTCATGTAAATGGAGAAATATGTTTTTTTACTTTTGTTTAACTTAAACACATTGCTAATAGCATTAGCTGTATGTTTATAGATTAAATATTGATAGTTGCACTGTTTAGCAATGAAAACTGTAATTTTAGGTACTTTTTTGCAGTGTCAGTAAAAAATGTGGCCCTGTCAGTAAATGTCATGATTTTTGCCAGTAAAAAAAAAATGGTGCCATTTGTAAATTTTAGCATCCTGCCAGTAAATTTCACTTCGGTGGTGGGTTGGCAACTCTGGTGGAGGTGAACAGAAACAGCTAGTCATCTCTTAATACCATTCCAGGTGTTTTCCAGTCAGGCTTTGAGAGGTATGTAAATTGCCTACACCCATAGCAAAGACATTATTCAACTTTGGTCAGAGCTGCACAGTTTGTTTCTATCTACAGATGTCCCTTATCTGCATAGGCATTTTTTTGGTAAAGGTGAACTATGCCGTTTAACCACCTCCCACCGGCCGTATTGTCAAATGACGTGCGGACGGTGGCTCTCTCGTTCTGGGGCGATGTTATATGATGCTGTCCCACTCTCACCGTGCTTGGGCGTCTGAGGGGGCGCGTGGTGATTGGTGGTGCGCTCTGTCCCTGGGACACGGTGCATCACCGATCTCGGTAAAGAGTCGAACACAAGGCTCTTTACCCATGTGATCAGCTGTGTCCAATCACAGCTGATCACATGTAAACAAAGAAATTCCAGTTATCAGCATTCGTTTCCTCACACTGACAGCGTGTGAGGAGAGGAGAGACTATCAGCGGCATTTCCTCACAGGAGAGATCTGCAGAGATAATCAGGGTACAGTGCCCATCAGTGATGCCAATCAGTGCTGCTTTTCATTGCCCATCAGTGCCTGCTTATCAGTGCCACCCATCAGTGCCCACAAGTGTCACCTATTAGTGCCCATCAGTGCCACCTATCAGTGCTGCATATTATAGCCGCCTCTTCAGTGCCCATCAGTGCAGATTTTTAGTGCTCATCAGTGCAGCCTATCAGTGCTCATCAGTGCAGCCTATCAGTGTTCATCAGTGCAGCCTATCCGTGCCCATCAGTGCAGCCTATCCGTGCCCATCAGTGCACCTTATCATTGCCCATCAGTGCCACCTCATCAGCGCACAGCGAAGGAGAAAAATTACTTATTCACAAAATGTTATAACAGAAACTAAGAAAAACGTTTTTTTTCTTTTTTTTTTTAAATTCTGTCTTTTTTAAAAAAAAATTAGCAAAAAATAAAGACCCAATGGTGATTAAATACCCCCAAAAGAAAGCTCTATCTGTCTCAAAAAAATAATAAAACTTTAGTTTGGGTACAGCATTGCATGACCGTGCAAGTAAGAAAAGCCTCTAAGAAATAAGACTTGTCTGTGTGATCTATAGAGAAGCAAGCTTCAACTGTCTGTTTATTAGGGATACACCGTTATACCGGCAGCCCAAAATTATTGGCCGAAAATAAGGTTATTGGCGTTTTGCTAATAGAAATAAAAAGGTGCCAATAATAGACACTAAAAAATGTGTGCAATTTTTGCCTCGGTTTTCATAGGTCATGTGACTCAAAAACTGCATCAAAAACACAACACAGGTGCATTTTTGATGCATTTTTGCAGCGTTTTCAATGCATTTTAATGGGTGCGTTACAAGCAATGGAAGCACAAGGGACCAGTCTGAAGACATACATAGAATTATATAATGGTAAACCTATATGTTATATGAAAATATCATGATTTTTTGCTGTGTATTTCATCATATATTCTTTGATTGTTTTTATATTTAGATATTGAAACTATGACTATATGTTTTCATGACCATCTTCCTAATGGGCTCCATTGAATGCATTTGACCATGTCCGCATGCCTGCCTTCATGCACAATTATCATTGGTGTATATAACATGAAGCCATTATTTTTGGTTTCCATGTAAATTTATTAAATCTTTCTTCCTTTAATATTTATCAAGTCATTGGAATTCAACAACATCGCTGTTTCATATATGTTCCCGTCTTTTTTATTTTGAGGCTTGGTCCATACCCGCCCAGCGCACGGGAGCCTGTCTTTTCCCTTTGGGAGGGCGGGCGACTGTTACATGTGGCATTCCTGTTTGCCCCTTGGTCGCCCTCGGGATATCCGGACTTCTGCGACTGTTTTTGCGCCGGTGGGCTCAATCTGCATGACGCTCTCCTATGGCCCTTTTGCGATGGGTCGGCGCCGTGCAGCTCTTGCCCTGGGGGTCCCCCATGCGTTTTTTCCCTGTGGTATTCTCCACATGCTTTAAAAAAACCTTTTCTCTCGTGTTTTGATCCCCCCCTTTTTTAATAAACAATTCTCCCTGTGGTTCACCATTTATGTACATAGAATTTAAAGGTATGCATTCTTCTTAAGCTTTTCTGGGCTTTTTTTAAACGCAAAATCGCTTCAAAAACTATTAATTAAAAAGTCTAATATAATACAATTATATATAGAAAACTGTCTATTTCGGTCTCCGGCCAAGTGCATCCAGAATTTTCAGTTTCGGTCCAGAATTTTCATTTCGGTGCACCACTACTTTTTGTTTATTTATTTATTTATTTATTATGAAAGATAATCCAATTGGTGGATCAGACAGAATGCTACTATTGGTAGATAAGTTTAAATTTACATTGTGTTCATGCTAAATTACAGTTGATTTTTGCTAAATACTTTGCCTACTAAAGTAAAATAACTTTACGATTCGATTCTGTATGCATTCAAATATCATTTAAAATGTAAAGCTATATAGAGAGCAATTTCAGGCATTTTAAATAATTATCTGCAATATCTGAGCCCAGAAAAACATCAAGAACTTCCATTTCCAATCCATTTTTTGCATAAATTTAGAGATGTAAACAGAATATAGCATAAACTGATGATTGTCTATTGTTTATAATTCAGCAATCACTACATGCAAAAAAAAAAAAAAAATCAAATATATTTTTAAACTGTTCCAAAATGCTGCAATTTAGTGTTTAAAGTGTTTGTTAACCCAAAAAAAAATAAATAAATAAATAAAGATCCTGTTCCTTTAAGCATTATATACAGCATTTTCTACCCTCCCCTCTCTGCGCTGACTCGGATATATCAGGGCTGCTGAGCTCTGACACTGGAGACAGCATACGCAAGGCCATCTTAACCGCTTGCCGACTGGCTTGCGCCGATATACGTCGGCAGAAGGGCACGTACAGGCATATTAACGTACCTGTATGTTGCCCTTTAAGAAGCGGCTTGCGGGCACGCGCACGCCACGATTTCTGTGAGTGTGATCGCGGGTCCCACGGACTCGATGTCTGCGGGGATACCTGCAATCGTCTCACGGAGAGAAAGAATGGGGAAATGCTGATGTAAACAAGCATTTCCCCATTCCGCCTAGTAACACTGACACTGATCACTTCACAGCTCCCTGTAATCAGGAGCGGTGATCAGTGTCGTGTCACACATAGCCCATCCCCCCACAGTTAGAATCACTCCTTAGGACACACTTAACCTCTACAGCGCCCCCTAGTGGTTAACCCCTTCACTGTCAGTCACGTTTACACAGTAATCAATGCATTTGTAATCGCACTGATCGCTGTATAACTGTGAATGGTCCCAAAATAGCCCCAAAAGTGTCCGATCTGTCTGCCATAATGTTGCAGTCATGATAAAATTCGCTGATCACCGCCATTACTAGTAAAAAAAAAAAAATATTAATAAAAATGCCATAAAACTATCCCTTATTTTGTAGACGCTATAACTTTTGCGCAAACCAATCAATAAACGCTTATTGCGATTTTTTTTTTTACCAAAAATATGTAGAAGAATACGCATCAGCCTAAACTGAGGAAAAAAATGTTTTTTTTATATATTTTTGGGGGATATTTATTATAGCAAAAAGTAAAAAATAATGCTTTTTTTTTTTCAAAATTGTCGCTATTTTTTTGTTTATAACGCAAAAAAATAAAAACCGCTGAGGTGATCAAATACCACCAAAAGAAAGCTCTATTCGTGGGGAAAAAAGGACGTCAATTTTGTTTGGGAGCCACGGCGCACGACTGCGCAATTGTCAGTTAAAGCGACACAGTGCTGAATTGCAAAAAGTGCTCTGGTCTTTGGCCAGCCAAAAAATGTAGAGGTCAGTAATAGGTAGGGCAGTGTGTAGAGGTCAGTAATAGGTAGGGCAGTGTGTAGAGGTCAGTAATAGGTAGGGCTGTGTGTAGAGGTCAGTAATAGGTAGGGCAGTGTGTAAAGGTCGGTAAAAGGTGGGGCAGTGTAAAGAGGCCAGTAGTAGGTAGGGTAGAGTACAGGAGTCAGCAGTTTGTAGGACAGATTATAGGGGTCAAGAGAGTAGTGGACGGTGTCAGTAGGGCAGTGGGCAGTGTCATTCAGTAGGGCAGTGAATGGGGTCAGTTAGTAGGACAGAGTATGGTTGCAGTTAGTAGGACTGTGGATGGTGTCAGTAAGTAGGTCAGCGGATAGTGAAACTTAGTAGGGCTGTGGATGGTGTCAGTAAGTAGGGCTGTGGATGGTGTCAGTAAGTAGGGCAGAGGATGAGGTTAGTTAGAGCAGTGATATGTGTACAGGGGCTCACAGGAAAGCAGAAGTTTTACTCACGTGCAGAGAAGAGAACTGTCGACAACACATGATTTTTCTTTCTCCTGGCACTCTGATCCTGGTCAGCCCTCCTCTCTCATCCATCCCATGTAATGTCATACACAAGCGCCTGGGATGGACGTGATAGAAGGGACGGCCTGGATCAGCGCAGTATACAAGGTAGTTCCTTCCATGCGCTGCTCTGCAATGTGGCAGGAGCGGTCTGGGGTCGGCAAAGCAGAATTGCTGATCTACCCGTCACCTGGCCATAATAGATGGGTAGATGCGGTCAATTGGTTGCCGTCCCTCGATTTAGAGGGTTAAAATAGGTGATGAGGAGGCAACATATCACCTCTTCACCACCTGTCAAATGCATCTGAAAAGCAATCCATGTATGAACTGCTTTTCAGAGTGACAGTATTTTTCATTTAGAGACTCAGAAGGAGGGGCATATGCCATTGTCAAGGTGGTGGTGGTGGGGGGGTTGTACAGTTGACTCTGCAGCCTCTAGTGTGTGTATATGTGTGTTTGTATGTCCTCCAATTTGCCACCCACTGCTCACCCTCCATACTTCCAGCACAGTGCTGTGTCTGTGTGTCCACAGGAATATGGGTGGGGCTGCCAGCGCAGGCACAGCTGGGATTGGCTAGTTCACATGGAGGTAGCACAACCATCATGGGCCTCCTCAGCACCTTAAAATATTCACTCCAAATCCTTTCTCTCCATATCTCACTCGCACAATTTGCATGAGTGAGATATTCCCAGAGTCAGCAGCAAAGTGCACAGACTCCCGACTTGGGGGCGAGTGGAGGTGGAGCCACCAAGGCTGGCATTCGGCAATAATCAGAGGTGACAGCTTGGAGATGGCAAGCAAAAAGTACTGCCAGCACCCGCTCAGTCAGCCCTGCTACTAAGACTATAGCAGAGGCGTCACTAGGGTTGGTGTCACCTGGTGCGGTAAAAATGGTGTCACACCCCCCCTATTTTTGGGCCGGAGGTCAATAAGGCCTAGAGGATAGCAGGTTAGGCACTTCCTAATTGCTCAGTCCCTAGAAACAGTAATGGATAGTGGCCAATAGGCCCTCATACCAGACCCAGCGAAACCGCAGCAGTGATCCCTCCAGCTGGACAATCGCTCACTCTGGGTTGCCCAGGCTGACTCTGGTCAGTAGTGTAGCATGTCTGTACCCTGGCAGTGGCTCTGTCTTTCTTCCCCTTTGGTGGTGCGGGTACAGCGTGGCTCCCTCTCTGGCGGTTCGGGTACAGCGCGGTCCTTCTCTGGTGGGGCAAGTACAGTGTGGCTCCCTCTCTGGTGGTGTGGGTACAGCATGGCTCCCTCTCTGGTGGTGCGAGTACAGCGTGGCTCCCTCTCTGGTGGTGCGAGTACAGCATGGCTCTCGCTCTGGTGGTGCGGGTAAGGCGTGGCTCCCTCTCTGGTAGTGCGGGTATAGCGTGGCTCCCTCTCTGGTAGTGCGGGTATAGCGTGGCTCCCTCTCTGGTGGTGTGGGTACAGCGTGGTTTCCTCTCTGGTGGTACGGGTACAGGGATGCAGTGTGGCTCCCGCTGTGGTAGTGTGGCTACAGGGGTACAGCGTGGCTCCCATTGTGGTGGTTCGGGTAGAGGGGTACAGCGTGGCTCCCTCTCTGGTGGTGGAGGTACAGCGTGGCTGTCTCTGTGTTGGTGTGGGTACAGCGTGGCTCCCTCTCTGGTGGTTCAGGTACAGCGTGGCTCCCTCTCTGGTGGTGTGGTATAGGGGTACAGCATTGCTCCCTCTCTGGTGGTGTGGATACAGCGTGGCTCCCTCTCTGGTGGTGCGGGTACAGCGTGGCTCCCTCTCTGGTGGTGCGGGTACAGTGTGGCTTCCTCTCTGGTGGTGCGGGTACAGGGGTACAGTGTGGCTTCTGCTGTGGTGGTGCGGGTACAGGGGTACAACATGATTCCCTCTCTGGTGGTGCGGGTACAGCGTGGATCCCTCTCTGGTGGTGCAGGTACAGGGATAAAGCATGGATCACGCTGTGGTGGTGCGGGTACAGGGGTACAGAGTGGCTCCCGCTGTGGTGGTGCGGGTACAGGGGTACAGTGTGGCTCCCGCTGTGGTGGTGTGAGTACAGCGTGATTCCCGCTGTGGTGGTGCGGGTACAGCGTGGCTCCCTCTCTGGCTTCCCCCAGCATGGTTCTCTCTTGTTCTCTTCTTTTGTCGCACTCAATTCCTCTGCTTTTTTCGGGTTCCAGGTTTTCCCTCTTCCCCAGCAGAGTGCATGCATGCTGGGGGCTGTAGCCTGCTGTCTGTGGACACACCTGGGGGCGCCAATCTTTCGGGACTACATTTCCCATGATGCTTCCCCAGTGTCTTCTGATTGTCCCTCTGCTGTGGCCAATGGGGAGAGAGGGTAAGAAGGTGGGTGGTGTTGCCGCAAACCTAACACATTAGAGCTGCTCTCTGTTCTCCTGTTCGGCTGACAGGAGAAACGGGAGTGTGCGAGCGGGGGAATAAGATACACTCGCAGCCCGCCTCTCCCCTGTCACATCGCTGTTGCCAAGTTCTCTGGCAAACAGAGCAGGGGAAAATTGACCCGCTTTACCGATGAGGAGGCGCTCCACTGCACCCACTGCAGCTTCTTCCTGGTGTCACCCCAGCTAGCCACCCTCCCCATAGGGAAGCTACCGTATTAAAGTAGCTTGCTAGTACTGCATCCCTCTAGATCGGAGCCGGTCCTGATGGGGCCCCATGAGCACTTGGGGCCCTAGGCAGTGACCAGGGGTGCCTGTTTGATAAGGCGGCCCTGAGCATACGCGTCTCGGTCATCTGCAGCCCTGCTCTGTGTCTTCTGTGTCCTCTCCTCCATCCTCTCTACCGTCCCCTCTCTGACTGTCAGCTCCGTGTCCGTAACGCCCCTCCCGTCCTGCTGCTCGGATTAGGGTTAACTTTACATTATCCTCTTTGTTGATTAATCTAATGTCCCCTGTGACTGTGCTTTATTAAAAATGCAGCTATATACCTTGTTTACTGAGGACAGATCGGTGATCACGACATGCCGCCTCTCTGCTCTTGCATGACAGCTGCAGCGGGCGGGCCGCCTCTCTCCTCCTCCCCTCCTGGAGGACATCAGCAGAAGATCCTCGGCCCCGCCCACTGCATCTGTTTGGCTGAGAGAAGAGAGAGGTGGCATGTCACGTGATTGCCGATCTGCAATCAGTAAACAAGGTATATAGCTGCATTTTTAATAAAGCACAGTCGCAGGGGGACATTAGATAAATAAACAAAGAGGATAATGAAAAGTTAACCCTGTGGGTTAACAAACACTTTAATTTCGTGAAAACTGATATATGATTATTTGCAAACCAAGATTCACCTAGAATGTATCAGATTCATTCAATCTGCCTAATATGCAGTGGGTCTCCTATCAGTTTGCTCACTATTATTCTGATATCACAGAAAAGGTGCACCTACACGAATCAGAGGGAAATTTACCTGGGTAGCATCCTCATCAAACACAGCATCAAATACAAAGGTCCTGTCTCTAGAACGCTTTGCACGCAGGAAGTCCTCAGACCCTCCCGATGGATCCTTCAGTAGCAGTATCTGAAAGAAGAGATCACAGGGAGACTATTTATGGACCAGCAGTATCTGAAGGGGCTGAAGGGTCTACTACTAAAACTGGCCATGAATTAGTAGGTCTTGTATGATCTAATGGGCCATGTTCAAATCTCTGTTTCTTGTTAGAGATGCAAATATTTTCGTTTCAATCAATGGAAAAGTAATGTTTTGGTTTTAGGCCTGGTTCACACCCATGCAGGTTTTAGTTTGCATATTTCAGGTGCATTTTGTGTTTTTTTTCAACACACACTTTTGATCCATTGAAGTTTATGGAACCCAAAACCAGAAAAAAGTCCCTGGCCCTTTCCATAAAATGCACGGATGTGAACTACATCCATGAGAAATCATGTTAAATGGACTATAGTGTGTTTCTGCAAAACTGAAAATGCACTAAAAATGCATAGGTGTGAACCAGGCCTTAGGTGTAGTCTTGAGGGCTGAGGCAAAACATACAACTTTGATCTGCCTCCCATAATTCTTGACTTTTTTCCAATTCTCCTGGAAATATTGGGTGCTCTCACCAACGTTTGCATGTTCCAGCACCTCTCATCATATGAAATAAAGAAAAAATCCAGCAGGGGAAGTAGGAGTCCCTCGTAATGGCCATGGCAGGTGTGCATAATCAAGAACTCAAGCACAGAGCAGTGGAGTCTCCAAAGGATAGAAGAAACTGTAATGTTTGGGTGGTCTAAGGCCAGCAGAAACCATGTAAGGGCAGGCTAAATGTACCAAGTTGATAGATTGCATGCAATTATCGTTAGCGGCTAGTACAGCCGCAAGCAATAATCGCTGTTTTCTCCCGATGGACAGCTTCCCCCGCCGGGAGAATACAATGACTTGGCTGCAGGAATTCTCCTCTCAATACTGTCCCATGGTTGCAGAAAAGAAATTTACTCCGTGTATGGGCTGCTTAAGACTTCCACCAATATCTACTATTCAGTTATCAGAGCTGAACGCTCTACATCTATAAAAATTAACAATGACTGTAGCGGTCTCGCTTAATCCTTTTGCTGCCATGGACGTTACGCTTAGGTTGAAATAGAAACATTCCCAGCTGGCCAGCTCAGTAAGTCTTACGTCCTTGATCAAATGAATTGCTATGATCAGTGGATAAGAAGCCACTGATGGTAGTCAAACTGTGACCCCCCCCCCCCCCCCCCCCGGCTGGAACCAAAGCTACTATTGCCAAGCCATCTGCAATGTACTTCATCTGTTAATGATCCTCACTGCTATGTGCCCTCAAACTGCTCCTATTGATGTCCCCTAGGTGTCCTCTGATCCCTGCTACTCTTTCTTGGGGAGATTGAGTGGCAGACAGGCGGCACTTAGCAAGAGGGAGAATTACATGTTCAGGATGGAGAGTGGTAAAGTTGGTAAACATGTCTCTTATTTTACTGATCCCTCCCTTGTTCATTCATAACTAAAGTAATAGTAAATAGGAGTCACGTGTTTACTATCACTTCAGTTTGTGAATGAAAACAGAAAGAACTCTGTGCAGAGCACATCTGTGTTTGGTGTAGTAAGTCGGGGGTCTGCAGTTTGGGGAAGAAATTACAGGATATTTATGACATATATATAATGTATGGTTACATTTGTAGAAGATTCAGCAGCACAAATGTTGAAGTAAAATTGGCTTGCCTGGTGTGAGGTCAACAAAGCATCCATGGACATGAGAGGAAAGTTTCCCAATCTAATTTTTCTAGTTATTTAGATTTAAAGTGTTTTTAAACTTTTGCTATGAATCAACATAAAAATGTACATGGAAGTTCAATTTATAATCACTTTAGAAATATTTTAAGTTCTGGGATAAAGTGTGCCAGAATTGAGGCTCTAGGGTTGTCGTAGTCTTATGCCACGTACACACGATCGGAAAATTCGGCCAGCAAAAGACTGATGAGAGCTTTTGGTCGGAAAATGCGACCGTGTGTATGCCAGCAAAAGATTGAGAGCAGGTTCTCAATTTTTCGGTCGGAAAAAGTTCCTATCCAAAAATGCGATCGTCTGTGGCAATTCCGACGCGCAAAATTCCGACGCATGCTCGGAAACAATTCAACGCATGCTCGGAAGCATTGAACTTCATTTTCTCGGCTTGTCATAGTGTTGTACGTCACCGCGTTCTTGACGGTCCAAAGCTCAGCGAACTTTTGTGTGACCGTGTGTATGCAAGGCAAGCTTGAGCGGAATCCCGTCAGAAAAGCCATCATATCTTTTTCCGACCAAAATCCCGATTGTGTGTGTAGATTTTCAATCTACTGCTTATAGGTAAATTTAGTGGGTTATCCGTTCATACATAGTCAGATTTGCCTCTGTTCCAACTTGACTGAGTTGCATGTAGTTTCACACTGTGCCTGTGGGTGTCGTTGTCACCATGGGTCGGTGTTGGAAAGGCAACACGTTGAAGTGTATGAGTGCTCCTCTGTCCCAGAGATAACTCGGTGGGGGTGGTCCTCCGTGTTGCATTCTGGGAGAGAGTATTTATGGGACAGACGCCATGTTTTAGGGTTCGTCTTTCGTTCCACCTGCTGGCCCTCCTGGCCGACAGGTATGTGTTAGGAGTACTACCACGTGGTCCTCCGACCGGGAGGCCCACGTTGCTGCAGCGTGTGGGTGGGCCCAGAAGCCTGTCTGGGGCCTACCACAGCGGCAGGGGAATGGTCCTGGGCTGTCTGTCCTACGGGGAGAAGCTGGACAACTGAGAAGATCCCAGGGGAGGACCCATCATGGAAGGATCATGCAGAGTGCTGATCTGGAGAGGGGCCTGGTGACTCAGTTGGAGGACGTATCCTAAAGTTATCCTACCGCATAGTACTGCCGGGTCGGCTTAAAGGTTCTAGTGCTGTGTTTGCTATCCATCGTAAGCCATTACATCCTGTGGCAGAGGATCGTACAGGTTTTGTTTTATTCAAGTTTGTGGCAGAGACTTTTATTCGTGCTGCGTACTGGCTGCTAGGTTAGTGAGAGAAACCTATCCAGGCGGGCAAAGATTCAACTCTAGGAGGAAAGTACATTCACCTATAAGATTCCAATTCCTAATAATACACTAAGAAAAGGTATTTGAACTTCCCTGCAACTCTTCTTCTACCTCTTTCCTGCTACTTCCTACAGTTACGTTCATTAAAGCATTGGAAAAGATACTCAAGTGTCCGGTGCCTACATTGTCTGGTATTAAACTCAACGGGACCCTAGACCTGGTTCTGGTGAAATAGAGGTAACGAAGGTGACGGTAACAGCCCGCTTTAAACCAGCAGCTCCACCGTGAGTTATTGCTACATGTGTATGCGGCATTAGGCCCTTTTCACATTGCTCCATTGCAGTTTCCCTGCAGCATGGGTGTAGCGCAGTGTATTTGCGGTTTTGGTGTAGATTACCCATGCTTAGATTGGGCGTTTTAGGTGCATTTTCTGAAACTGCACCAAAAGGTGCTGCATCTTTGTTGCACTTTCAGAAAACGCACCAAAAACGCCCAATCTAAAAGAAATCTATTGGGAAGAGCAGGTTACCTACCAGAAAACTTCAGGTACACTCAGGGCTGTGTTTTGGCCTAGGCTGACAAGGCCTAGACCTAGGGCGGCACTTTGCGGGGGCGGCAAAAAAGCAGCCCCCCCACATGAGAGAAAGTCCCCCCCGCCTGATTCCCGGCTCCCGTGGCCGCCCCCACACACATGCAGCCCACGGCGGCCGCCTTACTGTAGCGGCGCTGCTGTGTATGGGCGTGCTTGGCAGAGGGTGGAGGGGCGTGTGTATAAGCGTGCTTAGCAGAGCTCACGCCCCTCCACACTCTGCCAAGCACGCCCATACACACGCCCCTCCACCCTCTGCCAAGCACGCCCATACACAGCAGTGCCGCCCGTTACAGCAAGGCGGCCGCCGTGGGCTGCATGTGTGCGGGGGGGGGCCAGGAATCGGGTGGGGGGACTTTCTCTCATGCGGGGGCGGCGTGTGACTCACGCCCCCATAAGCGGCTGGTGACTGGCGGAGGTGGAGCCTTATGCTCCGCCTACCCTCCTCCGCACTGCTTTCCTTAACTCTTCTACTCGGCACTAGGGTTGCCACCTGTCCGGGATTCACCCGGACAGTACGGGTTTTGAAACATGTGCCCGGGTCTCTGCCCGCCTGAGACCCGGGCACATTATTCATTTCAGACCCGTGGCTCCCTGTGCCGAAGCTGTGTAATCAGTGCGGCCGTGGAGTTCGGGTCCGTAGCACCGCCTTAGCGCTGCTTGATTTCTGCTCCTGCTCAGCTGTCTGAGTGCAGGATGGAGTCGGGACACACAGGCGGAGCCTCCATGTTACCGGCCGGGTGCTCTCCTCCAATCCTCTGGCGCTGCAGCAGAAGGGACAAGGAGGTGGGCGGAGCCTCCCCATTCCCTGTTGGAATGTGTGCACAGATCACGCTGGGACTGAGCCCAGCTTGTAAGGTAGGTTTTTATCATCCATGTCAGATTTCAAAGAACTCTCACCTCTCCCCCCACCATACACTATACATACATATATACATACACCCCCCTCCCCCACCATACACTATACATACACCCCCCCCTCCCCCCACCATATACTATACATACAATACACTATACATACATATATACATACACCCCCCCTCCCCCCACCATACACTATACATACATCCCCACCATATACTATACATACACCCCCCCCCACCATACACTATACATACATATATACATACACCCCCCACCATACACTATACATACATATATACATACACCCCCCTCCCCCGACCATACACTATACATACACCCCCCCCTCCCCCCACCATATACTATACATACACCCCCCCACCATACACTATACATACATATATACATACACCCCCCTCCCCCCACCATACACTATACATACATATATACATACACCCCCCTCCCCCACCATACACTATACATACATATATACATACACCCCCCCTCCCCCACCATACACTATACATACACCCCCCCTCCCCCACCATATACTATACATACACCCCCCCACCATACACTATACATACATATATACATACACCGCCCACCATACACTATACATACATATATACATACACCCCCCACCATACACTATACATACATATATACATACACCCCCTCCCCCCACCATACACTATACATACATATATACATACACCCCCACCATACACTATACATACATATATACATACACCCCCCACCATACACTATACATACATATATACATACACACCCCCCCACCATACACTATACATACATACATACATACACCCCCCTCCCCCCCACCATACACTATACATACACCCCCCTCCCCCCACACATACACTATACATACATATATACACCCCCCTCCCCCCACCATATACTATACATACACCCCCCCCCCACCATACACTATACATACATATATACATACACCCCCCACCATACACTATACATACATATATACATACACACCCCTCCCCCCACCATACACTATACATACACCCCCCCTCCCCCCACCATATACTATACATACACCCCCCCACCATACACTATACATACATATATACATACACCCCCCACCATACACTATACATACATATATACATACACCCCCCTCCCCCCACCATACACTATACATACACCCCCCCTCCCCCCACCATATACTATACATACACCCCCCCCTCCCCCCACCATATACTATACATACACCCCCCCACCATACACTATACATACATATATACATACACCCCCCACCATACACTATACATACATATATACATACACCCCCCACCATACACTATACATACATATATACATACACCCCCCCTCCCCCCACCATACACTATACATACACCCCCCCTCCCCCCACCATATACTATACATACACCCCCCCTCCCCCCACCATATACTATACATACACCCCCCCACCATACACTATACATACATATATACATACACCCCCCACCATACACTATACATACATATATACATACACCCCCCACCATACACTATACATACATACACCCCCCTCCCCCCACCATACACTATACATACACCCCCCTCCCCCACCATACACTATACATACACCCCCCTCCCCCCACCATACACTATACATACACCCCCCTCCCCCCACCATACACTATACATACACCCCCTCCCCCCACCATACACTATACATACTCCCCCCACCATACACTATACATACTCCCCCCACCATACACTATACATACACCCCCCTCCCCCCACCATACACTATACATACACCCCCCTCCCCCACCATACACTATACATACACCCCCCCTCCCCCCCACCATACACTATACATACACCCCCCTCCCCCCACCATACACTATACATACACCCCCCTCCCCCACCATACCCTATACATACATATATACATACACCCCCCTCCCCCCACCATATACTATACATACTACACCCCCCCCCACCATACACTATACATACATATATACATACACCCCCCACATACACTATACATACTACACCCCCCCACCATACACTATACATACACCTCCCCTCCCCCCCACCATACACTATACATACACCTCCCCTCCCCCCACCATACACTATACATACATATATAAATACACCCCCCCTCCCCCCAAGATACACTATACAAACATATATACATACACCCCCCACCATACCCTATACATACGTATATACATACACCCCCCTCCCCCCACCATGCACTATACATACATATATACGTACACCCCCCTACCCCCACCATACGCTATATATACAGTTCTGCCAGCCCCCTCCCATATACCATCCATTCATATAGTTCTCTCTCTCCTCCTCATACACCATCCATATATACAGTTCCCCCCATATATACAGTCCCCCTAATATATATAGTCCTCCTCCCATACACAATCCATATATACAGTCCCCCCCCATATACACAGTCCCCATATATACAGTCCTCTCCCCATACACCATCCATATATACAGTCCTCCCCATATATACAGTCCTCTCCATATATACAGTCCCCCCCCATATATACTGTTCTCCACCCCCCCATACACCATCCATATATACAGTTCTCAACGGGTGACACCGTCCACTGCCCTACTGATACCATCCTCTGCCCTACTGACACCGTCCTCTGCCCTACTGACTTCATCCACTGCTCTACTGACACCGTCCACTGCCCTACTGACACCGTCCACTGCCCTACTGACACCGTCCACTGCTCTACTGACACCGTCCTCTGCCCTACTGACACCGTGCACTGCTCTACTGACACCGTGCACTGCTCTACTGACACCGTCCACTGCCCTACTGACACCGTCCACTGCCCTACTGACACCGTCCACTGCCCTACTGACACCGTCCACTGCTCTACTGACACCGTCCACTGCTCTACTGACACCGTCCACTGCCCTACTGACACCGTCCACTGCTCTACTGACACCGTCCACTGCCCTACTGACACCGTCCACTGCCCTACTGACACCGTCCACTGCCCTACTGACACCGTCCACTGCCCTACTGACACCGTCCACTGCCCTACTGACACCGTCCACTGCTCTACTGACACCGTCCACTGCTCTACTGACACCGTCCACTGCTCTACGGACACCGTCCACTGCTCTACTGACACCGTCCACTGCCCTACTGACACCGTCCACTGCTCTACTGACACCGTCCACTGCTCTACTGACACCGTCCACTGCCCTACTGACACCGTCCACTGCTCTACTGACACCGTCCACTGCCCTACTGACACCGTCCACTGCTCTACTGACACCGTCCACTGCTCTACTGACACCGTCCACTGCCCTACTGACACCGTCCACTGCCCTACTGACACCGTCCACTGCCCTACTGACACCGTCCACTGCTCTACTGACACCGTCCACTGCTCTACTGACACCGTCCACTGCCCTACTGACACCGTCCACTGCCCTACTGACACCGTCTACTGACACCGTCCACTGCCCTACTGACACCGTCCACTGCCCTACTGACACCGTCCACTGCCCTACTGACACCGTCCACTGCCCTACTGACACCGTCCACTGCCCTACTGACACCGTCCACTGCCCTACTGACACCGTCCACTGCTCTACTGACACCGTCCACTGCGCTACTGGCTGACAGTGTCCGCTTTTAAGGTAGGCTATTTTCATATTTTAACTGACATTTCTTTTATTAATCAAATCAAATTTTATGGGTACACTAATGCTTTTGTTTTATTTAACCATGCCCGTTTAAGTCCCCCCCCCCCCCCACTGTTAATGCAATTGGGCCACAGCCACTGTTCACTGTAGCACACCTCATTACTACTCTCTTTTGGGTAACCCAAGGTATTTTACAATCATATAGCATGTACTACAAAAAAATTGCCGTGCGCCGCAAAAGTGTTCGGGTTTGGCTTGAAGAAAAGGTGGCAACCCTACTCGGCACTGGGGCGGGGTCTGGCAGTGACGTCAGGAGGAGAGAAAGAGAAGCACAAGGGAACCCCCCAGGACAGCAGGTAAAGTCATTTAATAAATTATATCAGTGTTATGGGAACAGTGTTGGCATTTGATGGCACAGTGGCTACAATTGATGGGCACAGTGACAGCGTTCGAGGGCACAGTGTCTGCGTTTGAGGGCACAGTGGCTACAATTGATTGGGCACAGTGGCTACAATTGATGGGGCACAGTGGCTACAATTGATGGGGCACAGTGGCTGCAATTGATGGGGCACAGTGGCTGCAATTGATGGGGCACAGTGGCTGCGTTTGATGACACAATGGCTGCAATTGACGGGCACAGTGGCTGCATTTGATGGCACAGTGGCTGCAATTGATGGGCACAGTGGCTGCGTTTGATGGGCACAGTGGCTGCGTTTGGTGGGCACAGTGGCTGCATTTGGTGGGCACAGTGGCTGCGTTTGATGGAACAGTGGCTGCAATTGATGGGGCACAGTGGCTGCAATTGATGGGGCACAGTGGCTGCATTTGGTGGACACAGTGGCTGCGTTTGATGGGGCACAGTGGCTGCGTTTGATGGGGCACAGTGGCTGCGTTTGATGGGCACAGTGGCTGCGTTTGATGGGCACAGTGGCTGCGTTTGGTGGGCACAGTGTCTGCGTTTGATGGAACAGTGGCTGTGTTTGATGGGGCACTGTGAGGCTGCAATTGATGTCTTTTTCTGAATTTTTTAGTTTGTTTGCACCCCCCCCCCCAAAATTTTGAGCACCAGCCGCCACTGGCATGTGTAAAGTGCTCCATGCATGCTAAAATCAATGCAAACCCTTTAAACAGTCCACATTTAGTGAAAGTGCATTAATATGCAGATCATTATATTGCAATAAAGTGCTCCATCAATGCAAACTCATTAAAGAGGAGTCCCGCCCCCACCCCGTGAAAACATTAAAACTCAGCAGCTACAAATACTGTAGCTGCTGAATTTTAATATTAGGACACTTACCTGTCCAGGGATCCCGTGAAGTCGACACCTCAGCCGATTTTCGGATTGGCTCTCGGGTTTTGCCACCATCATTTATGGTAAGGGAAACCGGACAGTTCACTACTGCACGTGTGCGAAGCGAGTTACACTTTCTGAATGCCCCAGTGGAGGAAGGAGGAGGGGGGCCAAACTTCAGAGGGGGCAGCGCAGTCTCCAGGGAGTGGGGAAGGGCAGTGCTGGGACAAGGTCATCTGGTGCCCAGGGCAAAGATGGCAAACTGCGCCCCCCCCCCCCCGGTTGTAAAGAAGGAGCGACTTATAGTGGGACCCAGTGACACTAAGGCTCAGTTCACACCTAGGCATTCCGGATTGCTGTGATTCTGCCTGCAATTTCCAAATTGACGCACAGACACAGACGATTTTGTGGCAATTGTCCCTCAACAAATTGCGACAAAATTGCGGGACGCTTGTTGCCCAAAAGAAGCTCTGGAATACCTAGGTCATGAATGTAGCTTTATACACTGATCAGTGCTAATAATATGCACCGACACTGTACTAATGACAACGGCTGAGAAGGGGTTAATATCTAGGGGCATCCAAGGGGTTAATTGTGTGCCCAACAATGTGTAATGTGTGTACTGATTTTTACCATTGACTGGCTTGTTTATTTTCCCTGCTTTGCAAGCGAACATTTCCTTTGTATAGAGCCCTGTGTTGATTGTCAACACAGGGCTCTGGGCTGTGACACAGCCAGTCAATAGGTCCCGGCCATGAATCACTGGTTGGGATCTGCTGACATACTCCCACTGTGTCAAATCACAGGGGAGTAGGCGGGCAGGGGCATGTACCCGAAACCCTAAGCCTAGATTCACACTATAGCAATGTGAGAACCAGTGCGATTCCAGCGCCGGTTCCCGCATCGCATCTCTCCCGCAGGCAGTTCACGCTGCCCTCTGAGAACCGCTGCGGGTGTCAATAGAATGTTAATGACACCCCCGGATCGGTTTGCAGATTGCGGTGCGAACTGTGGATTCGGACAGGAATCAGATCGAATGGGTGAGACGGGTTGGCAAGTGGTTAATTACCAATGGTATTTGTAATATGCAGCATGAAGGGGTTAATGTGTATTATCAATGCTGCATTAGTTACAAGTGGCAGTTAATTAACCCCTTTGTGTTGCATTAGTGGCATCACTGATAATTAACTGCTGCAGTATGCAGGGGTTAATTAACACTGACACTGGTGCCACTAATGCAGCCCAAAGGGGTTAAATAACTGCCACTTGTCACTAATGCAGCATTGATAATACACATTAACTACCCTTCATGCATATTAAAAAAATACCATTGGTAATATATCAACCGCCCCCCAAAAAAGGAGTTAACAAATTCATCTGCAGATGGCTTACTTACTATTGCTCAGTTCCTCCTCCTCTAGATCACACTCGCTCCTGTCGAGAAACGTCCCCTATCTGATAGTGTCCGCCCTGTACTGCGCATGCGCACAAAGGAGACGCCGAAAGTCTCCGAAGATGAACGGCTGTTCAGGGCGGACCTTTCTCGTCGGAACAGCGCTGCGCCTGCGCAGTACAGGGCGGACAGCCCAACACCAGGGACAGATTAAGAGCAACATGGGCCTGGTGCTAAGGATTTTGGTGGGCCTTTTTATGAAAATAAATAAAATGAAAAACGCAAACAATTCTTTGTTGAATTAAATTAAAGAGAGAGAGGGGTGTGAGAGAGTGGTTGAGAGAGAGAGAGGGGGGGGGTTATAGCGCGATAGGGGGGCTGAAAGAGTGGGGATGAGAGGGAGGGGAAAAGAGAGAGAAAGGCGTTGAATGAGAGAGAGGGGACGAGAGAGGGTGAAAGAGAGAGAGAGGGTGAAAGAGAGAGAGGGTAGTAGGAAAGAGGGGGTTGAAGGGGGCAAGATAGAGAACAGGGTGAAAGAGAGGGGTTGAGAGAGAGAGAGAGGGGGGTGAGAGTGAGGGGGTGAGTCTGTGGCATAGTACATTACATGGTGGATACATGGATACAGCACATTTAATGGTGGGCGAAGCACAGCACATTACATGGCGGGCACAGCACATTACACTGTTGGCACTGCCCAATACAGCACATTACAAAGGTAGGCACAGTACATTATATGGTGGGCACAGCACATGACATGGTTGGTACTGCACAACACAGCACATTGCATGGTGGGCACAACACAGCACATGCACACGGTGGGCACAGGACCTTATATGGTGGGCACAGCACATGACATGGCGGGCACAGCTGAGCACATTACATGGTGGGCACTGCACATTACAAGTGGGCACTGCACAGCACATTATATGGTGGGCACAGCATACGATATGGTGGGTACTGCACATGGCATGGTGGGCACTGCACAGCACATGACAAGGTGGGCACTGCATGACACCACATGATATGGTGGGCACTGCATGACACAGCACATTACATTGTGAGCACAGCACATTAATTGGTGGACACCGCACATGACATGGTGAGCCCTGCATAGGGCATTCTATTGTGGGTACTGCACAGCACATGCCATGGTGGACAATTTACAGCACATTACATGGTAAGCACTGCATGGTGCAGCACATGACATGGTGGGCACAACACAGCACGACAGGGTGGGCACTGCACAGTAATTTACATGGTGGCCACTGCACATGACATGGTTGGCACTGCATGGCACAGCACATTACATTGTGGGTACAGTGCATTACATGGTGGGCACTGCATGGCACAGCACATGATGTGGTGGGCACAGCGCATTACATGGTGGGCCCTGAATGGCACAACACATTACATGGTGGGCACTGCATGGCATAGCACATTTCATGGGCAATGCAACTGCACATTACATGTTAGAAACTGCACATGACATGGTGGGCACTGCTGAACAGCACAGTACATTACACAGTGGTCACAACACACTACATGCTAGGCACACACATGGCAGGGTGGGCACAACACATGACATGGTGGGAACTGCACATGACATGGTGGGATCACTGCATGGCACATCACATTACATGGTGGGCACTGTACATTACTTGGTGGGATCACTGCATGGCACAGCACATTACATGGTGGGCACAGCACATTACATGGTGGGCACTGCACATGACATGGTGGGCACAGCACATTACATGGTGGGCACTGCACATGACATGGTGGGCACTGCAATGTACAGCACATGACATGGTGGGCACTGCAATGTACAGCACATTACATGGTGGGCACTGCACATTACATAGTGAGCACTGCAATGCACAGCAAATTACATAGTGGGCACAGCACATTACATGGGGGGCACTACAATACACAGCACATGACATAGTTGGCACAGCACATCACATGGGGGCACTGCAATGCACAGCACATGACATAGTTGGCACAGCACATTACATGGGGGGCACTGCAATGCACAGCACATGACATAGTTGGCACAGCACATTACATGGGGGGGCACTGCAATGCACAGCACATTACATGGGGGGCACAGCACATTACATGGGGGCACTGCAATGCACAGCACATGACATAGTTGGCACAGCACAGTACATGGGGGGCACTGCAATGCACAGCACATGACATAGTTGGCACAGCACATTACATGGGGGGGCACTGCAATGCACAGCACATGACATAGTTGGCACAGCACATTACATGGGGGGCACTGCAATGCACAGCACATGACATAGTTGGCACAGCACATTACATGGGGGCACTGCAATGTACAGCACATTACATGGGGGGCACAGCACATTACATGGGGGCACTGCAATGCACAGCACATGACATAGTTGGCACAGCACATTACATGGGGGCACTGCAATGCACAGCACATGACATAGTTGGCACAGCACATTAATGTGCTGTGCATTGCAGTGCCCCCATGTAATGTGCTGTGCCCCCCGTGTAATGTGCTGTACATTGCAGTGCCCCCATGTACATGGGGGGCACAGCACATTACATGGGGGCACTGCAATGCACAGCACATGACATAGTTGACACAGCACAGTACATGGGGGGCACTGCAATGCACAGCACATGACATAGTTGGCACAGCACATTACATGGGGGCACTGCAATGCACAGCACATGACATAGTTGGTACAGCACATTACATGGGGGGCACTGCAATGCACAGCACATGACATAGTTGGCACAGCACATTACATGGGGGGCACTGCAATGCACAGCACATGACATAGTTGGCACAGCACATTACATGGGGGCACTGCAATGCACAGCACATTACATGGGGGGCACAGCACATTACATGGGGGGCACAGCACATTACATGGGGGCACTGCAATGCACAGCACATGACATAGTTGGCACAGCACATTACATGGGGGCACTGCAATGCACAGCACATGACATAGTTGGCAAAGCACATTACATGGGGGGCACTGCAATGCACAGCACATGACATAGTTGGCACAGCACATTACATGGGGGCACTGCAATGTACAGCACATTACATGGGGGGCACAGCACATTACATGGGGGCACTGCAATGCACAGCACATGACATAGTTGGCACAGCACATTACATGGGGGCACTGCAATGCACAGCACATTACATGGGGGGCACAGCACATTACATGGGGGCACTGCAATGCACAGCACATGACATAGTTGGCACAGCACATTACATGGGGGGCACTGCAATGCACAGCACATGACATAGTTGGCACAGCACATTACATGGGGGCACTGCAATGTACAGCACATGACGTGGTGGGCACAGCACATTACATGGGGGCACTGCAAGGCACATGACATGGTGGGTACAGCACATTACATGGGGGGCACTGCAATGCACAGCACATGACATGGTTGGCACAGCACATTACATGGGGGCACTGCAATGCACAGCACATGGTGGGCACAGCACATTATATGGGGCACTGCAATGCACATGACATGCTGGGCACTGGGCACAAGAGCACATTACATGGGGGGAAGCAGCAGTCTTTCCACTAGCGCAATAAAACACCTCCCTAACAAATGTACTAACCTTATCTCCCGGGCTCCTGCTGGTTAGGACATCAGCGCCCCTCCCCCAGACAGCTCCCAGACACTGAGGACGATCTGTGTGAATGAACAGATCCTGTGATAGGAGTCAGGCATGGACAGAGACAGGACTCGGCTGCACTGACTCTTGTCTCCTCCATGTGAGCACAGAGGGCTCCTCCTCTTCCTTCAGGAAGGCACACAGATATTCATAAGCCACTGCCATGGGCCTATATTGAGGGAGGGGCCTGGAGCTGCAGCTCCACCAGCCCCTATGTTAATCCGGCCCTGCCCAACACTATCCCATAGGGGGGGGGGACTTTCTTGTCAGAACAACGGCAGTCGGGCGGAGATTGCTCTGTCTGACAGGGAAGTGAAGGGCTCGTCCTCGCTGTGCACTAGCGCATGGCACAGACATCATAGCAGCTCTGACTGGCTGTGCAGTATTCTGTGTGTACAGTCCAGCCACTTCACCTGCGCCCCCCTTCCTCTAGTAATTTGTCCCGCCCAGGGCATCCGCCCCCTTCCGCCCCTGCCTTGTACCGGCCCTGGGGAAGGGTATCTGTCAAAACCAGGTACCTGTTCCCCCCTCCCCCCTGAAAGGTGCCAAATGAGCCTAAAGAGCAAGGGGTGGGTCATATTTAAATTAGGGGGGTGCATGAGTTTAGTTAGGCCTAGGGCAGCACAAAACCTAAATACACCACTGGGTACACTGTGCTGCACCCACACTGCGGGGAAACCACAATGGAGCAGTGTGAAAAGGGCCTTAGATTTGATGGACAAAAACTGAGAAATTAACTTCTACAGAGCATGGATGTGACATACAGGAACTGCCTAACACTCAGCCTGGCCATTCTGCTGTTAGCTAAGAAGGCCTAATAATGACAAAGCAGCAGAAAAATCAGGATACACAAGCTCTCCTCATAGTGTTTCTGAATTTTCAGCTGAGCCCCTATCCCAGAAATTAATTTCCTCTATACATGTCACTTCTCTGTCACTTGTAGATGTCAAAAACAATGATGTAGCCAGTAGGCACTCAGAGGCGTTAGTAGAAGAGCAATACAACACAACACAAGAGTTCTTAACAAGTAGCTTTATATCAGCAAAAGGAAAACCTAGTGTAGCGCTAACCCCAGAGGAGCCGCTGAACTGTTTTGTACTTTCTCTGCACACCTGAAGATGATGCACCTTGCTCACCCAGCACTTACTGACACACCTTGAGTTTTTTCAAAGAATTTATTATTCCAAGCATAGCCTATGTAGCACCCTCTACCATTAGGTAGGTGCTAGTAATAGGATTTTTACTAGGAGACTGTCAGCACAGGCAAATTTAGACAGGCCTATGCTGTAAGCTAGGCCTGTCTGTTTTGATCTGGGGGCTGGGAGTGGCTAGTGTAGCAGTGGGTGTGACCACTTTTACTCTAGTTCTGAGGCACCTCCCCTGCTTCCAGAGAGAATGTTCTTGAAGAGGGGCAGGGCCTGGGACTGGAGTGGCAGGCAGCTTATGTGGGAGCCCTGACCAATCCCCAACTGGTATTGGCAGGGGGCAGGCCTCCTATATAAGCTGAGGTAACATGCCACTGGGGAGGAGTTGTCGGCTGAGTGAAGTGGAGGATGGAATACTAGACAGGAGCAGGAGGGGGCGTGCGCTGATAGAGCTGTGAAGGAACTTTGCCATTACACGGTCATTGGCAATGTCTTTACCATTACACGGTCATTGGTAAAGAACTCCTGAAGCAGAGGGGCAGGTGAAGCTGTCGGAACGTATGGTCCGGTCAAGTTCTCTATCAAGGACTCAGGGCAGAGAAAGGTCGGTGAGTGTACCACAATGGAGGGCTGGATGTGCCAGGAAGTCTGTGAGGGAACTTTGCTTTTACACGGTCATCAAAGTCTTCATCATTACACGGTGAATGATGGGGAGTCCTGGATCAGAGGAGAGACTGTGTGGATATGTGTCAAAACGATGTGGCCTGAGGGCACAGGATTTGCAAGCTGGGCTGGCTGGGAACAGCAGTCCACCATACAACATGTGCTTTTAAACTACTAGGCCTCCGGGGAGAGGTGCTGCAGGGCTCTGGCCTAGTAGCAGTGGGCAATCAGAGCCAGCTTAAGGATTTATTCAGAGTGGGTCCTTCTTGCTTACAGAAGAAGATGTGACATTACTTTACTTCAGGATAAGCTTTGTGCAGGAGGAGAGGAGTTCTGGGAACATCACTCTTACATGGTCAAGAGTGATGTCCTCATTCCTTACACGGTAATGGATGAGGAATGCCTGGAAGCAATAGTCTGCGGGAGTTAAGCAGAGGAGGAGCAACAGTCTGCATGGTGATGCAGGAGGAAGATCATAGCAATTAATAAATGCACATCATCTCTTCTGGCTCTAACTATGTGCTAATGTGTGAAATCTTTAAAATATGATGGCAAATGAACTATCCTATGGGCATCCCATATACCCTTTTCCCCAACCAAGTTGTACCCCCCAATAAACAAAAACAAAACCAGCAAAAGACTGTTCATTGTCTCTGCAAGTGATGTTTGGGAGTCTGGCAGCGGGGTGAATTGGTGGATGTTTGTTACTAGTGGCAACTACACCTAAAAGCATAAAGGATGAGCAAGTGTACTTATATGAACAATCAGTAAGACAATAACATTACTCTGAGTGGTATGGTTAAATACCTGCAGTATTCTGACTAACAGTAATTAACAGAACTAAACAGCATTTACCTAACAACAGGATATAAAGACAGTCATTACTTGCAGTCAAAACTAGCTCCCACTAGCCAGTGATTGATGAAAAAAAAATGTTGGCCAGCAAAGTTGGGGCCCATGAAGAAAGCACAACAGTTCCCAGCAGACAACTGATGAACTTGTACAATGTTAGTCTCTTACGAGAGCCAGGGTGCCCTCCTCTGGGTCTTTGAAAGCCTGCACTGGTTCAGTTCAAGTCCTGAAACAGGGATAGGAATTGCTCTGCAGTCTGATCCCACCAGGTGTCCTAAACACACCTCACATCCTCCCAGGGTGAAGGTCCTTGGTCTCTTTGCTTCTCTGAGTTCTCACCCAGTTGTGGTCAGCTATGGCATAGATACATTCTGCCAGCAGCAGCTGCTCAGTCTTTTCCCCACACGCTTGCTTCAAGACAGTCCTCTGCCCTTTCCTCACCTACCGGTAGACCCCTTTTCTTTGCTCTGTTGCATTAGTCAATCACCTCCAGGACTGAATTAGACCCAGCCAAAATGGTTGCCCCTGCACTAGAGACACGCCATAAATGAGCATTGCAAAGAGGTCTCCTTAAAGATGGCTGCTGCACTTCTGCATTAATGAATATTCAATTTAACCCTCCCCACACTGCAAAAGGATAATACAGAAGTAAAAAAGGAAGAAGTCCCAAAGCATTTAACAGCTACAGTTAAGGTTATTCAATAACACTGGACCCTTTGGTAGGGTGACAATGCCTCTTCTGCAGTAAAACCAGTGCAGCGTTGTCACCCTCTCTGTTGCTTTAGCTGCTTAGATGCTGGCTCTCTTGATGGCACTCTCAGTGACTAGCCATGTCTATCTCCAATGGCAACTCTTTAAGTCAAATAATTTTTATTGACTTTTGGTTTGCAAGTTAACAACTGATTACACAGAAAACTAAAGACAACAAAGAGTAACATTAAAATTGAGGGAATACAATTCAAGAGTCACATTCCATTCCGGCATATACCATTCAATTTATTGTTATGATATAGAAAGAACCATGAGCACTCTACAAGAAAACACTGGAGATTCTCTCCTCTATCAAGTATTTAGGAGGATGGACCTGTAAATCAAATTGGCATATACAGCTGTAAATGTTATCATGGAGCAACAGCACTGTCAAACAGATCTAATGGGGACGTGGCAGTAGAGACAGGCAAACCTGAGGTGGAGGGCCAAGGGGACCAGATATTATTAAACTTTTTTGGACAGCCCCTGTGTTGGTAAGTACATTTTCCCCTATATAGAATCGCATTCACCGGGGGTGGGGTGAGTGAGAGCCAGCTTTGAGATATTAGCTTACAAGCTAAGAACATATTTGTTCTGTGGGTGACGGACAATCACCTGGCAGTATGCCCAAAAGGGCAAGTATAGGATACAGAGCTTTTTCTATTGAGTATAGATCAGAGATTTTCTGGAATATGGCTGTCCAATACCAGAACAATTTGGGTCACCGCCTGTCAGGGAAATGGCCGTGTTGTGGGCAATTCCGCCAGTAACCGTCATGGTGGCAGGCGAGTCTAGTGAGCACGCCCTGATCTTGTGGGCACACCCCTCCGGCCTATTTAAACCTGCCACTGACACTTGCAGTTTGCTGGATTATCAAACAGCTCCTGTGTTGCTGTGCCTTGTATACTCTGAAGACCCCTGCTTGACCTCTGCCCGGCTTGACCTGTGTTCCTGTTTATCTCCTCGCTCTGACCCCGGCTTGGCTGACTACTCTCCGATCTTCTGCCCTCTGTGTATGACCCGGCTTGTTCCTGTACCTCTCTCGGACTGTCTTTTGGTATCTGACCCCTGGCCTGGCTGCGGACCCTGTTCCTGGTTTACCCTGCTGTTACCGTTCAAGACTTCTCTCCGCATGGCTGCCACAACGTACTCTAGCTACTTACAGCCAACCAGCCAGCTTGCAGTATCCCTGGCAACCCGTGCACCTCTGTGCATCGCATTCCCTGTACCCAAATCCAGGGACGCGCTGCACTCAGCCGCAAGGGGCGCCCTCTCAGCAACCCGGCCTCACACTACAGACTTGACAGTATAATCCAGCCATGACTGAGGCCGGCGGAGGTGCGTCCCCATTAGAGACTTTGTGCCAACAAGCCATCACTCTGACCCAAGCAGTTCAGAAATTACAGGAAGGTTATCTGCAACTAACGGATAAGTTGCAACACATGTCACAGTCACCTGCTCACGAACAATCCTCTGCGGCTCCCTTGATGATGTTCCCGCCTCCAGAACCCCGAGTTCCCGTTCCGGAGCGATTCTTCGGAGACCGGAAAAAGTTCAGATCATTCAAGACTGCCTGTCTATTGTACCTAGCCCTGCAACCCCAGACTTTTGCTTTAGAGACTGTTAAAGTCGGGTTCCTCATCTCTTTGCTTTCCGATGAACCTCAGGCCTGGGCCCATAACTTATGGGAACAAAAGAGTCCAGTCATTTGCACAGTGGATGCATTCCTGGCAGCTATGGCACAGCTTTACGAGGATCCCCAGCGTACTGCCACCGCTGAAGCCGCTCTGCACTCTCTGCAGCAGGGTAGGCGACCAGTAGAGGACTATACCCTGGACTTCCGGCGGTGGTCCGCAGACACAGCCTGGAATGAGGCAGCTTTACTACACCAGTTCCGTCTAGGACTCTCCGAATCCCTCAAGGACGAGTTGGCCAGGATCGAGATTCCCACTACACTTGAGGGTCTCATCCAATTATCCATCCAACTGGATCGACGTTTGCGGGAGAGACAGTCCGAACGGTTGCTAACCTGCAGACCCGCCAGTACACCCACCTTTGGATCAGTTCCCAAGCAGATTGGCCTGTTATGTTCCGCACTAACTCCTGATGAAAGACGTCGTCGTATCCTAGCCAATCTTTGCCTCTATTGTGGAGGAAATGGACATTTTCTATGCGACTGTCCCAGGAAGTTCAAGAAGCCACCTACCTACTCTCCAGCATATTTCCAGGTTTCTCGGACTTCTCCCTCACAACTCGTTCTTCCCATTTCACTGCAGTTGGGAGAAGAAGAGATCCGGCTCCAGGCTATAATCGACTCTGGAGCATGCAGTTGCTTCATGGACTTGAACCTGGCAAGGAACCTTAGGTTGCCCCTCCTCCACAAGAAACGGGGTCTGGAAGTCCGTTTAGCAGATGGCACCCTACCTAACTCCGGCCTTGTTACTCAAGAGACTTCTCCTCTCCTTATTACCTCTCCCGATGGCCATCGGGAATTCATACGTTTTGACGTTTTGAGTTCACCTATGTCTCCAATTATCTTGGGTATCCCTTGGCTCCAAGCCCATAACCCCCAGATCGATTGGATCAAGAAGGAAGTCCTGTTCACTTCCCCCTATTGCCAAAAACATTGCCTCATCCCTGAATCCAGAGATACCACCAGTTGTCTGACAGTCCAGTCGGTATCCTCCACTAACCAGGATGTACCCCAGGCGTTCCATGAATTCCTGGACGTTTTTGATAAGAAAAAGGCAGAGGTTCTACCACCACATCGGCCATATGATTGTGCTATCGAGCTGCTTCCAGAGGCTGAAGTTCCATTTGGACGTATATTCCCCCTCTCTGAAGTGGAATTGGGGACACTACGACAGTACATAGACGAAAATTTGGCAAAGGGCTTCATTCGTCCTTCTTCTTCTCCTGCCGGTGCCGGCATTTTCTTTGTCGAAAAAAAAGATAAGACTCTAAGACCATGTGTGGACTATAGAGAATTAAATAAAATCACCATAAAGAACCGATATCCACTCCCACTGGTCCCCGAACTCTTCCAGAGACTTCGTTCAGCCCAAGTGTTCACCAAACTCGACCTCCGGGGTGCCTACAACCTCGTTCGCATCCGTGAGGGCGATGAGTGGAAGACGGCATTCAGAACGAGGTTCGGGCACTTTGAGTATTTGGTGATGCCGTTTGGGCTCTGTAATGCCCCGGCTACTTTCCAGCACTTCGTAAACAACATCTTCCGGGAATATCTTGACTACTTCGTGATCATCTATCTGGATGACATCCTTATCTTCTCAACCACCTTGGAGCTCCATCGGACTCACGTAAAGACAGTATTACTCACACTAAGAAAACACGGACTTTACGCGAAAGCAGAAAAGTGTGACTTTGAAAAGAAATCCATACAATTCCTAGGGCTCATCATCTCTACCGGTGGTGTAGCTATGGATCCACAGAAAGTGCAGGCAATCCTAGACTGGCCAACTCCGTCAGACAAGAAGGGTGTACAAAGGTTTGTAGGGTTTGCAAACTTCTATAGAAGGTTTATAAGGAACTTTTCTTCCATCATCTCGCCCATAACCCAAGTAACCCGCCTACATGTTCGCTTCCTGTGGTCCTCCGAAGCCCAATCTGCCTTTGAGAAACTGAAGTCTTTGTTTACTTCTGCACCAATTCTTTGACACCCCGATCCTGCCCTGCCCTATATTTTAGAGGTCGATGCCTCAGAGGTAGCTACAGGAGCAGTACTTTCACAGCGCCTAGGACCCAAGTCGCTGCTTCACCCTGTGGCCTTCTCCTCCCGGAAAATGAGCCAGCCCGAGAGGAATTACGACGAAGGTGATCGTGAGCTTCTGGCCATTAAGACAGCCTTAGAAGAGTGGAGATACCTTCTTGAGGGAGCCACGCACCCAATAATGATATTCACCGATCACAGAAACCTCGAGTACCTCCGCACTGCCAAACGCCTGAGACCCCGTCAAGCTCGCTGGGCTCTGTTCTTTTCACGATTCAACTTTCACATCACCTACCGCCCTGGCTCCAAGAACGGCAAGGCCGATGCTTTATCCCGAATGTTTCCTGATACCCCAGAAGAAACAACATCCAGTACAATCTTGTCTCCACAGAACTTTCTTTTGATTCAACCTGATCTAAGGTCTTCTCTTGAACAGGCCTCCCGCCAATGGCAGGAACCAGAGACTTCCTCTTTAAGAAGCCAGGGGGGGTATCTCTGGTATCAGGACAAGATCTTTGTCCCACAACAAGCCAGAATCCAGGTCTTACAAACTTTACATGATCATCAACTTGCTGGCCACTTCGGTGTACGGAAAACTATAGATCTTATTCAGCGATCCTTTTGGTGGCCTACCATGAAAACTGATTGCAAAAAGTATGTAAGCTCCTGCACTACCTGCCAGCGAAACAAGGGGTCCAACATTAAGTCTTGGGGTCTGCTACGTCCTTTGCCGGTACCAGAACAACCATGGAGGAATATATCTATGGACTTCATAGTAGAGCTGCCACCCTCTGAAAGATTCACAACGATTCTAGTTGTTGTAGACCGTCTGTCCAAGATGTCACACTTCGTGCCTATGATAGGTACTCCTTCCGCTGCAGACACAGCAAAGGCCTTCATAAGAGAGATAGTCAGACTTCACGGCCTTCCTGACAGCATTGTGTCTGATAGAGGGGTCCAATTTACTTCCCGATTTTGGAAAGAGCTCTGCAAAGTTTTGTCTATTGAAGTTTGCCTATCCTCTGCCTATCACCCCCAGAGCAACGGTCAGACTGAAAGGACTAATCAGACCTTAGAACAATATTTACGCTGTTTTTGCTCCACTTCCCAGGATGACTGGTCCTTGTTACTCCCCTGTGCCGAGTTTGCATACAATAACTCAGTACACTCAACCACCGATCAATCACCGTTTTGGGCCAACTATGGGTTCCATCCTTCATTTCTACCTAATGTCATTCCAGAGACCTCAGTTCCAGCAGTTCAAGACAGGATAAAATCCATTCAGACTAACTTTCAAACTCTCCGGTTAACAGTGCAAAAGGCCCAAGAGGACTACAAGGAACAATATGACAAAAAGAGGGGGGAGAGCCCTAGCTTTAAGGTTGGAGATGAGGTTTGGCTCTCCTCGGCAAATCTTAAACTTCCTTGTCCCTCCCGGAAATTGGGACCAAGATTTATTGGCCCATTCAAGATTAGACGGGAGATTAATCCAGTAGCCTTTGAACTGTCACTCCCGAGTTCTTATAAAGTGCACCCTGTGTTTCATGTCTCCTTACTTAAAGCTGTTATCTCTAGTCCTTTTTCAGGAAGGAAAGAAGATCCTCCGCCTCCAGATTCTGTGGGAGATGAAACAGAGTATGAAGTTGAGGCCATCCTGGAGTGCCGCCGGAGAGGTAGGATCATTCAATTTCTTATAAAGTGGAAGGGTTACCCAGCAGAAGAAAGTTCTTGGGAACCTGCAGCCAATATACATGCTCCTAGACTTTTGCAGAGATTCCGAGTTCGTTACCCCGAAAGATGGGCCCGGTTGGGCATCCGGAGGTTGTCCCTTGGGGGGGGGGCAATGTCAGGGAAATGGCCGTGTTGTGGGCAATTCCGCCAGTAACCGTCATGGTGGCAGGCGAGTCTAGTGAGCACGCCCTGATCTTGTGGGCACACCCCTCCGGCCTATTTAAACCTGTCACTGACACTTGCAGTTTGCTGGATTATCAAACAGCTCCTGTGTTCCTGTGCCTTGTATACTCTGAAGACCCCTGCTTGACCTCTGCCCGGCTTGACCTGTGTTCCTGTTTATCTCCTCGCTCTGACCCCGGCTTGGCTGACTACTCTCCGATCTTCTGCCCTCTGTGTATGACCCGGCTTGTTCCTGTACCTCTCTCGGACTGTCTTTTGGTATCTGACCCCTGGCCTGGCTGCGGACCCTGTTCCTGGTTTACCCTGCTGTTACCGTTCAAGACTTCTCTCCGCACGGCTGCCACAACACACTCTAGCTACTTACAGCCAACCAGCCAGCTTGCAGTATCCCTGGCAACCCGTGCACCTCTGTGCATCGCATTCCCTGTACCCAAATCCAGGGACGCGCTGCACTCAGCCGCAAGGGGCGCCCTCTCAGCAACCCGGCCTCACACTACAGACTTGACATCGCCACAACATGTGTGTAACGAGCCCCTGCTCGCTCTATTCCACTCTCCCGACACTCCTCTGCAGCTATAGAATCAGATTGCAGATCGCAACATCTGATTGTTTGGTCATCCAATGCTCCGGGATTAGAACTACAGCTATGTGCCGTTCTAACCCAGTTGTGATAGCTCAGAACAAACACCAGGCAGGCTGTATGTAAGTTTCAAACAGGAATCTCTTTTATTGAAAAATACAGGCTCTTTTATACACTAAAAGTGGAGGTGCATACCTCCGGCTCATATTACTCTGAACATACACCTGTGACCAGAAACCTAATTAACATGGGCTAATTAACTAATCCCTTTAGACAGCCTAGATGACTCAGACATGACCTTTAGGCCAGACTGGCCTTCTTGTAGCTTAGAAAATGCAATCAACATTATCACAATAGCAGAGTTAATTAACACAAACAACAATGGGGATCTAATGACTCTTAGATCCCATAGTAGACTTATTTACAATACACATTCTAGCAGGCAACAGGCAGACAGGTGGCTGGAATTGACATCAGCGTCTCCTAACAATATTTGTCCCAGCATTATGAATCAGCCACTATTCCAAGCTTCATGACAATGTGTATTCATTTGCCTACTTGACCAGCACAATTAGGACAGTCAGGAGATCGGTGATTCAGCCCCTAGGAGAATAACCTTCGAGGGGTGTAGTATACTCCTATGTAGCATAAATAGATAGGTTATCTTTTGAGAGGGGGAAAGGAATACATTGGGAATTATTTCCAATGCTTCTGTCGATTGGTCTTTGCCTAGAATAGATTAACAATATCTTGACTCCACTTTTTCCTACAATTTAATTGAACATGACAACCCTTTAGCCCAGGTTCACACTGCTTCAACATAAAAGTCGTGCGACTTCTGATCAGACTTTGCCCTGCAACTTCACTCTGACTTTGATCCGACTTAATGTAACTTTTTACATTGAAGTCGTATCAAAGTCAGACTAAAAGTAGTGCAGGGACCTTTTCCAAAGTCGGATCAGTTAAGATGGCTCTCATAGGGAAACATTTAATTTGACATGTCATGCGACTTGTGCTCTTACAAGTCTTATCCCATGTTGCACCAGTGTGAACTGGGCCTTAGATTGACAGCGCATTGCTCTAACTGCATGAGTTTTGGGAGATTATGTAAAAGCCCTGGTCAGTCCCTTTCATCCCCTCCAGCACTGTCAGCACAGTCTACCAAATTAATTGAGAAATCTATCTTCCGAGCCACATTTACCATTAAAAAAGTAAACTGCATTTCTTTGAAAACATTTAAAACATGCCAACTTATCTTGAAATACATTTTTAGCACTCTGAATCCATTTAAATGAATTCATAAATGTGAACATAGACAATCCAGGTTCTGGATTGTGCCCAGTGCTAGGCAATATTTTGGTCCTTCTGGAAGCTGGTGCCCTCTCCATAACTGCATAGACACAATTTAAAATGCAAGCTGTATTTCTCAATGGGTGTTGCCCATGCATGCACATTTGCTGGGCATCTCCCATAAGGAATATAATGTTGCCTATTTTGCACTCATAGATTTCAAGAGAAGGATGCAGGAGTCATACAGTGTTTAGTAATACAAAGCTGCACTTCAAACCACCATCTCTATTATTCATTACAACAAATATTTCTTAATTTATTTATTGATTTCTATATTAATCTTTATGTATTGATCACCTGTTTAAATCTTCAGTGCCATTATAATAATAGTCCACGTAAATAAATTGCAATAACATTAATTGAATAGCAATGTTCCAGATGTTCTATCTTATAATACATAAAAAAAATCCATTCACTAAAATATTTTATCATCATAGCAGCATAAGAGCCTATCTTTAACGATAGCAATTAATTCAGATCCCCATTCCAGTACTTGTGTCTGCCAAAGCATGCATTACTAGTTAAATTATGTCTTCCAATAATCATCATAGTGATTGAAGAACTCTTTGCCTATCATGTAACAGTATATCTTTATGTCAAATTAAATGACAAGAAAGTAACCCATAACCGAATCAACAGTCTCTGAACAAACCCATTGTTTGGCAATGACATTAAACATTAAAGCCCTGGTGCATGCTCAAGGAGAGGGGGGGTCAGATACTGCCTTTACACTCCTTCATAAACCAAAACCTGGGTAATAACACAATTATATGTAAATATACATGGATGTACACAGACAATGGAAATAGGGCAGATTCTCTGTGCCCACTGCAATCTTTATCAGTGTCAATCAATGGAATGGGATTGGAATGGTATAGGAATGGGATAGGAATGGGAAGGGGTGGCTCATTCTGCCTTATCCATCTCTAAGACCCCTTTCCCACTGAGGCGTTTTTACGGCGCTTTTGGGCTAAAAATACCACCTGTAAAGCCCCTGAAAAACGGCTGCCCTGCAGTCTCAGTGTGAAAGCCTGAGGGCTTTCACACTGAGGCAATGCGCTGGCAGGACGTTAAAAAAACTCCTGCAAGCAGCATCATTGGAGCAGTGAGGGAGCGGTGTATACACCGCTCCTCCACCACTCGTGCCCATTAAAATGAATGGGCAGCACCGCTGAACCATCGGCAAAGAGATGCTGCAGCGGCATTTTGCGGGCGGTTTTAACCCTTTTTCAGCCGCTAGCGGGGGTGAAAAGCTCCCTGCTAGTGGCCGAAAAACTGCAAAAACTAAAAATAGCGGCGGTTTACCACCGACGCCTCGGTGTGAAAGTACCCTAAATAATCTTATTAAAAGTGAAATTTCCATTTTAAACTGCAGTCTCCATGGCAATTTGTGGGAATTGTGTATGAAGCGCCCACAGAAATCTTATGTCTTGCTTGGGGTATAGTCCTACTGCTTTTCTCAGAAGTCTGCATTAAGATAAAAACAAAACTTTAGGCATAGTCTGCAACTGGAGTTTTATATTGGTAAAATACTCGGTGAGGCCCACTTAGTTTTAGGCTGGGTTCACACTAGTGCAAATTGTATACGGGTTTCCCCACATCCAATTCACATGACAGGAGATTGTGACTGGCTCTCAATGGAGCCGGTTCATACATCTCCTGAGTGAACTGCACAGAGGTCCAGTGCGTCTTTGGCTCTGTTTCAGGTCCGAAGTCAAGTAGTCAGGACCCCGCACTTACCCCATCTCGCGTGCGGCAGGTGGCGGTGGCTTCTCTCCGGGTGGCGGGCGGCTGCTTCCTCGCTTACCCTGCGTCTTCTCCCTCCGCCTCCTGGTGGCCAATCCAATCGGATCTCCTTTCGGCCAATCAGGTGATGGGTATCAGGACCCACTTCCTGATTAGCCCGGGAGGAGAATCAGTGTTACAATAGCGAATATTCACTATTGTCACACAACTGGGTGGGCTTCGGGCGCAGTGCTCTGCGCCCTGAGCCCACCCTTTTTTTAAGCCTATTAGAGCCTCTGGCTCTAATCACGTGCTTAAAAAAAAACATGATTGGAATCCATGCCTCCAGGGCCCTACATGTAGATTAGGGGGCCGGACGCATGGATGGGGGGGCACCTGAGTGCCCCTAATGGATGGGCCTCCACTGACCAGACCCCTGCTATCAGCCGCATCCGTCTGCAGTGTGAACCAAGCCTAAAAGGAATAATGCAGACTGCAAATTTTCACATTACAGCACTGACAATGCACAGCTAATTGCAATGAAGACTAACCATTATACTCAGAAATCAGTTCAAGGAAGGGCATTGTGGATTTGATTTACTAAAACTGGATAGGGCAAAATCCAGTGCAGCTCTGCATAGAAACCAATCAGCTTCCAGTTTTTCCCAAAGCCTAATTAAGCAAGCTGAAGTTAGAAGCTGATTGGCTACCATGCACAGCTGCACCAGATTTTGCACTTTCCAGTTTTAGTAATTCAACCCCTGTGTGACAAATAGCAGAGGGTGCAAAATGGTATGAATCTGCCCAAAAGATATTAGCTAAAATGTAACTATATACAATACTATTACTATATATATATATATATATATATATATATATATATATATATATATATATATATATATATATATATATATTATTCTTCTTAACATAGCTGAAGTTACACTTTAACTAATCCCAAATGCATTTGTTCACTTGGCGTGAGATGCAAGGTGATGTCATAAGTTGCAAGAAATGAAGTAGACAAGGTAGAGCTTGCATTCACCCTCCTGCAAGCCAGATCTCACTGCTAGCGACTTTCCAGTTCTACTGCCGTATGACGCTGCCACCAAAGGCCCAGCCAGGAGGTGCCCCTGTATGAAACAAAACCTTAAATGCCTCCACCGAGCTGCTATTTTGCGTATATGAGAAAGCAGCCCTGAAGCTACTGGAGAAAGCAAACCTACTCAACCTCTCTTTGCTGGTGGAGCTCTGTCTCAATTCTACATTACTGATATTTTTAGGTTTGTTACTGGCCCAGGGGTGGAAGGGTTTTACGCTTAGATGCTGTAAGTGAAAACCTCTTTAAACATATACATACATATTTACCGTATTTATTTTTTATCTTTCAACATTTTTTACTGGTTTAAAGAGGATACAGAATATAAAACGGAGAGAAAAAAAACAAAGTAGACACAACACCTTATGTTCTCATAGTCGATGTCATGCTTAAAGTGGGGTTCCACCCAAAAAAAAAAAAAACTACATGAAAAATCCTAAAAAAAATTACAAAAAAACATTTGGATATATTTTTTTTTTTTTTACTCACCTCTAAATGCCTGTTGCTAGGGGGTCCCTCGTAGTCTGCCTCTTCCAGTGCCTGGGCTGGTGACATCACTTCCCCCTCGGCACAGGAAGGGCTCCGCTCTGCTCCCTCCCTCCTGTCAATCATCTGGGACCCATTACAGGTCCCAGGTGACTGAGCGGCCAATCACGGCGCGCGGCGCCCTTCGCGCATGCGCAGTGGGTGCCAGGCTGTGAAGCCACAGCCCGGCGCCCACAGTTGCAATGCCGGCACCGCCGACGGAGGGGGAGACGAGCGGGGCTTCGATCCCCCGCATCGCTGGACCCAGGGACAGGTAAGTGTCCAATTAAAAGTCAGCAGCTGCAGTATTTGTAGCTGCTGACTTTTATTTATTTTTTTTTGACTGGAACTCCTCTTGAATGAACAAACATTATATGTATTATGATTATAATAACCATAGCAAACAACTGATAGAAACCAGTGAGTATAGTCATGTTTCTCGATTGGTGTTACATATGACTAATACTGCCCTATTTACCCCAGTGGGATCTAACTGTAAACAAGGCCTATAGAAGTAGAGAACATGTATCATATCATTCCTACTTAGGAAGTGATTAATCTGTGTATAGGAAGAAGTTAGTTTATAGTAACATTTTTAGAGAGGAGGAAAGTGAGGATATTGCCAGTACCTAAGGCCTCATGCACACGAGACGCTGTTAAACTCGTGTTCAGAGGCAGTTGGACACTTTTTTCAACTGCCCCTGAACCCATTCAATGTTATCCTATGTGTCCATGTAACAGTCTAGTTTTTTGGCGTTTTTAGGCAGTTGCGTTTAACCTTGTTTTTCCAGAAGCAAAAAAATGGGTTCAGACGCAAAAGTTTTCCACGTTTCAGACGCCAAACGCGGCTAAACGCCCGTACCTCGTTTAGCCGTGTTTGCGTTTATAAGTGTTTTTACAGCCCGAATGTGAGGCCCCATATCTCGGGGTCACTTTATGCTAGGAACCCCAATTTGGTGTGCAAACACAGTTGGACTAACAATATAACATATCCAAATTTGGGGTTCCTAGCTCCAAGTGGTCCCGAGATATGGGGCCCCAAATTGGGTCACAAAATGTCAAGCACTTTTCTGCAGCAGAGAATGACATTTTCCGACCTGACTTTGGGGCCCCATATCTCGGGGCTACTTGGTGCTAGGAATCAACTGTGTTAGCATACCATATTTGGGGTTCCTAGCACCAAGTGGCCCCGAGATATGGGGCCCCAAATCAGGTCGCAAAATGTCAAGCACTTTTCTGCAGCAGAGAATTACATTTTCCGACCTGACTTTGGGGCCCCATATCTCGGGGCCACTTGGTGCTAGGAACCCCAAAATTGGATATGTTGTAGTGCTAGGTCCAATTTGGGGTTCCTAGCACCAAGTGGCCCCGAGATACGGGGCCCCAAATTTGGGTCACAAAATGTCATTCTCTGCTCTGCAGACGCTTCTAGACGCAAACGCGGTAAAACGCGGCTAAATGCGGCATGCAAACGCGGCAAAACGCCGGTTTCAGCTTTTAAAAACATGTGTTCAGCAGAGTTTGCACCAGCGTCTCATGTGCATGAGGCCTAAGAGTGTAGGTACGTTTCTTTCAGTAGATTAGAAGCTTTTGGATGGATGATCCAATTATACCAATATTTCTTAAACCCATTTGTGTTAGATTTTTTTCCTGGCTAGCATTAATTCGTAATGAGCTTGTATATTCAGTCTCGCAATAGCTTTGGTGAAATTGGGAGCTTCTATTGATTTCCACAATTTAGTTATTGTAAGTCTTGCGGCTATCAGGATGTTATCTACTATTATTTTGTATTGTTGTGGAAAGGAGTCTAGATTAATGTTTAGAAGGGCCATTGCTGGAGTGAGTTTGAGTAGGTTACCCATTAGGGAGGCAATAAATGTCGATACAGAATTCCAGAAGCTAGATAGATTTTTACAACTCCATAACATATGATACAAGGAGCCGGTTTGGTTGTTGCAGTGCCAGCATGTTGGGGTTGATGAAGGGAACATTTTTGATAATTTATAGGGAGTTAGGTACCATCTGTTCAGTATCTTTTGGGCATTATCCCAATGTTTCATACATAATGAGGCTTTATTGCTAATGGTCATGGCTTTATACCAGGTTTCTTCTGAAAATGATTGGGACATGTCTTTTTCCAATTTTAGCATATTGGGGTTTTTCTCATACTTAGGGTATAGAGACAATGTCCTATAAAAGAAAGCAATATACATACATATTTTATAAAAATCTTAAATGTTACGTGTGTATTAAAAAAAATACTATTACTTACTTGTTCCCCAAGTTTGTATGTAATACACTCAACACCTCTCTCTATTTCCACCTGGTTAAATGGGCGGATTCGCAAGGCAACCTATAAGTAAACAATGAAAATAGTACCATTCGAATGTGAAAAGACTGGTGCAAAACAGACAGAATCAGCTTATCAGTTTCCGGTAGACTTCAACAAAATGGTGGCCGTCTGCACAAAGACACTGACTTCCTGTTGCATAAATGTAATGAGATGGGTAAGAGAAGGCTTTGGCTTCTCTTATCCACCTGTAGAGAACTCCTCAGACCCATTTGGCCCTTTTCGGCCCCCACGATTAAGCTCCGAAAAGAGCAAAACATGTCTCACGTCTCACTTTACAGCTGGAGAACAGGAGCTGAAGCTTTCTTTTACCCATCACATTGCATTTATGCAACAGAGAGTCAGTGTCTGTGTTCAGACGGCCACAATTTTGTTGAAGAAACCTGTAGGATGTTTAAGACAGGCAAATACAGTATTACTCAGAAAAAAAAAATGTCTGAAGGCCTGAATGGTAATTTCTCACAGCCAGCCATGTGACACTGAGAACACTGAGAACATGCACTGAGCTTTTGTAAACTCATTTGTGATCCAGAAAAAAGGCAAGCACCAAAGACTTCTGATTAGTTTAGTTCCAGTTCCTTTATCAGTTTAAAATGAGGGTCTTGGAAAGACCCATATATGGTCTGGGTTCCTAAAGGTGCATAACATTTAAAGTGGTTATAAAGGCAATTTTTTTTTACCTTAATGTATTTTCTGCACTAAGGTAAAAAACCTTTCTATAGCAGCTCTCCCAAACACTTACCTGAGTCCATTCTCCATCCAGCACTGACTTGTCTACAGCAGCCTTCTTCCTGGTCTCACAGGCTTTACTGATAAAAGGAGCCTTTGGCTCCTGCTGCTGCCAATCAAATCCTTTGAGGAGGGAGTGGGATCCAGCCATGCTGTGTGTGCCAATAGATGCACACAGTCCGGCTCAGCATTGACCCCACACCTCGAGGTTCGAGGCCGCTCCGTGCAAAGCCATTGCACAAAGCAGGTAAGTATAACAGGTTTTTCATTTTAGAAATAAAAATTCGGTTTAGAACCGCTTTAAGGCCTGTTTTCATCAAGATGCACTGTGCTGGGGCGTGGTCTGGACATGGCCGTGTAAAGACGTGCTGCTGAGGAGCTCCCGGTCCGACCCGGCCTTTCCTGCCCTTTTCTCAGTCATACGATCAGCAAATAGCGGCATGTACTCTGCTGGGAGATGCAGAGGGAAGAGCAGCAAGCAAAATGAGAAGTCATCTCCTAGACCACAATCGAACGGAGCAATTTACCAGTACTTCCCTGTTTCTCAGGACTCTTCCCCCACTCTAAAGGTGGCGGACACCACGAGGCTTGGAGGACAAGTGAGTTCAGCACAACGCTGCTCCCCATCACTATCTATGGCCCCCTGCGCTCTGGAAACAGACATTGCTACTCCTGCAGTGTTCCCAATTCCCAAGACATGCAGGACTCACATACTACACCCCTTACCCTGCATGCGGACGCAGAGTTGAGAGCACTAATAAAGGCCCTACCGACCAGAGCGGACTTTGAATCATTAGCCAGCAGACTTGAAGCCTCTCACCGCAGGGACATAGCGGCGGTACGTACTGATATTGCTGCTTTAACAGAGCGCATGGAAACAGGGGAAACAACAGTAACTGAGCTGACAAGGAGATTAAAACAAGTAGAAGAAAATCAAAACGCTCAGACTATGTCAGTGTTAGCCCAACAGCTGCAAATAGAGAAAAATTGAAGACCGCAGCAGGAGGAATAACCTGAGAATCAGAGGTTTACCAGAAGCCACTGGCACAGAAGACCTGGCAGCCACAGCTCTGGCCATATTCAGGGACATAAAAAACTGACTTCCCACTCACTATGTAATTCGATCGGATCCACAGGGCTCTGGGACCATGATCGACAGATCCGAACCGCCCGAGAGACGTGATCTGCCGGATTCACCAGTATGTTCATAAAGAAGTCATTCTGCGGAAAGCTTGGGAGGAGAGAGAAATAGAATTTGACGGTGCTACACTTCAGATCATGCTGGATCTCTCCAGAGCCACCTTACATCGAAGGGCATTGCTGAAACCTGTACTTGAAATTGCTCAACACACTGGCATCACCTATCATTGGGGATTCCCTATAGCGGTGACTTTCAAGAAACAATCCCAATTTTTCACCCTACGATCACCTGCGGAGCTCCCTGCACTATTTGATTTCTCGTTTAGGTGGAATGAATCAACGGAGACCTCGCTCACTGAGACCTCAGAGGGGCCGTCGCAGATCACGCATCACCTCACCAGAAGTAGCCAGAGAAACCTAGTGGCAGTCGCCGTGATGGTGAGATTTTCTACATGAACTCACACGCTTTGATACCTCATCCCCAGTGCACACATAGTTACACCCCCTTTCAAAGGCCCTCAAGATGGGCCCTCCTGCCACCCTGTTTGGAGTATTGACTTCCTTCCTCCCCCCCCTCATATGGATCACGTAAGTTCATATCTCACACTCCTCCTCGCCTCTTACAGTTCAGTTGCACCTTTTTGTTTTTGCACATGGGGCGAGTGAGGAACAGCGGGAGAGAGCTGGTTGTTGGAACTCAGACATGCGGAGATCAGGGGTGCCCATACGGGCTCATGTAACCACCGGGTACTTTTCTGCCTAAGTGCAATGGACACCTGATGTGGGCCACTGCGGGGGTCCTTTGTTGAAACCCATCCCTACTTTAATACATACCGGCCTTTCATGCTGTGATGGGAGACAATGGGACTTCCGGGAGATCCCTATGCAACTTGAGTGAATAAGTTTCAGCCCAGCCGAGGTTAAGAAATCCATTGGAGATCCATATATATTGGAGAGGAACACTTGCCTGTTAAGACAGTGAATATTCAGGCTATTTGATCTTTTAAGGTTATAGGCATATATACATATGCCACCTAGACACTATCTAGTTTTTTGCTATGCAATTTTTAGTATATATCTGAAATGTGGTCATTTAGGGGTGGAGGTCTGGCCGCTGTGGGGAGATAGGTTCCCGGGGTTTGTCAGACCATCCTAACCAGGACCTTTGGGCCATGGTTGCACTCTGTACGGGGCAGATGCCTTCCCCCTATCTAACTGATAACTTGAGGAAACCAAAAGTAGTCACTTATTATGCTCTATAACTCCCTCAGTGATATATCTTATGGGCCCCGGGGCCTTCTCCCACGGCATGTTAACGGGGGGAAGGTAGCATGGGGTCAAGACTATTCCGCAACATACAATTGGCGGATGGGGATGATAAAGAAAACTAACTGCGGTCTAAGTTGGGTGGGATAGGGGGAAGCTGGGAGTTATGTATATGTTGACCACAGGTGGGCTTGTCTGGGGCTTCCAGTTGATAATTACAGGTTTTAAATTTTAGCACTGGGGATGGGTTGGATTGCACAAGTGGTATATGTATGATGTTCTTTGCTTGCTTGACCACGTATTTAATATGTTTCATATTTTGACATATTACATGCCGAGGTTACACATTAGGGTGGGTGGGCTGGGCGGATCAGGGTTAGCTCCCCTGGTCATGGTCTAATCTCATCCCCATTAGGCCTAAACACCTTCCCGGTGATAACTGGAGTGTGTTTCTTTGCAAGAAATTGCACACAATTGTCTATTGACAATTAATATTAGAAGGGACAATCTATAGCGTTGCTTGTCCGCTTTATTCCTTCTTAAGCTCTTCCGGCTCTTTTTTCTTCTTCTCCTCCCCCCCCCCCCCACTTAAATCGTCAATCTTAATTCCCCACATCAAACCCCCCCCCCCCCCCCCCCCCCCCATCGTATCCACCGTTTTTTGTTGTTGACACGAGCGCAATGGACCAAATTACTATTTTTTCGCGGAACACTAAAGGGTTAAATGTACCTGAGAAACGTTGTATGCTCTTAAATGATCTCAAAAGGGCTAGAGCAGACATAGCGTTCATTCAGGAAACCCACTTCAAAACGGGCACACCAACATGCTTAAAGAATCGGTACTTTCCACTCACTTATCATGCCACGAACCCTTCGGCCAAATCCAAAGGAGTTTCTATACTCCTTGCAGGGAAAATACCCTGGACTTGCCGGGACACTAGAATAGACACGGAAGGGAGATATGTGTTCATTAAGGGGCTTATAGGTGAAGTGTTGGTAACACTAGCTACAGTCTATGCTCCAAATGATAAACAAGATATTTTTATACATAAAACGCTGACCGATCTAATGGACTTTGCTGAAGGACAGCTGATATTGGGTGGAGATTTTAATATCTCCTTGAATCTGGCAGTGGACACATCCTCCGGTACCTCTTCCCTGCGTACCAGCTCCCATAAACGCATCACTCGGGTTCTCCATGAGGCCAGACTGCTAGACGTATGGAGGCTACTACACACAGGGGAGAGGGACTACACATTTTTCTCGCCCCCACATAAAACATACTCGCGTATTGATTTTTTCCTGTTACCACATAGCCAACTAGAGGCAGCGGGAACAGCTACTATAGGTAATATAACTTGGTCAGATCACGCGCCCATTACATTGCGATACTCCCTCTCACGGGCCGCGACAACTAAAGCGAAATTCTGGAGATTGAACGAAAGTAAGAAGAATCCCACGGTACTATGGTCACAAAGGAACTTAACCACTACTTCTTAACCAACGATGTCGACTCCTGTGACCCCGGGATACTTTGGGAAACCCATAAGGCTGTGATTAGAGGGGTTCTGATTAAACACGGGGCACATATTAAAAAGGAACGTGAAAAACAATTATTGCTGCTATTACAGAAAACTCACGACTTGGAAAAGGCACATAAGAGAAACCCGACATCACTACTAGAAACAGAACTAATGACTGTACGTAGGCAGACAGTAGATCTCTTGCAATATCAGCAGCACTACAATCATGCAGGAAACTCACATATGAGTCGGGAAATAAGTGCGGGAAACTCCTTGCTAGAGCAGATAGACAACAGAGGCTTCGTGCATATATCCCTCAAATCATCTCCTCTTCAGGGCAAAAGAAAGACTTACCCACCCAAATTGCCGATGAATTTAGAACCTACTACTCCTCTTTATACAATCTCCCGAAACCACATACCAATAACCTTACAATAGGGGACTACCTTACTAGGTCTAATATTCCCAAACTCTCAGAGGAAAATACAGCTGCCTTAGAAGAACCCATAACATTGATAGAACTGCAGTGCGTGGTTAAAAATATGAAACCGGGTAAAGCACCTGCGCCGGATGGACTTACCCTCCAATATTACCAAACCCTTCTACCAGTATTGAGCCGATACATGCTAAAACTTTTTAACAACCTCACAGAAGGGGGTTGTCTTCAGAGGGACACCTTAAGTGCTCACATTTCCCTCATACCGAAAGAGGGAAAAGATCCGTCTGCCTGTGGCAGCTACAGGCCGATATCTCTCTTAAATATAGATCTTAAACTCCTCACTAAAATACTAGCCAACAGATTATCCCAACATATGACAGACCGGATCCACCTTGACCAGGTAGGTTTTGTCCCCTCACGGGAGGCTAGGGACAATACTACCAAGGTGCTTAATCTGATACATAGAGCCTCCGTGACTAAGACACCCTGTGTTTTTCTCAGCACAGACGCAAAAAAAGCCTTTGACCGGGTGATTTGGGAATTTATGACTTCGGTCCTCAAACACATCGGACTAGGCAGACACATGCTACACTGGATCTCGAACATTTATTCCATACTGACAACCCAGGTCAAAGCCAACAGAATCCTATATGACCCCTTCTCCATCTCTAATGGTACCAGGCAGGGTTGCCCATTATCACCCCTTTTCTTTGCCCTAGTACTAGAGCCCTTTCTGAGTACAATACGCCAGAATCCGGATATTTCAGGTATTACCATAGATCAGACACAGTATAAGATTTCTGCATACGCAGATGATCTTTTGTTTTCCCTAACCCGGTCATATCCCTCCCAAATCTAATTAAAGAATTCCAGAGATATGGGAACATATCGAATCTAAAAATTAATTTTGACAAATCTACAGCAATAGGCATTAACATGGCGACAGAGAGATTGACCCCCTCTGAAAACTAAATTTAATTTTAAATGGTCCAACAGCCACTTTACTTACTTAGGAACCAATATACCTAGAGATCTGAAACGCACATTTGAGTTGAATTTCCCACCAATGCTATCCAAAACTAAAGAACTGCTCGAGGAATGGGGCAAGGGCCTCCACTCCTGGTTCGGGAGATGCAATCTTCTTAAGATGTGCATTCTCCCGAAATTTCTATATTTGTTTCAAGCACTGCCAATTAGGATACCTTCCATATACTTCAGACAAATACATTCCATGTTTATGAAATTTTTTTGGTCACAAAAGAAACCTTGTATACGACGATGCTACCTGACCCTCACGAAGCATTATGGAGGTCTTGCCCTCCCTGACGCAAAACACTATTACCAGGCAGTTCATTTAGGGAGGATCATTGACTGGAACAGACATGAACACACTAAATTATGGGTTAAAGTAGAGCGCGCCCAGGTAAATGTCCCATTAAAGGGGGCGATCTGGTGCTATGACCGACTCCCACCAGACATGACCTATTATAGGTGCAACACTATATGTGGGCTCAACAGTAATAAGGACCACTTCCCTGACTTCAAGACAGTCTCCTCTGTTTCCCATTCTAGGAAATCCGGCGTTTACACTGGGATTAGACCACTCAGAGTATGAAACACTATGGACGACAGGTAAAGATTGCGCTCTACATTATGTAAAAGGAGACCACTGGACATCGATTCAATCACTGACAAATGAGGGTGGAGGGTTTCAGTTATCATTCTGGAAAGCGATCCGTTTGCATCATTTCCTTCATTCACTTCCAAACCCTACACACTTTAAACGTGACCTGACAACCCTAGAAGACTGTTGTAGGACTGACGGTACGTTAACCCAGATACTTTTTAAAACATATTCTCTACTTAACACACCAATGGAACAACCAGATCTGCTGTTTTTGCAGAAATGGGAAAATGATCTAAAATGTAATTTCACAGATACACAAAAACAAAACATACTTCAATTCACCTTGAAATCATCCATCTGCACAAAAATCCAGGAGACAAATTATAAGATTTTAACTAGGTGGTATTATACACCCCAATTACTGCATACATTTTTCCCTAACACATCTAACAGGTGCTGGAGGTGCCATACAGACAAAGGAACACTTTTACATATCTTTTGGGCCTGCCCACTACTACAAACCTTTTGGACGACAATTGAGAGAATCATTCAGAAACTCACAAATCACATAACTCAGAAAGATCCTGCGATTTTTTTGCTTCACGCCACCACGATTCCAGGACGATCGTACAAGAAATCGGTGGTTAGACATTTACTCAATGCAGCAAAATCCTGTATTCCAGCCATGTGGAAGCAAAACGTACCCCCCTCAGTTGGGATGTGGCTACGCAGAGTTGAGGACATTAAAAAACTGGAGGATTTAGTACTCACTGCCCAACACATACAAGATAAACACTCAAAATCTTGGTTATCTTGGAATATGTTTATTTTGTCTGACGAAGGACAAACCTTACTGAACTCTTAAAAATCGCACTGACGTAAATCAATTGCGGTCGTGTTGAATAACTGCCCCCCCCCCCCCCTTTCTTTCTATTCTTTCTATCCGTTTCCTTTCTCCTTTTCTTCAATTAATAGTTTAGTCCTCAGTCAATGTGACACCGTCTATCTTCTTCAGATATATTAGGGTTATGGAGTAGTGGATAACCTGATTGGGTACATCAATCAATGACGGTAGCAATAATACGTACATCAATATAGGTAACTAGGACTGGTTTACAGGCCAAATGGTATGATTTGATGTGTTATGTTATCTTTCATGAAGACAGAATCCGAGTTTCATATTAAAGTTTATATAATTGTTATAGCTGCCAGAATGCTGAATTCGACCACTGTTGTAATATACCTTCAAGGTATTCTTTTTCTTTAAAACCTTCAATAAAATTTATATTTGAAAAAAAAGATGCCCTGTGCTGCAGTGAACATTAAAGACATGCTGGATTAGGTAGCCCCTTCAAAATAGGTGGGCTTTAAGGAACCTTACCACACAAAATTTTAGATGCATGCTGCATTTTTTGTCTAGGTATATTGTGCAATAAAATGAACGACGCTGCAATGTACCAATGTGTGCTACTGCAATGCCCATGATTGAACAAACACTTAAGCTGACCATAGATGGATAGACTTTTAAACAAAAATTCTTAGCCGAAAAAAAAAATCGAAACATTTGTACTAAAGTTCTCATAACATTTAAATGTCATTCAAAAGATTTTGTTGTTGTTAACATTTAATTTTGTAATGAATTGACTTTACTGAATGAAAACCACAGATACTGTTAGTGCTGTTTACGATACATCAATTTAAACTTGTGCAAGTGTTTGGCCCTTTTATCAGAAGGTGATCAGCAATGGTAACTTTAGTACTGTTCTCAAAGGTTTCCTTTAAGAATATCAAATAATCATCAAACTGATGAGTTGAAAATAGCTTGGGGCCCATGGTACAATTATTCCACTGCTGGTGTACAGGATTCACTTTAACAAGTTGCATGGAACAGAATTCTAGTCTAGTTAAATACCACATTTATAATTCATATCTACTGAAGCTGAAAAAGATACACTCTGGACTGGGAAATTCCCTTATAACTCCATATTCCTGTCCTGCAATTGTTACTGAAAACCTTTCCCCCAGATACGTTATAACTGCCCGAGGACAGCATAACTTACTGTTATTTGGTGGTACTGAAAATCCTCTTTGATGTTCATCGTCTTCTCAGAATGTTCCTCTGCATCTGTCTCCCAGACACCTTGTGTTGTGTGTGTGGGATCAGCATTACCTCATTTCAGTACTGAGAGGTATGATACAGCAGTATTGATTTATCTTCTGCACTTCACACCTGTGCTGAGACACAAAGGAAAAGTATATTCCCATGGTACCATTGCATCAACTAATATGCTAGTACCTGTGTGTATGGAGACACCTAACATCTGTTACAGACATGTTAGAGGAACATAAAGTGCACTCCGTAAACGAAACTGGCTTCCTGACAGAAAAACATTCAGATCAACAAGCAGGTGCTCTTACTTTTAATCAGTACTGAACCTGCCCTTCTTGTATTAGCAGAAACAATTCTAGGACTTAATACTATCACAAACTTGTGTCTGTACTTATCCCTCCTCTTCCCAATTTTGATTTTTTTTTTCATAATTTTTTACGCTAACTCATTAGCTAAATTGTGTATAAACTGGAGCTTGAGCTACTGGGTTTTGTACACAACAGGCATTTTCAGTAAAGCAGGTAAACATAGCAGACATGCAAAAAGAAGCCTAGAGCTCCACTTGCTGGTTAATCCTAACTATAATAAATATAGCACCAACTTTTGTAAACCAAAATTTCAATCAAGTGGAAGTTTCGGCACATATTTAGGATGCACCAAAAACCTGCATAAAATCTCTGCATCAAATGTAAGTAATCTGTTAAATAGGTGGCACACAGCCTCCTGTCAATGAATGGGTGTGTTTGCTTAAAGGGTAAGTTCACCTATACAGAAAAATCTGTGAATGGATGTAGAGAATAAAGGGATGCAGATAAACAGGTACAGCTTATGTAGGAAGATTTGTTTCATCTCTGTGTATCACCTGAGCCCAGTCACTTCATTGGGTATATGCAAGGGTTTATAACCACTTTAATGTTGCCCTGAAATTAGATTTTTGGTCGGCGGTACAACTACGACATTATCTATGTACTAGGGTACCGCCAAGTCCTCTGAATCGGAATCTGTTACCACTTGAGAAATATTGTATGGAGACTGAACCAATAAAGCATGCTGTCTCCAGAATGTATGCGTTGTTGACCACTTACCAACCCGGCCAATTCTGACACTTTGCTCCTACATGTAAAAATCATCATTTTTTTGCTAGAAAATTAAATAGAACCCCAAACATTATATATGTTTTTTTAGCAGAGACCCTAGAGAATACAATGGCGGTCATTGCAACTTTTTATCTCGCACAGTATTTTTCAAACACTTTTTTTAAAAAAAAAAAACAGTTTCATGCTTTAAAAAAAAACAAAACAGTAAAGTTAGCCCAATTTTTTTACATAATGTGAAAGATGAAGTTGCGCCGAGTAAATAGAAACCTAACATGTCACACTTCAAAACTGCACACACTCGTGGAATGGCGCCAAACTTTGGTACTTAAAAATCCCCATAGGCGATGCTTTAAAATTTTTTACTGCTTACATGTTTTGAGTTACAGAGGAGGTCTAGGGCTAGATTTATTGCTCTCACTCTAATGTTCGCGGCGACACCTCACATCTGTGGTTTCAACACCGTTTTCATATGTGGGCGGGACTTACGTATGCGTTCGCTTCTGCGTGCGAGCACACGGGGACAGGAGCACTTTAAAAAAATTTTTTTTTTTTTTGATTGTTAATTTTACTTAACCACTTAAGGACTAGCCTCGTTTTGGATTTTAGGTGTTTACATGTTTAAAACAGGTTTTTTTGCTTGAAAATTACTTAGAACCCCCAAACATTATATGTTTTTTTTCTAACACCCTACAGAATAAAATGGCGGTCATTGCAATACTTTTTTTTGCACCGTATTTGCGCAGCGGTCTTATAAGCGCACTTTTTTTGGAAAAAATTCACTTTTTTGAATAAAAAAATAAGACAACAGTAAAGTTAGCCCAATTTTTTTTTATATTGAGAAATATAATGTTACGCCAAGTAAATTGATACCCAACATGTCACGCTTCAAAATTGCGCCCGCTCGTGGAATAGCGTCAAACTTTTACCTTTAAAAATCTCCATAGGCGACGTTTAAAAAATTCTACAGGTTGCATGTTTTGCGTTACAGAGGAGGTCTAGGGCTAGAATTATTGCTCTCGCTCTACTGGTCGCGGCGATACCTCACATGTGTGGTTTGACCACCGTTTTCATATGCGGGTGCTACTCACGTATGCGTTCGCTTCTGCGCGCGAGCTCGTCGGGACAGGGCGCTTTAAAAAAAAATTTATTTTTTTTTATTATTTATTTTACTTTATTTTATTTATTTTTTCACTGTTTTAAAAAAAAAAAAATTTGGATCACTTTTATTCCTATTACAAGGAATGTAAACATCCCTTGTAATAGAAAAAAACATGACAGGTCCTCTTAAATATGAGATCTGGGGTCAAAAAGTCCTCAGATCTCATATTTACACTAAAATGCAAAAAAAAAAAAAGTCGTTTAAAAAAATGACACAAAAAAATTGTGCCTTTAAGAGAAGTGGGCGGAGCCGTCATAATGACGTCGCTCCAGCCGTCACATGGTATAGAGACGGGTGGGGGCCATCTTGGCCTCACTCGTCTCAGTACCTCAGCAGTGACAGGTCCCGATCTCCTCCGCCGCTACCAACGGCTCCGGTAAGCGGCGGAGGGTGCGGGAGAGCGGCGGGAGGGGGGGTGGCACCTCTCCCGCCGCCGATAACGGTGATCTCGCGGCGAACCCGCCGCAGAGACCACCATTATCGTGTACAGAACCGCTCGCTGTAAAGATGGATACCTCGGTTGTGGCAGCATATCCATCTTTAAAAAAATGACGTACATATACAGTGAGCGGTCGTCAAATTTAATTTGACACTTTTTAAAAAAAAAATTTTTTTTGATCACTTTTATTCCTATTACAAGGAATGTAAACATCCCTTGTAATAGGAATATGGCATGACAGGTCCTCTTTACAGTGAGATATGGGGTCAATAAGACCCCACATCTCACCACTAGGCTGGGAAGCCTAAAATAAAAAAAGAATAAAATGATCACCGCTTCCCAGCCGAAGCGGCGCCGTTTTTTTGAATGCAGAGGCCAGGCGTGACGTCATAACATCGTGCCCGGCCTCCGACGATCATAGAGACTCCGGCGACCATCTGGTCCGCCGGAAATCTCTATGATCAACATCTGGGGCCGGCGGATCCGCTCTCCGATTCACCGATCGCAGGGGTGAGTCGGAGGAAGCACCGGAGGGTGGCGGGAGGGAGGGGACGTCCCCTCTCGCTGCCCGTAAGAACGATCAAGCGGCTGACCCGCCGCTATGATCATTCTTATGGTGTAGGGAATCGCCGGCTGAAAACGGCAATATCTGAATGATGTCTCTAGCTGCAGGCATCATTCAGATATACACCCACAAACCCAGGACGTCCATGGACGTCCTACGGTCGGTAAGTGGTTAAACCATCGGTGAACTATCAGTTACCTTTCCTCCGGAAATGGGAAACAGATTTGGGGAGGACCTTTTCGGAGGAACAAAAAACTAATATGATACATCCGATCAGGGCTGCTTTGCGCAAAGGCATTACACAGAGCAGGCAAGTATGACATTTTTAAAAAAATTTTTGTTTAAAAGAAAAAAAAAATCAAACATTTACAATCGTATTAGGTGTTCCGTGCAGCATCTGAACCCAGAGAAGGTGGAGGCTGATAGACTGGAGGTAATATAAGACTTTACAATTACATTTAAAGTAAAGGTTTACCAGTATTGTGCATTATATTTAAAATGATTATATCCATGCAAAAATATATCAGCCTTTAATACTAAGGCCGTCACATGACGTCCTGGACTTTGAGTGGAGATAGCTGAATGTCTGCAGCTGCAGGCATCATTTAGATCCAGTAAAACCTTGGTTTGAGAGTAACTTGGTTTGAGGACGTTTTGCAAGACAAGCTAAATTTTTTGATAAATTTAGACATGATATACAAGCGATGTCTTGATATACAGGTAGAGTCATGTCACAACTGAGTATAAAAGAGACGAGAGGCGCCTCTAAGTGTAGCAATATAGTTACATTTAATGAAGGTACAACATTTAGCAACTTACATGGGTGATGATTAAAACAGACACATCTAAGTATGCAGACATCCGGGGTAAAGCTGTCCGCATAGACCATCCTCCGTACCGACATCAACATCATCACTTCCACGCTGCGCTCCACGAGTGCTTCAAGCCTCACTTTCAGATCACTCTATTGCAGGGTAGTCTTCTTGCAGATTGACAGCGGTGAGAGCCGGCGGTGCGGGGAATGGTCTACTGGATGCCTGCATACTTAGATGTGCCTGTTTTAATCATCAACCATGTGAGTTGCTAAATGTTGTACCTTCATTAAATTTAACCATATTGCTACACTTAGAGGTGGCTCTCTTCTCTTTTATACTCTGTAGCTCCTTCTGGATTTTGCTTTTAATCCCCTTGTGTAGGCTTCCATTTGTGGATAGACATTTTATGGTTACACAACCTATCACATTGCTATAATCTTTTTATATGGACTATAAACTGTAAGACCTATGAATAAATGGTTGTGGAAAGAAATATCTGAGTTTCCATTATTTCTTATGGGGAAATTTGCTTTGATATACAAGTGCTTTGGATTACAAGCATGTTTCTGGAATGAATTATGCTCGCAATCCAAGGTTTTACTGTATATTTTTTCTGCCAGCGATTCCCTGCAAAGTAAAAACAATCATAGTGGCTTGTTTTTACAGGCTCGCCCATGCAACCGGCGAGCCGAAGAAAGAATCAGCCAGAGGTGGCAGTTTGCCATAGAGCTGACCGAGAACCAGATGGTCCCTGGCCATTTCTATGACCTTTGGAGGCTGGGCGCGATGTTATGACGTCACTTTTTACCTCGCAGATGTAAACACTACCATGTTTTTAGCTGGAAAGGCTGAGTCCTTTTTTTTTTTTTATCCCAGGCTTTCCAGCCTTGATATATAAACCCCAGATCAGATGTTTACATTCCTTGTAATAGGAAAAAAAGTGATAAGAGAAAGGGAAAGTGTAAAAAAAATTTTCAAAAAATAAATTAAAAAATAAACAATAATAATAATAAAAAAAAAAAAAGTGCCCCTGTCCCCACACGCAGAAGCGAACGCATACATACCTCGCATATGTAAACGGTGTTCAAACCACACATGTGAGGTATCGCCACGAACGTTAGAGCGAAAGAAATAATTCTAGCCCAAGACCTCCTCTAACTCTAAACAGGTAACCTGTAAAAATATTTAAAGCGTCGCCTATGGAGATTTGTAAGTACTGAAGTTTGGCACCATTCCACGAGTGTGCGCACTTTTAAAGCGTGACATCATCTTTCACATTATACAAAAAAATCAGGCTTTAGTGGTTTTTTTTATTCATGAAAGTTTTTTTTCCCAAAATAAACACATTTGAAAAATTGCTGTGCAAAAACCCTTAATGGTGGGCTTCAGGGGCTTGAATTCCTAGCCTGGGATCACTGCCCTAGATCTATTGGTCCACAAGGCAATATAGCATTGCACAGGGTCCCATTATACAGAGTCCAATCCAACTGGCAACATTACAGGCTGTCCTGGCGTAACCCCAGTAGGATTAGGGTACCATTCCTCTGGGCGCAGTAAAGCTGTGGACAATGGATCCAGAAAAACTAATCTCCTAGTCCCAGACTAAGCGATTGAGAAGTTAGCTATATAATATGCAGAACTTACATAGATATGACCATCACCTAAGACACTAGCAAACAAACTGAAGCCTTGCCTAGCTGGGAGGGGTCATGCCTGGGAGAGAACTTCCCCTTTTTTTTTGTCAGTGTTCAATCACCTTAAGGTAACCCTATCGTAATGAATATGAAGATACCCGGTGTGCTGGGATGTAGGATAAAGAAACATACAGTGGGGACGGAAAGTATTCAGACCCCCTTAAATTTTTCACTCTTTGTTATATTGCAGCCATTTGCTAAAATCATTTAAGTTCATTTTTTTCCTCATTAATGTACACACAGCACCCCATATTGACAGAAAAACACAGAATTGTTGACATTTTTGCAGATTAATTAAAAAAGAAAAACTGAAATATCACATGGTCGTAAGTATTCAAACGCTTTGCTGTCATACTCATATATTTAACTCAGGTGCTGTCCATTTCTTCTGATCATCCTTGAGATGGTTCTACACCTTCATTTGAGTCCAGCTGTGTTTGATTAGGAAAACCACACCCCTGTCTATATAAGACCTTACAGCTCACAGTGCATGTCAGAGCAAATGAGAATCACGAGGTCAAAGGAACTGCCTGAAGAGCTCAGAGACAGAATTGTGGCAAGGCACAGATCTGGCCAAGGTTCCAAAAAAATTTCTGCTGCACTTAAGGTTCCTAAGAGCACAGTGGCCTCCATAGTCCTTAAATGGAAGACAATTGACTTATATCACCTAGATAAAGATACCTCCCACACAGGGCGGACAGCAAAACTGAAAGCTATTGGCGACTACCTCGCCTCGGCCGGTCTCCCCTCTTTGACACCCGAGCAGCAGCTAGACCTTGACTCCCCCATCTCCCCTCAGGAGATCATCTCGACAGTGAAGGCCCTACCTAATGGCAAGAGCCCTGGCCCGGATGGATATTCCAAAGCGTATTATGCAAAATTTCTTCCCTTGCTACAAAATCATATGTGTAGGTATTTTACTTCTTTAGCCACAAACCACCAGATTCCCCCTGAGGCATTACTTGCCCACATCACTGTACTTCCAAAGGAGGGCAAGGACCCCACTCTCCCACAAAGCTATCGACCAATATCACTACTTAATGTCGATATAAAAATCTTTGCTAAGATTATGGCAAATCGATTTAAATATGTCTTGCCCTCCTTTATTCACCCTGATCAAACGGGATTTATTTCGGGTAGAGAAGCTAGGGATAATTCCATCCGGGCCATGCAGCTCATACAGTGGGCGTGTTCCCACAGGGATTCCACCCCACTACCTCATTCTGTCCACGGATGCCGAAAAGGCTTTTGACAGAATAGATTGATCATACCTTAAGGCGGTTCTGGAGGATTGGGGACTGGGCCCTCATATGCTTAGATGGATCATGGCACTTTACACGACCCCCAATGCGAAGGTCAAGGTAAATGGCCATCTGTCCCTAGGGTTCCCCATATGGAATGGCACGAGGCAGGGGTGCCCCCTCTCTCCCCTCCTGTTCGCTCTGGCTATGGAGCCTCTGCTTCGAACAATACAGGCAAACGCTGATATTAGAGGGGTGACGGTGGGGTCAACGGAACACAAACTGTCGGCCTATGCCGACGACGTGCTCTTTCATTTGACCCAGCCCTTGGTGTCACTGCCAAACCTTATGAGGGAACTTAAAATCTTTGGTCATGTGTCAAATTTTAAAATAAACTTTTCGAAATCCGAAATCCTGCCCATTACCATCCCTGTAAAGATGGCTACTGACCTACAACAAGCTTTCCCATTTAGTTGGACTAAAACATCTATTAAGTATTTGGGTATCCAACTTACAAATCGATTTGATACTATTTATTCAGCTAATTTCCCTACCCTTTTGAGCATGGTGCGTAGAGACTTACAGAACTGGGCCAAGACCTCCTTCACATGGCTGGGCAAACTTAGCATACTCAAGATGAACATCCTTCCTAGGGTGCTTTTTTATTTGCAGATGCTGCCCGTCCCCCTCCCTAGGAGCTTCTTTACACAGCTTCAAAGCCTAATGATTAATTTCATTTGGCATGGTAAAAAACCAAGACTGGCTGCGTCTCTATTGCAGAAGGCCAAGGAGATGGGAGGCTTGGGCCTCCCGAATATACGGCGATACTACAGAGCCATTGCGATCCAACATATCCCTAACTGGCGTCATCATGGGGGTTCAAAAATATGGGTCTCCTTGGAGAAGAGCTTAGCAGGCCGCGACTTGTGATACGCACCTTGGCTACCTCGTGAACACAGAGGACTCTCACATACGTCCTCCCCGTTAACCACTCACATCCTGCGGGTCTGGGACCACACAAATGCTCTGTATGCTTTGGTGCCCCCGGACTCCCCACTGGCACCGCTGGGGGGATTTAGGTGGTTCCCTCCTGGGGAGCAGAGGACCTTTTTTGGTACTTGGGTTACAGACGGCAATTATAGTTGCGGCAAATTTGTAGATAAGGGTAAGCTGATACCCCTAGACGCCTTGCGGAATAGTCATGGCAGATTCCCCATGGATTGGTGGAGGCACCAGCAACTCCAACACTTCATTGCGACAGAGGGGGCCTCGTTGAGAGGGTAGGACACTATCACCACACTAGAAAGATTTTTCATAGAAGAAGAGCCAACTCCCCATCTGATTTCTGAGTTATATAGGCTATTGGGTTCAGTTTCCACCGTTGGCAAGCCGGCTTTCATATGGGAATGGGAACGAGACCTAGGGGTGGAGTTCACACCAGAACAACGTCTACACATGTATAAACTAGCACACTCTAGCTCCATAGAGTCTAGAATGCAGGAAACAAACTACAAGCCTCTAACTCGCTGGTATCGTGTACCAGCTGTCGTAGCACGTATCTACCCCTCGGTTTCTGACCGCTGCTGGCGAGGTTGCGGTCAGAAAGGCACCCTCCTTCATGTATGGTGGGAATGACCAGCAATCAGGCCTTTTTGGATGGAAATACAGACTACCATTAAAAATGCCCTGCAGATTGAGATCCCGTTTTCCCCTGATCATTTCCTCCTGCACCTCCCTACTCTCCCTCTGAGCCATTACAAAAAAGCGCCCTTCCTCATCTATTAAATGCCGCTAAGAGGCTTATACCTCTCTATTGGAAACGTCCGCCGATCCCTACCTTAAAAGAATGGCTACAGAAGGTGGATGATATCAGAGAGGCGGAGGAGTGGGTGGCGAGGTGCAAGGATAGGAGTGAGCGTTTTAATAGTATTTGGACCCAGTGGCGGAGATTCACCGTCGACACTAATCCTGTGTCCTCTAGCCTGGATGTCGCGCTGTTGGAGTTAGCGGAGCCCTCCCTGAAGCTAAGGAGGCCTGTGTATGGTGACGTGCGTACCTGAATGGCATGTCTCACTGCCCTATTGGTAGCACAATGTGTAAGCTTTTTCTTTCCTTATGCGTGGTTCACAAGTTCTATAGTTGAAGGTTCATATGAGACGCTATGCGTCACTAGTGATTAAAGGCATGTTTTTGTGCCTCCCTCTTTAAATGTTACAAAGTCGTTACTTGTTTAGACGTATTGGATAGGGGCTCCGCCTGGTGGCATAGGCACCTTTGTGACTGCATTGGCCCAACGGGATGCCCGTGGGGCGCCTCCCTCTTGGTGGAGGTTAGTTGGAGGCCTGTGGCCCCCCTCCCAAGGGATCCGCCCAATGGGCATCTTGGGGCCTTAAGGCAGGGGCGAGACCCCCCCTCCAGTATTAGAATGGAGGGCTGAAGAAAGATGGGTCCGGCCAAAGCTGCTATGGCAGGACTCCCTTTAGTATTCATTATGACTGTTTAATAGTGTAATACAGTTTGTAGATAACTTAATCCCTCATCCCCTTTCCCCTCCTTCCCTTACCCCTCTGTTTTATAATTTGTTTTATAATTTGTTCTATACTTTGTTTTTGTCTAAAACGTCTAGGTCTGCACTGTAAGAAAAGCAATGTAATGTGGAAAGACTGACCATAGACTATATGTTTGTATGTTCTTTTTAAAATATAAAATAAAATAAAGATTACATTAAAAAAAAAAAAATGGAAGACAATTGGGACGACCAGAACCCTTCCTAGAGCTGGCTGTCTGGCCAAACTGAGCTGTCGGGGGAGAAAAGCCTTAGTGAGAGAGGTAACCATCACTGCAGCCCTCCACCAGTCGGGGCTTTATGGCAGAGTGGCCCGACGGAAGCCTCTCCTCAGTGCAAGACACATGAAAGCCCGCATGGAGTTTGCTAAAAAAACACCTGAAGGACTCCAAGATGGTGAGAAATAAGATTCTCTGGTCTGATGAGACCTAAATAGAACTTTTTGCCCTTAATTCTAAGCGGTATGTGTGGAGAAAACCAGGCACTGCTCATCACCTGTCCAATACAGTTCCAACAGTGAAGCATGGTGGTGGCAGCATCATGCTGTGGGGGTGTTTTTCAGTTGCAGGGACAGGACGTCTGGTTGCAATCGAGAGAAAGATGAATGCGGCCAAGTACAGGGATATCCTGGACAAAAACCTTCTCCAGAGTGCTCAGGACCTCAGACTGGGCCGAAGGTTTACCTTCCAACAAGACAATGACCCTAAGCACACAGCTAAAATAATGAAGGAGTGGCTTCACAACAACTCCGTGACTGTTCTTGAATGGCCCAGCCAGAGCCGTGACTTACACCTAACTGAGCATCTCTGGAGAGACCGAAAAATGGCTGTCCACCAACGTTTACCATCCAACCTGACAGACTGGAGAGGATCTGCAAGGATGAATTGCAGAGGATCCCCAAATCCAGGTGTGAAAAACTTGTTGCATCTTTCCCAAAAAGACTCATGGCTGTATTAGATCAAAAGCGTGCTTCTACTAAATACTGAGCAAAGGGTCTGAATACATAGGACCATGTGATATTTCAGTTTTTCTTTTTTAATAAATCTGCAAAAATGTCAACAATTCTGTGTTTTTCTGTCAATATAGGGTGCTGTGTGTACATTAATGAGGAAAAAAAGTGAACTTAAATGATTTTAGCAAATGGCTGCAATATAACAAAGAGTGAAAAATTTAAGGGGGTCTGAATGCTTTCCGTCCCCACTGTATATAACATCACAGGCCTACCTGAGCTGTACAACAACGATTGCGCTATAGCCTTCTTTCACTTCAATGGAAAGCTCATCTGCAGCCTGACAGACTGACCCACTGAACCAAGTGGAGCCTGTGGCGCACCTGAACCAATACAGTTAAAAGATTTTTGAAGATTTTACCCAGATCCTGTTTCAGTGCAGCCATACAGTGAAGTTCTGGGGGAAGTCAATATTTTAAATATATAATTTTCTCAATTTGTAAGAGTGAGTAAGAAAGAATAAGTGTACTAGAAGCCAAAGTAGGCAATGCTGTGCCTGATCATGTCCTTCATGGGAAATATAAAAAATGTATATATATGCGGTTTCCCTAAATGTTTCCACACATACTAATGTTAAGAGGCATGGAGGCTTCATACACAGGAAAAGGATGATGCTAATAATGTAGAATGTGTATTCTGCTCTCAATTTATATATACTATATAGCACTTATGGCATACCTGAATTCTCCTGAAACCAGTGGTATATTTAAATAAGCATACTGAGCACTGAGCTTGTGCAGTAACTCAAAAGATATGAGATTTGGGCTGTGGGTGAGCCGATCTGGCTAGGCAGGCTTAAGATATAGGCACACACAGTGCACTAAAACTTCCCTCCATCCCACTTACTAAATAACCCCACATTGTAAACTTCAAAAGATTCTAACTCATTTGGATTTTTGACAACATTGAAATCATTCTTAATGTATATCACTTAAATCCCACTGAAGCCGCGTACACACGAGTGGAATGTCCGACAGAAAAAGTCAGACGGAAGCTTTTCATCGTCTATTCCTATCGTGTGTATGCCTCATCTGACTTTTTTTTTCGAAAAATTCTGACGGACCTAGAAATGGAACATGTTCTAAATATTTCCGACGGAACCAATTCCTATCGGGAAAACCGATTGTCTGTATGCTGTTCTGACGGACCAAAAACGACGCATGCTCTGAAGCAAGTACGAGACGGAAGCTATTGGCTACTGGCAATTGAATTTCCTTTTTCTAGTCCCGTCGTAAGTGTTGTACGTCACCTCGTTCTGGACGGTCGGAATATGGTTTGACCGTGTGTAGGCAAGACCGCTTGAATGGAATTCCGTCGGAGTTCCGTCGGAGAAACCTTCAGAGTTTATTCTGACGGCAAAACCGGTCGTGTGTACGCGGCATGAGACCTATAGACCATCCAACACAGAATTCAAGGTCATCTCAGCACTGAGTTGATGTATCTTATTTCCCTTACAAAAGATATGCAAATGAAAGGTTACAGCCAAGATATTTGGTGAAAATGGTCACAGTGGGCTTGATTTACTAAAACTGAAGAGTAAAAAATCTGTTGCAGCTCTGCAAAGGAACCAATCAGCTTCCAGTTTTTTTTGTAAATGCTTCATTGAACAAACTTAAGTTAGAAGCGGATTGGCTACTATGCACAGCTGCACCAGATTTTCCACTCTGCAGCTTTAGAAAATTAACCCGTGTGTTTATGTCAATTCGCAATCAAACTTTCAAGCACTCAAATGGCTAGCGTCCTAGCTAACCTCAAGTGCAGCACTATGGCTAATGCAGATCTTAACAGACTTGAGGACAAACATGGACTGAAAATTGTTTTGCAGGAACAGCCAACTTTTTGTTTGTGTGTACTGCTCTGCTCAATAGAAGCTGGTTTAACAACAGGCTTCTGTCAAAACATCAATGCTGGAAAACCTGAAAAAAATTACTGCAAGCGACTGTGTATTCTGACAAAACTGCATGTGTATACCCAGCTTAAGATGGCACCTTCCTCAGCTGTACAACTGTACATATAAGCAAGTTGTAGAATGGAGATAGTCCAATGCGGAGAGTTGAGGGAGATTCCATTAGGGAGAGGAATATCTACGAAAATTTTGTGTTCGAGAAGGGAAGGATTTTTTGGAGAGCATGTCTTGCTTGGCGGTACATGAAGAAAGTGGTAGATTTTTTGGCATTGTATTTGGCACCGGTCCAATGCCACAGCGCGTTCTGTCTGTCACAGGTGCAGGGTCAGGAGGGCGAGGCTGTGTGTGACGACGCGCGGACTCCAATTGTAATGTAAAGCTGTTACAGCGTGCAAACCCCGCTCTGTGATAAAGCCAGATCTCCTCTTCCTCCACGGCTCTCTTCCGCTATAATGATCCGGCCACCCCCTCTGCACAGATGAGGCTGCCCTGGTGACCCTGCAATGATGGACACAGATGAAGCTGCACGGGTGAGGCTGCATGATGGACACAGGGGAGCCTGCAATGATGGACACTGGTGAGCCTGCAATGATGGACGCAGGTGAGGCTGCAATGATGGACGCAGGTGAGGCTGCAATGATGGACGCAGGTGAGGCTGCAATGATGGACGCAGGTGAGGCTGCAATGATGGACGCAGGTGAGGCTGCAATGATGGACGCAGGTGAGGCTGTAATGATGGACACAGGTGAGGCTGCAATGATGGACGCAGGTGAGGCTGCATGGGTGAGGCTGCAATGATGGACACAGGTGACGTTGCATGGGTGAGGCTGCAATGATGGACACAGGTGACGTTGCATGGGTGAGGCTGAAATGATGGATACAGGTGAGGCTGCGTTATTGGGCACTGGTCACGCTGCGTTGATGGGCATGGGTGATAAAGTTGTTAATATTTATTTGAATATTTATTTTAACTTAAAGCGGAGGTTTCCTGAAAAAAAATATTAAAAGCCAGCAGCTACAAATACTGCAGCTGCTGACTTTTAATATATGGACACTTACCTGTCTAGGGAGCCCGCGGTGTTGGCAGCCGAAGCCGATCCGTCCTTCGGCTCTCGGCTGCTGCCGCCGCCATCCTCGGTAAGGGAATAAGGCAGTGAAGCCGTGCGGCTTCACTTCCTGGTTCCTTGCTGCGCATGCGCGAGTCGCGCTGCACATCCTCTCAGGTCCCTGCTCTATTCTGTGTCTCACAGAATACAGCGGGGGAGGACGGGGTAGGCGGCAGAAGTGGCTTAGGTAACCGCAATCACCGCAGTGATCTATGCCAGGAAGTGGGAGCAAATACCTGTATTGGAGCTCTTGTGGGCTCATAGTTTGATAACTATTCCTCTTAGATAGGCCTTGTGGGTATTCCACAAGAGGGTTGGGTCTGTGTCAGGATTATGATTCGTTTGAAAGAAAAAAAAAATGTTAAGAGGGTGGAATTGAAACTCCAGGGGGACGGGGAGCTGGTCACCTTGGAGGGGTGTATTTCAATGGATATAGGTGCGTGGTCCGACCAAGTGATCACGGCAATGGAGAACGCAAAGATCTTTTGTAGGGTGAATTTGTCAGTTAAGAATAGATCAATTCTGGAGTATACCCCATGAGTGAGGGAATAGTAGTGTAGTCTTTTTCGTTGCCATGTGCACAGCACCAGACATCATGTAAATCCTGAGGCTTGAAATGAACATAATGATGTAGAGGTTTTTCGGGCATGGTTTGTGGAATCCATAGATTTATCAATCACTTCATTAAGGTCTCCGAATAGAATTAGTGGGTGGGCTTTGTGTGTTTGGAGTTTACGTGCTATAGTAGCGTAACATTTTGAAATAATTTGGGGCGTATAGATTTATTTATTCAAAATGTATAATGCGCTAATATTAACCTCCCAATATAACACGGTGTGATCTCTTAATGATTAATCAGTGAATCATGTGCAAAATAATCAAATGGAGCCTATTATAAATAACATAACATCCTTCACCATAACAAATTCCTATAACTAAATATCAATGTGATAATAAATTATTGAACACAATTAAAAAGAGAAAAAGAAGATATATTAATGTGATGAACCACAGTGCACAGGTACAGTATCTCAATAGGACAGCATACTGCTGTGAAAAAATATAACGCCTTTGGTGATTTGATGAATATAGACAGGTTTCAATGAGTAATCCCCAGTGATAGCTGGGCTGCTCATATATTCAGCTGATCATTAGCATGGGCTGGCTTCTGGCTTTCAAAGAACTTCTGCAGTGTGAAACAACAAAGAAAGAAAGACCATTGCGCAGGCAGTGTGATATGTAATCCCTATATAATAAGGGTAAAAAATTCACTCACACTTTTCAGCAGAACAAATCGCATATGGTAAGGTCAATTGCATACAGCTAACAGCTGGGATCTCCTCACACGCCAACAGTGTACACACAGCACTGCTCGTCACTGGCTCCTCCCGACTGGTTTCATCACTAGACACGTGAATTTTTCAAAAGTGACCATGTGACGACCTTGCTTAGTATTTATAGTGTGCATGCCAGTTGCCATAGTGACCGGGGAGTGTAATTCACCATCATGCCGTTATATGCGTTCTGCACTACATTCAAACAACATAATATCCATACAAAGTAACAATTTAATACATATAGATACATCATTTTTACAATAAAACATATATTTAAAAAAATAGTTGCAACTCTACCCTAAGACCCATTTAAATACATGAAGTAAGCAACTATAACCTAGGAACTCCCTCCAGTGGTGAACCAATGGAATTACATCTCTACATAATCATCCTCTAATGAGCTAAGGGTAAATGGATGTGTATGAGATAAAAAGATGCTAGAAAGACGCAAAAAAAAAAAAAAAAAAAAAAAAAAAAATCGCTAAAAAATTTTTTTTGACAAAAATATTTAAAAATTAAATAATACAATTATTAAAAATATTTTAAAATATTAGAACTTGTTTTGGTGGAGCAGATGTCAAGTGATATATAAAAAATCCGAAATAAAACAATTTATATCAAAATCTATATTTAACCACTTGCTTACAGGGCACTTAAACCCCCTCCTATCCAGACCAATTTTTAGCTTTCAGCGCTGACGCACTTTGAATGACAATTGCGTGGTCATATAACACTGTACCCAAATTAAATTTTTATCATTTTTTCACCACAAATAGAGCTTTCTTTTGGTGGTATTTGATCACCTCTGCAGTTTTCACTTTTTGTTAAAAAAAAAATGTAAAAAACTGAATTTAAAAAAAAAAAAAAAATTATTTTTTTATATTTTGTTATAAAAATTTTAAACGGGTAATTTTTCTCCTTCATTGATGTACGCTGATGAGGCGTCAGTGATGGGCACTGATGGGTGGCAGTGATGGGCAGCACTGCCAGGTGGCACTGATTGGCACTACAGGTGGCCATTGATAGGTGGCACTTGTGGGCATTGATAGGTGGCACTTGTGGGCACTGTTAGGTGGCACTGTGGGCACTGTTAGGTGGCACTGTGGGCTCTTTTAATTGGCACTATTAGGTGGCACTGATGAGAAAGATGTGCCTCTTCCACTTGGGGACCGATGTCCCTCACATCCCAGCCGGTGATCGGCTTTTTTTTCTACTCACGCTGTAAGCGTGAGTGAAAAAAAAACGATTACCGATCTTTTGTTTACATCATGTGATCAGCTGTCATTGGCTGACAGCTGATCACATGGTAAGGGGCCGGGACCGGCCCCTTACTCGGATCGGTGATCAGCCGAGTCTCAGTGACTCGGTGATCACAGCGCGCAGGGAGCGTGCACAGGGGAGGCCGTCATATGACGGCCTCCCGGGAATTCAGGTCCGCGCTGTGGCCGTCATTCGGCCATAGCGCGGATGTGTAGTGGTTAAGCCAAAAGGTGCAAGAGTACCCATTTCAAAAATACATTTTGATTTGTTTTTACTTAATTCTCTCACTTTATTACTACCCCGCCAGTGCGGTTTATATTTTTCAAGGGCCCAAAATTTCAATAACGCAGGGTCTTTGTCATGATATAGAGCAAAATGGCGTGACACACTGCGTTTCCACATAGGGCGTTTCATTCTTCCCACATACTGTAGGGAGCACGGACATTGTAAGACATACACCACCACCTCAGTTCTACATGAAACAAAATCTTTGATTTATTATTGTCAGTGGAGAGTTGTTAAAAGATGCAGAGAGGATCAGGAAGCAGCAGTTAGGATCTGCTTCTACTGAATGAAGCTGGAATGCTACAGATGCTTTCACTGCTATCATGGCCCTCAGTTCTTAGAGTCTGCACTGGGCAGAAAGGTGTGGGGAAATTTTGGATGACTGCATTGTGGGGATTTGTTAAGTGCAAAATGGGCTCCCTGAACGCAGATAACATTGCATTTAGAGAACAGGGCTTCCTTCCAGAGTAGGGAACATTTGTAGGTGCTATTCAGCCCTTTTGCACCGAAAGACAACTTTGATCGACACTGTGAGGGGTATAAGTATGCCATTGTGTGCGTATCACTATTTCAGGTAATGCAAAAGACCAGACCTTCATTACATTAAAGTGGAGCATCCCTCACTAAACTGTGCACTGTAAACAAATTGGATATTTAAAAAAAAAATTTCTCAGCACCTACTGTATATCTGCTGTATTCATTTTTCACTTCCTCCTCCCTGGCCGCGGCCCATCGCATCATTTCCTGTTTGCAATGCCTTCTGGGAAAGGGCGGCAACTTCCTCTGAAACTGCCGTTGCTATGGAAACCTGACCTGAAACCTATTACACTGCTTGTGCTGCACTGAGCATGTGCGAGATCTGCAAGGATGAGATCCAGGAAGAAATACAGTCTGGCTTCAGATGCCCACACTTAAGATGGCCACTGCCTGCTGTCATTTTATAAAATAACAAACTACTGCTATAAACTAACAAAACAGACCTTAGTTTACAGACTAACTTTACTAGAATACATTAAGCTTGTGTATTATAGGGGTATTTTTATTTAAAAAGTATAATTTTGGCTGGAACACCACTTTAAAAATACAGCGACGAGTGCATATCTTACTTGTTGCATATGAATAGTTATACACATTGGTGTCCTGAGAAAGAAACGAGGGGGAAACAAAGGGATATGAAGAGTAAGGAAAAAGAAATACGCAAAAACACAAAAATGAACAATTGCGTACTTGATACACTATAAGTTAGGGAGGTGAATGAAAACCAAACAGTAACTAACTGTTGAAATACTGAACTGTCTGTGAACACGGGGAGAGGTTGTTAACCAAGGCGTGCCGCCCTGTTAGTTGTGCCAGATTAGAAGACGGAGTATATTACTTGTTGTTGACAGCGCGCCAGTCTCCATGCACAAATTTGGCTGCTCTTTGGGTGGGGGCTATTGATTCGGGTGTGGGGATTAAGCCCCAGTTGTGAAGCTGCTTTAGGCCCTGTTTTAAGTGGAGGATGGTGGTGGTTTTGCCCTGGTATATGATGGAAAGTTTAATAGGGAAGCCCCATTTGTATGGGATGCTGTGTTGCTGCAAGATTTTGGTGATAGGTGCGAGATCCCTTTTTTGTGGCATGGCAGAGATGTCAGAGTAGATGGTGAGTTGGCCATAAGGAATCCGGGAGGGAAGGCATGGATTTTGATGTAAGAATCTTCTCTTTGGTTTGGAAGAAATGGATGCGAGTAAGGAGTAGGACATCTCGAGGTTTGTCTGCTGGAATGTGTGGGGGTTTAAAGATCCTGTGTGCCCTATCAATCATTCAATCTCGTTCTGAGAAGGATGGTAAAAGGACTTTGAGTAGAAGTTGCAAGTATTGCGACAGCTCTTGCGGGGCCACTGATTTAGGGATCCCACATATTTTTAAGTTGTTTCTGCGGGAGCAATCTACAAGATCGGCAAGTTTATTCTGAATGCGTTGAAGCTGTTGCCTGTTCCTTGTGTGTATCCACTAATTCATTATATGCTTTTGTCAAATCACTGAGCTGCCTCTCTAGCTTATCAGTGCAGTCCCCCAGATCATCTACCTGCATTTGGATATGGGAAATTTACCCATTTAGATCTTTTTGTATACCTTTTTGCAGGGCTATGAGCATCTACTTCAACGTGTGCTCCAAGACTGCATTGTCAGAAGCAGGCAGATCTGCTAAAGAATCAGTAATATTATTCCCTCCATCTCTCTCCTCCTCAGCTGCATGATACTTACGGTTTTCTTGCATACTGGTGCTTTGTGAGCTGAAGGGGGTAGAGGCTGCTCTTTTGTTCCCATCGCTTGTACAATACATTTGACAGGCGACCTCTCGGGCAGAGTGCGGCGGGGAAGCATATGAGGCTGCACTGCCTGTGTCCAGCGCCATTTTGGGAGCCATGCAGCCATGAGCCACTGAAGAACTGAAGGGAGCCGGTTGGCGCTGAGTGCGGCGGCAGATGCTGGATGCTGCTTAGTCTTCCTGTGCGTGCGATCGCTCAAATTAAGTGGCCATATCTGTTCACAGCCAAGCTCCGCCCCTCCCAAAAATAAAATTTTTGTTGCAGAGGAGGCCAAAAAACAAATTTGTACCTTAGTGCAGACTTTTGGGAAAATCAGTAAGCCAAATCACACAAGGAAATTATATACCTGGGGGGGGTTCTGTACACCATCTGTGTCCAGGACACCTCCAGGCAACCACTTTTGCATTTTACAGAGAACTACAGAGCTGCAGATTGAAAAGGAAAGGTCATTTTTATTAACATTCACTTACAATATGACTTGTGTTGCAATTGTAGATGCTATATCCCTCCCCCCCGCCCCCCCAAAAGTAAAGTTAGTCTTTAACCACTTCAATACCAGGCACTTAGACACCTTCCCACCCAGACCAATTTTCAGCTTTCAGCGCTGTCGCAATTTGAATGACAAATGCGCGGTCATGCTACACTGTATCCAAACAAATTTATCATTTTGTTCCCACAAATAGAGCTTTCTTTTGGTGGTATTTGATTACCTCTGCGGTTTTTATTTTTTGCGCAACAAATAAAAAAAGACAGAAAATTTTGAAAAAAAAAACAAGTTTTTCTTTGTTTCTGTTAAAACTTTTTGTAAATAAGTATGTTTTCTTCTTCAATGATGGGCACTGATATGGCTGCACTGATGGGCACCAATGAGTTGGCACTGATGAGGTGGCACTGGTATGCGGCACTGATGGGCACTCATAGGTGCCACGGATGGGCACTTATAGGCGGCACTGATGGGCACTCATAGGTGGCATTGATGGTTACTTATGGGTGGCACTGATAGTTGGCACAGATGGGCACTGATAGATGGGCACTGACAGGTGGCATGAATGGACACTGATGGGTGGCACTGATGGCACTGTTTGTTTGCAGTGATGCCCTTAAGGGTGGCATTGCTGGGCATCACTGCAACATGATGGTGCCAATCAGTGCCCATTTGTGGGCACTGATTGGCACAGATTTGGCACACTAGGCACATGTGGATGGCCATGGGGTACATACCTGGCCATCCACATGTTGCCCCTTCCCTGGTGGTCCTAGTGGCAATCCCTGGTGGTCCAGTGTGGTGATCTGCGGGATAAACAATCAGCACAGACCCCCCCCCCATGCCAGGAGAGGCGCCGATCGGCTCTCCTCTACTCGCGTCTGTCAGACGCGAGTGAGGAAGAGCCGTTCAACGGCTCTTCCTATTGACAGCGTGATCAGCCGTGATTGGACACGGCTGATCACGTGGTAAAGAGCCTCCGCCGGAGGCTCTTTACCAAGATCGTTGTAGCGGTGTGTCAGACTGACACACCGCTCCACCGATCGCCGCGATGCGCGCCCCCCGGGGGCACGCTGCGGCATGTTATCCTGCTGGACGTCATATGACATCCAGTCAGGATAACAGAAGCACTTCCCGGACGTCAATCCGCCATAGGGCGGGCGGGAAGTGGTTAAATGCACATACCGTATATACTCGTGTATAAGTCGAGGCCCTAATTTACCACAAAAAAAAAAAAATGGGAAAAAAACGTATTGCCCCGAGTATAAGACAAGGGTGAGAAATGCAGCATCTAGTGTAAGTGGAAAAAGAGGGTCAATAATGCCCATCTGCAGCTGTATACCTCCCTGTGTCCTGTGCATGTGTATATGTTCCTGTGTATGTGTCATGTGTATATGTGTCTGTGTGCATCCTACCTGTGTCCTGTGCATGCCTCCGTGTGCCGTTCTGCACCGATCAGCGTGTGCTATTACTATTCGGCGGCCATTCACTGTTCAAATGCCACACCTCCTCCTCGTCCATGATAGGTAGAAAACTTAATTTCCCAGCAGTCAGCCTATCACAGACATTCTCTCATCCTCATACCACGGACGAGGATGAGAGAATGTCCGTGATAGGCTGTACACTGACTGCCTATCACAGACGAGGAGGAGGCATGGCTTTGGAACAGTGAGAGGCTGCCGAGTGGTATGTAGCATACGCTGGCCACGATGTAGGCAGACGGCAGTGACTCGAATATAAGTCGAGGGGGGCACTTTCAGCCCCAAAAAAAGGGCTAACAATTTCGACTTCTACTCGAGTATATACAGTATCTTATTGGGATGATTGTGGTGGAAATTAAAGCTCTGGTGAGTCCTTTCAAGTAACACAAGTCTTGTCCCTCCCCCAGTGGAATGAGGAGCAGCAGACTAAAGAGCTTATCTCTAATGCCTCCTTGTAACAGCATGCTTCTTGTAGCACATGCACTGCAGAACATCTTGGCTTGCTCCCAGTGCTGCTTCTCTCTCCTAATCTCAGCTCTGCTGTACAGAGGCTGCAAGATGGTGATACCAAGTAAAATTCAGGAACTTGCACTTAAATGTGATGAGGTTTTTGAAAACACAGAACTGCCTTAATTTGCGTCCTTTCGATCTGTCTGAAGTTGCTCTTTAAAGTGAGCACATGCTAAGGTGAGATCGAGCCTTTTAGTAAATCAGTCTCCATTTTCCAAAGGGAATAATTTTCGTTAATCAGAAAATAAATTTGAATCATTGAGAAAATCCGCATTCCTATTTAGATGTTTAACCTTTTGAATACCAGACCCTTTCACCTCCTTCCTGCCCAGGACAATTTTCAGATTTTAGTGCTGTCACACTGACAAATACTCAGTTATGCAACACTTTTTCTTTCTTTTAGTGGTATTTAAGCACCACTGGGTTTTTTTTTTTTAATTTTTTGCTATATCTAAAAAAAAAAAAAAGGGAAGGGGGGGGGGGGGGGGTGCCAAAAATGTTGAAAACACCACTTTTCTTATTTTATTACAAAATTTTGCAAATAAATCTTTCATAGATTCAGGTCAAAAATGTATTCTGCTCCATTTCTTTGGTGAAAATAACCCAGATTTGTGTATTTCCTTTATGTGAAAGTTAGAGTCTACAAACTATGATAGAGATAGATAGATAGACAGATTTGAAAATTGATCAATTCCAAAGTACTGATGGCCTCTCTCATTTCTTGCCCTAAAATGCCAGAATAGTACAAGTACCCCCCTAGATTACCCCTTTTTCAGAAAGTAGACATTCCAAGGTATTTAGTAAGAGGCATGGTGAGTTTTCTGAAGTTACAATTCTTTGTTACAATTTTAAATTGCTCATTTGCAAAAAAAATTTCTTTTTTTTAACATTCTGTCACCTGAGCAGTACAGCATCACCATATGACTGGTGTTGCTTTGATCAGGCACACCGACAGTATGATGATAAAAATATATATATATATATATATATATATATATATATATATATATATATATATATATATATATATATATATATATATATATATATATATATATATATATATATATATATATATATATATATAATCTGCCCTCAAAAATTCCACTCGCAAAATTTTGAGGGCTGGCGAGCTGTGGCTGCCTGGGTTGAATTGGAGTCCTTCTCCCAGCGATCGCAGAGAGAGACACGCCCAGATGATCAGAGCGCAACACAGGGAACACATTGATAACAGCTTTTTATTTCAAATGCTGTGTTCTGACGCTCGATGTCAGATACAGCCCCTCCATCCTGGTACCGGGACTTTGATAGACAGATCACCAGTCTAATCCCAGGACGGGCGATCTGTCTATCAAAGTTCCCTGGCCAGGGCTGTATATGACGTTGAGCAGCGGGATCACAGCAATTGAAATGAAGGCTGTTATCGCCGTGTTCCCTTTGTTGCGCTCTGATCATCCGGGTGGCTCTATTGTTCCTCTCCTCCCCTGCACAGGTAGGCTGCATGGTGGGCACAGGCAGCCTGCATTGCTGGGCATGGATAAAGTTGTTATAAATTTATTTTTATAACTTAATTCTGCATAAAACATTTAAGTGTAATTTCATGAGATAATTTATGAGGGCGTGTTTAGGGGTGGGGGATGGTGGGGCAACTGGTGGCGAGTAACCCTTGAGGCCTGGCTATTAGCTCAGGACTTGAAATTGACATAATTTTTTTTTTTTTACATTTTCTTTTTTTTAACATTTTGACTTTACATATTGTGACCAGAACAGTGCAATGTCACCATAGTGACACTGTACTGCCCTGGGGAGATGATCAGGATTTATTTATTTTTTTACCACTATGATTGCCTATTACAGTGAACACTGTAGAACTAACCATTTTTAGGAATGGCATTCATTCATGTGCCATTGTGTACAAATGCGATAGGCCACAGCCATGACATGGTGCACTGTGCTTAGTCCTGTACCATGTGATCACTGGGACCAATCACAGAGAACACAATAGTACACAATGTGTACATCTGATATGTGATCGCTGTGATTGTTTACAGCGACCACATTACCAGGGCTGGTCTGGTACAACAAACTGTGTAAAGTGGGTCACAGATCGCATGGCTGCACAGCCCCGAGAGTCAAATGACGTCTACCCAGGATAATGGTGCTCCTGCTCGGCTGTATTTTTATAATAGGTCGGGCGGGAGGTGGTTTAACTCGAGCTAAAGGTTTCTTTAAAAGCTTACTGAACGTTTTGTAAACCCTTACTGTACAAACCTCTATTATGCAAACTAAAGCTTGTTTGTACAAAGCATAATGCACTCACAGGCAGAAAACAAGTATTCAAGTTGTGCGTTCAATCAGGGACTAAAGCTAAAGAAAGTTGAGTATAATTTTAAACAAGGTTATCAAGAAAGTAAAAGGCAACAACTTTTTTTTTTTTTTTTTACCAGGATGGCTTTCGTTAAAGCAACAGTGTTGGAATCTTATGGCTAGAAAGTGATTTCGTCTAACAGCATCCACCCACAGCCGAAGTATGACGACTGTATAGCCCTCTTTCCTGCCAGCACGTAAATGGGTGCTCAACACCCAAATGAGTTACCTGGGCTTCTCAATCATGTGTACACTGTTTAGCAGTCATAGAAATCACATGATCGAGAACCCATTCTACAGGCTCCTGATTACAAGCCATGGCTGGGAGTTGTTGACAACAGGGTAACAGTGCAGGGGATACAAAGTGAGTGCATTTCCAGCTCAAAACAGTAGAACCAGCTGCATGCATACATGTGGCAGCACGGCAATAAAGCCCATTACAGTGCTGACACGTATATTGCCTACGGCTGACGAAAACAGATTAATGCAAGACAAAACAACACATATATTTTAAATATATGTTTACTTTAAATTCCATCTTTCATCCTGCAAAGTCGCAATCTGAATGGAGGAGGATACAGTCCACTGTGGTGCTGGTTTAGCACACTAAAAGATGTAGTAAGTAGAAGTATATTGTTGTAACTCTTTCGCCAGTAAGAACAGTTGACTGTCCTCTCAGTAGGGAAGTAGAAAAGGCTCTTGGCAAGCTGAATCAATGTGCATCGAGCGTCAGGAAGCAGAGTCATGGCGAGACAAAGTGACTCTGAGTACCAGCAGCAGTTTCCGTTCGCTAGATGGATTCAGTGGTGGTACAGAGTATTCAATTTAAAAGTAGCGCTCTTTAAAAAAATCTCCTGGAGAAGATTAAAGGCACAACTTCGGAAAGGAATGATGTAATGTCCCATTCACGGTCGCGGGAGGACTAAGATAGAATGTTGGGAGTCGTGTATTTTTGTAGAGAACAATTGCTGATGCCAGGGAGGACAAACCTGCATGAAGAGAAGCAAAAACAAATAAATAAACTCAGGCTCAAAATGGTCTAGAAACTGCTTGCTACACAGATAATAGATTGTACACTGGCAACATTCTTTGAAGTATCTAAACCCCCTGGTGCCCAACATGCGTCCATTATTGATCAAAAATTCAGGAAAAGGGGATTAAAGCGGTAGTAAACTATTTTATAACAAAACCAAAAAAAAACCCAAAACAAAACATTTCCACCTGCAAGGCAATATCAAAATGTGCCAGCATGCACCGCATACTAGCACATCATTAAAGACTTGCCTTAGAATGAAGCCCTCCAGCAGCGCACTGTCAACGCTGCAGAGGCTTCCACCTTAACGTGGTCTTCCTTACAGGTTTTGGGACCCCGGACGCCTAACTGAACGAGCCACTATGATTTCACTCCCGTTCATGCGCACGGGTATGCCATTCCTTCAAAAGGGCATGAGCCAGTGGCGTCACCGCCTGCTGCTCTCTCTAGAAAATCTTTTAAACAGTACACGTTTAGGAGATATTTTACCTACAGGTAAGCTTTATTATACGCTTACCTGTAAGAAAAAAAGTTTACTACCATTTTAAACTTTCTCTGCCATTAAACACAAACTCAGAACTTGAGGGGGTTAAATTTCACCGCCACTGACCAGCAATGTCAGGCGGGTTAATAGCACCGACACCACTGCTGGGGGTTATTATGGTATATAGACCACCACTGATCCAAACCAAAAAAACAAAGAAAAAAACAAAAAAAAAAAAAAAAAAAAGAACCTACTGTAACGTTAATGGATTACTCCTCCAAATAAATAATTTCTTCAGTGACAAAGAATTCAATGGTCTCCTCCTCCCAGTCATCAATATTGCTGTCCAACTCATCTGTATCCACACCTAACAGATTGAAGAAATAGAAAGAACCAGATTAAGACACGTATGTCTGGTAGCCCGTTATTATGAGACAATTGCACTGTATACAAACCTCCTCTGAGTTCCAGACGGGCATCTTTCTGCTCAAAGTATAACTTTTGTGCCTGCTCACGGTATAGCTTGTATTCTTCCATCATGGTTCTTCTGCGTTCAACCAGTTCCTTTGAAATGCAAAAGTAAAGTTTCAAAACAGTGTCTATGAAAATATTTTCAGATAGGTACCAAAACCAACGACATGTACCCAATTGTTCACTAGCACAGTTTATATTTTTTGATCAGTTACTACAAGTGTAAACTTCTAGGTATCTGCAATCTGTAAAGTAACGTTCGATACCTGTGCAGAGAAAATGTAAATCTACCTTCATCATCTGATAACCGAGATACCACACAGGTCAACCTACTACCGGTCAGACTGCTCTGTTGCTTCGGTTTGAACTAATGATCAGGAACCGATCAGTGCAATATGCCTTAAGAAAAAAAGCCGTTCCCTGCCAGGAGACGACAGTGATCATTGCTAGCCGATGTAGCAGTAAAAGTAAATCCGGCAGGCTGGTTGTGCGCAAGTTGATTGATAAACTTGGTACATTCAGCCCACCCATACACTGTTCAAATCTCAGCCAGTTTAGCAGGAATTCAAACAGTCTATGGCCAGCCTTACTGAAAGAAGGGCTTTTCTGTGTAACTTCGTGCTAGAGAGTGGCTTACTGCATTCTTCTAACAAGACATTTTGGTATAAAACCCAATAGTGGTTTGGGACTTAGCGTCAACATGTTGTGAATTGAACATTTTACTGAAATTCGACTACTTTTTCACACTCAGGTTTTCTGCACTGCTTGCTATTTGAAAGCATTTTAAAAAGAAGATTTTTAGCACTAAATAATCAATGCTAAAACTGGTTCTAATAATGAATTTATGACATTTCAGGGCCCCATCAGGCTAAAAAGATTTATGGGAAGGGGTGCCTATTAAAGGCATAATGCAGTACATTGTCTTTCTATGCCCTACCTATAGGTGAGGCCTACATTGAGGTACCCATTTGACATTAGGAAAAGCTGCACCTTCACTGTCCAGTAGGAATTTAGAGCTCAAGATCTATTTGCAATATTTTTTTACCTTTGAAGCTTTAGATTGACTCAATCGATCTTTCTGTTCAAATATTTTCGAGTACTTCTTCAAATCTTTCTTGATTGTCTATGGGAAAAAAATAAATAGTCATATTAAAAGTCAAGTACATTCTACGTCAATCATTTCAAAAATGTTAAGGAATACTACTCTAACTTTAGTTCTTCAGGTACAGGTATTTCAACCATTTTCATGCCTGTCACTGTTATTTCATTAAGAATTTATAATTGTGTATTTTTGTCTCAAGTATAAATCATATCCATAGTAGGGCAGCTATAAGGTCAGAGCGCCTTCCCCTTTTCTTATATTTCTCATATGGCATTAAAAGGTTTCGGTCTACCATATTAGTTTACCTCTTTACCCCTCAACATTAGATAGCAAAAGGTTTCAGATTATGCATGAAGAATTAATGTTGCTATGGTCTGGCAAAATCTACAAGTTCAGCTTTTAGCCCCCTTTGGGGTCAGAGTCAGCAAGCAGCTAACAATAGGTATCCTATAAAGAAACCAGTGGTGTTCTCAAAGGACAAAGCTTTCTTTTAAAAGCCAAGCCCTACATACACTGCTCAATGCATACATAAAATAAAAAAAACACACTAGCGGTACACGCCACAATGTACCTTGATCTCATCTGCAGTCAGCAAAGTTGGGGGTCTTGGTCTCCACAAAAGCTGACAGAATCTGTCTTTAGTGTTCTTCTGAAGAAGACGACCTTGGAATGTCCACAACCAATATGCATTATCCACCTACAATAGAAGAGAATCTTATTCAAATATGATGGTTACAAATGACTGTTGTCAAACTGTGACAAGGACTAGTGGCTTATACAGCATGCTTCGCTTTACAGCAAATATTAAAAGGGGTTGAAAATCCTCAGGGTTTTTCACCTTAATGAATTCTATGCATTAGTGTGAAAAACCTTTTGTGCTGCAGTAGCCCCCCTTTTCTTACCTGAGCCAATCGTTCCAGCAACAGGGACAAGCACAGCAGCTCCAGCCGCTGTCTCGGGTCCTCATTGGATAGACTGATAGCAACAGGAGCCATTGGCTCCCGCTGCTGTCAATTAAATCCAGTAGCACGGGAGCCACAGCAGGACTCGCCCGCACGAGTGCCCCCTTGGAAAGTGGCTCTCTGAGGGGTCACTCGAGAAGAGGAGCCAGGAGTGCCGCGGGGGGGGGGGGGGGGGGGGGGGGGGATAGGGATCAGGGCCACTCAGAGCAAAACCTATGCACAGAGGAGGAAGGTATAACTTTTTTTTTAAAAACAAACAAACAAACCTTTACAATCACTTTAACATTTAATTAGGAAACATTAGCATTTTAGAAGGTTGATCAGCTCATTCAGTAAACCTGGAGGTTACCTGTGCAAATAGAGCCAAATCAAGACTTGCATATTTTTCGCTTTCTTGCTTTGGCCATCTCCCAAGAACATTTGTGCATGTCTAATCTATTTCACTTGCAACCCATCCACCCAACTTGGCCATAGCAACATATGAAAAACATGGAGAAGTCCAGGACTAAGGCCTCGTTTAAACAGGTGCCCCTTTCTGTACTTCCATGCAGCTGTAGTGCAGAGAAACAGACATTACATGCAGCACCTACAGGTGAACTTTGGTCTGTTGTGTGAAAATGCATACAGTATGCCTTTTTTGACACTGTTCAGGACTTAGGGGCTCTGTTGCAGTGTGAACAAGGCACAAAGAAAACAAATGGTGCTGTTGATCTGATGCAGGAAAAACGTCAGTCACCAGACCTAGTGTGAAACAGCCCTGAACTTGTGTTTAGAAGGCCTTCATATAGCCAAGAGCCAATTACATCACTGTGCATTCAGTACACACTCTGTGTGCCATCATGGCAGAAAGTGCTGTGCCGCGATCGTGGCATCATCATGGCCAGGCCATTCAAATGGCTGGACATCGCAAACCCGTAAGGAAGATCGGATGAAGAAGGGAGCAACCGGAGCGCAGACAGCGCACTATGCAAAGATTACTAGCACAATAACACTGCAGGGGGACCATTTAATCAAATTTTGTTAGCAGAGTTGACTGCCATATTAAAACAAAAATTCGTTCTTACTTTATGGCTCCACCAGGACACAGATGTGACAACGTAACGGCCTGTTGGATCCCATTCGACATCAGAGGCTGTATAATGCTCTGCAATATTCATGATGGTGCAGTCTGAGGTGTCAACAAAGGCCAGGGCACCATTCATGCTGTAAGTTAAGGAGTTATAGGATTAGATATACGCATAAAACTGCCATTTTGGTACTATAAATCCAAGATGAAACAATAAAAAACAGCTGTACTAGATTACTTTGGAGAGGAAGGAGTAAAGCAAAATTGAGAAGAAGAGATCTTGTACATACCTTCTCAATCCTGCCAAGACCAAGAACTGTCCCTGTGGACTCCAGAAGATTGTGTTAGCTTGTTGTTTGTCATAAGTCTCTAAAAAAAAAACAAAAACACATATAAAACCATGTCAAAAATATATCACAAAAAGCGTTGGTATGTATGGCTGCCTATTTAGTAATACCTAAAGATTTAAGGGAGGACAAATCCAGACTTACTTATAAGCTCAATCTTGCCATTGTTCTTGACATGGTAGAAAGTTACTGATATCCGAGGGACTTCTCCATGGAGCACGGCAAACTTGCTTCCATTGGGTTCCCAGGCAAAAGCAATGATGCCATCTACAGGAAAACAAGAAAATTACATTTATACTTTTCCCAGCAATGCATCTTAGTTTAAGAGCTCTGCCTTTAGTCTGGACATTACAAAATAAAAGGAAAGCTGCCATCTAGTTGTTAGGGGTTATTTCTACCTAGATCAATGTATGTGTAGTTGTCCATTCACAATAGGAGGTGCACTGAATGTATATTTTAGTGGCAAAATCAAAAATTCAGGATGCACTCGGCCGAAACCAGAAATTACAGTTTTTAAACATATATTTTTATATATAATTGTATTCAACTTTTTCATTAATATCATGAATTTAAATGAATATGAATTTGATTAAAAATGCATCCCTTCAAATTCTATGCATGTCTTCACAATGGTCCCTTGCGCTTCTATTGTGATGTTAAAAATGTTGCTTGTTGCATTTTTGGTCAGTATAAAAACCACACCTCCCGCTGAAATGTATTGAAAATGCAGCAAGAAAGCATCAAACACAGCTGTTACTTTTTTGATGCAGTGTTTGAGTCACATGACCTATGAAAAACACCAATATCGGCACCTTTCTCGAAAGGTAAAATGCCGAAAAACAATTCTTTCGTACGCCAAAATTTTGGTGCATCTGTAATTCATAAGGCATGTAACCTATAAATTCCAATGTATTTATATACCTTCCCTAAACAAGAGCACATAATGGAGGGGGGTGGCTAAGCATATGTCCACTAGAAGTGCTCACTCATTCGTGTCTCTGCATACACTTCAGACCCCCCACCTCCATTTTGGGGAGCACAGCTGAGAGGTGGAATTCCAGAGAAAAAAAAAAACAATGTGGGCATTCTCCTGTAGCACTCCGCCATTAGCTGTCAGTCAGGCAACTTTGACAGAATTTCAGTGTTTGTTTCTCCCTAACTGCTGTGTGCACTATCTGGGCTGGATAGGCCCTCCAGCTGATACGATGGGCCTCATCATAGAAATGATGGAGAAGGCTCCCTCCCAGTCACAAGGAAATGCATTCAGTGATCTTTTCTCTGCTCGGCAACATATGGGCAAACCCTGTCCCATGACATCAGCAGTGCTAGAAGAATTCCAGCATTTGGTTCTCTATGTGTACAGTGTGTGTTGACCAGCCTTGGTACACGAGTATATGCTTTAACCTCCTACAGCAGGCTTTGTCCCAGCTATATAGGCACCTACCTAGAGAGATATATCTATCTCTCTTTCTATATACAATATTTTCTTTTTTTTCTTTAACTTGCACAGGTCGCGACTGCAGTTTAGGTGGGCGGTAAAAAGGTAGATCAACTGTCTGTTTTTACTGCTTCCTTTGTGAACGCCTTACTGAAGACATGCCATGACCTCCTGCAGTTGTTTTCTTTCCCCTTTTGCAATACAGAAAAAAAAAAAAAAAAAAAAAAACACACAATTTACCTTTCATTTCAACCACATCTACTGGGACTTGTTTCTCTCTCATTCTGAATATCTCGAAATTGGTCACCACACCCTGCAGGCAGCAAGACAAAACACCAAATGTAACTACAATATCTTCAGACCGCTCATCTAAAAATAAAAAAAAAAGTGTTCCACAAAAGGGACAGGATAACAAAGTAACTAAACCCAAGAACAAAAATGTAATATTGCAGCTTACTAGTCCCAATGTGCGTCTGCATTGGTTTTCATTTCCCCCCTTCATGTTCACTGAGTGATCCTGCCAGTAAAAATCCCCTTGTATAAGGGTGACAACACTCACACATATTGTACCTATGGAAAAAGTGCTGTCACCCTACAGAACACCTCCACCTTTTTTCTCCAACACAGGCAGGAGAAGGGTGTTTTGTAGAACAAAGTGATTGGACTAATACTAACTGATAACAGGTAGCACAGCAAGTTCTAAGCTGCAAAGATTTATGACATGAACCAAATAAATTTTTGGCCTTAAAAATAAAAAAAAAAAAAAAAAAAAAAAAAAGGTATATTTAAACAAATTCTGGTCCTGCTGAAAAACCAGCATTCAATCACTGGCTGCGGTGCATTTTGACAGGGGAGAGGTCACCACTGTAAGAATACAATAGCCCAGTGGGGGAGTTTCCTGCATCCACATAGCTTGTGTGGATTCAGGAATCTGAGTTAAATTTTTCATTCAGCCTGTTGGTTGGGAAAAAAAAGTGAGTACTGAGCTTTGATTTTAATACATGTGCTACTAAACATAAATCACAAGCCCGACTCCATAGAAGCCAAAGCTTCCATTTCCTCAAATTTAGACCAACGACGGCCAACAATCCATAAACAGTTGTATACAGTTTCAAAGAAATTGCCACTATACAGTGTAAACCAGCATTTCTGGATTCCAGTTGGCCTTGGGGCAAAAGGGAACAATGATTTTCATAAATCCATCTTCCCCTAAAAAGGTAGAATAAACCCCCTTTTTAGATTTTGGGATGGAAGTGAAATATGCATTTACTTGAGGAAGACTACTGTGCTTCAAATGTGCTCTAGAGATAAAGAAAGGAATGAAACCCCTTTTCCTGATTACACCATATAAGATTTGACCATGCATACACCATACATCAAATAGCTTGGGCCAGATAGAATTACCTGGTACCTACCTGAGTTCCCTTTGGTGTCCTATCCACCTTCACACAGAGGTAATCCCCATTCTTCTGCCAGTGAAGCTTGCAGTCAACCACATTGAAAAGGTTTCTGACTCTGATCTCTTGCCTTGATGGAAGTTGCATTAAGGTCACTCTAGCAGGAATATCTTTGTCTTCTGGAACCCAGAACGCTATGATATTACCCCCAGGGGACCAGGAGAAATCCCTGTTGAAAGACAAGGCGCCATTAGGATTCACACAAAGTAAAGGCTGGCTGATAAACCATGTCACCAATAATAAACAAGCTTACTTTATTCCAGTAATCTTCAAACTCTTCTTATCCAGCAAACCCATGGACTGCAAGAGAACACAGATGTAAAATTGTAAATCATGTCACGCTGCTACCAATAAACGTTCTATAAGAGCATTACAAAGCTTTTGCGAGTCCAAAAATAGGGACCCCCCATGACTAATCATTGCTAAAAGAACTGCTTAGCTGCTCCCTTATAAACAAATGCTGACTTTTTGAATATACATTGCTTGTATTCTTGAATTACATTCTTTACTCAGTGCGTTTTATTTTTACCATTATTTCCCAATTTGCAGCCAATAGTAACATTTTATTAAAGTTGGAAGCTTTCCCAGGATCAAAGAGAAGTAAGGTTCAATAAAATACTGTAAAAACTACCTACCACCATTATCCAGTACATTTGATAGAGTCACATTTAACAAAAAAAAGGTAATAAATGCCTTTTTCTATTCACAGATAAACATAATATTTACGTAATGTATGCAAAGCATTAATGAGAACCTGCCTGTGTGTAGTAGATTTTTTTTTTTTTTTTTAAGATATTTTTATTGGGTTTTAAGACAAACCAACATACGGGAAAAAAAAAAAAAAAAAAAAAAAAAAAAAAAAAAAACAACACTTTGGCTGTTCATTGGTATACATCAACAGGCACTACACTCAGTCAATAAAACAAATGGCAATGCACCCAACACCTGAGATTAATTGCATAAGTACAGGAATAATCATATCAGTGTGAACTTCATAGATCAAGAGTGAAGATCAGCACATTGAAATACGTGGCACGACCAAGAATTAGCATTAAGATGTATTCACCCTGGGGTAAGGGTCAGAGGACTAGCTATCCATCTACCCCAGATTTTGTGAAATGTCTTATCCAGAAGTCTTGAACCACTGGACATGACCAGAAACAGTGTAGAAAGTCAGCAGCTTGGCTATGGCCTCTGAAGCATTCAGCTGAAGGTGTTAGCCCCATTTTATGTAACCTAGCTGGAGTAAGGTGGTAGTGAAGATTTTGAGGTGTATAATTAGGTCCCTAAATGAGATAACTGAGGTTTTGTACGCATCACTAAATTCAGACCAGTCATCATCCGTGAGAGAAATGTCCATAGAGGCCCCTTTTGTCTGAATTGAAATCAGTCGTGAGGGCAGCATAGTAAGTGGAGACAAGTGGGGTTAGAGTGTCTTAGCAGTTTCTCCAATGGGGGTATGGTTGTAGGGTCGTCTAAGAAACCAAACTGGGCACGAACAGCATGTCGGAGCTGATAATAATAGAACAGGTAGGAGAGTGGTAGGTCAAAGTCAATGCGTAGTTGATAGAAAGATTTAAAGCCCTGTGCATCGTATAATTGACATAGGTATTTAACCCCCTTAGAGTACCAGCGATTGGGATCACGTAAGGAGTACAGTTCATGTAGATTGGGATTGAACCACAGAGGGTTATTGGGGGAGGTCGACCAGGAATGTTTGGATATCTTTGAAACAATGGAGCGAAATAATGAAAGAGCAGTAGCTAATATGGATGTGCTGGGACCCGGCCTCTATAGATTATGTTATGGAGGGTCTCTAAGGAAGAGGCAATGGCTCCCTCGGTAATAGTACATGCATTTGCTGTAACCGGGTGCAGCCAATTATGAATATGGACCAGTTGAGATGCTAGATAGTATAGATAAAAGTTAGGAAACACCAAACATGCCAAATGTGTTGGCAACCTTAGCGTTTCAAGTGCCACCCGGGGGGGGACGGCCATGCCATAAGTATGCCTTGCAGATCGTGTCTATACACTTAAAAATAGATTTAGGGACTTTGCATGGGGAGTTAGCCAGAACGTACAATAATTTAGGTAGATACATCATTTTAAAAGGGTGTTGGCTCTGCCCCTCAAGGCAAAGTCCAAAGGCAAGTCCATCCATTGTTTGGTTTGCTCTTGTAGCCTAGTTAATAAGGGGTCTAGGTTATTAGCCATGTAGGCAGATAGGGGTATCTGTACCATGACTCCGAGATACCTAAAGGAGGATACTACCTGTAGTCTAGAGTCCGGGTGGATATGGGGAATCGCAGCGGTATCCAAAGGGAAAAGATTGGATTTATCTCAATTCACCCGGAAGCCAGAGTAATTGCCAAAGGTGTAAATTTCCAAAAGCAACGTGGAGTGATACCAGGGTATCATCCGCTTATAGCGAGATTAGTTCCTCTATGGTGGCAATGGGGAGACCCTTAAGGGGGAGGAGCGAATGCGTACTGCAAGTGGCTTCATAGCCAGAGCAAACAAGAGGGATGACAAAGGACACCCCTGCCTTGTGCCCCTAGTAATCGGGAAATAATCTGTAACATCTGAGTTAACACGAATACGGGCTACCGGAGAGGTGTAGGAGTCTTATCCACACTATAACACAGGGGGGCCAAAGCCATACAGCTGTAATACCTGAAAGAGATATGGCCATACTTTACAGGTGTCTAGAGATACGATGGCATCAGTGGGGGGACAGTCATGTGGGCAACGTATATTGTGAAACAGTCTCCGGATATTCATTCTGATGGATCTGCCAGGTATAAAGCCTCCTTGATAACTGTTGACCAAGTTCACAACTATAGCATTCAAACGGTTTGTCAACACTTTGGCCAGGATTTTAACATCCACGTTAATAAAAGATATTGGGCGGCATGAATCACATTTGAGAGGGTCCTTACGAGGCATCAATAGTAGTACAATCAGAGCCTCCCGCATAGTGGGGGGGGGGGGGGGGGGAAGAGTTCCGATATCTAGGGCCTTTTTGCAAGTATATAAAAGAAATGGGCACAATAAATCTTAGAACTGAGCGTACCATTCGGCCGGGTATCCATCCAGGTCCGACGTCTTATGTGTTGGTAGCTGTAAAACAGCTGCAGCGATCTCGTCAATCGAAATAAGTACTTCCCCTCAGTCGATAGGGAGGGGAGAGATGTCGGCCAAGTAGTCATGTAATTGGGATTCGGTGTAGTCAACTCTGGATGTATATAGGTCTTTGTAAAAGACTAATGCCGTGTACACACGTTCGGAATTTCCAACAAATGTTCGATGTGAGCTTGTTGTCGGAAATTCCGACCGTGTGTAGGCTCCATCGGACATTTGCTGTCGGAATTTCCAACAACAAAAATTTAAGAGCTGGATCTCAAATTTTCCCACAACAAAATCCATTCTTGAAAATGCCGACGCATGCTCGAAATCAAGCAGAAGAGCCGCACTGGCTATTGAACTTAGTTTTTCTCGGCTCGTCGTACGTGTTATACGTCACCGCGTTATTGACCTTCGTAATTTCCGGCAACATTTGCGTGACCGTGTGTATGCAAGACAAGTTTGAGCCAACATCCGTCGGAAATAAATCCACTGTTTTGTTGTCGGAATATCCGATCATGTGTACGCGGCATTAGAAAGTCTGTCTGTAGTAGATTTAACACGAAAATGGACACTGGCCATTTATAAACCTGTGTCGCTTAAAAAGCAGAACTTATTCCTAGTTAGTACATGTGCATTTTTTTTGTAGTTACTTTAACCTCCCAAGCTCCCAAGACTTTAACCCCTTCATGACCAGGTCATATTTTGCTTTCTGTCACCGCGCTACTTTAACCACATACCTACCAGCCGCCGCAGTTGTACAGCGGCAGAATGGCACGGCTGGGCGAATCGACATTATGCAACGTCGCTTCGCCCTGTGGCCACTAGCAAATATACGCTTTATTGCGATTTTTAACAAAAATATGTAGAAGAATACATATCGGCCTAAACTGAGGAAAAAAAGTTTTTTTATATATTTTTTGGGGATATTTATTATAGCAAAAATAAATAATGCTTTTTTAAAAATGTCACACTTTGTTTATAGCACAAAAAATAAAAAAACGGCAGAGGTGATCAAATACCACCAAAAGAAAACTATATTTGTGGGGGGAAAAAAATTGCGACAGTGCAATTGTCAGTTAAGTCGACCGAATCGCAAAAAGTGCTCTGGCCTTTGGCCAGCCAAATGGTCCGGGGGGTGAAGCCCGTTTTGATTTTTAAGATCAAATTTATTTTGTGCACTTATGGACTTTTTATTTCACTATTGATGTTTACTTTCATCAATTTATCCTACATGGACTTATTATTTTTAGTCATTATTTAATTAGTTGTCTGTGGATTTATTTTTTTTGACTCTATCACATTTTATATTTATGATCACCCCTACACAGGACTCTATAGATTTGGTCTATACACATTATTGTTTTATTCTGGGTCAGAATCTTATGGGTAGCGCGATTTATAATTTTTTCCAAATTCCTTTTTTGTACTAATGTTGTACATGTAAAATTGCAGTTTTAGTTTCATCCCAGCGCAGTTTTTTTTATTTCTTTTCCTATATTCTGAAGCGGTTAACTGCGAATTGTGTGGTCATGCAGTAAAAAAAAATTAAATTTCTTCATAAATTTATAATATAAAAAAAAAAAAATAAAAAATCATAATAAGTGTATATTAATTGGTTTGTGTGTAAGTTATAGCAGCCCTCAAATTTTCCACACGAGTGGAAAATGAGGGCTGGCGAGCAGGGGGAGGGGGGGGGGGGGGGGGTGTCTGCTGTTTGTGTGTACCCCGCACTTGCTGTGACGTATATCAAAGTCCCCGGGCCAGGAGATGGGGCTGTATGTGACGGCGAGCACACGGCAATTGAAATAAAAGCTGTTGCAGCGATGTTCCTCAGTGTGGTTATGATCCGGCCGCCAATCTTCTTCCTCTCCTCCCCTATACAGGTGACTACTCATCGATTTGTTTCTTTTCCCTGCTTTGCAGCGATCATTCCCTCTGTATAGAGCTCCGTTTTTTTGCAACACAGGGCCCTGGGCTGTGATTTGACACAGTCGATCAGCAGGTCCCGGCTGACTCAGAACTGCATAGTGAGAAGCAGCAATAAACCTACTAGTTTTTTCCCAATACAGCACAAATCTTAAACAAGCTATTTTTAATACACGTACAAAAACAAAAATCACATACATTTAAATTGAAGAAAGATGTATTTTTTTTTTTTTTTTAGATTCATACTTACCTAGGTGGATGCAGCATCAGACCAATGCTGCATCTGTCCCCTGCCGCCTCTTCACTGAGAACCGAGCCACCGAACATTGCCAATGGCTCGGTTCTCTCACCTTCCCGAGCAGAGAGCTGCCGACTGTCAATCAGCCTCTCTCCTGCTCTGCTACTCCATGCTCACTGGAGCGCTGAGCTGTGGAGGGGCAGGGAGCGGCCGCCTCAGCGGCTCGCCGAGAGGCTGAGACGGCCATCAGTCCAGGCAGCTGGCGGATCCAGACTTCCTAAGTCGGGATGACGCGCTGCCTGGAGCGATTCCAGTGACGTCAGCGGAGGGTGGACTTCAGACCGCTCTCCGCTGAAAACTGGTCACAGGAGTGCATAGCGAATTTCACTCCTGTGGCCCATAGGAGAAGCTCAGGCTGGACTTCTCCCTTAATGTCAATTTAGACTGCAGCTGTAATTTCACAGTAAAGAGGATTAAGAAAAAAAAATACTTACAGGTGTTTCATAAATACTGAGCGTATCTAGTGTCATTCGGGCAAAGAATTTGCCATCGTGACTCCACCTAAGAGAATAAAAGAGATACTTATTAGTGTGCCAAAAAACAAAACAAAAAAAAAAACCCAGCAACAAGTAATAACAAAAACCACATACTTAAAGATAGGCCAGTGAGCTGAACTTTCGCAATGGAATCCTCTCTTTTTCTGTCCAGTTAGAGTGTCCCAGATAATGATTGCCTGTGGGTCATCCTTAGTATCCATAAGAGGGCTAAAAGTAACAAGATACCTGCAAGAAGAGGTTTAGAAGTTATATTACTAAGCAAAACATTTTTGTTTTATTTTGGATACAGCGAGAAAGGGTTAGTTTTTATTTCCGTGTCCCCCACTGGAGAAATATAATGGTAGCAAAGGTCTAAGATGGGAATTCCTAGAAAAAACAAAAAAAAAAACCTAAAAAGGTTTTCGCTTAACAAACACTTTAAAAATGGGTATCTTTACACAAGGAGGGGGAGGGACCAGTGTCCTGTACTGTACTGCAAGATAAGAAACTTACAGGCAAATCAAAATTCCCATCATCTTAATCATACAGTACAGAATAATATTTATCGCCCACAGGAAGAAGCCAACAAATAAGGATCCGTATTTCATATACAAGAAAACGCTGTCTTACCTTATCCATACCACTGGGCCTATTAAAAAGGTCCATGTTTCGCCCGCCTTAGTGGATATAACTCTAAAAAAATTTTCAGGATCTGGGAACCATAGAAATAGACTACAGCCCTGGACCTGTATAGCACCCGGCAGCCAACTTCAAATGTTGCTCTTTGTGCCAAAGTGAGCACCCCAATGCAGGATCAAGTACCCACAGCATTCAAAGGCCGGTCCCACACAGTGCATACAGAGTGTAACCAATCCAGAAACTACTAGGTAGTGCAGGGCAACAAGCAGCCAGATGTTGACAGACTATTCAGAGTATAAAAAAAAAAAAAACAACACTTCTACAGAACAGGTGCATCACCTAAAGCTACTAGCTAAACACCAGAATGTCACAATGTGTGGGAATATACGGGTACACACTAGGGGTTAACCATAGCAAAAGTTTTAGTGCCGGTTCACACAGGGGCGACTTGTCAGGCGACCTAGCTGCCTGACAAGTCACCTCCCGTTCTGTACAACAGAACCGTTCTAATAGGAGCGACGCAAGTCGCTCCGACTTAGAAAAAAGGTTCCTGTACTACTTTGGGGGCGACTTGCATAGACTTCTATACAGAAGTCGTTTTGCAAGTCGCCGTGGATGTCGTGTGCAGGTCTCGGTGAGGCGACCTGCAAGTCGTGCCGCCCCTGTGTGACCCGGGGCTTAGCCAGTGTCCAATCTCCTGAAGGTAACAATCCTGTGTCCTGAACTGTACTATTGGCATATATGTGCTTTTGCTTTCAAAGAACTAAGACCTTTTTAAAAACACAGTTCGGAAGTTTGTGAAAAAGCCTGCCGACATATGGCTTGTTGTACACAACTTGATTCTTACTGTCAACAGTAACCCAAAGTGCCACTAACCTCTAGCAGCACCCCACAACTAACATTTTTCTATACATCCCCTACCAACAAGCCCCATTTTCTTCCCCCTTTTTTCTCCTGTCAGCTACCCTGCCATCAGTCCTCAAAAAAACCCAAAGTAGACTTTACACAAGTAAACAGGTCAGGCCACCCAACACTGGTATTTCTGATCTAAAAGTACAGAAACCACACTGTTGAGAGACTTCATACCCTGTGCCAGATTTCTTCACTCAAAGTAACTGCACTAGGAGCAAGACTCAACCAAACACAACAACATTTGCACTGCCCACAAGCAATTTAAATTAGTTCAGTGCAGAAATTGGAATCTATACGTTTACATATGTTCAATGTATGAGTGGTGTAAGCCACTTTGCTGCAATTTGTTATTCTATCTGTAAGCAGAGACAGACAGGATATCATAAAGAACCTACCTCTCACAAGGAGAAAAGTCAATGAGTTGTACCCCTTGATGGCTGAACCTCTGAATCTGCTTAAATTTCTCTCCTCCCCACAAAGCAATACCTCTCTGATGGAAAGTAGCCAAGTAGGTTCCTCTTGGAGACCAGCGAACATATGTTTCAGTCCATCGCTACAAGAAACATTTTTATGAAACAAAAATAAAATGGTGGGTGTGAGAGTAGGGTGGGGATAGATGCAATACACATACAGAATGAGAACTATAGTGTATTCACTTACAGGTCTCTCCTCAGCAGGAACTGGTTCTTTCACATCAGTCCAGAATATGGTCGTTCTGTCACCTGCCTCATATATAACACTGAACTGATCACGGCAGTCTTGATCTTCAAGCCAAGACCGAAGGTTACCCTAGAAGAGAAAAAGCATAAAAATAAAAAAAGTTAACCAGTTATTAACTGCTAATATAAAATTAGCCAGCATCGCAACTTGCATCATCAGTATGCCAAAAAGAACATGGGAATTGAGTTATTTTAGGTAGAACAATGTGTACACTTACAAAGTCTTTAAATGGCTGCTTCTCAGGAACCTCCCACTCATCACCTATGCCCATATATCTGTCAAGACAAACAAATTGTTAGAGAACATACGACCCAATAAATGTGCCCCCAATATGAAAAGGAAAACTTCAAAGACTTACTTATCAAAGTCTGTGAAAATGTTTACTCTAAAGGTGTGCTGCTTGTCCAACTTGTAGCCATCTGCATTCTTTACTGCATCCTGAGCCTGAGCTGGTAATGCATACTCCAAGAAAATATACCTAAGTGTGGAAAAATTAGAATAACTGAAGAGGGGACAGGAGAAAAAAAACAAAAACACAAAACCAAAACAAACACCTGTCTTCTTAAAACCAAAAAAGAAACTCCTACTTGCTCAAAGGCTCCGTGTTTTGTTGGTTTCACCCAGCGTTTGTCAACACAGTGCTGCCTACAGCAAGAATCAAAGAGCCTTTCATTACCTTACTTGGGCAGAAAAAGCTCTTTACCTGTCCGAGACAGTGTTCAGTTAGCAAAGCTTTAAGGGCCCTTCCACACGGGGCTGATCCTGTTCTGATCCATACACAGATCCCTGCTGATCGGAACAAAATCTGCCCCACGTGGAAGCTCCCTTAAGGCTTTGCTAGCAGAGCAGGAAGATGGCTGCTCAGTTAATGCAGAGCAGACTCAGAATCTGCTAAGCTCTATGGGCAGCTGGGAGTAAACAGACTCTGGTCTGCCTAAATGACTGAGGACAGAGCCCTCAGTTTTTTTGTAGCAGACACGATCGGACCCAGGGGTAGGCAGATGTAAACAGATAAGCCCGTTTAAAACCACTTGTCCACAGAAATGCATGGACCTTCCAATCAGGTCTACCTAAGAAATGGAAAGGTGGACCCAATTGGAGCACCCACCTGAAAGCAGCCTAAAGATTTAACTGAACACTAAACTCTATCCATCAACCCCCGTCTTATGAAAATCAATTGCTGGCTGCAACAGAAGCACTCAACAGACAGTGGGCAGGCAGGGCGTAATATTGGGCACAGGGCTTGGGTCTAAAGTTGAGACCCTTCTAGCAAATTAAAGCAACCTCAGATGAATCAATGAAGAGGCCTTTCCAGATAAGAGGAATGATACCAGCCAGCGTAACTGTTCTAAAATGTATGTCCTTTTCCCCCCACACAAATAGAGCTAGCTTTCTTTTGGTGGTATTTGATCACTATGAACAAAAAAAAAAAAAAAAAACCCAACATATATACACATTTTTTACTTTCTGCTATAAAACATTTAAAACACTAAACTGGGGGGAGTTGCTTTTACTAGGGGAAGAGATGGATTCTAGTGATTCTTGTTTACATACGCAGACCGCCGTTCTACCTCTCTGCCTAAGTCCGCGGTACCCACCAATCGGCTCCCGCTGTGTGTAATCACAGCGGGAGCATGCGACTGGTGGAGAGCATGCGCGCCCCCTCCCTAGAAGAATTGGACCACGTGTATAAATACACACACGATCCAGTGCAGAGGCACCACCCTGTAGCAGTAAAACTACTATAGGGTGGACCTTAAAATGGTTAAAGTACACCATCACCTTGCAGATTCAGGGCAAAGTGACATTACCTTTGTAAACCGCAACCTTTCCCAATACACTCACCCCACCCCCCCTTGCAAATGTTGTCACTGACAGTTCTAAAAACCATGTCAGCTGGTGCAAGACCCTAAGGGGAGTGCTGGGTTCGGTCTCTCCCTCAGTCATGTGACATTGCTGAGGCCAAGCATTTGATTGGTAGACCCAAACAATGTAACATGGGAGGAGAGGCAGGGGGCACCATTTACAAAGGCACGGCCATTTTGCTCTAAATGGCCAAGGTGACAATGCCACTGCTGATTTCCTTCTAAATATATATCAATTGCCCACCTATCCCTGGAGTTTTGATACTTCCCGAGTCAATGATCTGCAAGTAAAAATCTGATTTTTAGATTCCTCAGCACTACTGAAAGCCTATTAAATGCTTGTGTAACGCTAAAGCCAAAACTCCCAATAAAAAAAATCAGACTGGAGGTATAGGGGAATGCATAAAATAACTTGTGTTGTGTGTTAACGACTGACTGTACAAAAAAAGTAACGAAATGCATATTTACTGCTTCTTTGCCATTTTGTACAGTCAACGATTCACACTTCATGCTTTCTGTTCCCATTATACTAGTTGAGTGATGTTCAGTATTCACACCTCACCATTTTCATCACTGGCCATTTTGAGGCGGTATCCCATGTACCCATCATTCATACAGGCACCTTACAGGTCTCTGGACCTTACATCTTCTGGGTAGACCCACCTACAGCCCTGGCAAAAAGTTTTAGGAAGGACACAAATATTAAATTTTCACAAAGTCTGCTGCTTCAGTGTTTTTAGATCTTTTTGTCAGATGTTACTATGTATACGGAAGTATAACAAACATTTCATAAGCGTCGAAGGTTTTTATTGACATTTACATTAAATACTAAAGTCTCAGGTTTTTTTTTGTTTAAAAATAACAAACATGTTATACTTACATACTTAGTGGTTTTGCGCAGAGAAGCACTGATCCTCCTCCTCCTCCTCTTGGGTCCCTCGGCGGCGCTTCTGACCCCTCTCCTCTGCCGAGTGCCCACACAGCAGGCAGCTTGCTATGGGGGGACCCGAGCCGCTGCTTTGTGTGTCCATTCAGACATGGAGCCACGGCCTGGCCCCCTCTCTCTCCTTATTGGCTCACTGACTTTAACAGCAATTGAGGCTGCTGTCTCAGCCAATGAGGAGAGTCCCAGAAAGCCAAGCCTCTTGTGCAACATCAATGGATCGAGATGGGTTCAGGTAAGTATTAGGGAGGCTGCTGCACAAAAGGTTTTTTATCCTAATGCATAAAATGCATTAAGATAAAAAAAACTCTCTGCCTTTACTACTAAGTTTATGCAAAGAGTATTTGCAGTATTGACCCTTCTTTTTCAAGACCTCTTCGCCCTGGTATGCTGTCAACTACTGGGCCACATCCAAACTGATGGCACTGAAAGTCCATTCTTGCATAATCAATGCTTGGAGTTTGTTAGAATTTGTGGGGTTTTTTTGTTCACCAGCCTCTTGAGGATTGACCACAAGTTCTCAATAGGATTAAGGTCTGGGGGTAATTTCCTGGCCATGGACCCAAAATTCCGATGTTTTATTCCCCAAGCCACTTAGTTATCACTTTTGCCTTAAGGCAAGGTGCTCCATCATGCTGGAAAAGGCATTGTTCATCAAACTGTTCGAAGAAGATGCTCTGAGGATGCTTTTGTACCATTCTTTATTCATGGCTGTGTTCTTGAGAGTGAGCCCACTCACTTTCCTGAGAAGTAACCCCACACATGAATGGTCTCAGGGTGTTTTACTGTTGGCATGACACAGAACTGATGGTAGAACTCACCTTTTCTTTTCCGGATGCCTTTACCCTAGTCCTCAGCAGTCCAATCCCTGTACTGATTGCAGAAAATCAATCCGCCCCTGATGTTTTTCCTGGCGAGAAGTGGCTTCTTTGCTGCCCTTCTTGACACCAGAACATCCTCCAAAAAGTCTTTGTATCACTATGCGTTCAGATGCACTCACACCTGCCTGCTGCCATTTCTGAGCAAGCTCTGCACTGGTGGTGCCCCGATCCCACAGCTGAATCAACTGTAGGAAACGGTCCTGGCGCTTGCTGGACTTTCTTGGGCGCCTTGAAACCTTCTTCACAACAATTAAACCTCTCTCCGTGAAGTACTTGAAGATCCGATAAATGGTTGACTTAGGGGCAATCTTAGTAGCAGCAATATCCTTGCCTTTGAATCCCTTTTTCAATGACTGCATGTGTTTCCTAGCAGGTAACCATGGTTAGAGGAAGGACAATGATTTCAAGCACCACACTCCTTTTAAAGCTTCCATTCTGTTATTCTTAATCGGTATTAGGCCCCTTTCACACGGGCTTTTCGATCAGGTCCACCTGTCAGGTTTTCAGGCAGACCTGATTGGACCCTCCATCCCCCTCCTATGGAGCAGCGGAAGTCAGCGGTGACATGCCCGCTGACATCCCCCGCTATCTGATCTGCAAAATCCAGATGGATGTCTTTTTCCTATTTTCCATCCATCTGAAGGATTGGATGAAAAACGAAGAAACGGTCAGTTTTTACCGGATCTCCCCATAAAGGAGAGTGAGACTGGGTCAGTCTCCGCTCAGTAAGCGGAGCCAGACCAGTTAGCCACCTGCTCAGCGGAGCGATCCCCAGCAGCAAGCGGAGACCGCCAAATGGTGGCGCCGGTGTGAAAGGGGCCTTACAGAGCGATTTCCAGCCTTGACCTCATCAACACCGACACCTATGATAACGAGAGGATCACTGACATGTCAGCTGGTCCTTTTGTGGCAGGGCTGAAATGCAGTGGAAATGTTTTTTTTTGGGGGGGGGGGAATTAAGTTCATTTTCATTGGAAAGAGGGACTTTGCAATTAATTGCAATTTATCTGATCACTCTTCATAACATTCATTAATAAAATTGTTGGGGCTTTATATGAGACGACAGAATTAGTATGTCTCCGTTCCTGAAAATAAATTATATATATATATATATATATATATATATATATATATATATATATATATATATATATATATATATATATATATATATATATATATATATATATATAGGGACTTTATATAAAGCACAACACCAGAACCAAATAAATCAAGTAGATACTATTTAATGGTGCACATGGATGCATGTGGGACAGTATATAACATAATACATATAAATGTATACACACACATAGGTGTTCCTACATAGTAAATAATATATATTAAAATGTATTAAATGTAGCCCAAACTTGCATTCAGACGAGATTGCACACAAGATAATGTCAAATTTATTTAAATTTACCTTTACCGACTACCTTAAAGAAATTTGAATCAATTTTACATTATGTGTGCAATCAATCATGTCTATATGCAAGTTTGGGCTACATTTAATACATTTCAATATATATTATTTACTATGTAGGAACACTTATGTGTGTGTATACATTTAAGTATTTATTATGTTATCACATGTTATATACTGTCCCACATGCATCCATGTGCACCATTAAATAGTATCTACTTGATTCATTTGGTTCTGGTGTTGTGCTGAATATAAAGCCCCCCCCCCCCCCTGCCCCTCTTTTTCTTAAACTCTTCATAACATTCTGGAGTATATGCAAATTGCCATAATAAAAAGGCAGCAGACTTTGCGAAAAATAGTGTGTCATTCTCAAACTTTTGGCCACAGCTGTATAAAGTCAAATGACTTTATCCACCTCACAGATCCTGTACACCATATTCAGAGCACAACACTATGCTATATATTTCTTTTTCCAAATGCCTATTCTTGTCATCTATCAAGTCTCCACAATACGCTGTAAGCAGTAATAGTATGAGCGCTTCTGCCCTACAGGTAGCAAGGCTGAATAACTGTCCATGTTGAGCTCATGGCATTGTGTACAGGAAATTGGCCTATTTCCTGAGCAAATGTGTTCTGTAAACCAGCAAAGCTTAGTGGAATTGCCCTTTTAAATCTAAATTCTGAAAACTGAAGCCTGCACAAATATGAAATGGTAGATAATGGAGATTAACACAGTAAATGATTCAAGGATAATAAAACATTGCACAATACCATCAAGCAAAACTGCATACACACCCTTTAGTAGTTCCTTCTGTGTCTGGGTAGTACTCATTCGTGATCTTTCCAAACTTGGAGAAAATCTTGTTGATTACATTTTTCAGCTTCTCTAAACGGTCAGGTCCAACCTGAGGGACATTATCCACTACAACGACTGAGTCTATGCCATCTGCTTCATGTGGCTGTTCTTGCAAGATATCGTCAAGCAACTCTACAGAAAGAAAAGCAAAAACATAATTTGAAAAAAAACTTTCTTTTTAGGACCAGTCAGCATTGGTTTTATGAGATGTGCATTTTTGCAGCATCCTCCAACAAACCCTAGAGATCAAGCATCTTACACAAGAATATATATATATATATATATATATATATATATATATATATATATATATATATATATATATATATATATATATATATGTGCTTCGTTTGAACTTGCCCTAACATCCAACATTAAGTTTGGTTTAAAGCAGAACTTTATCCGCACCCTCAAAATTTAAACTAAAGACATCATTATGAACCTTGTGAAATGGCAACAAGAGACTATTTCTGTAACATGCAAGCCATTAATGACCTCTTTTTATTTCCGTGCTGATCACTTAGCACTTAGTTCTCCCCCTCCGCTCTGAGCAGAGAGCTGTGACTGTCAGTCTCTGCTCCTCCATCTCTCACTGGAGCACTGGGCTGGGGAAAGGTGGGAGCAGCTGGCCAAGTCTCCCAGGGGTGCAGCTGAGAGCCGAAGGCCCCTTTCACACTTGTGCGACTTCACCTGCGAATTGGGACTGCAAAGTCGCATGACAAGTCTTACCCCATGGATTTGCAATGAGTACCATTCATATCTGTGCGACTTCAAAGTAGTCCCTGTACTACTTTGGTCTGACTTTGATGCGAGTTGAGGTTCATAGACCTCATGTTTCCACAGGCATTCCTTGAAAACGCAGCAAAAATCGCATGACTTTCAAGTCGCGGCAGTGTGAAAGTGGCCCAAGTCAGCTGCCGGTCTAGGTATCTGGGTGGATCCCAAATGTAAAGTCAGAATTTTTCCCCAGCTGAGTAACAAGAGCTGACAGCGGACTCTAGCCTGCCATCGGCTGAAAACGGATCACAGAAGTGCAGAACAAACTGATCCTTCAAAGAAGTACAGCCAAAAAGTTTTGGCTATACTTCTCCTACAAAGTGCATCTAAACACCAAAGTTTTCTGTTTGTTTTGAATGGAGTAGGGAATGGTTTGATCTGTTGTTGGTGGCTGCAGCTATACATGGCTGTTTGCACAGCTAGTGATTGCCTGTGGTGATGGACTATGCAAGTTCTTATATGTATATAACTTGAATTTAGCCATCAGCTTAGAGTTGTGCCTGAGGGCAAGGTCACCTAATTGAATTGTTGTACAGCATGCATTTAAACAGACTATGCAATAATGCGTGAAAAACCACTTTGGCATTCCTTGGCGCACTGAACCAAAAAAAAAAAAAAAAAAAAAAAAAAAAAAAAAAAAAAAATGCGGGTGTGTATTTAGGTCCGCTGTGTGAAGTTTGCTAGATTTCCAAAAAAATGGCAAAGTGTACATATTAAATACAAGACGCACACTCCCGTCACAGCAAAGCAGAAAAAATCCAAGTTTAAAAATAAAAAAATAAATAAAAATGAAACATTCAGCCGCACACACCCATTGTTCATGTTGCTTTTTGACTGACCTTTTTATGGTTTCGGCTCTCTGTACTGTAACTGGCCATGCTTGTATTAAAATAAAACCAACACATTCAGTACTAATGTTAATGTGGTCATTCTCAGCTAAAGCTCAAACTGATAGATTTGAAGCACACCGCCTCATAACATTTCCTCCAACTTAGGATTGAAGTAGTTCTCTTGTATTACTTAAAGAATGTGCTCATTACACAAAGCACCACTGCTAAGATTATCTCTTGTAAGGGCTGGGAACAAATACAGATGGGCTGTGCTGACATGACAAGTTTATCAAAAATAGCCAACTGACTACGTGTCAGCTAAAAATGCCTTACTTCTAACACCAGAACAAAAAAATCATATATATACACAAATAACACACACACTAAAATAATCCTCCCAGGAGATGAAGTGTGGTAACAGCTTCATGTACAAAAAGGGAAAAAAAGTGTTTTTGCAGCCAATATCATCCAATTTGAAATTAAGGGGCAGATCTGACAATCCTCAACGAAAAGACTTTCCATACAATTTTTTTTACTTATCCGTTTTGTATGGCTGATTACTATGCCCACCTAACTCTGCCATTTGCATTTAAAGATGAGATATTCTATTTTGACAAAAATGACTTCTCGATAGAAAGGGCAGACTGGATGTGGCTTTTGTTTCCATGGATTGAAGCTACTTTTTGCTGACCTTTTGAGCTGCAAATGCCAATACCCCAACTTCAATACTTTGAGTCACTGACAAAAGAACAAGTATGCAGATAAGGACTGGCTTCTCTGATAGCATAACTCATATTGTGTCAGTGTAACATATGGCACAGCACAGTGGCCTATAGGTTAGCACTTGCAGCACTAGGGTCCTTGGTGAAAAGCATCATTAGGACATTATCGGCCTACTCTGCCTGTGTGGGATTTCGCCCACACTCCAAAGACATGCTGGTAGGATAATTGGAGTCTGTTTAAAATTTGATCTAGTGTATACGTACATGCGTTAGTGAAACCTAGATTGTAAGCTCTTTGGGGGCAGAGACTCGAATGTAAATTGTGCCGTAATCATTTATTCCAGCTGATAAAAAACTATAGGGCACCGGTGCCCAGGACATTAAGGCTCCATGCCCACTGGGCATTTAGGTACGGGTGAAGGGTACAGTTGCACAATGCAGCAGCCTCTCAAACGCTACAAGAGGCTGACAGCACACCTAGTGGTACTAATGTTTAAAGGCAGTATGTGCCCAAGGAAAAACACTTGGCACGCAGACTTCTTGCGTTACGGGGCATTCCTAACCTCCATGATGGGAGTGACATCTGGTTGCCTCAGCTACCAAGGGAGCGATTCTATAGGGACAGACGGTTAGCCCCTTCGTGATCTTGCTGACTGTGACGAATCATCAGTGGCAGACTCACCCATCTGACAGCTTAAAAAAAAAAAAAAGTTTTGATTTCAACATCTGGTCCAAACTTCACTGGCCAATTATGATTTTGTTAGATAGTGGGTTTTGTATGTATTGTTTCGATATTTATGTTAAATAAAGCTAATTTCTACATTACTACATGTGTCAGATCACTAGGTCCTTTTACATTATATTTACTTATGTATACAGCACACATGTATATGTATGTGAGGTTGAGCTCCGTCAGGTTTTCTACGTCTCTTGTCCTGATCTTTATCTGGTCTAAACCAACTATTTAAAAGTTCACTAAAACCTAGAGTAAGGCTTTAAATGCTACGTCTCCAGTCAGATCTCATACTCTTGCTGGGCTCCTCCTGTAGGGATTCATCCTATGTCTCAGTGACCCCCATCACCTGGACAGAAAGCAATGGGAAAGCCAATATTTTATGGTTATGATACTGGAAGTAAAGAGAAATCTTCCAATGGGGACGACTGTTCCAGTGACAACAGAGAATTACCTCTCACCGATATTGTTCCTCTGGAACTAAAGGCAAATCTTCTTATATGGAAAACCATATACAGGATTTTATACATCCCCTTAATCTTGTAAATTAAAAAAAGTGTTTGGGTATAATAAATGCACTTTAGCCCTGGTTCACATTGATGCTACTTTGAATTCGCGCCACTTAAAGTGAAGTAGCGCGATTTCCAATTAGCAAGGTCAGCGCGATTTCAGGTGCTACTTGATAGACATCTGTGTGGCTTCATACACAGATGTCTATTGAAGTCGCACCTGAAATCAGCAAAAGTAGTGCAGGAACTACTTTTGCAAATTGGTGCGGCGCCACAAAATCAGTGTCACACCGATTGGAACAGTGCCATTGTCACCAATAGGCTGCGACTTGTCATGCGATTTGATCTCTCAAATCGCATGAGAAATCGCTCCATTGTGCACCTAGGCTTAAATCCAACAATATTATTGTTTAAAGCTGACACCCAGTCAAACAGCTAAAAACCATCAATAAAATATTGGGAGTGGTTTTACCTGCCAAGGAATTTGCATTTCTGTCCTTCCAGCCCTGGGATTTACGCAATTCTCCCACATAGCTAAGGTCTGCCTGGAAAGGGAGATGTAATCTTTCTATGCTGTATTTTCACTTACTGTACAGGTGACTTAAGCCTAGTAGAGTTTTTTTTTTTCCAACTCAGCAGGCAGAACAGAAAAAAAAAAAACCTGAACAGCTCAAGAGGGGCCACTGCACTAACTATGAAAGATTAGTACAGCAATCTCCCCAACTGAGCTATTGTGTTCTGACAGGGGGACGGTCCCTCCGCCAGCACTCTCAGCCATTGGCTGAGAGCACTAATCAAGAGACGGTCGGCAGACCTTTTGGCTGGTTTCTATTGAACCGGCCGATGACACCCGACATTTGGTCCGTGTGAACTAGGCTTTAGTCCCCCACTCAGCAGAAAAAAATAAAACACATTTAAATGATGTATTAATGGATTACAGAGCTGCATTAATCTGTGTATTTTAAATCTGCACAGAGTTTAGCTTTAAGCACAAGGTTTTGCATTCCGTACACAGGGACTACAATGGTAGCAGAAATGAATTAACATATCAATGGGTGCCCAAGATGAGATGCCCACATACCTGGGGAGACTTAAACACTAGATTATGCAAGGGCCCATTCACACCTAAGGAAACATCATGTACTGCTTTATTTTTCTATGGTATTGTTACAAACCACAGTGCACTGGAGCACGCTGTACAAAAATGCAATGCGTCTTTTTTTCAGTGCACACAGCATTGATGTGAAGGGAAACAATAGGACATAAGGGAAATTGCCTTGCTCTCACGTTGGGCAAAAAAGCCTGACAATGTTGGTGTGAATGGGCTCACACTTCTATGCTGCAGTGCAGTAATGCGCACAATACTGCAATGTACATTACATGCACTCAATTATTATGACGCAAAAACCTTTTTCCTATGAGGTCAGTTTATACCACCCTTCTGCACTGGAAAAACTAAAAAAGCACCAAATGCAGTACTTTTTCCAGGCATCTGTACTTTTCACAGGAGATCTGTGAATGAATAAACTAGAAGCTCTGTCCATCACCGTGGCAGACAGAATTGAAGTTTGCATAAACTGTGGGCGCAATGATTAGCACACCCATAGTTGATTCATACTGCCAACAGCTCAGGAACTGTCTGCCTATACAGAGGTACGGGCAAGAGAGCTGTAAGCAGTGTGTTTCATTGCCCCCACAATCTGCTGATCATGGGTGCCATCCTCTGCAGGCAGTTAAGAAAAAAATAAAAATAAATTAACCTTCAAAAATGTGCATGTATTTTTTTTTTTCTCCAAAAGATGAATTTATCCTTTAACTAAATATCACTTGTGACAAGTTCTAACAAAATAAAGAGAAGGAAAAAAGGTAAACAGTGCGGATTGGCACATTGGCAAAGTTTCATCCCAGTGCACACCAGCAGCCGTGTGATACGAGCCCCAGGGCCCTTCGCTGCAATAGGCAACACACAGGGATGTTTATATGGCACGGTCACAATGCTTAGCTTCGTGCCAGCAGCAAAGGTGACCGAACAGTAGTTTGGTCGTTACACATTCAAGTCAATGAGGAAGCGTTGCAAACGCGGTTGCTGCATGTTTGTCAGCAAAAAAAAATAAAAAAAATGGGGTTAAAGCAGGAGGTGTCTCATCAAGGGTTGCCACCTCATCCCTTTAAACCCAAACACATATGCATTACTCAGGTTCTGAGGCTAATTTTATGCAGACAAGGCACCGAGTTTAATCACCACCTTAATCAGCCATAGAAATTGTGTATTTAAAGTGGTTGTATACCCAGTTACACCACTTTTACCTACAGGTAAGCCTACAATAAGGCTTACCTGCAGGTGCCGTGAATATTTCCTAAACTTGCACCGTTTGGGAGATATTCACTGCATCCGCATGTGCTGACATCATCGGTACATGCGCACTGAAGAAACGGCTCGCTCGTGCCATTTCTTCAGTAGCCGTGCCCGGTGGCTTCAGCCAATCACAGCGCCGGAGCCTGTGAACCCAGCAATAACTCCAGGAGACATGCTGCCGGTCACAGCGGTGTACAGGGACCGCTGCAACAGCTTCATTCTAAAGCAAGTACAGTGGAACCTTGGATTACGAGTATAATCCGTTCCAGGACTATGCTCGTAATCCAAAGTACTCGCATATCAAAGCAAGTTTTCCCATTGAAGTCAATGGAAACGAAAATAATTTGTTCCGCATTGACTTTAATGGGATGCAATACTGCATGCGGCCAGAGGCGGGGGGCGCCGGAGAGCCTCGGAAATGGCCGAAAAGGCCCGAGAACACTTCGGCTGACCTCGGCAAGACTCCGTTCACGAGCCTTTCCGGGGTCAGCTGAGCTGTCCTCGGGTCTTTCCGTGCATTTCCGAACGCCCGCGATCGGCTCCGGCGCCCCCCCCCCACCTCAGGCCAAAAGCGGTACTGCACACAGATTTTGGCCTGAATCCTGCTTGTTTTGCAAGACACTCGCAAACCGAGTTAGGATTTTTAGAAATACAGTGCTCGGTTTGCAAAACGCTCGTTAACCGCGTTACTTGCAAACCGATGCAAGGTTCATTATGCCTTTGTCTTGCAGGGCCTTTTTTTGGGGGGGTGAGGTGGCAACCCTCCTAGCCACATTGCTTCCTCGCCGCTTGTCTGTAGCCTCGAGTGCGATCCGAACGCAGATCAGGCTTCAGAGGCAAGGGAGATGTGGACATGACTATATCTACTCTACAGAAAAGGGTCCATGACATCTTTCTCACGCGTACAGGAGCCCGTTCACACGAATAAGTCGCTGTACGCACATACGTGAACCTCGGCTTAAACTGCGGTGCAACAAAATAACTCACAAGTTTCATGAATGTACATTACGTGTGTTTTGGGGGAGGGAGCGTTATCCAATGTTGGTGCCTACACACATCACACGTAGCCGCACACATTCTCACAGCCCAATAATGTGAATACGGCACAAATGGTACCCCAATTTATCTCTAATACACATGTGCATTGCGAAAAAAGGGTGCAGATCTGCTTTGTGGCCCATTCATACAACCCCCTGGTACAATGTGATCCTAGGACAATGCAGGGAGGGGGGGGGATACACTGATCCACAACACTACAGTATAGGTGGGCGCTCATCCCCGTGTTATAATGGGAAGTCTCGTCCCAGATGTTGGGGCCTGCAGGTATGATCAGACCAGGCCGGAGATCTCCACACACAATGAAGGCCCATAGAGGAGGCCTGCTCTCCCTTCCCCCGGTCCGCTGCTCCCTGTAGTCCCCCAGCAACCACGTGTGTCTGGCCCGAGGCCTCCATCCTCCTCCCCCACACCCGCCTCACCCTCCTCCGTGATGTCGTCCTCGAAGTCCTCCGGGTCACTGAACGACATCTCCTCCTCGGTGCCCTCCTCGTCCTCCATAGCGAGCTCTTCCGGCCCGTGCATCCCCTCCTCTGTTACCGTCACCTCCGCTCCGCCGTGATGCTGTCCACTTCTCTGGGCTCGGGCCACACGACAATCCGGGCGCTTGGCGCTACTAGCAGGCCATGTGCACCGGAGCCGGCGTCGGGCGGAAAAGGAGCGAACCAACGCCGGACAAAGGGGAGGTCACCTTCCACCCTCCCCGGGCTCCACCTCTCACAGTCTCACCCACCGGTGCCCGCACACCTACCGCTCTTCTCTGTCACCAAGAACGGGCTAGAATGTCACTAAATGATATTTATTTCGAAATGCTGCACCAAGCCAGCCTATAGTCCAGTGGTGACTCCCCTCTTCTGAAAGTGGAATGGACTAATCCAACATGGCCGCGGCAGAGGCTGGCCTGTAATGCTGCTGAAGTAATGAAGTGTCTGCTCAGTAATGTGCCCCAGGAAAACTTCAACAAATCACACTCAATAAAAGTTTATGTGAAAACACTACTTTTTTTTATTGCTTTGTATATAATCCCTGAGAGGTAATTAGGGTTGCCACCTCAAACCCCAACACTTCAGCGTTGCACAGCAATTTTTTTTTCATAATACGCATAAATAAACTATGCATAGATGTTGTTATTCAATAACATTTCTAATCATATGAAGTTAATCACAAGAGTCCCCCTTTACATCAGAGTCCACAGAGTTCCCCCTTTACCACAGAGTCCCCCCTTTAGCTCAGAGTCCACAGAGTTCCCCTTTTACCTCAGAGTTCCCCTTTTACATCAGAGTCCACAGAGTTCCCCTTTTACATCTGAACTTGCAGAGTTCCCTTTCACTGTAAGGGGGAACGCTGCAGACTCTGATGTAAGGGAGAACTCTGGGGACTCTAAAATAAGGGATGCTCTGGTGTACGGAGAGGACTCTGATGTAAGGAGGGACACTGTGGCCTCTGGTGTAAAGGGGAGCTCTGATGTAATGAGTGCTCTGAGAATCCTGATTTACCTTAGTGTACTCAGTTATGCCGTGTACACACGGGCAGACTTTTCGGCATCAAAGGTTTGACGGACTTTTGAATGAACGGACTTGCCTACACACGATCACACCAAAGTCCGACGGATTTGTACGTGATGACGTACGACTGGACTAAAATAAGGAAGTTGATAGCCAGTAGCCAAAAGTTGCCCTAGCGTCGGTTTTCGTCCGTCGGAATAGCATACAGATGAGCGGATTTCTCGATAGGAACTGAGTCCAGCGGAAAGATTTGAAACATGTTCCAAATCTAAAGTCCGTTTGATTTTCGACCAAAAAAGTCCACTGCAGATCCGATGAAGCCCACAGACCGGAGTCTGTCGGATAATTCGATCCTGTGTGGGCTCCAGCGGACTTTTTTTTCCCAAAAGTTCGACGGACCTAGAAATGAAACATGTTTCAAAATTTTCTGACAGACTGGAGTCCGGTCGAAAAGTCCACTTGTCTGTATGCAAGTCGACGAACAAAAACCAACGCTAGGGCAGCTATTGGCTACTGGCTATGAACTTCCTTGTTTTAGTCCGGTCGTACGTCATCATGTACGAATCCGTTGGACTTTGGTGTGATTGTGTGTAGGCAAGTCCGTTCATTCAGAAAGTCCGTCGGAAAGTCAGTCGAAAAGTCCGCCAGACCAAGTCTGCCGTAAAATCCGCTCGTGTGTACGCGGCATCATAGACACTCTCAGCTTAGACAACTGCAGCCAGCAACTCTGCTGGGAGGCCATAGTCCGGTCTGAATAATGTGTCCGGGTCTCAGACAGTCTGAAACCCGGACGCATGATTCCAAACCCGAACTGTCTGGGTGAATCCCGAACAGGTGGCAACCTTAGAGGTAATTAATGCCATCTGTGCTGGAGACCATTGTCACCAAAAAATACCAAAACTGGAAGTTGTCGCTGTGTCAGAAATCTTCAGGCTGGAATTTATTCCAGTGAGGACGGTGGAAAAACGCATTTACACGAGTGACTTCACACTGATCTGCTGCGCTTTGGCCACAGCACAGGTGCAGCACCGTGTACAATACCCTAGGGCTGCCACCTGTACGAGAATGACTCAGACAGCCCGGGTTTTGACAGCTGTGCCCGGGTTTGTGTCTTCCCGACATCTGGACACAGCAGCATAGGCTCCAGACCAGTCCCAGGCTCCAGCCCCAGTGTGGGAAGTACCTGCAGCAGCCCCGGCGTCACCAGCACACAGCACCATGCCTTCCTCTTTCCCAATCCCAACCCCCCTCTCTAAATCCCGCCAGCAGGGCTCCACAAACATCCGCTCCTGTGGCTTCAGTGATGAGTGCCTCCTCCTGGCTCCCTCCGGGTACCCGCACTTTCCCATAGACTTCTGTTATGTCTTGCGAGTTTGGTGCACTTTCCCATAGACTTCTGTTATGTCTTGCGAGTTTGGTGCGCTTTCAGAAAGAGCACCTAAACCACATGACCTCATGTGGTTCCTCTTTGTTGAAAAGGTTAAGAAAGTCTGGTGTAACACCCTGATGTTTAGGCAGGGGTGCTAGTAAATTTACCTGCCAGGTATAGTTGTCTTGGTCAATTGATAGGGGATCAATTGATTCCACCCTAAGTCTGGAATTGCTGCACTTCTCTCTTCTGTCACTAGATGTCCAGGTATCTGTTGGCGTTAGAGAAGACAAGGGCATTGCAAGGACAGATTAGTAATAGATGGGGTATCTCAACCAATGGGCAGGGATCTTCTTGGGTCCCTTGGCCTGTTGGCAGAGCCTATTTATTTGGATGAGGTCAGGTGATCGGGGTTCTGTGCCACCTGGACAGCTGTCTGGGTGGACATGTGTTGTACTGTCCCGGGCTGCTAGACCAGAGATTGGGCCTATCCCAGGGACATCTGGCTGCTAGGCTGTCTAAGGGCCTATCCAGAAGCAAAAGAGAGCAGCGTAGGGTTGGGACTGCGGCTTGCAGTCCAACCAGAAGTGATGGTTCTGCCGGCCGGAGAACCTGTTGTGGTCAGAGGGGAAGCTGTTGCCACTAAGGACCATCCACCTTGTTACCAGGGACCACTGTGAGTAGCTGAAGCAAGCGGGGACGGTGAAGAATTGGGAAACTTCAGCAGGTGTCAAGCCAGGGACCCAGCCAGCGGAGGTGACAAATGCAGAGCAGCCTTGTCTGTCAAGCCAGGGACCGAGCAGGCCAGTGGGGTGACGCTTGAGAGGTATCTTAGATGCCAAGCTAGGGACCCAGCAGGGAAGCGGGGGTGACGCTTGAGGAAAATACTGAGAAAGAAGATTGGAAGAGCTCAGGAGAACCAGTGGCAGTGGATCCGCAAGTCTAGTGAGAGAGACTGGGAGCTCAGTTGAGTGAAGATCTACAATAGGAGATTGTGGAGGAAGTGAAAGAGTTCATTGTAACCTTTGTTAGGAACTGTACAAGATTGTTGCCATAGGAGACAGCGTGTCTACACATGCGGATGTGGTGTCCAGCTGGGTGCCTTTCCCCGTATGGCTGTCTACCTATAGAAGTCTCAGAGTCTGCCAATTAACATTGCAACTACTAAAGGGTGTCCTGGCCCTAAACTGCCTCTCCCACAGTTCTGTTTAAGAGACAATAAATCTCTTTGCATTCAAGAAGTATCTGGTGCCCATGAATCTATCTTGCATCGCACCCACCATGCCCTGTAACCCACTCTATATAGAAGGATGTCAGCTATCTTTAACTCTGGAGGTTCTCATTAGACCAAAGGGGGTCCGGGACTTGGCTACATTGGCTACAGATACAAGTAGGCCATGTTACACACTGATGTGTTCACAATGTGGCAGAAATGTCACATTTGACAGTACCACCCCCAAATGCAACGAATTCAAGTGGATTGGGACCACCCTGCAACCAAGTGTAAGTAAGCGCAGCACATTTTATTTAAAAAAAAACCCTCCTCATCCCTCTGGTCTACTTTGTACTTACCTCCGGGGATGCCTAGCTGTCAGCACTCCTGCATCCGATCCAGGAGTTTGAAATACCCCTCTTCTCTATCAGTGGTTCTAGGATGGACCAGTTCGACTCTGATTAGTCAGTGCCATCACTGTGACTAGAGTTGACCAACCAGAATCTATTTGCTACTTGCTGGAAGCGCTGACAGAGAAGAGGGAGAACAGAGGCGATTTCTCCAGAATGCTGAAGCAGCTGCAGGGAAGCTGACAGCGCAGCAACCCCAGGAGGTAAGTACAGCAGGAACTGGGTGGGCAGGTGGAGGGGGTGTCTGGTGTTAGTTTACCTTTTAATTTTTTCTGTACAGGTGAACTAACACGTTAAAGCCTAAAGCCCCATACACACTATAAGAAAATCGGGCGAACATTTTTGTCTGAGGAACAATCGTATGATTTTCTGATAGTGTGTACACAACTTTCGTTAGCCGATTCCGGCCTTCCACATGAAAATTTCCGAAGGGACAAATTTCAAATATCACATATTCACATATGAAAGACTGCACATGATCAGAAACAACAAATAACAAAAAAAAAAAAAAAAAAAAAACTTTTGTTGTACGAGAATTTCCATACATTATTTCCATAATTGGTTCCGACTTGCTGTGAATCGAGAAACACTGTCCGATCGTTCGCCCGATTTTCTCATAGTGTGTACGGGGCATTAGTTTAGTCAAACATTTAAAAAAATATAAGAATAATGCTAACGCCCCATACACACGGTTGGATTTTCCGACAGAAAATGTTCGATAGGAGCTTGTTTTCGTAAATTCTGACCGTGTGTAGGCTCCATCGGATATTTTCCATCGGAATTTCCGTCACACAAAATTTGAGATCTGGATCTCAAATTTTCTGACAACAAAATCCGTTGTCGTAAATTCCGATCGTGTGTACACAGTTCCGACGCACAAAGTTCCACGCATGTTCGGAATCAAGCAGAAGAGCCGCACAGGCTATTGAACTTCATTTTTCTCGGCTCGTCGTACGTGTTGTACGTCACCGTGTTCTTGACGTTCGCAATTTCCGACAAGATTTGTGTGACTGTGTGTATGCAAGACAAGTTTGAGCCAACATCCGTCGGAAAAAATCCATGGATTTTGTTGTCGGAATGTCCGATCATGTGTACGGGGCATAAGTGTCCCTTGTGCTGATGACTACAGTGTAAGGGTACTTTCACACTGGGGCACTTTTCAGGCGGTTTAGCGCCAAAAATAGCACCTGTAAAGCGCCTCTCTTGGCTTCCCAGTGTGAAAGCCCGAGTGCTTTTACACTGGGGCGGTGCTCTTGCAGGACGGGAAAAAAAAGTCCCACAAGCAGCATCCTTGCAGCGGTGTATATGCTGTTCCCAAAACGCCCTGCCCATTGAAATTAGTGGGCAGCGCTGCCAAAGCGCCTGCAAAGCACTTCGGCAGCACCACAACACGGGCGCTTTTAGCCCTTTCTTTGGCCACTAGCGGGGGTTAAAAGCGCCCCACTAGCGGCCAAAATGCACCACCATAACGGCGGAGCTTTACCATTAGTGCCTCCTCACACTAGGGCGGTGCCGGCGTTAAGGCCTCATCCACACGTGTATCAGACTGTACACCCGAGCAAAGGGCCTTTTAGGTGTTCCATGCAGCCAGCCTGTGCAAATCAGACAGGCGGCTGGCTGCACAGATCTCCAAGCACATCCCCAGGCGTACATCTGTGTGTGTCTGATGCCTGGTTCAGAATGCAGTCTAATCCCTACATCGGACCCGTACAGATGTACAGCAAGGGGATGCACTTAGAGATCCCTACCTGCCTAGGGTTCTTAATATCCCCACAAGCCCCACCTTTGTGGTTCCTGCATGAGCTCCAAGCTCAAGTACCTGCACAAACTCCAAGCTCCATTGCTTTTTCACCCACTTGACACTAGCGAATCAATATTAGCTATCGGTTCCCGGCCAACAGGACAGGAGGTGGATCTAAAGAAGATCGGGTTAGCCGGGAGAAGAAGCCAGGGTAGCCGCTGTGTCGAAACCTGAGTCGGTCGCCCCTTCTCAGGTGCCGGTGTGTTGTAGTGCAGCGTGGAGCTCAGGAACACTCGCAGCCATAAACAAGGGATGGAAGAAATACTTCGGCCAGAAGTTTCTCAATGAAGTCACCATGAACGAGTACCTGGGCAGCCTGGGACTGTACAGGAAACTCACTGCCAAGAACGCGTCCTGCCTCTTCAGAACCCTGAAGGGGCGAGTGCGGACCCGGGGGGGGGGGGTAGTTGTTTGCCATCCCCCCAAAAAAGTTTAGCACCAGCCGCCACTGCTGCCTGCATGTACACCTGTGCAGGTCAAGATGGCTGGGGGGGGGGGGGGCGGCTGCTATACACAGTGTACACTGCACACACCCGCCACATGCCTTATACTACTACCAGTCTACTTAGTAACCATCAACTTTTTAGAAAATAAATATTTTGGTCAAGAATATGTAACAGACAGCACAGTATTCAGAAAGCAAAGGTACATTTTTTTCAGCAATAGTGCTCCTTACATGTCTGCTCAATGGAAGAAAAAAAAATGCCTAGATGTTGGTGATCAGTAGGAGAAAGAAATGCCCCAATGTCAATGATGGGTAGGATAAAGAAATGCCCTGATGTCAGTGGTCAGTAGGATAAAGAAATGCCCCAATGTCAGTGTTCAGCAGGAGAAAAAAATACCCCAATGTTAATGATGGGTAGGATAAAGAAACTCCTTGATGTCAGTGGTCAGAAATGGCCCGATGTCAGTGGTCGGTAGGAGAAAGAAATGCCCCAAAGTCAGTGGTCAGTAGGAGAAAGAAATGCCTCGTTGTCAGTGGTCAGAGAAAGAAATGCCCCGATGTCAGTGGTCAGTAGGAGAAAGAAGGGCCCTATTGTAAATGTTTAGTAGGAGAAAGAAATGCCCCAATGTCAGTGGTCAGTAGGAGAAAGAAATGCCCCAATGTCAGTGGTCAGTAGGAGAAAGAAATGCCCCAATGTCAATTATGGATAGGATAAAGAAACGCCCCGATGTCAATGATGGGTAGGATAAATAAATGCTCCCATGTCAGTGGTCAGTAGGATAAAGAAATGTCCCAATGTCAGTGGTCAGTAGGATAAAGAAATGCCTCAATGTCAGCGGTCAGTAGGATAAAGAAATGCCTCAATGTCAATTATGGATAGGATTAAGAAACGCCCCGATGTTAATGATGGGTAGGATAAATAAATGCTCCGATGTCAGTGGTCAGTAGGATAAAGAAATGCTCCAATGTCAGTGGTCAGTAGTTTAAAGAAATGCCCGATGTCAGTGGTCAGTAGGATAAAGAAATGCTCCAATGTCAGTGGTCAGTAGGAGAAAGAAATGTCCTAATGTCAATGGTCAGTAGGAGAAATAAATACTCCAAAGTCAATGGTCAATATAATGGTTGTCCATCCTTCCCCCTTGCCTTTCTACCCCCCTTCTATCTCTTTTCTTCTGTTCTTCCTTATTTCTAGTTACTTAACTACTCTATCCTCTAAACTCCATTGGCTTGTTAAGGGCTGGAAGCACCACAATTACAATAACATATACTTAGTTGACACATATCAATGGTAATCCAAATTCTTAGACTAGGTTCACATTATTGCATTCCTGACGGGTAAGAGAAATGCGTTGCTTTTCTTGTGAAAAAAAAGAGAAATGCGTTGCTCTTTAGCAGATGTGCAGGGTGCTATTAAATTTGAATGGCACCCCCATGCATAGGCAAAATGCCTGCGTTTTTGCACACTCAAAATCGCATGGTGCTGAAAAAAGTGTCAGGAACTTCATTTCCCACATTTCTGCAGGTAGGGCAGCCCATTGAAATCAATGGGCTGCCCTACCTGCAGAACACAGCCACACAGCTGTGAACCAAGCCTGATAGTAAAGATATTTTTGTGTCGCATATACAGGTGCATCTCAAAAAATTAGAAAGTCATCAAAAAGTAAATTTATTTCAGTAATTCAATTCAAAAAGTGAAACTCATATAATTTACATAGATGCGTTACACACAGAGTGATATATTTCAAGCATTTTATTCTTTTAATTTTGATAATTATGGCTTACAGCTAGTAAAAACCCAAAACTCAGTATCTCAGATTAGATTAGATTAAATTAGAATATTATATAAGATCAATAAAAAAAGGATTTTTTAATACAGAAATGTTGGCTTACTGAAAAGTATGTCCATGTACAGTATAGTATGCACTCAATACTTGGTCGGGGCTCCTTTTGCTAAATTACTGCATCAATGCAGCGTAGCATGGAGGCGATCAGCCTGTGGTACTGCCGAGGTGTTATGGAAGCCCAGGTTGCTTTGATAGTGGCCTTCAGCTTGTCTGCATTGTTGGGTCTGGTGTCTCTTCTTCCTCTTGACAATACCCCACAGATTCTCTATGGGGTTTAGGTCAGGAGAGTTTGCTGATAAATCAAGCACAATAATACCATGATCATTAAACCAGGTGTTGGTACTTTTGACAGTGTGGGCCGGTGCCAAGTCTTGCTGGAAAATGAAATCAGCATCTCTAAAGCTGGTCAGCAGAGGGAAGCATGAAGTGCTCTAGAATTTCCTGGTAGAGGGCTGCGCTGACTTTGGACTTGATAAAACACAGTGGACCAACACCAGCAGATGACATGGCTCCCCAAATCATCACGGACTGTGTAAAATTTAGCATTTCATTTGGAAATCAAAGTCCCAGAGTCTGGAGGTAAAGTGGAAAAAGCACAGAATCCAAGTTGCACAGGGCCGCCATCAGGGGGGTACAGGCAATACTGTTGTAAGTGGCCCGAGCATCCCAAGGGGCCTAGCTGGCCGGGCCCGCTCCCCGCCTCCCCCCAGCAGCACACAAAATTAAACTTTTATCTGCAGGCAGCCGCTGACCCGCGCAATTGAGAAGCAGAAAGAAGCATACAACCCTGAGCTGCCGCCGTCTTCCACTAGCAACCCCGGCAGGTGATCGAGGCCAGCACTCGCTCTGCTTCCTTCCCTGCTGAGGCAGAGCATGCTGGCTGGTGCTAGGTTAGTGTGCAATCTGATTGGCCGAGACTCGGGCAGGGGGTATGGTCAGTTCATCAGTAGTAAAAGTGGACCCAGCCCTCTCAGGTGCATGCAGATACAAGAGAGCAGTGTGGAGGGTAAGTCACAGAGTTAGTGTGTGCTGCTGCCTGTCCCCCCCCGTGCTGTAGATTTGGACTCACACACTTATTCCTTGGATGGGACACGGTCACCTGAGGCTGACAAGCTGGCATGATGGAGTTGCACGGATGAGGATGGAGTTGCATTGTCAAATCATCATCCTCATCCATTTTCACAATGCAACTCCATCATCCTCATCCCCACCCAGCATCATTCACCCCTCTAGTATGCCCATCCCGACCCAGCATCATCCATCCATCCCTCTAATATGCCCATCCCCGCCCAGCATCATACATCCCTCTAGTATGCCCATCTCTGCCCAGCATCATCCATCCCTCTAGTATGACCATCCCGGCCCAGAATCATCCATCCCTCTAGTATGCCCATGCCCACCCAGCATCACCCATCCCTCTTGTATGCCCATCACCGCCCAGCATCATCCATCCCTCTAATATGCCCATCCTCGCCCAGCATCATCCATCCCTCTAGTATGCCCATCCCCGCCCAGAATCATCCATCCCTCTAGTATTGTATTAAAGGTCCGCGCTTAGGAGAATAAACAGAAGGGCTGCAGCCTCCCCTTAATTAATTCCCAATGGGAGTTAATTGGATTTATATGGAAGAGAAGTTGGGGAAATTGGCGCTGCCCTATTAGCAATGTATGTTTCTTATAAATCAAAGTAATGATAAAGGTGGTTCACTATGCAATCAAGTGACAAAAAGCGCGTATAAGGGGAAATGAACTTATAATATGTCCCCTGGGTGAATAAACCCTTACGCGTGTGCAAAAGTAAATACTAAAATGCAAAATAAATTGGGTGAAAAAAAAAATTTTTTTGGTGAAAATTTTTTTTTACATGTGACCCTTTAAAAATAAACGTGCAATTCCTCTGTGTTATTTATGTGTATGATAACTCTAATGTGTTCCAACAGGTGAGTTGGATTTACACTTGCCCATCTTACATTATGAATTTATACATTTACAACAAACCAACATAAAACTATATAATGGTGTATCGCCCCCTAGTTTGGGGTTACTAGTATCAGTGAAAAAGCACACTATTTAGGGGCTATCAACCTCCGTAAAAGATTAACACATATCAGCAACTTGTGTAGTAACTAAAGTGCACTGTGTCTAATGGAAAAAGAAATAAATTGCTGGGACTCTGTGTTATTGTATATTAGACCCCCTCAAGGCTCATATATGATTTAAAATTAGAATCCATACATCAATTAAATTATAAACAGCATATGTACAAGCAGCATATATAAAAAGTCTCTATGGTGAAACCAGGCAAAGTTGAATGTCTTATTTGGAGAGACAGGAATTCTATAGAAGCCCAGGATCGATCAGCATGCAGGTATAAATGCCCAAAAGATAATGAATGGTGACTTCCGTGCATATAGAAGCTGGTGACTCCAAGTGCTCCCCCCCGTGCTCCCCCACTCACCAGAATCCGTCACCCCCACGGGGGTACTGTGCAGAGGAGTGGGTGTCTTTGGGTGGCTGTCTTTTGTAGATGTCTCTCTTGGGCTCCACTGCTCCGTGGGATCGCTCCGGTGATCCAATATAGGGGTCCCCTTCTAGTAATCCAGGCCTGGGTACCTTCACTACTCTCCACCTCCGTTCTGCTAAATCCTCCTCACATAAAGAAATAGACAGGGGGCTTCCGTAGTGAAGTATGTCCAGTTTTATTAACAAATAAAAGTTCTTAAAAGCAGTACAAACACGGCTGTAAGCTAAGGATGGGATCAGGAAGCAGTCCGAACGTGCGTCCCACCTTGCGTTCCAGCCGGATCTTCCGGGTATGATGTGTGAGCGTGACTCCGCCTTACGCGTTTCGTCATCAGACGTTATCAAAGACGGTGTCGATGCTTCACGCTTCACACAAAGATGTAGTCCTCCCGGCTCCATAGGACCTCCCCTTATTATGTAAATATCGCTCGGGGGGTGTAAGATTAACAGAGCCACAGGTCTATATATCAACCAGAGCAATCACACATGATTACTAGTACATTATATACTTTATACAGTTTACACCTATCCGTCATCAGAATCTATTGTTGGAGATGGGAAGCCATGTTACCTATGTGTATTAGCTGTTTATCTTGGTTTCGATTTGTCAAACGCATATAGAATGAGATGTTTAAATTAAGCGTGCAAGGAAAAAAATTTTTAAAAAGTAGGGAAATAGATTAAAAATGAAACAAATTGGAAATAAAAATGGAAATGAAAAAAATTAATTAAAGGAGATATTTTGTATAGTAGACCTTAATATTATAAAACTATAAAGTATAAAAATATATATAGTACTCCTTAATAGTATAAAAAAAAATTTTTTTTTAATTCCAAAATTTATTAATACAAATATAAAAAATACTAGAACAAAAATAAAAATAAAAATAAAGATAAAAATAAAATTAAAAAATATTTAATGAAAATTTTTTTATGAGGAAAATGAAGATTAAAAATAAAAATAATTAATGAACTGGGAATAGATCACAAATAATTTATGGTAGAAATATATATATTTTAGACTTCTCAATATATAATATAAAAATAGAGGTTGATGGTATAAGAGTTTTGGACTAGGGATACACAAAAGGGGGATAAGCTGAAAAAGGGGGTAGGCTAAAAAAAATTTTGTGGCGTAAAGATGCCTGGCACATAAAGTAGTAAAGTGCTAGAGTAAATGTTTTGTGTATATAGGATCATAAATTAGCCTATCATTAGCCACCTGTATATTAGTCTAACCGTGGAACTTTATATATGGTGTCAGGAGAGTGCCATACACCATCCTGACCCATATAGTACCCATCCACGGGGCCATAGAACCTCCATATTTAATATAATCAACGGTTATAGAAATATATATATACATATAGTTAGATAGAGGCAAACGTGATCAAAATGAGGCCCTAGAACCAACCTTCAAAAGACAGAGTGGAAAACAGAGGCGAAATATTTCACCTTCTATTGATTATATATATAGTGTATTATAACGTATTGGTTCTATCATTTTGGTATAGAAAACTTTTTGTCTAAAAATTTTCTTATCTGGTAAACTATTCCCTCATCTTTGTGTATCGGTATTTTTAGGGCTTTAGGGATTGGCTATAAAACAGTTTAAGTCTATTTCCAGGTTCAACCCTCTGGGGGCAAGAGATCCTAGCTGATATATCCAGCTAGTTTCATTTCTGGAGATTGAAATTTCTCTATTGCCACCATGCCAGTTTTCTTGCACTGTATCAATGCCATAGAAGATAAGTCCACTAGGATCTCTATGGTGGACCTCATCAAAGTGCCTGGACAGGCTGTGGTTAGGGAACCCCTTCCTAATATTTTTAATGTGTTCCCTAATCCGAACAAAGAGGGGGCGAGTGGTTCTGCCCACGTACTGGAGGTGGCAAGGACATTCTATAATATATGTAACATGTGTACTACGGCATGTAATTAGTTGGTTAATACGGTATTCCTTGTGGTCGGTGCATGATTTGAACGCGATCTTCTTTCTAGGTTGCCACTTAGCAACTTTACATGGTAAACATCTCTGACATCTAAAGAATCCTTTCAGGTCTGGGCAGATTTTAATGGTCTGCGGGGGGTCTATGACATTTCTCACAAGATGGTTTCTTAGGTTGGGTGCTTTCCTGTATACAAACTTAGGTTTTGCGGGTAGGATTTTCGATAAGACAAGGTCTTCCTTGAGGATCGGCCAATATTTTCTTACTATTTTTTCGAAATCCCTATATTGGCTGTTAAACCCGGTGATAAAGGTAATATCAGCTTCCTTGTTGTCATTTTTATTCTTATTGAAGAAGAGGGAAGTTCTGTCCATCTTCATAATATCTGTTTTTAACTTTAAGAGTCTGTCTTTATCATAGCCTTTTTCTTGGAATCTTTTAATCAGGATATCCGCCTGGTTGCTGAAGTCCTCCAACGTATCACAATTGCGACGTATGCGCAACAATTGTCCTTTGGGGACATTGGATTTCCATCGTGGGTGATGGCAGCTGGAGGTGGGGATATACCCATTGCGATCCGTCGCTTTAAAGAATGTGCGGGTCGATAGCAAGTCCCCTACTTTGAAAATTTTCAGGTCCAGGTAATCGATCTTTTCATTACTCCACTTTCCGGTAAACGTGATACCATACTTGTTGATGTTTAGATTCTCAAGAAATTTGGTAAGGCTCTCTGGTGTTCCATCCCATAAGATGATCAGGTCATCTATATACCTTCTGTACATCTTAATCTGGGGTATGTTCTTACTATAGATATACTTGTCCTCCCACATATCCATAAATAGGTTAGCTACGCTTCGGGCGTAGCGAGCCCCCATTGCAACCCCCTTTGTTTGTACATAGTATTTCTTATTGTACCAGAAATAGTTACATTCCATGGCTAACTTTAGGCCTTCTAGAATGTAACTAATCTGTTCCTGCTTCATACTGGTGTTCATATGCATTGCTTTTTCAACTCCCCGTAGTCCATCCTTTTGTTCAATACTGGTGTATAGCGAATTTACATCCACCGCCACCAGTAGCCATTGTTCTGCTCCCTTGATCTTTTGAAGTTCTTGTATCAATTGCATGCTGTCACGTAGATACGATTTGCCTTCTTTGACCAGGGGTTTGAGAAATTTGTCTAGATACTCTCCTAGTCTGGAGAAGATGAAATTAATCCCGCTGACAATGGGCCTTCCTGGTGATTTATCCAGTCTCTTGTGGATTTTGGGTGTATAATATATCACTGGTGTTTTTGTCGAGTTTGATATCATATATTCGGCCTCTTTAGAATTCAAGATCCCTTTGGCTTTCCCTTTATCCACATATGTTCTTAACTTCTTCTCGTATTTTCTCTTCGGGTTTCCTGTTAATTTTTTATAGGTATTTTCTATATTCAAAAGGTTGTTCATCTCCTCCTGATAGTTTTTTTTATTTAAAATAACCAGACCTCCCCCTTTATCTGCTGGCCTGATTACCACATCATGTTTGTTTCCTATATCTTTGATGGTTTTCCAGATGTTCCTTGGTCTCTTCTTGCCATTTTCCATCGCCTTAATATCTTCTTCTACCATTTTCCTAAACGCATTAATGCATTGGTTCCCTGGGGTTTTAGGGTTAAATATGGAGTTATTTTTAATTTCGGTGTGTATAGACTCCGAATCTTCTCTTCTTATTTCTCCTGGGTTCATGGCGAAATGTTTTTTTATGTTTAGTGTTCTTAAAAACTTTTGAAGATCGATATAGGCCTCAAACTTGTCTAGAGGCTTATCAGGAGCATATTTGAGTCCCAATTCCAACACTCCTAGTTCATCTTGTGTAAACTGTACATTACTGAGATAAGATTTAGGAAGGACAGAGATAGTCAACTGAAAGCACCACATCCCATAGTTAACTATAGACTGGAAATAAAGGCTGATTTGCCTAAAAAGAGGGGGGAGGGGAAAGGATTTTCCCCAGGGACTTTTAAGGTGCTGTTTAAATCAACAATGTAATCAAAAATTCAAAAAATCTGTACAATCATATTGAATAAAATTACTATTTTATTAAATCACGGTTAAAATATCTATGCCTCACATGAAGAATGAGACATGATTGTAAAAACAATTTGACATAGGCAATTTCACCCAAATTGATTCACATTAAACAATACAACATAAAGCAACTACTTAAAGGTGCCATGACAATCTGCCGCTCGACATGTTTCGCTCTAATACGAGCTTCTTCAGGAGTTTTAAGGCAATGATTGTGGTGGACTCTAAATAATGGAAAAGTAAACAATGATCAATACATAAGTAGTTTAAACATATATAGAATACATCTGATAGTATTGGATTCAATTGACAAAGTGAAGATTGGTACAGAGCATTTAAATGCATACACATAGATTTAAAAATCGAACAATTCAACCAAATATACATAGGAGATTTGAGTTTACACATCTTACCAGGCTGTAGTGCATCAATGCGATATAAATACTTCAATAGAATGACAAACTGCTGCCAATTTCAAACCGGTAAGTTCTCATATATGAGGGACATCGCTGCCATAATGTGACCACAGGGGAATGTAAAGTTTTAAAACGGCCCTTAAAAAGCAGGATAGATTGAAAATTAGAAAAGAGGGATCGCATCCAATATCCTTCCCATTTTGTTTGGGGAGTATATTACCTTTGGTAGAACCAATCATGGATCCTTGCCTAGAACCTGAAGGTCTCACGGCATGTACACATTAGGTGAATAGGGATGACACCATGGTCTAGTAAACTAGTCACTGATGACTGCACAATATAGTAGTGCAGGGGAAACGATCACCGTCAGGGCTGTTTTCTAGATAGAAAAAGGGAATGCAATAAAGAGGGACCATTAGAGATCAAAAGGTGCAGATTTACTCTCAGTTAATGGCAGAGCTGCAGAGAGAGAACTTACTTTGGAGACAGTAATCCGGCACGTGGGCTTGAGAGAGCTTCACGCTGCCTCTGTGGAACAGCGCCGGTAGCAGAACTGTAAGCGGTATATAACCGCCTTTATATACCCCCATCACGGCGGCGTCTGGCCTCGCCGCCGGGATGCGGACGCTTGTTGAGACTAGCTACGTCATGACGTGGGGGGACGTAGCGGCGTCGTTCTGACGTCAGCAACGTTCATGGGGCTTAGTGCGCATGTCGGTGTGGTTTTAGAGCCTGTATAGCATCTAGGCGCCGGAGGCGCCATCTTAGCTAAGGGAAAAAGTCAGGTAAAGGCGAATAAATATAGCTTAAAGCATTATGCCTGTCTTTAAATACTGTTGCTGTTCTAACAACATTGGAAAAATATTCCCAAGGGTTCATAATGAAGGCTCATGTGCATCATTATTTGGTGTCAGGCCCCCACCATGACATGACCGGACCCAATTAAATAGGGCCACCACCATGGGGGCGATTGGTTCTTCACCTCCAATGGTGGGTGCCCCGGGCGTCCGTGTGGTCTAAATTGACAGAGATGATCCCTACATGAAGATATTTCCGGGGAGTTATTGACAAATATTGGAGATAGGAGCAAAACTTATAGGTGTATGTTTGCAACCACAGCCTGCAAGATGTAAATAACAACAACTCAGTGGAGGTTCAATGACATCAAATGTAACATACAAAATACATATGGTCATATTACAACTATTTCTATCTATTTTATGGCTCATACATACACATGATGCCAACTCAATTCAGAATTGAAAATACTGAATATAGTTAATGACCTGAAAAGAAAAAGAAAGAACGGGGAGAAGAAAGGAAAAGAACAAGGGGGGAAAAAAAAAACAAAAAAACAAAAAACAAAGGAGAGCAGGAGAAACCGGGGAATGAGAAAGGAGGGACAAGGCCAAACCAAGGCTGAAGATGCTTCAGTTTTCAAAGAAATGGCTTAAAACTGAATGCATCGTTCATGCCTGGGTGCTGGAGGGCCGACAACTCGTGTATCCAACGAGCCTCCTTTTGAAGGAGGAGCTTATCGTAATCTCCCCCTCTATCGCCAGGGGGAATATGTTCCAAAGCAAAAAAATGTAAGCAATTAGCGTCAAAGTTGTGCTGCAGGCCAGCATGGCGGCTGATGGGGATCTCCATTCTTTTTTTCTGTATCCAGGAGACATGATCCCTGATTCGACAGAAAAAGGGTCTCTTAGTCTTCCCGATATAAAACATCTTACATTCACATAGCATAATGTACACTATACCAATGGATTGACACGTTACTGCAAATCTTGGTTTGAATAGATGCCCATTGGGCAATAAAAGGCTTCGGGTCGCCAAAATATATCTGCAATAGGAACAATGATGGCAGGGTCTGCTGCCCCTGTCAGCCTCTTTAATTTTGACAGTGTGGGTTTCATAATGGCTATGTACCAACGAATCTCTCAGAGATCGACATCGTCTAAAAGTAATCTCCGGATATGGATTTAAATGTTTGGCCACTTTCTCGTCTCCCATTAATAAGTACCAGTACTTCTTAAGGATGTCACGTGTTTGTTTATGTTGACTAGAGTAAGTAGTGATGAGTCTGACTCCAGGATTCGCTTTTTTGGATCTGGTGTTGTGTAAAAGAGAGGCTCTATTTTGATTTTTGGCTCTAAAGTATGCTTTTTTAAGGCATTTTTTGCTATATCCTCGATTCAGGAAGCGTAGACGTAAACATTTAGCTTCCTTTTCGAAGTCAGACTCATCACTACAGTTGCGCTTTGCTCGCAAGTATTGCCCATAGGGCACACTAGTGATAAGGGGAACTGGGTGGGAACTGGTGGCATGCAGCAGGGAGTTTCCTGCGGAAGGTTTACGGTATAGGGTTGTTCTGATGCTGCCATCAGATTTAACTGTAATTTGGGTATCCAAAAAGGTCAGACTGGATTGACTGAATTCAACCGTGAACTTGAGGTTGAACCTATTGATTTTTAAGCTTTCCAAAAAGGACAGAAGAAGATCTTTGGGGCCCACCCATATGAAAAAGATGTCGTCAATAAATCTCCTCCATAGGGGGATTTGTTCCATATATTGCTGCATATCGTCTCTGGAAAATATTTCCCGTTCCCACCCCCCCAGATACAGGTTGGCGTAGGAGGGGGCACATTTGGTCCCCATAGCCACTCCCTGTATCTGGAGGTAGTGGGATCCACCAAATAGGAAGATGTTATTAGAGAGGACAAACAGCAATAAATTCAAAACGAATCCATTGTACTGAGAAGATATCTCATGATTTTGAAGGAGAAAGTCTTTGACAATCTCCACCCCCTGCTGGTGGGGAATAGAGTTGTATAAGGCCTAGATGCTTTACAGGCTCTAAAACCACACCGACATGCGCACTAAGCCCCATGAACGTTGCTGACGTCAGAACGACGCCGCTACGTCCCCCCACGTCATGACGTAGCTAGTCTCAACAAGCGTCCACATCCCGGCGGCGAGGCCAGACGCCGCCGTGATGGGGGTATATAAAGGCGGTTATATACCGCTTACAGTTCTGCTACCGGCGCTGTTCCACAGAGGCAGCGTGAAGCTCTCTCAAGCCCACGTGCCGGATTACTGTCTCCAAAGTAAGTTCTCTCTCTGCAGCTCTGCCATTAACTGAGAGTAAAGCTGCACCTTTTGATCTCTAATGGTCCCTCTTTATTGCATTCCCTTTTTCTATCTAGAAAACAGCCCTGACGGTGATCGTTTCCCCTGCACTACTATATTGTGCAGTCATCAGTGACTAGTTTACTAGACCATGGTGTCATCCCTATTCACCTAATGTGTACATGCCGTGAGACCTTCAGGTTCTAGGCAAGGATCCATGATTGGTTCTACCAAAGGTAATATACTCCCCAAACAAAATGGGAAGGATATTGGATGCGATCCCTCTTTTCTAATTTTCAATCTATCCTGCTTTTTAAGGGCCGTTTTAAAACTTTATATTCCCCTGTGGTCACATTATGGCAGCGATGTCCCTCATATATGAGAACTTACCGGTTTGAAATTGGCAGCAGTTTGTCATTCTATTGAAGTATTTATATCGCATTGATGCACTACAGCCTGGTAAGATGTGTAAACTCAAATCTCCTATGTATATTTGGTTGAATTGTTCGATTTTTAAATCTATGTGTATGCATTTAAATGCTCTGTACCAATCTTCACTTTGTCAATTGAATCCAATACTATCAGATGTATTCTATATATGTTTAAACTACTTATGTATTGATCATTGTTTACTTTTCCATTATTTAGAGTCCACCACAATCATTGCCTTAAAACTCCTGAAGAAGCTCGTATTAGAGCGAAACATGTCGAGCGGCAGATTGTCATGGCACCTTTAAGTAGTTGCTTTATGTTGTATTGTTTAATGTGAATCAATTTGGGTGAAATTGCCTATGTCAAATTGTTTTTACAATCATGTCTCATTCTTCATGTGAGGCATAGATATTTTAACCGTGATTTAATAAAATAGTAATTTTATTCAATATGATTGTACAGATTTTTTGAATTTTTGATTACATTGTTGATTTAAACAGCACCTTAAAAGTCCCTGGGGAAAATCCTTTCCCCTCCCCCCTCTTTTTAGGCAAATCAGCCTTTATTTCCAGTCTGTACATTACTGAGGTTAAAAATCCCTTGACCTAATAATTTCGGGGTCTTTTTCTTCTTCTTGCCTCCTCGTCTTCCTCTTGTCTGCTTTCTCTTTCTATATGCCTGTGTGTGGGTCCCATATTTGTTTCCTGTTGATACTCCCTCCTGGTTCCATTTCGTGGGTTTGTTTCGTATCTCTGGTGTATGTTTTGACCTTCTGTCCTCCTCGGATTCCAGTAGCGATCTCCTGGCCTTGGTCCTCCATAAGTATTCCGTCCTCTCCAACCGGGATTCCTGTAGGAAATACGGGGTCTCCATCTCCCAGGGGGCTTGTCCTGGTAGGTGACTCGGGGGAAAATCCCTACCACCCTCATATCCTCTTCTATACACCGGATGTTGACCTCTGTAGTCATCCCTTAATGGGGAATATCTGTTATGTACGGGTATGTTATATCTATTATTTGATGGAGTTCTGTAGTTAGTGGGTCCTCTGTAGTCTGTCCTGTTATCCCTTCTTTCCGATATTATATTGGGGGTAATGAGTCTTGTTGGACTATAAGGTAAGTTGTCCAATCTCCTGGGTGTACCTCCCATCATTCCCAAAGGTGGAAGTAATATTGGTTCCTCAGATTCTTCCTCCATTGAGGGGTCATCTGGTTGTTCATCCTGACTCTCTCCATGTGTTTGCCATTTATACACATTAGTTTTTATAATCCATAACGTCTCTTTTAAATTTTTTCTGTTTTTTAGCCTGTATATTAATATCATATTTTTTGATGGATTCCTGTAGTTCTTTTTCTTTATCTTTATACTCTTTAAGATGGACAAAGGGTAGAAGTAAGTTTTTTATTTCAGTGATACTTGTTTCAATCATTCTCATTTTGAACTGTTTCCTTTTGATGATGTTCTGGAGTAGTTCCCCTTCACATTTATTAAAGAGGGAGTACCAGTCTTTCATGAGATCAGTGTTGTCAATCCCATCGTTAGGGTGTACATCCCACCTTAACCTCCTGGGGGTGATTTTCTCAGTGACATACATTTCCAAAGTGATATATTATACACCCAAAATCCACAAGAGACTGGATAAACCACCAGGAAGGCCCATTGTCAGCGGGATTAATTCCATCTTCTCCAGACTAGGAGAGTATCTAGACAAATTTCTCAAACCCCTGGTCAAAGAAGGCAAATCGTATCTACGTGACAGCATGCAATTGATACAAGAACTTCAAAAGGTCAAGGGAGCAGAACAATGTCTACTGGTGGCGGTGGATGTAAATTCGCTATACACCAGTATTGAACAAAAGGATGGACTACGGGGAGTTGAAAAAGCAATGCATATGAACACCAGTATGAAGCAGGAACAGATTAGTTACATTCTAGAAGGCCTAAAGTTAGCCATGGAATGTAACTATTTCTGGTACGATAAGAAATACTACGTACAAACAAAGGGGGTTGCAATGGGGGCTCGCTACGCCCCAAGCGTAGCTAACCTATTTATGGATATGTGGGAGGACAAGTATATCTATAGTAAGAACATACCCTAGATTAAGATGTACAGAAGGTATATAGATGACCTGATCATCTTATGGGATGGAACACCGGAGAGCCTTACCAAATTTCTTGAGAATCTAAACATCAACAAGTATGGTATCACGTTTACCGGAAAGTGGAGTACTGAAAAGATCGATTACCTGGACCTGGGAATTTTCAAAGTAGGGGACTTGCTATCGACCCGCACATTCTTTAAAGCGACGGATCGCAATGGGTATATCCCCAACTCCAGCTGCCATCACCCACGATGGAAATCCAATGTCCCCAAAGGACAATTGTTGCGCATACATCGCAATTGTGATACGTTGGAGGACTTCAGCAACCAGGCGGATATCCTGATTAAAAGATTCCAAGAAAAAGGCTATGATAAAGACAGACTCTTAAAGTTAAAAACAGATATTATGAAGATGGACAGAACTTCCCTCTTCTTCAATAAGAATAAAAATGACAACAAGGAAGCTGATATTACCTTTATCACCGGGTTTAACAGCCAATATAGGGATTTCGAAAAAATAGTAAGAAAATATTGGCCGATCCTCAAGGAAGACCTTGTCTTATCGAAAATCCTACCCGCAAAACCTAAGTTTGTATACAGGAAAGCACCCAACCTAAGAAACCATCTTGTGAGAAATGTCATAGACCCCCCGCAGACCATTAAAATCTGCCCAGACCTGAAAGGATTCTTTAGATGTCAGAGATGTTTACCATGTAAAGTTGCTAAGTGGCAACCTAGAAAGAAGATCGCATTCAAATCATGCACCGACCACAAGGAATACCGTATTAACCAACTAATTACATGCCGTAGTACACATGTTACATATATTATAGAATGCCCTTGCCACCTCCAGTACGTGGGCAGAACCACTCGCCCCCTCTTTGTTCGGATTAGGGAACACATTAAAAATATTAGGAAGGGGTTTCCTAACCACAGCCTGTCCAGGCACTTTGATGAGGTCCACCATAGAGATCCTAGTGGACTTATCTTCTATGGCATTGATACAGTGCAAGAAAACTGGCGTGGTGGCAATAGAGAAATTTCAATCTCCAGAAATGAAACTAGCTGGATATATCAGCTAGGATCTCTTGCCCCCAGAGGGTTGAACCTGGAAATAGACTTAAACTGTTTTATAGCCAATCCCTAAATCCCTAAAAATACCGATACACAAAGATGAGGGAATAGTTTCCCAGAAAAGAAAATTTTTAGACAAAAAGTTTTCTATACCAAAATGATAGAACCAATACATTATAATACACTAAATATATAATCAATAGAAGGTGAAATATTTCGCCTCTGTTTTCCACTCTGTCTTTTGAAGGTTGGTTCTAGGGCCTCATTTTGATCACGTTTGCCTCCATCTAACTATATGTATATATATATTTCTATAACCGTTGAGTATATTAAATATGGAGGTTCTCTGGCCCCGTGGATGGGTACTATATGGGTCAGGATGGTGTATGGCACTCTCCTGACACCATATATAAAGTTCCACGGTTAGACTAATATACAGGTGGCTAATGATAGGCTAATTTATGATCCTATATACACAAAACATTTACTCTAGCACTTTACTACTTTATGTGCCAGGCATCTTTACGCCACAAAATTTTTTTTTAGCCTACCCCCTTTTCCAGCTTATCCCCCTTTTGTGTATCCCTAGTCCAAAACTCTTATACCATCAACCTCTATTTTTATATTATATATTGAGAAGTCTAAAATACATATATTTCTACCATAAATTATTTGTGATCTATTCCCAGTTCATTAATTATTTTTATTTTTAATCTTCATTTTCCTCATTATAAAAAAATTTTCATTAAATATTTTTTAATTTTATTTTTATCTTTATTTTTATTTTTGTTCTAGTATTTTTTATATTTTTATTAATAAATTTTGGAATTTTTAAAAAATTTTTTATACTATTAAGGAGTACTATATATATTTTTATACTTTATAGTTTTATAATATTAAGGTCCACTATACAAAATATCTCCTTTAATTAATTTTTTTCATTTCCATTTTTATTTCCAATTTGTTTCATTTTTAATCTGTTTCCCTACTTTTTAAAAATTTCCTTGCACGCTTAATTTAAACATTTCATTCAATATGCGTTTGACAAATCGAAACCAAGATAAACAGCTAATACACATAGGTAACATGGCTTCCCATCTCCAACAATAGATTCTGATGACGGATAGGTGTAAACTGTATAAAGTATATAATGTACTAGTAATCATGTCTGATTACTCTGGTTGATATATAGACCTGCGGCTCTGTTAATCTTACACCCCCTGAGCGATATTTACATAATAAGGGGAGGGCCTATGGAGCCGGGAGGACTATATCTTTGTGTGAAGCGTGAAGCGTCGACGCCGTCTTTGATAACGTCTTATGACGAAGCGCGTAAGGCGGAGTCACGCTCACACGTCATACCCGGAAGATCCGGCTGGAACGCAAGGTGGGACGCACGTTCGGACTGCTTCCTGATCCCATCCTTAGTTTACAGCCGTGTTTGTACTGCTTTAAAGAACTTTTATTTGTTAATAAAACTGGACATACTTCACTACGGAAGCCCCCTGTCTATTTCTTTATGTGAGGAGGATTTAGCAGAACGGAGGTGGAGAGTAGTGAAGGTACCCAGGCCTGGATTACTAGAAGGGGACCCCTATATTGGATCACTGGAGCGATCCCACGGAGCAGTGAAGCCCAAGAGAGACATCTACAAAAGACAGCCACCCAAAGACACCCACTCCTCTGCACAGTACCCCCGTGGGGGTGACGGATTCTGTTGAGTGGGGGAGCACGGGGGGAGCACTTGGAGTCACCAGCTTCTATATGCACGGAAGTCACTATTCATTATCTTTTGGGCATTTGTACCTGCATGCTGATTGATCCTGGGCTTCTATAGAATTCCTGTCTCTCCATTCAACTTTGCCTGGTTTCACGATAGAGACTTTTTATATATGCTGCTTGTACATATGCTGTTTATAATTTAATTGATGTATGGATTCTAATTTTAAATCATATATGAGCCTTGAGGGGGTCTAATATACAATAACACAGAGTCCCAGCAATTTATTTATTTTTCCATTAGACACAGTGCACTTTAGTTACTTCACAAGTTGCTGATATGTGTTAATCTTTTACGGAGGTTGATAGCCCCTAAATAGTGTGCTTTTTCACGGATACTAGTAACCCCAAACTAGGGGGCGATACACCATTATATAGTTTTATGTTGGTTTGTTGTAAATGTATAAATTCATAATGTAAGATGGGCAAGTGTAAATCCAACTCACCTGTTGGAACACATGAGAGTTATCACACACATAAATAACACAGAGGAATTGCACGTTTATTTTTAAAGGGTCACATGTAAAAAAAATTTTTACCAAAAAATGTTTTTTTTTCACCCAATTTATTTTGCATTTTAGTATTTACTTTTGCACACGCGTAAGGGTTTATTCACCCAGGGGACATATTATAAGTTCATTTCCCCTTATACGCGCTTTTTGTCACTTGATTGCATAGTGAACCACCTTTATCATTACTTTGATTTATAAGAAACATACATTGCTAATAGGGCAGCGCCAATTTCCCCAACTTCTCATCCCTCTAGTATGCCCATCCCCGCCCAGCATCATCCATCCCTCTAGTATGCCCATCCCCGCCCAACACCACCTATCCCTCTTGTATGGCCATCCCCACCCAGCATCATCCATCCATCCATCCCTCTAATATGCCCATCCCCGCCCAGCATCATCCATCCCTCTAGTATGCCCATCCCCACCCAGCATCATCCATCCCTCTAATATGCCCATCCCCACCCAGCATCATCCATCCCTCTAATATGCCCATCCCCGCCCAGCATCATCCATCCCTCTAGTATGCCCATCCCCGCCCAGAATTATCCATCCCTCTAGTATGCCCATCCCCGCCCAGCATCATCCATCCCTCTAGTATGCCCATCCCCGCCCAGCATCATCCATCCCTCTAGTATGCCCATCCCCCCAGCATTAACTATCCCTCTTGTATGCCCATCCCCAGCCCAGCATCATCCATCCCTCTAGTATGCCCATCCCCACCCAGCATCATCCATCCCTCTAGTATGCCCATCCCCACCCAGCATCATCCATCCATCCCTCTATTATGCCTATCCCCGCCCAGCATCATTCATCCCTCTAGTATGCCCATCCCCGCCCAGAATCATCCATCCCTCTAGTATGCCCATCCCCGCCCAGCATCATCCATTCCTCTAGTATGCCCATCCCCCCAGCATCATCCATCCCTCTAGTATGCCCATCCCCCCAGCATCATCCATCCCTCTAGTATGCCCATCCCCGCCCAGCATCATCCATCCCTCTAGTATGCCCATCCCCGCCCAGCATCATCTATCCCTCTAGTATGCCCATCCCCGCCCAGCATCATCCATCCCTCTAGTATGCCCATCCCCGCCCAGCATCATCCATCCCTCTAGTATGCGCATTCCCGCCCAGCATCATCCATCCCTCTAGTATACGCATCCCCGCCCAGCATCATCCATCCCTCTAGTATGCCCATCCCCGCCCAGAATCATCCATCCCTCTAGTATGCCCATCCGCGCACAGCATCATCCATCCCTCTAGTATGCCCATCCACGCCCAGCATCATCCATCTCTCTCCACAATGTATGCCCATCCACGCCCCCCTAGTATGCCCATCCCCGCCCAGCATCATCCATCCCTCTAGTATGCGCATCCCCGCCCAGCATCATCCATCCCTCTAGTATACGCATCCCCGCCCAGCATCATCCATCCCTCTAGTATGCCCATCCCCGCTCAGAATCATCCACCCCTCTAGTATACCCATCCACGCCCAGCATCATCCATCCCTCTAGTATGCCCATCCACGCCCAGCATCATCCATCTCTCTCCACAATGTATGCCCATCCACGCCCAAAATCCTGGAGAGGGATGAATGATTCCGGGCATGGGTGAGGATACATTATGGAGAGGGATGGATGCTGCTGGGCGTGGATGGGCATACTAGAGAGATGGATGATGCTGGGCATGGATAGGGATACAATATGGAAAGGGATTAATGATGCTGGGCGTGGATGGGCATACATTGTGGAGATAAATGGAAAATGTTGGGCGTGGATGGGCATACATTGTGGAGAGGAATGGATGATGCTGGGCGTGGATGGGCATACATTAAGTTGTAAGAGTGTTAAAATAAAAGTGGGTGCACCGAAGGACTCAGTGGCATAGCCAATGGGCGGTTTTGGTGGGACGGGCAGTGGGTGGGCCCTGGGGAATGTTGGTGGTCAGGCCCTGGGGGGCCCCAGGCCTAAAGCTGTGTAAGGGGCCACAGAATTTCTGATGGCTGCCCTGAAGTTGCATGAGGTGAAGTTTCCACAGTCAGTTGAACCCCCCGCCCCCGAGTGTTAGTGCAGATTGCAGAAGAAGTAGCTATGTGTGCTCTAACTAGTGGCGTTGGTCGCGCCGCCATCACCACACTCGTCACTGACTCACACACACGCTGTGTTGTGTGCTGCCTGAGCCTGGCATGCTATTAGACTGCCTGACCACCGGGGCACGCTGGCCCGGGCTATTGGGCTCTGGTTATCTCCTGTAATCTATCCGCAGTCTCTGATTATCTCCTGTAATCCATCCGCAGTCACCGGTTATCTCCTGTAATCTATCCGCAGTCTCTGGTTATCTCTTGTAATCCATCTGCAGACTCTGGTTATCTCCTGTAATCCATCAGCAGACTCTGGTTATCTCCTGTAATCTATCTGCAGTCTCTGATTATCTCCTGTAATCTATCCGCAGTCTCTGGTTATCTCCTGTAATCCATCTGCAGTCACCGGTTATCTCCTGTAATCTATCCGCAGTCTCTGGTTATCTCCTGTAATCCATCTGCAGTCACCGGTTATCTCCTGTAATCTATCTGAAGTCTCTGGTTATCTCCTGTAATCTATCCGCAGTCACTGGTTATCTCCTGTAATCTATCCGCAGTCACTGGTTATCTCCTGTAATCCATCCGCAGTCTCTGATTATCTCCTGTAATCCATCCACAGTCTCTGGTTATCTCCTGTAATCCATCGGCAGTCTCTAATTATCTCCTGTAATCCATCGGCAGTCTCTGGTTATCTCCTGTAAACTATCCGCACTCACTGGTTATCTCCTGTAATCCATCCGCAGTCACTGGTTATCTTGTGTAATCTATCCGCAGTCTCTGATTATCTGTAAAAAATATTGTAAATAATACTGCGCCAACTAAATGTGAAAAGCAGCCAGCATAACAAATAGACCAATTGTAAAATATAATAAAAGTGAAAAAATGTGGCGCTGAAAACGTGATGTCTGTTATTGGGCAAAACCAACCAGAATGAACATCTAGAGGTCTACTGCACAATAAAGATTTATTGAAACAACGCTCCAATAAATGAGTGTAAGAAGTTGTAAGTATAAAGGGTATATCTAAATATATATGTGTACGTTTGCAGGGTGTCAACCTATGTTAGACATAAAAAATATTTATGCATAAATGAGTGACTAAGTGCAGATCACTGATATATCACAAAAAGTGGCAAATAAGTGAAAAAAACTCCCAATAATCGTAAACTAATATAACGTGGTATGATCCACCCATAAAAATGTATACAAAAAGTTACAACAGAAGTAGTGCCCTCATATAGTATGCATTCATGTGAGCAATAATTCAAATGGTGTAACTACAATAGGTACTTACTCCAAAAAAAATATATGTGATAAATTCCCAACACATCAATAAAATTAAAATGTCCAAAAAATGTTCTTATGGGCGTATGTTAAATGCTGATAAGAAAACAACTTCAATGCCTTCAGTAGGATAAATCTCATCAATATACCGAGGCTAGGATGAACCTTGAGGTAGCATGGAACAAGGGTATCTAATAGCTGTATGGAAAGGTTGAAATACCCTTACCGGAATAGGTGGACTCACAAGCCAAGGGCTGTGAGTCAGAAAGGCTTATGTCAGGATCCCGTAGGGATGGTTGCCCCAGAGAGGATGGATGCAGAGCTGTGTCCAGGATCGAAGTTGTGGTAATTACTCACCAACCGTCCCAATCAGAGTCTCACAGACTTGTGACCTCCATGGTTCAAACAGCTATGTGATGATTTGTGAACTCCAGTTGCTGGTCATCACATAAGGGGTATATCCCTCAAAAGGAAAAATGGAAAAAATACCTCCACATGGTGTAAATCCGCTTAAAGAAGACTTTTAATAAAAATTGTGATAAAATTCTCTGACTCCCAAATGAACAGGGACCAGGTACAGACTGACAGTATAAAAAAACGCTTGAATAAATCGTGGCTCAGCAGGCATATCGGACCTGACGCGTTTCGTCCGCATGTACTTCAACTGGGGTATATGTCTGCTTGCCACTGATATGCTTATATATACATAAAATATGATAACAAACCTCAAACACCTGTTTTCGCCATGTGAAGCGTGACTTCCGGGTTCGCGAGGATGGCGTTTGTGTCATTATCATATGATAATGATAGGCGAATGAGAGGTGGATAGATAAACCAAGCCTCAATATGGTTGGCCTATAGGATACCGTCTTAACCCTCTGACGGACATAAACAGTCATGGATAAAGAACGTGAACAGCCGATAGACGGCCTCTAGGCCAATCGGAGCGACCAGAAGGAGGTCACCTGATACTGCAGTGACGGCCTATCAAAAAGGCCAGTCGCCGCATACCTATCCACCGAATCCATCAGCGCAAGTGACCTCACGCCGGCTGTGCGAGCTGTCATTGGTGATCACTCGGAACGTGCTGACAGAAACGGAAAGTGAGGGGGTGGGAGATCTTGGAACGCATCTGCGGTACAAGCCTCACAGAGGACTTCAATACTGATTGGAAATCCAGGTTTTAAAGCGGGGGTTCACCCACACCGCCAAAAAAAAAAAATATATTAAAAGCCAGCAGCTATAAATACTGCAGCTGCTGACTTTTAATACATGGTCACTTACCTGTCCCAGGGTCCAGCGATGTCAGCGGGGGACGCCGAGAACCCGCTCGGTTCTCGGCAGCTGCCGCCGCCATCCTAGGTGAGGGGATCAGGAAGTGAAGCGTTGCGGCTTCACTTCCTGGTTCCCTACTGCGCATGCGCGAGTCGCGCTGCGCGTCCCTAGTGGTCCCCGCTCTCTCCTGGGAGCTTTGTGTTCCCAGCAGACAGCGCGGTGGGGACGGGAAGAGGCATAGACTCCCATGGGAGTCTATGCCGGAAGTGGGTGCAAATACCTGTCTTAGACAGGTATCTGCACCCCCCTCCCCCCTGAAAGGTGCCAAATGTGACAATGGAGGGGGGGAGGGTTCCGAAAAGTGGAAGTTCCATTTTTGTGTGGAACTGCGCTTTAAGTAAAAATGATAAAACTTAATAAGTAATTATTGTGTTAAACCTGAAGTGCAGTGACATTATTAACTACAACATCCAGAGGTGAAACTTCACATAGCGACAACAGCCTATATAATTCATAGTTATATACAAATACAAAATAAAATATGAATATTCTCTCGAACATGCGCTAACTCTGTGCATAGAATATCAACTCCCCTGCAAGGAAGGAGGCTCACCAATGTGTAATAACAGATAAAGGGTAAAAGTCTGATCAACCAGACAAAATAAATATTAATAAATGCCTATGGTGAACGGATGTGTTAGAAAATCACATAATTTATGAAATAGACAACAGAAAAAATACAAAATATACAAAATACCCGTTCAGCTGAACGAGCGCCGCCGAGTCCCTCCAAACTCCGCGGCGCCATATTTAAAAATACACGCTATGTGAATGTCGGCGGCGATCGTTCCGACAGATCACAAAATAGCGGGGATCGGCGTATAACACGCACCCACGATTTTCCCCTGATTTTAAGGGGAAAAAAGTGCGTGTTATACGCCGATAAATGCGGTATATATTGGAGGAATTAATATTTGAATTGCATCGATCCAACCCAGAAAAAGAAAAAAGAGAGAAAACGGACGGGATATTTAAGATTGATTAATAAATGCGTTAATGTCCCAACCTATATTGAGGCCATGGGGCATATAGCATTTCAATTGGTGTATCCAAAAAGTTTCAAGCTTGGACACACCCCTCTTAAGCGACTCGCCCCTCCAGTGCGGGACAAACTTATCAATAGCTTGAAACCTTGTCCCCACTGGATTCTGATTGTGACACTGAAGATAATGTTTGGGGATGCTATGGTTAGTACGTCCCTTTTTGATATTAGTTATATGCTCGTTTACTCTCACAGAAAATGTACGTAGAGTGCGGCCTACATATTGTTTCCCGCACGGACATGTGATCAGGTAGACGACATACCGTGTTTGGCATGTAAAAAATGCTTAACTTGGTACCCCTTCCCCGTAGATGTAGAGACAAAAGTTTCAGTTCTCCTCCGTCCGCAGACATTGTGTACACATACAGTACATCTGCGACAGGGGAAGAATCCCTTCATGTTATGAAAAAAGGACCGGGTAATCGGAGGGTCAATAATATTAGGGGCAATCTGAACTTTTATTGATGGTGCACCACTATATATGACCCCTCCACGTTCGGGGAGTAGAGGGCCTAATATATGATCACTTTTTAAAATTTTCCAACGCCTGGATATAATATCCTTGATCTGCTTATGCTGCACTGAAAAATTGGTCAGAAAAGACCATCTATATTTGTTATCCTGTACGCATTTCGGTTGTTCAGATAATAAAGAATTTCTGTCAACTAAAGAGATTTTTTTTGATCTGTTCATCTATATCCATTGAATCGTAACCCTTATCTATAAATCTAGATCTAAGAATATATGCTTGGTGAAAATAATCAGAGAGGTTGCTACAATTGCGTCTAATGCGTGTAAGTTGACTACGAGGTACAGATTTTAGCCAGGTGGCAGGGTGGCAACTATCGACCGGAATGTAACCATTCCGGTCGGTAGGTTTGAAAAAAGTTTTAGTTTCCAAATGGTCGTTGACAACTGTTATTTCCTCCTCCTATGGAAAGGTAGTGTTTACACTCTTTTCTAACTGTATTGAATGCTAATAATATTGGCATTAATTTAACATATGAAGTTAGTCCTTCTACTATTCATTTTTTGGACCTGGAAATAACAGTTGTCAACGACCATTTGGAAACTAAAACTTTTTTCAAAGTGCACCCGTGCGGGAGACAATATGTAGGCCGCACTGTACGTACATTTTCTGTGAGAGTAAACGAGCACATAACTAATATCAAAAAGGGACGTACTAACCATAGCATTCCCAAACATTATCTTCAGTGTCACAATCAGAATCCAGTGGGGACAAGGTTTCAAGCTATTGATAAGTTTGTCCCGCACTGGAGGGGCGAGTCGCTTAAGAGGGATGTGTACAAGCTTGAAACTTTTTGGATACACCAATTGAAATGCTATATGCCCTATGGCCTCAATATAGATTGGGACATTAATGCATTTATTAATCAATCTTGAATATCCCGTCCATTTTCTCTCTTTTTTCTTTTTCTGGGTTGGGTCGATGCAATTCAAATATTAATTCCTCCAATATATATTTTGTATATTTTGTATTTTTTCTGTTGTCTATTTCATCAATTATGTGATTTTTTAACACATCTGTTCAGCATAGGCATTTATTAATATTTATTTTGTCTGGTTGATCAGACTTTTACCCTTTATCTGTTATTACACATTGGTGAGCCTCCTTCCTTGCAGGGGAGTTGATATTCCAAGCACAGAGTTAGCGCATGTTCGAGAGAATATTCATATTTTATTTTATTTTGTATATAACTATGAATTATATAGGCTGTTGTCGCTATGTGAAGTTTCACCTCTGGATGTTGTAGTTAATAATGTCACTGCACTTCACGTTTAACACAATAATTGCTCAATAAATTTTATCATTTTTATTTAAAACCTGGATTTCCAATCAGTATTGAAGTCCTCTGTGAGGCTTGTACCGCAGATGCGTTCCAAGATCTCCCACCCCCTCACTTCCTGTTTCCGTCAGCACGTTCCGAGTGATCACCAATGACAGCTCACGCAGCCGGCGTGAGGTCACTTGCGCTGATGGATTCGGTGGATAGGTATGCGGCGACTGGCCTTTTTGATAGGCCGTCACCGCGGTATCAGATGACCTCCTTCTGGTCGCTCTGATTGGCCCAGAGGCCGTCTATCGGCTGTTCACGTTCTTTATCCAGGACTGTTTACGTCCGTCAGAGGGTTAAGATGATATCCTATAGGCCAACTATATTGAGGCTTGGTTTATCTATCCACCTCTCATTCGCCTATCATTATCATATGATAATGACACAAATGCCATCCTCGCGAACCCGGAAGTCACGCTTCACATGGCGAAAACAGGTGTTTCAGGTTTGGTATCATATTTTATGTATATATAAGCATATCAGTGGCAAGCAGACATATACCCCAGTTGAAGTCCATGCGGACGAAACGCGTCGGGTCCGATATGCCTGCTGAGCCACGATTTATTCAAGCGCTTTTTTATACTGTCAGTCTGTACCTGGTCCCTGTTCATTTGGGAGTCAGAGAATTTTATCACAATTTTTATTAAAAGTCTTCTTTAAGCGGATTTACACCATGTGGAGGTATTTTTTCAGTTTTTCCTTTTGAGGGATATATCCCTTATGTGATGACCAGCGACTGGAGTTCACAAATCATCACATAGCTGTTTGAACCATGGAGGTCACAAGTCTGTGAGACTCTGATTGGGACGGTTGGTGAGTAATTACCACAACTTACCATCGATCCTGGACACAGCTCTGCATCTATCCTCTCTGGGGCAACTATCCCTACGGGATCCTGACATAAGCCTGTCTGACTCACAGCCCTTGGCTTGTGAGTCCACCTATTCCGGTAAGGGTATTTCAACCTTTCCATACAGCTATTAGATACCCTTGTTCCATGCTACCTCAAGGTTCATCCTAGCCTCGGTATATTGATGAGATTTATCCTACTGAAGGCATTGAAGTTGTTTTCTTATCAGCATTTAACATACGCCCATAAGAACATTTTTTGGACATTTTAATTTTATTGATGTGTTGGGAATTTATCACATATATTTTTTTTGTAGTTAGCACCTATTGTAGTTACACCATTTGAATTATTGCTCACATGAATGCATACTATATGAGGACACTACTTCTGTTGTCACTTTTTGTATACATTTGTATGGGTGGATCATACCACGTTATATCAGTTTACGATTATTGGGAGTTTTTTCACTTATTTTGCCACTTTTTGTGATATATCAGTGAATTGCACTTAGTCACTCATTTATGCATAAATATTTTTTATGTCTAACATAGGTTGACACCCTGCAAACGTACACATATATATTTAGATATACCCTTTATACTTACATCTTCTTACACTCATTTATTTGAGCGTTGTTTCAATAAATCTTTATTGTGCAGTAGACCTCTAGATGTTCATTCTGGTTGGTTTTGCCCAATAACAGACATCACTTTTTCAGCGCCACATTTTTTCACTCTGATTATCTGTGCATTTGGCTTGTGGCTGTGGCAAGTGTGACATCAATGGGAAAGTTTAAAGGGGACGCCGCCTGTGAAACTTGACATGTCGGTTTGCGGCACCGTGAAGCCAAACATCGATGTCATGACAATGTGTAGTCAATGATGCAGCTGCTATATTCACTCAGAGGTAGGTGGTAAAGGGGTGGTTCTGTATAATCATCCTCTTTGAGTCTCCGTTCACATTGACTGCGGCTTTGAAATCGTGCAACTTCATCAGAAATCACACAATTAAAATTTCAGGTGTGGCTTGGAAGACATCAGTGCGGCATCATGTACAGATGTCTATGCAAGTTGCACCTGAAATCACCTGAAAGTGCAGGAACTACTTTTTTAGATCGGTACAGCATTTGAACATGGCCATTGCCAGCAATAGGTTGCAACTTGTCATGCGATTTGACAGGTCAACAAGTTGCTCCAATGTGAATGGGGGTTTAGGCCATTCTTATACGCAATCTGGTCACACCCACTACTCTCCCGGCATGCTTAACTGAACTTTGTCACACTGCTGTAATCTCTAGCTACCAATCAATGAACAGTAATAATGATGACCTATAACCACTAGCAACCAACCAGTGAGCAGTAATAATGTGCAGTAACCTCTAGCAACCAATCAGTGAGCAGTAACAAGTGCTGTAGCCTCTGGCAACCAAACAGCAAGCAGAAATGATTTTATGTAATCGCTAGCAAATAATCAGTGAGCCGTAATGTGTGCTGTAACCTCTGACAACCATTTACAAACAATGACATTTCATTTTAAAGTGGAGTTCCACCCAAAAGTGGAACTTCCACTCATCAGATTCCTCCCCCCCTCCGGTGACACAGTTGGCACCTTTCAGGGGGGAGGGGGGTACAGATACCTGTATATTACAGGTATCTGTACCCACTTCCGGCATAGATAGCCGCAGAATCTGCGGTTATTTACGCCACTTCCTGCTCCCTCCCCGCTGCCTGCTGGGAAACACACGGGTCCCAGAGGCAGCAGGGAGCATCCTTATTGCGCGGCGCGACTCGCGCATGCGCAGTAGGGAACCGGGAAGTGAAGCCGCACGGCTTAACTTCCTGATTCCCTTACCGAAGATGGAGGCGGCAGCACCCGAGGACGGAGAGACGCTTCGGCCTCGGGTGCTGACATCGCGGGCGCCCTGGACAGGTAAGTGTCCATGTTTTAAAAGTCAGCAGCTGCAGTATTTGTAGCTGCTGACTTTTAAAAAAAAAATTTTCGGCGGCGCCCCACTTTAAAGAGGGCCCTGGCTCTCACTGCTCCGCCTCCCCACCTCGGTGCCTCCAGGCTCCATTATATGAGATCATGTCTTCTTGACCCGTCCAGCTGTAGCCACCAGGACAGAAGGCAGCACTGAGCAGAGTGGGAGCGGTCGGCACCTACCCGCCCACCAATCCTCTCTATTTCCATTGGTTCCACCTCCTTGCAGTGCCGATTCCCACCTTTAACTGCCACTTGGGCGAGGAGCTGGACACTCAAGGGTGCTGTTAGCCACCAGCTTGCCACTTGGACATGGATGTGGATGATGTTCTGAAGTGCTGCTGGCTGCTGTCCATTGACCCACCATACGTACCGCATACCTAGACTATTTGGCACCCAGAGCAGATCCTATATCTGACACCCCCCCCCCCATCGTTAAAATGTAAAAACACCCCACTGTGCCCTCTACAACCTTCAATATCTCTTTGTCACTACTGTGTACCCCCTCTCCACAACTGCACCTCTGGAGCCCTTTACATTACACAGAGCCTCTGGACCCCTTTACATTACACAGCCCTCCACAGCTCTGGGCCGCTTTACAATACACAGCCCTCACAGCTCTGGGCCCCTTTACTTTACACAGCAGCGCAACTTTGGACCCCTTTAAATTTAACAGCACCGCACCTCTGGACCCCTTTACATTATACAGCACCCTGCACCTCTGGACCCCTTTACATTACACAGCCCCCCGCAGCTCTGGGCCCCTTTACATTACACAGCCCCGCATCTCTGGACCCCTTTACATTACATAGCACCCTGCACCTCTGGACCCCTTTACATTACACAGCACCGCACCTCTGGACCCCAAACACAGACAACGGTGCAGGAAAGGGCAACAGCCCAAGCTTAGGAAAACACAAATGTGCCCCCTGACACCCCCCCCCAGTGTGTGGCACCCGGGGCGGCCTGCCACTCCACTTGGTACGCCAGTGACCCACCCAGTCCACACCAATGTGGTGTCTTTTTGCTTTTGAGCGATTTATCGCACAACAATCATCCAAAACCACACTGTGTTTTGGTGCCACTAAAAATTAATGGAACACAAACACATGTGCTGCATTTTGCCAACATTGCAGTGTGATTTGGAATTGTGGGCAGAGTCACAGCAATTCTGTCCACGATCCCAAATCGCTACATGTGAACAGTGAGGGCCTAATAGGCTAACACAACAGTAATTATGGAAGACTTAGCCTCAGCATACTTTATAGGTACAAGGAGCCCAGGTTTTGTTTAACCGAGTCCCTTAAGACCCTCCCACTATCATGTTGGGCCGTACCCACATTTTAGCAGCGGCAGATCACTGCCTCCCTGTCATGCCCATCATTCTCTAGCTCGAACATTGGGAGGTACGTTCTGTATGTATGAACTTTGCACAGTACCACTTCTTTTGCCTAGTATGCTGCGTAAAAAAAATCAGTGTGCTGCCTTCCACAAGATGGTGCCCCTTTGCACCTGCCCAGTAAGATTGGCTATTACAGTGCACCACCAATCTCACTGGGCAATGTTCATAAAAACTGGAAGAAGGCAAAACTGAAATACGGTTCAATTCTCAAGAGGATCAAGGATGTGATTGCTTACTTTGATTTGGTTCCTTTTCATATATCAGGGGACACAGAGCCATAGTAGTTACTATGTGGGTTATAGGCCACCTTCAGGTGATGGACACTGGCATGCCCTAAGACAAAAAGTGCACTCCCTATATAACCCCTCCCACTACTGGGAGTACCTCAGTTTTTTCGCCAGTGTCTAGGTGTTGGTAACGGAGTAAAGATGTGCTGAGCTCCTCTGGAGCAATCCTTGCTGGGGCTAGCTATGCAGACAGATCCATTCAAGGTGTCTTTCTGGCCGAATTGAATGGTAACCAGGCCTCGTGTCTGAAAAATGGAGGTTTTTGCCTGTGAACGCCTCTCTTTTGAGAGCTGGACCTCGGAATCCAGTACTTTTTGGTATTAAGGCCATAAAGTTTTACTGCCGGTGGTGCTATTGCAGGTCCAGGATTGTGGGTTTCCTCGATGATCCCCAGCTCCTGAAGGTTTAATGGAACCCACCGTGAAGGGTGAAGTTTGGGTCTGTTGGTTTACAGAAAACCCTGCGGCGGGAAAGGTAAGTGGAGTTTTTCTAAGACATTATTAAAAATTTTCTTATAAATTGTCTCCTTTAAAGTAAATGTTGTTATGCCTATGTGTCACCACTGGGGGCTGTATGGAGCACGTACCTTCTCATGCTTTGCTCAGAGATCAGGCTGTGTGACAGAAACAGCAGACTCTTTTTCTCCAGCCAGCAGGCAGACCTCCGGTAAGTTTGGGGGGTTTTTGCTTCCTCCAGAGACCCCCACCTGGGCTGAACTTTCCCCCTCTTCATGAGGCTGAGTATAATGGAGAACTGAAAATGATCGGCAATGCCGTTTTCTTTCACCGCCCCTACATGGGGCGGCTTCCAGGTCTCCTCCACGCCATCCCTCCCTCACACACAAGCCAATCCCAAAAGTCAGATCGGAGGCCCGTGTTTGCGTGGGAAAACTCTTTTTGAAAAGAGAAAGGAGGGGGGGCGCGATGCGAGGTGGGGGCGAGGCTTAGAGCGGCGTTGGCGTCCTCCATTTGTGCTGGCTGCAAAATTGTCGCAGAGACATGAGAGCAAAAGGAGCATGAAAGAGGTTTTGGTGACACAGGCATTTCCTGCTTAACAAATTTACTGTTTGCATGAGGCTGAGCATTAATAGCAGCGGCAGTGGCTGGACTATTGCTCAAGCAGTGGATGCGATTTCTTCTGATAGTACCTCTGCTTTGTGCATTGGGCTAAGGTCAGAAGGGGGGTTAAAACACCCCCAAAATAGAGCTAAAAAGGGTCCCCCTCAAGCCCTGGAAAGCCTACTCATCTCCACAAATGGCATCCTCCCCTGAGAGGGAGTGGCTGGTCAGAGTGAGCATCGGGGCCATGAAATGTTTGCAACTGTTTTCAACACTGCAGCCCCTGTGTATTTTACCAAAAGATCTTTTTTCCCCTCAGCCATGATGGGTTTAAAAAGAAAAAAAAAATTAGAGACTTTAATCACACAGGTTCCCTTCCATTGCCCAGGACCCTCAAACTAGGAACTAGGGGCGGGAGAAGACGAATTCCCCCAGGGGACAATGGTAAGGCTGATGACTCCCCTTCTGAGGTGTCAAATGTGGGAGAATCAGCTGGTTTCAATCTTAAAGCGGTGGGCCAGCTGAAATTTTTTTTTTAAAAGTCAGCAGCTACAAACACTGTAGCTGCTGACTTTTAAAAAGCACACTTACCTATCCCTGGTGCCACCGATGTCGGCCGCCCGAGGCCAACCCGTCTCTCGGCGCCGCCATTCGAACTAAGGGAAACAGGCAGTGGAGCCTTGTGGAGCCTCTGGCCGTTTCCTACTGCACATGCGTGAGTCACGCAGCGCTTTGTGAATGGGGCTCACTGTGTGTGTTGTGGGACACACACAGTTCCCAGAACACAGCGCGCCCTATTCCCCAGAAGACAACGCGAAGAGGAGAAGACTGAAGATCACCGCGGTGTAGGAAGTGGCAGATTAGGACAATCTGCCTAGCAACAGACATTTCTGGTAAGTTAAAAAAAAGTTTTTTTTCATTTTTTTTTCTCCAGATTTTTAGGAACATTTTGATGTAATTTTTTTTTTTAGGGTGGCCCTCCACTTTAAGATTGTTGGTGCAATTTCTTGCTGAATGGTCCGCTCCACATTTATGCTCCCTTAACTGAGTGTTTGGGTTCGCTAAAGCCTCTTCAAACTGTGCATGCCTTTTCCTTTGCATTTATTGTTGGAAAAAGCTTTTTTTGTATCTGAGAGGATCTCCCAGATAAACATTAGTTTTCCTCCTAAAAAAGTTTTTTACACTTTATCCTATGGTGGAGGAAATTCACTAAGTAGAGTATACCAGCAGTTAACACTGCTATATCCTCTGTGAATAAGAACTTTTGCTCGGCAGACAATGTTCAAATGCTTAGGCATCCAACGGATAAAAAGTTGGAATTCCTGTTAAAAAAAAAAATGCAAAAAACACAATTTTTCTCTGGCAGATTGAGCAGCCAGGATAATGTTCTGTCTTCATTTTTTCCAGAACCTCGTTCTGTGGAAGAAAAGTCACTACATTCTCTTGATGTGGTGAGAGCGGTCAAGGTCTATTTAAAAGCGACTGCTCAGATTCGTAAAACAGACGTTTTGTTTGTGTTGCCAGACGGTCCTAAAAGAGGACAGGCGGCATTGAAATCTATCATTTCTAAATGGATTAGTCAAGTGATTGTTCAAGTTTATGGTTTAAATGGGAAAATTCCTTCTTTTCATATTAAAGCGCACTCCACCAGGGCTGTTAGTGCTTCTTGGGCAGTGCCTCACCAAGCCTCCATGGCTCAGATCTGCAAGGCCACAACTCGGTCTTCAATCTATACATTTACCAGATTCTATCAAGTAGATGTAAAAGGTCATGAGGATATGGTCTTTGGGCGCAGTGTATTGCAGGCTGCAGTATATGTCCTCTATTCTCTTGGTGCCCTACTTTTGTTGTGTCCCCCTCCCTTCAGTTGGCATTGCTATGGGACATCCCACATAGTAACTACGATAGCTCTGTGTCCCCTGATGTATGAAAAGAAAATAGGATTTTTAAAACAGCTTACCAGTAAAATCCTTTTCTTTGAAGTACATCAGGGGACACAGAGGTCCCTCCCTTCTTGGTATACACGTGTATTTCTTTGCTACAAAACTGAGGTACTCCCAGTAGTGGAAGAGGTTATATAGGGAGCGCACTTTTTGTCTTATTGGTGCCAGTGTCCTTTACCTGAAGGTGGCCTATAACCCACATAGTAACTACTATGGCTCTGTGTCCCATGATGTACTTCAAATAAAAGGATTTTACAGGTAAGCTGTTTTAAAAATCCTATTTTTCCTTTTTCCATTCTTTATGAATGTGATGCAATTTGTGTTATTTAAAAAACTCCTACTTTGTACCTGCTGCTGAACCCCCCCCCCCCCCCCCCCCAGAACAAAAAATTATCTACGGCCCTGACCACTTCCCATTCAGGCCAATTCTGGCACTTCGCTCCTACATATAAAAATCATCATTTTTTTCTAGAAAATTACTCAGAACCCCCAAACATTATATATGTTTTTTAGCAGAGACCCTAGGGAATAAAATGGCGGTCGTTGCAACTTTTTATGTCACACGGTATTTGGGGGTTTTTTGTTTGATTTTTTACAGCACTGGTGCATTTGGTTGCATTATCAAGCAGGATCATATTATTTGGATATTGCTACCACATTAATGAACTTTACCTGCTTGTGGAATTTTCTTGCTTTGTTTGCACAATTTTTTTTAATTTGCAGCACTGGTGATTTTGGTTGCAATATCCAGTAGGGTACTATTGATTTTTATGTCTTATATATTTATTTGTTATTTGCCCATTCACTTGAACTTTATTGATGAATTTGATCTGCATATGGAATTTTTAATTATGTGCAGCACTGGTGTTTTTAGTTGTATTCTCCTGTAGGGTATTAATTATCTATTTTATTGATGTTCCTTAGGTTATTTGCTTGTTATTTGTACATTCATCTGAATCTCTTGCAGCACTGGGGTTTTGATTTAGTACCCAATATGTCTTTTTGTGTTATGTATTTTCACACTTTGTTTAATTGAATTAGGGAATTGTGCCACACTTTTTATTTTTAGTAAGTGTGGGGACACATTATAGTGTTGGCAGCTACCCTTGGCTGTTTTTTGTCATTATATTAGTTGGTATTGGTTAGCGCATAAGTAATCGTATTCGCTTTATCCACTGCTTTGTTAGCTGACACCGTCCACTGACTCACCGACTGATACGTTTATATTTTTACAGTGACATTTTTTAAAGTTTTCCTTACTAGTTTGGCCTTGCTGGGTAATTTCTTAAAAACAGGTGCTGAACCCCGGTGATCTTCAAACTCTTTCCATGTTGTTCAGGTAGATCTGCACCTCTCAAAGGTTGCCTCCCCCTGCTCCAGGGCATTCAAATGATTTTGGAGAAACTGTACACATTTTGACATACCTCTCCAATTCTTTTCAATTACCCCCCAATATGTAAATAAAGAGCTGAAATAACTGTTTAGGCACTTGGAGTATCTTGGCGCATGGTGGGAGTGGCATTGGTAGTGGGGGGGGGGGGGGCAGGTGAACTTTTGCATCAGGGCCCACAAGCTTCAAACTATGCCTCTGGGTACAGCTCAATAATGGGGGGGGGGGGGGGGCAGCATTGGTCTCTTTGATGTATTTGAAAGACATGAGTCCTTCAAAGGTGTGTAGGGAGTAAATTATTATTATTATACAGTATTTATATAGCGCCGACGATTGCTTTACAACATGAAATATGGCTGAACCCCTTCTGAAGCCACAACTGAAATCCATTAACAAATATAAAGGCGCTTGCTTCCCTGTGATAAACAATGAAGCTGCCTTCCTTATAGTAAAATACTAATAAACAGTGAAACCAAAAGGAATCAGCGCTATTTCAACCTCAACATAAATCAAGTCCATAAATAAAGTCCATAGATTAACCGTGGCAATCCCACACCGTGAAAATTAGTGGGCATTTCTCACATTGGTGGTGGGAATTGGTGTTTTGTTGGAAGTTTACCTTTCAGACATAAGAAGATCGCATTTTCATGGTGTGAGATTACCAGTTCATCTATGGACTTTGTTTATGGACTTTTTTGTAGTCGATTTATGTTGAGGTTGAAATAGCGCCAATTCCTTTTGGTTTCACTGCTGAAATCCAGGCGGTGAAAAGAGTATAAAGTTCCCAGAATATGACCAGAATATACAAGGAAATACAAGGTGTGCCATATTAGATAATGGCAAAAAAAAAATGTTTTGGCTTTACAGACCACTGATTGCAGCAGAGGAAAAAGGGGATTGACACTCCCAGAAGTGTCACTTTCTCAAAGTTAGGCAACAGGAACAGCGGAAGAGGTGAGTGTTTACTCTCCTCGGTATCTTTTCTTTTCGGTACCTTTGGATAAATTCTCAGTTATCGCTTCGCCTACTTCTGAGATGCCCACAGATTGTAATTATCTATTCCAAAGTTATGTACTGGCTCAGAGGAAAATAATGTCAGAACTCCTACCACTTCACTTTAGAATGAGTGTGTTAGGCTACTTTCACACTGGGGTATACGGGCGCCGGTGGTAATACCATCGTTTTAGCAGCAATATTCAGCAGCTAGCGGGGCGGTTTTAACCCCCGCTAGTGGCCGAAAAAAGGTTAAAACCCGGCGCTTTGCAGACAGGTTTGCGGCGCTGCCCCATTGTTTTCAATGAGAAGGGGCACTTTAGGAGCAGTGAATACACTGCTCCTATAGCGCTGCAAAGATGCGGCATGCAGGACTTTTTTGACCGTCCTACAAGCGCATCACTCCAGTGTGAAAACCCTCGAGCTTTCAAACTGGAGACACAGGATAGGCGCTATTTTTAGCGCTGTATTGCCTGTAAAGCGCCTCAGTGTGAAAGTAGTCATAACTTTGGTTTTGAGTTTTTTTTCTTACAGATCCAGCTCTCCAAGTCCTAGATGCCATTGTTGCCATGAGCCTGCTATGCAGTGATTGGGAATGGGCTGACACTGCTGAATCCAATCTCAGGTGATTCAAATAAAGCCTACACACGCTTAGATTTTCGGACGACCAAACGTCCGTTTTTTGTGGCATGCTAGTCTCATGTCGAAAGTGAAGAGGTTACTCACAATACAAAATTTTTAGTACAACAGAATACAACGTCAGAAGTGATGTAATGTGTTGAATAGTTTTGTATGTATTCTTTCATTTCTGAGCATGCGTAGTCTTGCTCTTACAATTTTTTTCATACGAAAACCGTACTAATGAAACAAAAATCGGTTGTTGAGTTCACATTCGACAAAAATGTTAAAGTCTGCACATCCAGCTTTTGTCTGACGAAAAAGCGAAAATCGGCTGTCGAAAGCACCGTACTAACGATACGAAAATCGCCAGACAGTTTGTCGTACTAATTTTTTCATCTGATTTTTGTATCGTGTGTACGGGCCTTTAGGTATAGGGGATTGATTTATTGGTCCATTGTGAAGCATATCCTTAACAGCCAACTCAACCAGCTAGTTTTCACCCATACTGTAGTGTGTAGGCGTGAAATAATGGCGTAAAGTAAACATGATATATAGAACATATTTTTTTATCAATTTACGATATGCAAAGTGCAGAGAAAAGTCTAAAAAGAGAAAAATCTAAATCAATATTTGGTGTGACTTCAAAGCAGCATCAATTTTTATGCCCCGTACACACGGTCGGATTTTCCGACGGAAAATGTGTGATAAGACCTTGTTGTGGGAAATTCAGACCGTGTGTGGGCTCCATCACACATTTTCCATCGGATTTTCCGACACACAAAGTTTAAGAGCAGGCTATAAAATTTTCCAGACAACAAAATCCGTTGTCGGAATTTCCGATCGCGTGTACACAAATCCGACGCACAAAGTGCCACGCATGCTCCGAATAAATTAAGAGATGAAAGCTATTGGCTACTGCCCCGTTTATAGTCCCGACGTACGTGTTTTACGTCACCGTGTTCAGAATGATCGGATTTTCCGACAACTTTGTGTGACTGTGTGTATGCTAGGCAAGTTTGAGCCAACATCCGTCGGAAAAAATCCTAGGATTTTGTTGTCGGAATGTCCGATCAATGTCCGACCGTGTGTACGGGGCATAACACTTACACAAAGTCAGGGATTTGTAGGATTAGAATCAGGTGTATGAGTAACCAATTATACCAAGCAGGTGCTAATGTTCATCAATTTCAAATGTAGGTTGAAACACAGCCACTAACTAAAATAGGAACAGCTGGGCAGGAGGCTTAAAGCCTCCAAATTTTGAACATTATCTCTATGCATTCTCTTCCTTGCCTAGATGCTGACATGCTGTGTAAAAAAATTTAAATCGCCATAATTACCTTTTTTTTTCTAATCTTCTTAGCACTTTCTGGTTCTCCTCCCATGGGAGTAGGTGTGTTTCTAGCCTCTCCCAGACCTCCCACAGTCCCCTGGGAGCTAGTCTCAGGCTTTCCAGCATGCATTGTGCAACAGCGTCATCACAACATCTCGGTGAATGCTGGGAGCACAGCATTCACCGCATCCAGGAAATACATGCTTGTGGGCTTCAAATGCCCACAATGAAGATGGAAACCGCCTTCAGTGAATTTTATAAGTTATTCTTTACAACGAAATCGGACACAGGCGGACTTATTACACAGAACATGTGAGTAGATAATCATGAGAAGAAAAGTTTGTGAATGAACTCCAAAAAAAAAAAACGATAGATAGGTGGACCCCCGCTTTAAAACTAGGTGAGTAACAGCCAAACTCTGCTACTAAGGGGAGGTTGTGGAAGACAATGTCACAGGTCATACACCATGACAAGACTGAGCACACAAGGTAGTTTTATACTGCATCAGCAAGGTCTTTTCCAGGCAAAGATTTAAAAGCAGACTGGGGTTTCAAGATGTGCTGTTTAAGCTCTTTTAAAGAAGCACAACGAAACGGGCATAATTGAGGACTGTAGATGCAGTGGTCGGCCAAGAAGAATTAATACAACAGATGAAAGACACATGCTTACTTCCCTTTGACATCTGAAGATGTCCATCAGTGGGATCTAGAAACATGCGAGACCCAGGTGCACCCATCTTTTTGGCCGGAGGAGTCTGACAAGAAATGGTCTTTATGGAAGAATTGCAAAATGCAATACCTCCAACGTGGAAACATAGCTAAGTAACTCAACTATGCATGAAAACATAGGGACTGGATGCAGAAAAATGGCAGCAGGTGCTCTGGACTGAGGAGTCAAAATTTGAAATATTTAGTTGTAGCAGGTGGCAGTTTGTTCGCCAGAGGGCAGGACAGCAGTACAATAAGGAATCTCTGCAGGCAACAGTGAAGCATGTGGAGGTTCCTTGCAAGTTTTGGGCTGCATTTCTAAAAATGGAGTTGGAGATTTGGTCAGAATTAATGGTGTTGTCAATGCTAAGAAATACAGGCAGATACTTATCCACCATGCCATACCATCATGGAGGAGTGTGATTGGCCCCAAATTTATTCTGCGACAGGACAACGACCCCAAACATACAGCCAATGTCATTAAGAACTATCTTCAGCGTAAAGAAGAATGAGGAGTCCTGGAAGTAATGGTTTAGCCCCCACAGAACCCTGATCTCAACATCATCGAGTCTGTCTGGGATTACATGAAGAGACAGAAGGATCTGAGGCAGCATACATCCACAGGAGATCTGTGGTTAGTTCTCCAAGATGTTTGGAACAACCTACCTGCCAAATAACAACAAAAACTATGTGCAAGTGTATCTAGAATAATTGCTGTTTTGAAGGCAAAGGCTGGTCACACAAAATAATGATTTGATTTGGATATCTTCTCTTCTGTTCATTTACTTTCCATTTTGTTCATTGATAAAAAATTAAATTATTAACACTTTTATTTCTGAAAGCATTCAGAATTTACAGCAATTTTTCACACCTGCTTAGGACTTTTTCACAGTAGTGTAGAAAATGATAGCCTGAAATTTAAACACTGCACCCAAAAGGTGGCTGTCAGAGGTAATGTGACCAAATGTCAAAAACAAGAGTAAGCACCAACACTGCCAGGAAAATCGATAGGGTTCAGGGCATGAGGAGACAGGGTTTGCAAATATGAACAAATGGAAAAATAAACAAAAGTTGCACTCACAAGCTAACAAATGTTATAATGGACCATTTGAAAATTGCTGGGAGATAGACTCATTGGGACAGCAATACCTAAAAGGGTAACGGGAATATTGGGGCAACCAAGCACTGTAAGAGAATTTGTATGGGAGAACTAAGCAGGAGAAGCCAAGCCCATAGATTACATCAATGGAAAGAGGAGGAGTGGCATTAAAAGGAAAATCTAAAGTCACCCAATTGTGCCCCAGATGGCTAGTGCTGAAAATGGCTTTGCTTGATGAGCACACAGCAGCTAAGTTCCTGCTACAAGTATTCTTGCTTTAGTTAGATACTAGTGTGATTAGCCACCCAAAAGCATCAAGTATACCGGAGGTACTATGGCTGTGAATTCCCAGACCCACTAGTCCCATGCAGCCATTTACAAAGGTGAGAAACGCTGTTGATCTTTTATTTGATGATGACTATACTTGGCAACTTTCTGACATGTGGATAAGGGATGCTTTTAGCAGAGAAAAATTAGGCAAGGTACACACCCCTTTCACACCCCCAAGTCACATTGACCATGACAAATTAAAGCCACTAAAGATTTTCTTTATAGCAACATTTCAAAAGTAGCCAATGCAATCATTGTAACCACTTCAACACAGGGCACCTTCCTGCCCAGACCAATTTTCAGCTTTCAGCGCTCTCACGCTTTGAATAATAATTGTGCGGTCATGTGACACTGTACCCAAACAAAATTGTCCCCCCCCCCCCCACACACACACAAATATAGCTTTCTTTTGGTGGGATTTGAGCACCACTGGGATTATTTTTTACACTACAAATAAAAAAAATGAAAAATTTTGAATAAAAAAAGTTTCTTTGTTTCTGTTACAACGCTTTGTAAATAAGTAAGTTTTCTCCTTCACTAATGTGCACTGATGAGGCGGAACTGATCATTAGCACTGATGGGCACTCATAGGTGGCACTGGTGGGCATCACTGATCAGGAGGCACTGGCAGGCATCTGTGATGGGCAGAGTGTGCCATCCCTAATGGGCACTGATTGGCATCCCTGGTGGGCTCACCTGGTGGCAGTGGCGGCTCGTGCTCAAAATTTTTGGGGGGGCGCAAATAAATTGAAAAATTCTAAAAAAAACTCATCAATTGCAGCCTCACTGTGCCATCAAATGCAGCCACTGTGCCATCAAATACCGCCACTGTGCCATCAATTGCAGCCACTGTAACTGTGCCCATCAAATGGTTACACTGTGCCAAACGCAGCCACTGTGCCATCCAATGCTGCCACTGTGCCATCAAATGCTCCCAAATGCTGCCACTGTGCCATCCAATGCTGCCACTGTGATTCCCCCGCCCGCTCGCCTTCTGCCCGGCACTTACCCTGTCTCAGTGGGGCAGCGGGTGACGGCGAGCAGTGTCTTCCATTCGTCTTCTCCCCTCCATGCGTCTTCTCCCTGATAGGCGTCCAATCACAGCGCCTGACGTTTCAGCCAATCAGGCGACCGGTAACAGACCTGGCAACCTGTTTGGCTGAGAGGCGGGTCAATGTTAGTGAATTCCTTCCAGTTTGCTAACATTTAGCTGAGTGACAAGGAATGCATAGCATTGCGCCCGCTTCTCACTTTTTTGGACGCCTATTAGAGCCTACGGCTCTAATCAGGTGCTTCCAAAAAACACCCCCACCGCTGTAATTCAGGTGCCCGGTGACCAAAAAGGGGCCGGACACCTGAATAGGGGGTGTCAGCAGCGACCATAGATAGAGTCATGCAATGCATGACTCTATCTATGGTGATTAGAGAGTGACAGGAGCATGGGAGCGGCGCTCCTGCACCCTTATGGTCATGGCCTGGTGGTCATGCGTGGGCATACTCGGGGGAGGGGGGGTGGGTCTGTGCTGATTTATTACAGGAGAGGCCGATCGGCTCTCCTCTACTTTCATCTGTCAATGCGAGTAGAGGTAATATATATTTTTTATATATATATATATATATATATATATATATATATATATATATATATATATATACACATACACATACACACACTATATAGTACTATAATAATATATCCTTAATGGCCTACCCTTACTCAGGCTTTCACCCCTTCAGTCTATTATGAATGCTGCTGCTAGACTAATACACCTCACTAATCGATCCGTGACTGCTGCCCCTCTCTGCCAATCCCTTCACTGGCTTCCCATACTTATGAAATTCAAAATGCTAACCACAACATACAAGGCCATCCACAACATCACCCCCGGCTACATCACCAACCTCATCTGCAGATATCACCCAAATCGCCCCCTCCGCTCGTCCCAGGACCTCCTGCTCTCTAGCTCCCTTGTTACCTCCTCTCATGCTCGCCTTCAGGACTTCTCCAGAGCCTCTCCCATCCTCTGGAATTCCCTGCCCCAGTATATCCGATAAGCCCCTAACCTGTCCACCTTTAGGAGATCCCTGAAAACTCCCTTATTCAGGGAAGCCTATCCCACACCCACCTAACTGTCCCAGAGCCACCCCCCATCAAATCATTCCCCACATCTATTACATTTTGTACCACCACCCCCTCTCCCTTAGAACGTAAGCTCTACGAGCAGGGCCCTTCTGTATTGAACTGTACTGTAATTGTGCTGTCCCCCCTCTACATTGTAAAGCACTGCATAAACTGTTGGCGCTATATAAATCATTAATAATAATAATAATAATAATACTATACCTCACTGGAAGGTGAGGTCAGAGCCCAGAGTTGGACTGAAATAAATAGCAATAATGTATGATACACAGTATCATTGGCACACAAATTAGCATTTTGTTAGGTTCCAGGGCTCGACCAGAAGTTTCAACCTGGTGCCTGGGCTGCTGCCCGAATGCTGCACACACCCCGCGTGCGCCCCTCCTTCTATGTATCCCGGGCTCCGCTTGTCCGTCTGCAGGCCTGGGGCTGGCACAGCGGGTGCTGATGGGTAGAGAAGCGTGAGGGGGAGGGGTTTGCAAAAGGGAGGAGAGCTTACGCTCTCTTCCCCTTCTAGTTGTTGACCTAGTATTAATTTCCGGGTCCACATTGACAGTTTCCCCTGCATGTCTCATTAAAGAGAATCTGTCAAATCTGTAAAAAAAAAAACCCATCACATAGGGGACATTTTGTCCCCTAAGTAAAAATTAAAAAAAAAAAAGAAAATAAATTTTTTTTTCTGTAGGGTATCCTCCTTCAGAAAATACATAATGTTTGGGGGTTTTATGTATTCTTCAGGCCTAAAATTATTTCAGCCCCGGAACATTTGGCTGCTCAATGACCAGGTAATTTTTTGTGATACGGCACTGCGTTTCTTTAACTGATAATTGCGCGGTCGTGCGATGCTGTACCCAAACAAAATTGATGTCCTTTTTTTCCCACAAATAGAGCTTTCTTTTGGTGGTATTTGATCATCTTTGTGGTTTTTCTTTTTTGCCCTATAAACAAAAAAATAGTGACAACTTTGCTATAATAAATATCCCCAATTTTTTTTTTTTTTTTTTAAACTAAATTTTTATCTCAGTTTAGGCCAATATGTATTCTTCTACATATTTTTTGTAATAAAAATCGTAATAAGCGTATATTGATTGGTTTGCGCAAAAGTTATAGCGTCTACAAAATAGGGGAAAGATTTATGGCATTTTTATTATTATTCTTTTTTTTTTACTAGTGGGACTGCGACATTATGGCGGACAGATCGGACACTTGACACATTTTTGGGACCACTGACAATTATACGGCGATCAGTGCTATAAAGATGCACTGATTACTGTGTAAATGTCACTAGCAGGGAAGAGGTTAACACTAGGGGGTGATCAAGGGGTTAACTGTGTTCCCTAGTGTGAGTTCTAACTGTAGGGGGATGGGAGTGACTGGAGGAAATGACAGATCGTGGTTCCTAGCTAGTAGGAATTCATGATCTGCTTCTTCTCACAGAACAGGGATTCGTGTGTTTACACACACACACGTCCCTGTTCTGCCTCTCGTGCCCGCGATTGTGCTTAGCCGGCGGTCATCGCGACCGCCGGCCACAACCATCAGCACCCCCGCAGTGCAGCGGGCACGCACGTGCCTGCTATCCCGCTTAAAGGGACCGACATACAGCTACGACGGTTCGCGGGATCGTGCCGACCTGCCGCTGTATAATGACGGCGGCTGGTCGGCAAGCGGTTAAGCATTTGCAAAAAAGCCTCTGGCTGTGAAAGGGCTAAAAGATAAGTTCACCTTCGGGGACGTTAAATCCGTGAAAAAAAAACGTCTCCTAGATTCAAAGCAAATTTGTCAAGCCGTTAGGGTCCTACACCATGGTTACTGAGAATTGTTCTGGAAATCTTATAGATCGGCAACTCCTATCCTCATTAATTATTGACTCAGCATCTTATCTATAACTGTTCTGTTTATTCAGCGCAATTGAAAGTTTTTTTTATACACATGATTTATCACACTATGACTGTATTTTTCTGTTCACAAGGGGTGTTACATAGGCTGGCTAATTTCTAATCAGGACTTAAAAGAATGCAACACCTAATAAAAACATTATTCGTACCATGTGCACAATGAGTGCAGTGTTGCAGTGTGTAATACATGGGCAAAGCATACAAAATAGAGTTATAAACAGAATGTACAATTTATTTTACAGGATCAATAGTTTATCCAAAAACATTTCAGAAGGGTTAAGGGAACAGAGATAGCTCATCTCATGGCATGACTGCTTCTAAAGGATCCTATGTAATTTACTTCCACAACCTCCTTTATTATACTGAAAATCAATGTTCCACTCCATTTGGCTTGTGTATGCGGTGCAGCCCCACTGACTTGAATGGGAGAGTTTGACAGGAGGTGTCGCCTGTCAACTCGACATGACGATTTAAATTTCCAGCGACTGCAACACAAAGCAGCATGTTCGTGGCATGTGAACAGCCCCATTAGGCTGTGGATGGGCAGTCAGGGGGTGGTTCAACAATGGCTCAATGGCTTGTTTTTACCTCTCCTGGCCCCCTGCGTGAAAGAGGCCTTATGCCCTGTACACATGGTCAGACTTTGATCGGACATTCCAACAACAAAATCCTTGGATTTTTTCCGACGGATGTTGGCTCAAACTTGTCTTGCATACACACGGTCACACAAAGTTGTTGGAAAATCCGATCATTCTAAACGCGATGACGTAAAACACGTACGTCGGGACTATAAACGGGGCAGTAGCCAATAGCTTTCGTCTCTTTATTTATTCTGAGCATGCGTGGCACTTTGTGCGTCGGATTTGTGTACACACGATCGGAAATTCCAACAACGGATTTTGTTGTCGGAAAATTTTATATCCTGCTCTCAAACTTTGTGTGTCGGAAAATCCGATGGAAAATGTGTAATGGAGCCCACACACGGTCGGAATTTCCGACAACAAGGTCCTATCACACATTTTCCGTCGGAAAATCCGACCGTGTGTACTGGGCATTAGTCTGTGTGCTCACCTTGTTGGCGTGAAGTAGCATCCCCAAAGAATGATATTAAAAAGGAGTTAATACTGCACTACTAAGCTGCCTAAGTTTAGAAGAAGTTTACGCAGACATTAAGACTAAAACTCCTATAGCGTAGTTTGCATTTCCTCCATATTTTAGTAACATTTTGAAGGGAATTTTTCTCTGAATGCCTGCTTTTGGGAGGAGGGGGGAGTAAAACAAAGAAAAGAGCCTTGGCATAGAACTGTGCAAATGTTTGCAAAACTCCTAAGGCCCCTTTCACGCGTGCGGACCGTATGTCTGTATTTCATCCATCCGTTTTCGGATGAAATACGGACATACATGCATCCCTATGGGATATCATCCGGCCCCGCTATTGTCCGATTCTGCAGACGGAAGAAAATACTATTTTGCTATCCGTCTGCAGAGCATCCGATCCCCCATAGGGGAGAGCGGAGATCTGACAGGGCGGTCCCTGCACAGTGTGCAGGGACCGCCCTGTCATCCGCCGGCTCAGCGGGGATCCCCGCTGAGCAACCGGATGTTCATGGGTCGGATCAACACGGATCCACACATGTGAAAGGGGCCTTAAGAGTGTTTGACATGTGTTTACGGTGGACTTTTTTCAATAGATTTTTATTGGGTTCTGAGAATACATATATAACATAGTACAAGATTCTAAACACACATAAATGGGTGAACATGCACTGCATCCCCCCCAGTAACAGGCATGCAAGCTTTAACCCTTTTGCTGCCAGGCCTGTATGTTGTACGGACCTGACAGCTGGGGGATTCACATACAATCCGATGGCTGCAGCCACAGGGATTCCGCAGGCTGTCAGGTGGAAGCATTCCAGGGGCTGTGCTGCCAGCCGATTGCTTCCACACCCCCCCCCCCGTCATGTATTCTGGGCTCTGCTTGCCCATCTGTGAGCCGGGGACCAACATGGCGGGTGGCAGCGGGAGAAGGGAAGTGAGAAGAGTGGACATATGTCCGCTTTGCTTCCCTTCTTGTTGGTGACCCGGAAAGTGACTTGTATGACGTCACTTCTGGGTCACCCTAGCCTAGCCTCGAAGGAATGTATTGCAATGCAATCTGCTTTGCAATACATTCAATGGAGTCCAGAGGAGACATGCAGGGTCTTTTAGACCTTGTAGGTCTTATTAAAGAGAACCTGTTACCAAAAAAATCATCACATAGGGGACTCTCCCTATGTGATAAAAAAAAAAAAAAGTTCCGCAAAAAACATTTTTTAAATTGCAAAAAAATAAAGTTTCACCTAAGCACATAACATCCTCCCCCCTTCCAAATTTTTTTTGAGGCCCCTCTACCCCCACATATACATACGAACGTAAACCCACGCGTCGGAGGCACCTATGCATGAAAACGTCAATCGCAATAAATGTTACATATTGCCGCGCACACCAGAGTGAGAACAATGATTCTTGCACAAGACCTTCTCCGTAACACAAAACTGATGACCTATAGGGGGATTTGAAGTGTCGCCTATAGAAAATATAGGGTACTGAAGTGTGTTGCCATTTCATGGGCCCACAAAAACTTAAGGTTTGGCATATTGGGTATCTATTTACTCGGTGCAACCTTATCCTTTATATTTTGCCAAAAATGTGGGTAATTTATTGCGTTTGTTTGGCCTAAAATTCACTTTGGTGTGTTTTTTACTAAAATTTTGCCTTTGTGGTAATATCGTGTGACATAAAAAATTGGAACTGGCCAAAATTTGAACCATATGTGGTTGGCCTTAGAAGAAGCAGGGAAAATGACTATAAAAAAAAAAAAGGAGTAGCAGAATGAGAGAGGGGAGAGGTAGGGGCCAAGAGCACACAGGGGTAAGGAAGGCAGGAAGGAAGGGTACCCATGACCTACTTTGGGCGACCAGATCCCTTTAAAAACCCTTACAATTTAAATTTGTAGAAGATATTTGCCGTGGGCTACTATTGACTAGAATGGAGACATCTGACAAGTTTTCAAAGTTGTAACACCAGCCAAACCTTGCAGGCAAGATCAAAGTTACTGAAAAACAATGCAAAGCAATGCATCTGCACTGTGTACAGTGGGCCATTCATGTAAAGAAAAGGCATTTCATTTGGAAAGTTTTAACATAAAGCAAATTAACTGTACTGCATACCTTTGTGAGTGAGGCCTTACAGTAAGAAAAACCACTAACATACAAGGGTATGAATGTTTCACTATTTACTCATTGGGCACTTTTAAACTTCTTATGCAATACTCAGTAAAGGCATGTCCCTTCATACCCCCTTCAAATGGCCGGTGCCCTATATAATTATGTGAAATTGCTAACTCAGCTGGATATTCGGCTAAGAATGAATAAGCAAATCTGTCTTATCTGGCTTGTATAATCTCCGCTTTCTAAGATAATACAGATAACAAACAAATGCTTCTTTAATTCGTTTTGCTATTCCAGTACATTTTTTTTACTATTTTTTGATACCCTGTACTTTCGTAGTTTGACCAATAGAGGTCAGGCTTACACTATTAAAGACGGTGCACCTAAAAGGATGAAACTTGTGTTTTTAACCATTTTTTCTTAAATTGCATTGTGCAATTTATCAAGGTGAAAAAATAGTAATTTTGATATGGAAAATGTCAATAAGTCTAAATTTCAGAATGTTTTTACTTTTCTGTTCATTGAAAAATACAATCCATGGTATTTATAGAGCATAAAGGTGTAATTTTGACCCCTGAAAACTGAAAGCCATTCCTGAAAAAATGTAGCAATCTGAACTATGAAAGTGCGGATCCTACAGAACATATAAATTTGCTTTCCCCCAAAATTAAATGGCAGCTGAATAAAGTTGAGAACCTTGCTCTCTGTTATCAGACCATGGAGTACTAGAAATTACTGTAGAAAGAAGCTTGGAGATTGGCTCCACAGTCATATTAATTGCTCGTGTTCCTGTACCTGCATATTATTTTTCAGGGATAGGAGGTGGTGGTGGTGGTCAAACAATGCTTACTTCAGGTGACATTTTTTTCCAAAAGTTTTTTGGGCTTTTCAATAAAACACATTGCAACTATTTTGTTGCCAATTATTAATAAATTAAAACTAGATTTCAGGTATGCATTTTTTTCATTGCTAAATTGGTTTAGTTTGGACCAATGTACGTATGTATGTGACATACTTGGCCAATCCCTATGGAAGCTTGAAATCACTGTAGTACCTCACTACTTTGTCCTGTACTGACTAGAGGTCAGCAGAACAACCAAAACTGTCACTAGGGGGTACCACCTTTTCAGCCAGCTTGATGTGTCCTATTGAAGCTTTACAAATAGTGACATTTTACCAGAAAATGCATACATACAGGAATGTAGGAACCGGTTTTCCTTTCAAGGTGATGTTTTTCTAATTTTGCTGACCCTCTGATAGAGTCACTTGAAGGGCATTTATGTTTACATTTACTCAAGGACTGTTAATGGGATAGCCACATAGATCAAGCCTTCAACTTTGATACCATCATGGGGCTTTTACCAGTTTATTGATGAATATTCTAAAATACCTGTCAAAGTAACATTTCACATTTATTTTCCAGCTGTGGTACATACTTTCTCTTCTTGTATATTCGTACAGCTTGAACAAGACGCGCTACAAAGAAATGGTGTACCTTTAAAAACCAACAGCCTTATTGCAGAAATCTAAGGAAGAAGCCACCATGGGACAACAGCCAGCCACACATTTCCCAAAAGAAGGTAAAAAAAAAACAAAAAAAAAAAAAACTGACCCCACTGCAGTCTGGATCCTAGAATTGGGACTTAGCAGGCAGGACAAGGCTGACATTGAAAATGGAAAGCCTGTTCATCATCATTTCACTTAATATTTACTGAAGGACTGTTAATGTATACTCTTCAGCTTGAATATGACGTTCTACAGAAAACCCCTGTACTTTGGCACGACAGCAGCATTGTGACAGGAAGGCAAAAAAGGAGACCATCATATGACGACAGCCAGCTGCACAAGTTGCGTAAAAAAGTAAAGAAAAAAAACCTGACTCTACTGCAGCCTGGATCCCAGAATTAGGACTTTCAAGACAAGTCTGACATTGAAAATGTAAAACCTATCTAGCATCATCAACATATGCAAAAATGTTTGAGCTGTTGACCTCTGGAGGTAATCCAGTGCATATGTACTGTACACCAAAAAGCCCCTAAGACCACATTTCTTCCAGTGCCTGAAAAATTAAAAATGTACTGAATTTCCCAAGAGCACAAGCTTCCCTCTCCACCACCAACCAGTACTATGCAACCATAATTTGGGACCAGATCATCCACAAGGCAATTACATATGAGCCTAAAACCTGCCCCACTTAGAATGCAGGGCAAGGTTGACATTGAAAATGGAAACCTGTCCATCATCTTGTTGCTTCATATTACTGTAGGCTGTTAATGTATACTCTTAAGCTTGAACAAGACGCTCTACAGAGGACCGGCGTACCTTGGAATGACAGCAGCAATGTAGAAGGAAGCCAAGGAAGAGGCCATCGTGTGATGACAGTCAGCCGCAAATGTCGAGGAAGGAGACCAAAAACGGACCCTACTGCCGTCTGGATCACCGAATTGGGACTTAACATGCAGGACAAGGCTGACATTCAAATTGGTCGGCCTATCAGCTATGCTGTTGCCTGGGCTGTAGTCACCGTACGGAGCAATCACTTCACAAACATGCGGATAAGAACTGTTGGCAAATGTGTAACCCCCTTTTTAAGACCAACTATTCAGTTGCACTTTGATTTTCAGGAAGAACACGCTTTCATAACAGCTCGTGAAGGTAAACAGGTGGTGATGGCAGACAGTGAAATGGATTATACATCAGCTGCCTTTAAACAGATTAGGGAAAGCTATGAAGTTCTTCAGGACCCTCTAAAACACATTTAATTTTTAAAAGACCAGCAGGAAGCAAATGATTACAGTTGTGTGATGTATTCAGCTTCACATTTTGGTTGAGCTTTTGAGGTAATCCAGAGTGTAAGTATGTCAAAAAGCTCCTAAGGTCACATTTTATTCAGTGCATACAAAATAAAAAATGTACCCCATTTTCCATGAGACACAAGCATCCATTACCATGACCACCCAAACCCACAAAAGCATAATTTTGATTTGACCATCCAAATGATATTTTTTTCTCATATTTGCTAAGCAGCAACAAACCATCTTCTGGATATGAGAAGGTAGGAGTAGAGTAAAGGAGGAGTAGAGTAGAACAGAGTAGGAGGATCAGTAAAGTAGAAATGAGTATGAGATGGTGAAGAAAAGAGTAGCCACAAAGTAGAGTAATGCAGAGTAGCAGTAGAGTAGGAGTAAAGTAGAAGTAGAGAAGAATTAGCTTAGGGGTAGGAGTAGAGTAGGAGAGGAGTAGAGTAAACTAAACTAGAAATAGAGTAGACTACAGTAGAGTAGCACAGACTAGACTAGGAAAACAGTAATACTTTTTTTTTTAATTATATATAAAAAAAAAAATAATAATAACATTAAAAAAAAAAAAAAAAAAAAAAAAAAGGAATACGGTGGTACCTTGGATTAAGAGCATAATCCGTTCCAGAAGAATGCTTATAATGCAAAGCACTCGTATATCAAAGCGAGTTTCCCCATAGGAAATAATGGAAACTCAGATAATCCGTGCCAGTGGCACTGCTTGATTGATTATACATCAGCTGCCTTTAAACAGATTGAGGAAAGCTATGAAGTTCTACTTCAGGGCCCTCTAAAACACATTACATTTTCAAAAGACCAGCAGGAAGCAAACGTTTACAGATGTGCCATTTACTCAGCTGCAAAATTGGTTTGAGCTTTTGATTCCTGAAGGTAATCCGGAGTATAAGTACGTCAGGAAGTTCCTAAGGCCACAATTTATTCAGTGCCTACAAAATACAAAAAATGTAACCTATTTTCCACGAGACACAAGCATTCATCACCATGACCACCCGAATCCACAAAAGCATAATTTCGGTTGGACCATCCAATCGATATTTTTTTCTCATATTCGGTCTGCAACAAACCATCTTCCGGATGTGAGAAGGTATGAGCAGGTAGGAGTAGAAGTAAAGTATGAGTAGAGTAGCGTAGAATAGAGTAGAAGTAGAGGAACAATAAAGTAGAAATGAGTATGAGCAGTTTAGAATAGAGTAGCAGCAAAGTAAAGTATGGCAGAGTAGCAGTAGGAGTAAAAGTAGAAGTAGAGAAGGATTAGCGTAGGAGTAGAGTAGGGGTAGGAGTATAAGTAGGAATAGGAGTAGTAGTAGAAGTAGGAATAGGAGTAGCGTGGGAGAGGAGTAAAAGTACAGTAGAGTAGAGTTGGAGTAGACTATACTAGGAATAGAGAAGACTACAGCGAAATAGGAATATAGTACGATCAGGGAATGTATTACGGAAGGCTTTAACCACTTTAGCCCCGGACCATTATGCTGCCTAAGGACCAGAGGTCTTTTTCCAATTTGGCACTGCGTCGTTTTAACTGCTAATTGCGCGGTCATGCAATGCTGTACCCAAACGAAATTTGCGTCCTTTTCTTCCCACAAATAGAGCTTTCTTTTGATGGTATTTGATCACCTCTGCCGTTTTTTATTTTTTGCGCTATAAACAGAAAAAGGCCAAAAATTTTGAAAAAAAATGATATTTTCTACTTTTTGTTATAAAAAAAAAATCCAATAAACTCAATTTTAGTCATACATTTAGGCCAAAATGTATTCGGCCACATGTCTTTGGTAAAAAAAATGTCAATAAGCGTATATTTATTGGTTTGCGCAAAAGTTATAGCGTCTACAAACTAGGGTACATTTTCTGGAATTTACATAGCTTTTAGTTTATGACTGCCTATGTCATTTCTTGAGGTGCTAAAATGGCAGGGTAGTACAAACCCCCCCCCCCCCAAATGACCCCATTTTGGAAAGTAGACACCCCAAGGAAATTGCTGAGAGGCATGTTGAACCCATTGAATATTTATTATTTTTGTCCCAAGTGATTGAATAATGACAAAAAAAAAAAAAATTTACAAAAAATATGATATATTGCTCACACAGGCCATGGGCCTATGTGGAATTGCACCCCAAAATACATTCTGCTGCTTCTCCTGAGTACGGGGATACCACATGTGTGGGACTTTTTGGGAGCCTAGCCACGTACGGGGCCCCGAAAACCAATCACTGCCATCAGGATTTCTAAGGGCATAAATTTTTGATTTCACTCCTCACTACCTATCACATTTTGAAGGCCATAAAATGCCCAGATGGCACAAAACCCCCAAATGACCCCATTTTGGAAATTAGACACCCCAAGCTATTTGCTGAGAGGCATGTTGAGTCCATGGAATATTTTATTTTTTGACACAAGTTGCGGGAAAGTGACAATTTTTTTTTTTTTTTGCACAAAGTTGTCACTAAATGATATATTACTCACACAGGCCATGGGCATATGTGGAATTACACCCCAAAATACATTCTGCTGCTTCTTCTGAGTACGGGGATACCACATGTTTAGGACTTTTTGGGAGCCTAGCCGCGTACGGGGCCCCGAAAACCAAGCACCGCCTTCAGGATTTCTAAGGGCATAAGTTTTTGATTTCACTCCTCACTACCTATCACAATTTTGAAGGCCATAAAATGCCAAGATGGCACAAAACCCCCTCCAAATGACCCCATTTTGGAAAGTAGACACCCCAAGCTATTTGCTGAGAGGCATGTTGAGTCCATGGAATATTTTATATTTTGACACAAGTTGCGGGAAAGTGACAATTTTTTTTTTTTGCACAAAGTTGTCACTAAATGATATATTTCTCACACAGGCCATGGGCATATGTGGAATTGCACCCCAAAATACATTTAGCTGCTTCTCCTGAGTATGGGGATACCACATGTGTGGGACTTTTTGGGAGCCTAGCCGCATACGGGGCCCCGAAAACCAAGCACCGCCTTCAGGATTTCTAAGGGTGTAAAGTTGTGATTTCACTCCTCACTACCTATCACAGTTTTGAAGGCCATAAAAAGCCCAGATGGCACAAACCCCCCCAAATGACCCCATTTTGGAAAGTAGACACCCCAAGCTATTTGCTGAGAGGCATGTTGAGTCCATGGAATATTTTATATTTTGACACAAGTTGCGGGAAAGTGACAATTTTTTTTTTTTTTGCACAAAGTTGTCACTAAATGATATATTGCTCAAACATGCCATGGGCATATGTGGAATTACACCCCAAAATATATTCTGCTGCTTCTCCTGAGTACGGGGATACCACATGTGTGGGACTTTTTGGGAGCCTAGCTTCATACGGGGCCCCGAAATCCAATTACCGCCTTCAGGATTTCTAAGGGTGTAAATTTTTGATTTCACTCCTCACTACCTATCACAGTTTCGAAGGCCATAAAATGCCAAGACAGCACAAAACCCCCCAAAATGACCCCATTTTGGAAAGTAGACACCCCAAGCTATTTGCTGAGAGGCATGGTGAGTATTTTGCAGCTCTCATTTGTTTTTGAAAATGAAGAAAGGCAAGAAAAATGTATTTTTTTTTTCTTTTTTCAATTTTCAAAAGTTTGTGACAAAAAGTGAGGTCTGCAAAATACTCACTATACCTCTCAGCAAATAGCTTGGGGTGTCTATTTTCCAAAATGGGGTCATTTGGGGGGGGGGGTTGTGCCATCTGGGCATTCCATGGCCCCTGAAACTGTGATAGGCAGTGAAGAGTGAAATCAAAAATGTACGCCCTTAGAAAGCCTGAAGGCGGTGCTTGGTTTTCGGGGTCCCGGAGTCCCACACATGTGGTATCCCCGTACTCAGGAGAAGCAACAGAATTTATGTTGGGGTGTAATTTCACATATTCCCATGGCATGTTTGAGCAATATATCATTTAGTGACAACTTTGTGCATATAAAAAAAAAAAATTGTCTATTTCCCGCAACTTGTGTCACAATATAAAATATTCCATGGACTCGACATGCCTCTCAGCAAATAGCTTGAGGTGTCTACTTTCCAAAATGAGGTCATTTGGGGGGGGGTTTTGAACTGTCCTGGCATTTTATGCACAACATCTAGAAGCTTATGTCACACATCACCCACTCTTCTAACCACTTGAAGACAAAGCCCTTTCTGACACTTTTTGTTTACATGAAAAAATTATTTTTTTTTGCAAGAAAATTACTTTGAACCCCCAAACATTATATATTTTTTTAAAGCAAATGCCCTACAAATTAAAATGGTGGGTGTTTCATTTTTTTTTTCACACAGTAATTGCACAGTGATTTTTCAAACGCATTTTTTTGGGGAAAAAACACACTTTTTTAAATTCTAATGCACTAAAACACACTATATTGCCCAAATGTTTAATGAAATAAAAAATATGATCTTAGGCCGAGTACATGGATACCAAACATGACATGCTTTAAAATTGCACACAAACGTGCAGTGGCGACAAACTAAATACATTTTTAAAAGCCTTTAAAAGCCTTTACAGGTTACCACTTTAGATTTACAGAGGAGGTCTACTGCTAAAATTACTGCCCTCGATCTGACCTTCGCGGTGATACCTCACATGCATGGTGCAATTGCTGTTTACATTTGACACCAGACCGACGCTTGCGTTCGCCTTTGCACGAGAGCAGGGGGGGGACAGGGGTGCTTTTTTTTCTTTTCTTTATTATTTTTTTGATTTTTTATCTTATTTTTAAACTGTTCCTTTCATTTTTATGTTTTTTAATCATTTTTATTGTTATCTCAGGGAATGTAAATATCCCCTATGATAGCAATAGGTAGTGACAGGTACTCTTTTTAAAAAAAATTGGGGTCTATTAGACCCTAGATCTCTCCTCTGCCCTCAAAGCATCTGACCACACCAAGATCGGTGTGATAAAATGCTTTCCCAATGGCGCTGTTTACATCCGGCGAAATCTAAGTCATGAAATGCTCGTAGCTTCCAGTTTCTTAGGCCATAGAGATGTTTGGAGCCATTCTGGTCTCTGATCAGCTCTATGGTCAGCTGGCTGAATCACCGGCTGCATTTTCAGGTTCCCTGTTGGGACAGGAGAGCCAGAGAAAAACATGGAAGACGGTGGGGGGCATTCCCTCCCACTGCTTGCAAAAGCAGTCTAGAGGCTAATTAGCCGCTAGGATTGCTTTTACATGAAAGCCGACCGCTGGCTGAAAAAGAATGATACCAAGATGATACCTAAACCTGCAATCATTCTGGTATAACCACTCAAAGTCCAGCAACATACCAGTACGTTGCTGGTCCTTGTTGGGCATATATTGTAAACTTTTTGTTCATGCAGCCTGTGGGCTGAACGAAAAAAAGATATTGATCGGTGGGTATGCCCACCATTAGAATACCTCCCTTCATCCACCCACTTCTAATGATGGGCATACATGCACCATTTATATATGCTGAAGCATGGGGGCATCCTCCCGCAAAAGGCAGGAGCAAATCGCTCCTCCACCCACTGCTGCCCCCACGCTTCGGCATATATGCTGAAGTATGTAACTGTGGTGGTGAAATCACCTCCGACAGCGCTGGAGTCACGGCTTTATATATCGTGGGAGCAAACGCTGTTTCTGTCAAGATAAATAAATCCGCGCTGCAACTGAATGGCGTACCTGCTAAGCAAATGATGGTTAACAATAAAACAAAGTAACATTACAGTATAACAGTAAGACTTACCATACCTGCAAAGCAAATACAAAAAAAAACATAGTAAAAAATAAAACATTTAACGCAACCTGTGCCTAAAATATATATATGCCGAAGCATGGGGGCATCCTCCCACAAAAGGCAGGAGCAAATCGCTCCTCCACCCACTGCTGCCCCCACGCTTCGGCATATATGCTGAAGTATGTAACTGTGGTGGTGAAATCACCTCCGACAGCGCTGGAGTCACGGCTTTATATATCGTGGGAGCAAACGCTGTTGCTATCAAGATAAATAAATCCGCGCTGCAACTGAATGGCGTACCTGAAAACAATAAAATGGTTACCAACAAAACACAGTAAACAGTAAAGTATAAAAAAATTGCATATCTGAAAAGCAAACATGGTAAAACATAATAACAATAAAACATTGCAGAATAGAATACAGTAAAAAAGAGCAGAACAATAGAGAGAGAATAGAGAGAGAGAGAGAACAATAAAACAACAACTATTTTTGGTTTTTTTATTTTATATTTTTTTGTGTTTTTATTTTTTTTAATTTTTTACACTTTTTTTAGTAACTTAACTTTTGTAACTGGTTCCAGGGTTGGGTCTCTCAAAATGCAATGGCATCTTGGGAGACCCTGTGAAAGTGTGTCCTAGTCTGTGCAGTGCTGTACCCTACGCTAATACTCAACTAGTGTATGGTAGCGTTCAAAACATTCACCCATGCAAAGACCAGGATTGCCAGGACAGGAGGGACAATAACACCGGGTGTCACGCCTAAATCCGCGCTTGCTGCAGACATGACATCTTTTTTGGGGGGTTTTTTGGGTAGGGGTACTCAGGAGGGCATAAGGAAAATGCCTCTCATGCAGCCGGCTTACTGCATTTGGTTGGGGATGGTGAGGTGGAGCACCATCTGTATACAGAAGGGCTCTGACGATCTCTTCCTGGAATGTAAGGAAGGATCCAGTCCGTCCTGAAGCTCTGTATAGCACATGAGCGTTCAGCAAAGCCAATTGAAATAAATAAACAGACACTTTTTTGTACCAGCGTCTGGCCTTACGGGCAACTAGGTACGGCGCCAACAACTGGTCGTTGAGGTCCACCCCTCCCATATTAAGGTTATATTCGTGGACACAGAGGGGTTTCTCCACAACACCAGTCGCCGTAGTAATTTGGGTCGTCGTGTCTGCATGAAGGGAGGTGAGAACGAAAACATTCTTCTTATCCCTCCACTTCATAGCGAGCAAGTTATTACACGTCAAGCAGGCTCTCTCCCCCAGCCTAAGACGGGAATCTACAAGCCGCTGGGGAAAGCCCCGGCGATTAGGTCGCACAGTGCCACATGCTCCAATCTGATGATCAAACAAGTGACTAAAAAGTGGCACGCTCGTATAATAATTGTCCACGTACAAGTGGTACCCCGTTCCGAATAAGGGTGACACCAAGTCCCACACTATCTTGCCAGCGCTTCCTATGTAGTCAGGGCAGTTTGTCAGCTCTACGTGACTATCTTTGCCCTCGTAAACCATAAAACTACATGTATAGCCTGTGGCCCTGTCACAGAGCTTATACATCTTGACCCCGTATCTGGCACGCTTGCTGGGAAGCGTGCCAGACAAGCGGCCAGAAAATTTAATCAGGGACTCATCAACGCAGACAACTTGATGGGGGGTAAACAAGTCTGCAAAACGTTGGTTGAAGTGGTTTACGAGGGGCCGAATTTTGTAGAACCGATCGTATGCAGGGTCTTCACGAGGACGACAGAGTTCATTGTCGTTGAAGTGCATGAACCGCAAAATCTGCTCGTATCGTGCCCTGGCCATGGAGGCAGAGAACAAGGGCGCATGGTAAATTGGGTCAGTGGACCAATATGACCGCAACTTACTCTTTTTATTCAAGCCCATGTTGAGGGAAAGGCCCAGAAAGAGCTTAAATTCGGAAACCGTAATTGGTTTCCAACCTCTGGCAAGGGAGGACTGGGGATTAGCGGCGATGTGTTGACCAGCGTATAAATTGCTTTGGTCCACAATAGATCTATAGAGATCTTCGGTGAAAAACAGTTTCCACCTGAATTCCGGGTTGGCCAGTGAAAGGGGGAAGTACGGGTGCTGCAGAAGTGGTGGGTTCCCAATTCGGATTGGTGAATGCAGCAGGAAGGGCACGACAGGCCTGTCTTTGTCTTCTTGGTGGCAGCGGGACACTACTAGTGCTTGCCACATCACGAGCTTGAACTGCACTTATGGGACTCGCCACATCACCAAGTGATACTGCAGTGCTGGATGTACGACCAGGGTGTACTAGGCCGCTGGTGCTTGCCAGTTCACCAGAAGGAATAGCGGCGCTAGTACTGCTCTGCTCCATACGAGGGACCTGCGGTTCTTGCACTTCAAGGACAGAAGAAGATCGGGGGTCTGGTACGCCTGACCTTAGCAGGGACCACAACTCCGTCGTCAGAGCTATCTGTCATGGAGCCGCTGTCCTCTACAGGATCGTATTCTGAGCCTGAATCTGACAGATGAGTGACTTCCTCTTCACTATCTGTCATGCTCAGAAACGTGTAGGCCTCTTCACTAGTGTACCTTCGATTTGCCATTTTGGGCTCTAAATTTAAGGGTACACTAGTGAGACTCACAGGCAAAAAAGCTCCTGACTGTCAGCGACTGTAACAAGAAGACATGGCGACCGCCTCGGGCACCAGGGGGGGGTCCGTTCAGGACCCCCCACCCGCGGAAGGCAGATCACGTAGATCAACGTGATTTTGCCTGTGCGTGCTACCTTGCCGACGTATATCGGCGTGAGGCGGTCGTCAAGTGGTTAAAAAAGATCTTAAAACAGAATCAGATGATAGAAGTGTGGCGAACGCAAAATTTAAAATGCAGAGATTATACATGCCACTCCTTAGTGCACAGGACATACTCAATAGATTTTTTTTGGTAGATCATAGACTGCTCGAGACAGTGGTTAAGGTCGATATTAAAATCGCCCTATTCTCGGATCAAGCTCTGGTAATGATGGGAATTAGGAACGAGGAGAAGCCAAATAGAAAAACCCCCTGGAGACTAAATGAAGAGTTACTACAGGATGAAGAGGCAGAAGAGAGGATCAGGCAGGAACTAGAGTGGTACTTTAAAACTAATGACATGGAAGAAATATCAGAAGCCACATTGTGGGAAGCCCACAAGGCTTATGTTAGAGGTATACTGATCCAATTGGGAACAGAAAGAAAAAAGCGGGAATGAGGAGAAAAAATGCTCTGATAAAAGATATCACGAGGATAGAACAGAAACATAAAAAAACAGGAAATGTAGAGTCCTTGGCGACTCTTATTTGTAAAAGGGAAGAACTGAAAGAACTAGTCGAGCAAGACACACGGTCGGCCTATAAGAAGATTAAAAAGGAAAGGTATCTGTGGGAAAATAAAATAGGAAAACCCCTGGCAAGGATGTTAAAAAAGAAAATATCAGTAAACTATATAGAAAAAATACAAGATAGTACAGGTACAATGGTTTATACTACATCAGGGATAGCTAAAATTTTCCAAGAATAGAATGCGAAACTTTATGCAATTAATAAAACATCCGAACAAAAAAATAAACGAAGGGATAAAACCAGGTTTTTTTTTTAGAAGAGATAGATCTAAATAAAATCTCAGGAGGAGCAAAGGATTGGGTTGGATGAACCTGTAACAGAGGAAGAGATAAGGAAAATACCAAGAGACTCCTCTGGGTAAGAGCGCAGGCCCGGACGGCCTGACAATGCTATACTATAGAAAGTTTGGCGATATCCTGGTCTCTAAAATTATGTTCACACATAAACGGGATTGGAATGAAGTGAACAATAAGGAAGAAGGCTTTAGAGGCGGCCATAACCATAATTCCAAAAGAAGGGAAAGACACTTCACTTTGCTCAAGTTATAGGCCTATTTCTTTGTTGAGCGACGACATTTATTGTTTGCTAAGGTAATGGCGGGAAGGTTGAAACCATTAATGAGCAAACTAGTACACTGACCAGGCAGGGTTTGTACCCGGCAGAGAATGCTGAGACAATGGAATCAGGACATTGTTGGTGGTGCAAGAAATAAAGGAGACCGGGACCCCCGGTCTACTCCTGTCGATCGATGCTGAAAAATCTTTTGACAGGGTAGACTGGGGGTTCATGCAGGATGCCCTGGTGGGGATGGGCATAGGTAATAGATACATGCAGTGGATAGAGCGCTCTACAATTGTCCCACAGCAAGGGTGAAGGTAAACGGCTCTGTTTCAGGACCCTTTGAAATGCACAACGGCACTAGAAAAGGGTGCCTCCTGTCACCCCTACTGTTTGTTCTGGCACTTGAACCATTACTGGCGAAAATACGAGGGGACGTAGACATTAGGGGGATCAGGGTAGGAGAAGTGGAACATAAGATAGCCGCATATGCCGATGATATATTGTTTTTCATTTCACGTCCCAGGATAACTTTGCCAAACTTGATGAAAGAACTGAAACAGTATGGAGAATGCTTGAATTTTAAAATATACCCAGTTAAGTCGGAGATCCTGAATATAGGTGTCCCTTCTGAGGAGGCACTTATATATCAGGAGGAGTTCCCATTTACTTAGAGAAAGAGCTAAAATATTTAGGGGTTAAGATCACAGCGTCCACGGACACGCTTTACCAATCAAACTTACTGCCCTTGCTGAATGAAATAAAAAAAGACTTAAGTAAGATAGCGTCAAGACATGTGTCTTGGCTGGGGAGAATTAATATTTTAAAATGAGTCTACTGCCAAAGATCATGTATCAATTTCAGATGCTGCCGATCCCTCTCCCACAAGCGTATTTTAAAATTTGGAAAACAATACTCCTTAGATTTATTTGGAAAGGGAAAAAGCAGAGAATAAGCTTACAAGTACTAACTAGAGATAGAAAGCAGGGGGGCCTTGGAGTCCCAGATTTAAAGATCTATCATAAAGCAGTTCTCCTCACGTGGGTTATTAAAATAAAAATAAATAAAGTGCGCTAACTGTATGAGAATATACATATAAATGTGAATGCATATGGGTGGTAGTGAAAACCACAATCTACGGAGAGCAAATAAATGACTCAATGGGTGGTGGAAAAATATACGTGCCAATCATAAAAACTCAAATAAAAAGAAAAAAGTGTACATGTGAAGTACAACAATAATAATAACGTGAAAACATGATAATCAAACAGACTCAGTCCATGAGTTCAAACATAAAACGTTCATCAGTGAAAAAATGCTTCCATCCACTATACAGCTTAGCAGCAACCAATCTCCCTATGAGTGGATCGACAAAGGAGAGGGATGTGCAGGATGGTACAATTCCACTGGCGGTGACTCCAATAAGTGAGAAAAGTGGTAAAGGTGGACTCTTACCCTCCCTGTTGGACCCCCTCCTTGGCAGGGTCTATCAGGCATGCAGATTTTGCCCTCTGCAGGGACCGTGTGATGAGAAGATCTCCCCAGCAGCTGTCAGGAATGCTGTCTCCGGTCCGGGCTAGTCCAAGTGAAACGCCGCACTTTATTTATTTTTATTTTCCATGGTATACACAGATATTGGTGTATTTTATGTGCAGCTTCTACCTTGACTTTTTGCTCTGTAGCGCAGTTTTTCTTTTTATTCACGTGGGTTATTGACTGGATAAAAAAAAATAAAAGATGGGTGGAACTGGAAAATACAATTAGTAAGACAGAGTTGGGGAAAATGATTTGGGCACCTGCACATTTGAGGAATTCAGGAGAGAAATCACATAAGATGACACTTAACACATTAGAGACGTGGGATATGATACATAAAAAAGAGAAATGGCGTTATAACTCCCCTTGTATTGCACTGAAGGACACTGAGTATTTTCCATTGGGGAAAAGTAATTTGTTTGGAAATTGGATCAAAAAACAGAACGCACAATTAAGATGAGATATGATAGTAGGGGGAAGGTTATGCACATTTCAAGAGTTAAAACAAAAAAATTATTTAATGGTGATAGATGAATGGCGTTTTTCTCATCTAAAACACTTCTTTGATTCCCTCCCTCAACCAGTGAGGTCAGCAGATAATCTGCTACCAATAGAGAAATTATGCATTGAGGCAGGAAAAAGGAGAGGGCTATCGGTAATATATAAAATCCTAATAGAGAGAATAGAGATGGAAAAGCCGCCATACATTAGCAAGTGGGAGGAGGAATTAGGGTCACAGGTTAATGAATTGGAGATAAGAAAAATTATGAGTTTGGTTTTCGTAACGTCACAGGATTGTAACATGATAGAAATTAGTTTTAAAAGTTTGGCACAGTGTTATATAACTCCAGATAAGGCCCACAAGTATCAAGTGGGGACTTCGCAGTCCTGTTGGAGGGGGTTCAGAGAACAGGGAACTATGTCTCATATTTGGTTGACATGCCCTGAAATTAGACAATTTTGGAGAGAAATAATACAGAAAATAAAATAGATAACAAATGAGGATGTCCAAGAAGATCAGTGGGAGTGTTTATTGCAACACCAGTTAACCAATATTTGAAAACCCTGGTTCCCTCACTCCTGAACGCAGCCAAAATTTTAATTCCTAAACACTGGCAAGACCCAGAAAGCCCCACATTGAGCAGTTGGAGTATTAGAGTAGACGATAGCTATAATTTGGAGTATTTGAGATTAAGCGGAGAAGAGAAGAGAGTTGGGCGGGATTTGAGTGAAAATGGAAGGATTGGCATATATTTAGGCATACTCTGAAGTTTGCAGAAATGCTAGGAGCCTGAAAAGATATAAGTGACGTAAAAAAAAACGGATCTAGAGCAGGGGAGGGAAGGGGGGAATAGCATGGGGGAGGGGGGAGGGGTCCTAGTAGCTTAGAGGTAATTTGCATCGAGCTGTAGAGGAGAAAGTCCTCGCGTGTTGAAATGTATGTTATTAAGTTTAACTGAATTTTTGTACTGAAATTTAATCATAATAATAAAAGATATACAGGACTGCAATATACAGTGGGGACGGAAAGCATTCAGACCCCCTTACATTTTTCACTCTTTGTTATATTGCAGCCATTTGCTAAAATCATTTAAGTTCATTTTTTTCTTCATTAATGTACACACCCCATATTGACAGAAAAACAAAGAATTGTTGACATTTTTGCAGATTTATTAAAAAAGAAAAACTGAAATATCACATGGTCCCAAGTATTCAGACCCTTTGCTGTGACACTCATATATTTAACTCAGGTGCTGTCCATTTCTTCTGATCATCCTTGAGATGGTTCTACACCTTTGAGTCCAGCTGTGTTTAATTATACTGATTGGACTTGATTAGGAAACCCACACACCTGTCTATATAAGACCTTACAGCTCACAGTGCATGTCAGAGCAAATGAGATTACAAAAAAATTTCTGCTGCACTTAAGGTTCCTAAGAGCACAGTGGCCTCCATAATCCTTAAATGGAAGACGTTTGGAACGACCAGAACCCTTCCTAGAGCTGGCCGTCCGGGCCAAACTGAGCTATCGGGGGAGAAGAGCCTTGGTGAGAGAGGTAAAGAAGAACCCAAAGATCACTGTGGCTGAGCTCCAGAGATGCAGGCTTTATGGCAGAGTGCCCCAATGGAAGCCTCTCCTCAGTGCAAGACACATGAAAGCCCGCATGGAGTTTGCTAAAAAAAACACCTGAAGGACTCCGAGATGGTGAGAAATAAGATTCTCTGGTCTGATGAGACCTAGATAGAACTTTTTGGCCCTAATTCTAAGCGGTATGTGTGGAGAAAACCAGGCACTGCTCATCACCTGTCCAATACAGTCCCAACAGTGAAGCATGGTGGTGGCAGCATCATGTTGTGGGGTTGTTTTTCAGCTGCAGGGACAGGACGACTGGCTGCAATCGAGGGAAAGATGAATGCGGCCAAGTACAGGGATATCCTGGACGAAAACCTTCTCCAGAGTGCTCAGGACCTCAGACTGGGCCGAAGGTTTACCTTCCAACAAGACGATGACCCTAAGCACACAGCTAAAATAACGAAGGAGTGGCTTAACAACAACTCCGGGATTGTTCTTGAATGGCCCAGCCAGAGCCCCGACTTAACCACTTGACGACCGCCTCACGCCGATGTACGTCGGCAAAGTGGCACGGACAGGCAAAATCACGTACAGGGTACGTGATTTGCCTTCCGCGGGTGGGGGGTCCGATTGGACCCCCCCCCGGTGCCCGAGGCGGTCGTCGTTTGTCCAGCGGCGATCGGTGGTGAGGGGGAGACCATCCGTTCGTGGCCCCCCCCTCGCGATCGCCGCCGGCCAATCGAATCATTCCTTTGCTGCTGTATGCTAAACAGCAGCAAAGGAAATTATGTCATCTCTCCTCGGCTCGGTAATTTCCGTTCCGGCCCGAGGAGAGAAGACATCAATGTGAGTGCACCAACACACACACACACACAGTAGAACATGCCAGGCACACAAAACACCCCGATCCCCCCCCCCCCCCCCCCTGTCACAAACTGACACCAGCAGTTTTTTTTTTTTTTTTCTGATTACTGCATAGTGTCAGTTTGTGACAGTTAGTGTTGGGACAGATACTGTTACCCCCCTTTAGGTCTAGGGTACCCCCCTAACCCCCCCTAATAAAGTTTTAACCCCTTGATCACCCCCTGTCACCAGTGTCACTAAGCGATCATTTTTCTGATCGCTGTATTAGTGTCGCTGGTGACGCTAGTTAGGGACATAAATATTTAGGTTCGCCGTCAGCATTTTATAGCGACAGGGACCCCCATATACTACCGAATAAATGTTTTAACCCCTTGATTGCCCCCTAGTTAACCCTTTCACCACTGATCACCGTATAACCGTTACGGTTGACGCTGGTTAGTTTGTTTATTTTTTATAGTGTCAGGGCACCCGCCGTTTATTACCGAATAAAGGTTTAGCCCCCTGATCGCCCGGCGGTGATATGCGTCGCCCCAGGCAGCGTCAGATTAGCGCCAGTACCGCTAACACCCACGCACGCAGCATACACCTCCCTTAGTGGTATAGTATCTGAACGCATCAATATCTGATCCGATCAGATCTATACTAGCGTCCCCAGCAGTTTAGGGTTCCCAAAAACGCAGTGTTAGCGGGATCAGCCCAGATACCTGCTAGCACCTGCGTTTTGTCCCTCCGCCCGGCCCAGCCCAGCCCACCCAAGTGCAGTATCGATCGATCACTGTCACTTACAAAAGACTAAACGCATAACTGCAGCGTTCGCAGAGTCAGGCCTGATCCCTGCGATCGCTAACAGTTTTTTTGGTAGTATTTTGGTGAACTGGCAAGCACCAGCCCCAGGCAGGGTCAGGTTAGCGCCAGTACCGCTAACACCCACGCACGCAGCATACGCCTCCCTTAGTGGTATAGTATCTGAACGGATCAATATCTGATCCGATCAGATCTATACTAGTGTCCCCAGCAGTTTAGGGTTCCCAAAAACGCAGTGTTAGCGGAATCAGCCCAGATACCTGCTAGCACCTGCGTTTTGCCCCTCCGCCCGGCCCAGCCCACACAAGTGCAGTATCGATCGATCACTGACACTTACAAAACACTAAATGCATAACTGCAGCGTTCGCAGAGTCAGGCCTGATCCCTGCGATCGCTAACAGTTTTTTTGGTAGTATTTTGGTGAACTGGCAAGCACCAGCCCCAGGCAGCGTCAGGTTAGCGCCAGTACCGCTAACACCCACGCACGCACTGTACACCACCCTTAGTGGTATAGTATCTGAACGGATCAATATCTGATCCGATCAGATCTATACTAGCATCCCCAGCAGTTTAGGGTTCTCACAAACGCAGTGTTAGCGGGATCAGCCCAGATACCTGCTAGCACCTGCGTTTTGCCCCTCCGCCCGGCCCAGCCCAGCCCACCCAAGTGCAGTATCGATCGATCACTGTCACTTACAAAAGACTAAAACGCATAACTGCAGCGTTCGCAGAGTCAGGCCTGATCCCTGCGATCGCCAACAGATTTTTTGGTAGCGTTTTGGTGAACTGGCAAGCGCCAGTGGCCTAGTACACCCCGGTCGTAGTCAAACCAGCACTGCAGTAACACTTGGTGACGTGGCGAGTCCCATAAGTGCAGTTCAAGCTGGTGAGGTGGCAAGCACAAGTAGTGTCCCGCTGCCACCAAAAAGACAAACACAGGCCCGTCGTGCCCATAGTGCCCTTCCTACTGCATTCGCCAATCCTAATTGGGAACCCACCGCTTCTGCAGCGCCCGTACTTCCCCCATTCACATCCCCAACCAAATGCAGTCGGCTGCATGAGAGGCATTTTCTTTATGTCCTCCCGAGTACCCCTACCCAGCGAACGCCCCCAAAAAAGATATTGTGTCTGCAGCTAGCGCGGATATAGGCGTGACACCCGCTATTATTGTCCCTCCTGTCCTGACAATCCTGGTCTTTGCATTGGTGAATGTTTTGAATGCTACCATGCACTAGTTGAGTATTAGCGTAGGGTACAGCATTGCACAGACTAGGCGCACTTTCACAGGGTCTCCCAAGATGCCATCGCATTTTGAGAGACCCGAACCTGGAACCGGTTACAGTTATAAAAGTTAGTTACAAAAAAAGTGTAAAAAAAAAAAATATATATATATATATATATATATAAAATAAAAAAAAATAGTTGTCGTTTTATTGTTCTCTCTCTCTCTATTCTCTCTATTGTTCTGCTCTTTTTTTACTGTATTCTATTCTGCAATGTTTTATTGTTATTATGTTTTATCATGTTTGCTTTTCAGGTATGCAATTTTTTATACTTTACCGTTTACTGTGCTTTATTGTTAACCATTTTTTTGTCTTCAGGTACGCCATTCACAACTTTGAGTGGTTATACCAGAATGATGCCTGCAGGTTTAGGTATCATCTTAAAAAAACGATCAAGGGGTTAATATGGCGCACAATGGAGGTAGCCGAGTACATATATCTAAAAATGGTGGGGGGAAGGGGGTGGGTTGGGGGTTTCTGAGAGGGAGAACTTGATGGTGGTAGTTAATGTTTCACAACAAGTTCGGGTATTAGTCCATGTGAGGATAAAGTGATGCTGAATAAATGGAAGGCAGCCAGTCTATAAAAGCTAGAAGAAGCTCTGGAACAAATAAAAAAGAAAGAAGGACGGCGCCCTCTAAGTGCAGCATGTATGTTAAAAATATTTATTACAATAGATAAAAACACTCACATTTGAGTTGCTAAAAACCAGCATGTAAAGTAGTTTCATCCGCGTGCTCTCGGGGGATGTGGGTGTCACGGGCCAGTGGAGGGGTTCCTGGGATGTGAGTCCTGTAACCTGGGTCCTGGTAGCTGTTCCGGTGGTGCCGAGGGTCCTCAGAGCCTCCGGGCGGCCAGGATATCGGTCATGGATCCTCCGTGGAGCGCCGTGCTGACCTGCGTCTTCACTTCCGGGAGCGGGGTGAGGCGGGCAGTGCTTCGCGTTCGGAGCATGCGTGCTCCTTCATCAGGCTATGCTGGTGGCCATATTCAGTGTGGGAATTTATACCATAGGCAATGGGAGGGGTGGGGAGGTAATTGAGAGGAGGGTGGGACTATGTATAATGATTGGGCACGTAGGTAACCATGGAGATGGGGTGTACACAATGTGGAAGGGGAGTGAAGGGAGACGGGGAGTGGGCGGGGCGGAAAAAGGGAGATATGCAAATGAGTGTGTTGTGGTAAGAACATATATGTGTGTATATGGAATGTGGGGTAAGGAGAAGGCGGTCTATAGGAAGAGGAATATTGTATTGATCATAGTGGACGGGAACAAAATATATATACATATATATATATATACATATATACATACATACATACACATACATACACACATACCCATATATATATATACACATATACATACATGTCAACATATATGGGAAGGGAATACAAAAATGCAGAAAATGGTATGTAATTAAATAGGTATATACTTATAGGGAGAGATTGGTAGTATATATGAGAAGAAATGACGCAATGATGGAAAAGGGATAAAACATGTACAATGTATATACGTGTGTAAACACAAAACTGTTTAAAAAGGATCCCTTCACACACACATACACATATATACACATTTAAATGACGTGTAAGATTGGGACAAAAGAAGGGGGGAGTGTGTTTCCAGACGGGTATTTGGGAATGAGAGGAATGTTATGGGAAATACTGGGAAATGAATAAATAAAAGTAAAAATAATAAAAATATATAGAAATATAAATAAAAATAAATATAAACATAAATATATATATATATATATATATATATATATATACATATATATATATATGTAAAAATAAAAATACAAATACAAGTACAAATAAAAAAAAAAAATAATATATAAAAAAATATATAAAAAATATATAAAAAAATAAAAATAAGGAAGTTAAAAATAAAATATTTTTTAATAAGAATGAAAATAAAAATAAATATAAAATAAAAAATAAAGATAGGAATAAAAATAAAAATGGTATGTGTTGTACACTAGGGCTATGTGGATAGGGGTAATGGGTGGGAGACGGGTATACCCATACACGTGCTCCACATAGACTGTAAGTTAATGGGGTAGTGACTAGATGATGGATAAAACAATAAATGAGACAACAGGTAGGACAATGGATGAAACAATACGTGGTGAATTGAGATGAGATGATGTGATGAGGCAGTGATATGGTTGGGGTCACAGCAAAATGTTAATTTCAATGCCTTCATTGAGGCCTCCTGGCGATAAAGTGTCCAGTGTGTATATCCAGTAGTTTTCTCTTTCACACAACCTTTTGTAGCGTTCAGCGGTAGGGAGGGTGGGTGGAATAGACTCAATAACCCACACCCGTAGCCCTGAAGATGTTTGTCCATGATGTTCTTTAAAATGTCTTGGTACACTATGCTTGTCAATGCCCTTCTCTACAAGGTTACGATGCTCACCAAACCTTTTGCGGAGTGGGCGTATAGTGCGGCCTACGTATAGTAGGCCGCAGGGGCATGTGAGGCAATAGACCACATAATCTGAACCACAATTGAAGAAGTCGGGGATGACATATAGTTTACCCTTATGGTGGAAGTCTTTTTGCCTATGTGTAACATGGGCGCATGTGAGGCAGAGGGGCTTCCTACATTGATACATGCCTTTGATGTTAAAGAAGGTTAAGGGGGCACTGGCGGTGGGGCGTGCTGTTTTCACTTTGCTTGGTGCTATTTGGGCCTTTATATTCTTAGCCCGTCTGTAGGTGACCAGTGGTTTATCACTTATGGTGGGTTTAAGATGCGGATCCTCACGCAGAATGGACCAGTGTTTGGTGAAGATCTTTTCCATTTGCTTAAATCTGTTGTGGTATTGTGTCACAAATCTGACGGGTTGGGTAGTGTCATCTGTACTGGTTAGTCTCTTGTCCTTCGCGTTTTCACTGAGATAGTATTGGAAGGCATCTTCTATGATGTGGTCTGGATAACCCTTGTCTTTGAATTTGGCTTTGAGTAGTAGGCCGTGTGTTTCATAGTCCTGTAGGCGCGTGCAATTGTGTTTCCGGCGGCAGAACTGGCTTTTTGGGATGTTTTTAACCCATCGTGGGTGATGGCAACTGTTAAAGTGTAGGTAAGAATTTCCTGAGGTGGATTTTGTATAATTCTGGGCGCAGATGGTGTTTTCATAGTGGAAGAGTTCCAGATCCAAAAAGGCCAGTTTGTTATTGTCTGTGACTGATGTGAATGATAGACCCATGGAGTTGTTGTTGCAGTGTTGGACGAAGGGTAGGATGGTGGTTTCTGGACCATCCCAGATAATGACTACGTCATCTATGTAGCGCCCGTAATAGACTATGTGGGGCGCATATGGGTTATTGTTGTGTATATATTGTAGCTCCCAGTAGCCCATGGTAAGGTTCGCGTAGCTGGGGGCAAAATTGGCCCCCATGGCAGTTCCTTTTGTTTGAATATAGAAGTCTCCGTGGGATTCAAAATAATTGTGGGTTAGGCAGAATTCTAATATTTCCAGTAAGAATTGGTTCTGACGTGGGTTGAGTGATGGATCATTGTTGAGGTAGTGTCGTACAGCTTGTAAACCAATGTTATGGGGAATGGACGTGTATAGTGAGACCACATCTAGCGAGAGCCAGCGGTATGTCGGTTCCCAGGAGTAGTATCGTAGCATGTTCAGAAGGTGGATGCTGTCTTTAATGTAGGAAGGTAGGTTCTGTACTATACCTTGTAGAAAATGATCAATGTAGATAGAGAAGTAGCTGGTTACGCTTTCCATGGCCGCCACTATTGGTCTACCAGGAGGGTGTGTGGGGTCTTTGTGCACCTTCGGAAGGTGGTAAAAGTAGGGCCTTTTGTAAAAGTCGTGTTTAAGAAATGAGGCTTCGGATGCAGTAACTATACCATCTGCTTGTGCTCGATCTATTAGGTTGTGAGCTTCAATAGAGAATTTGGGTAAGGGATCTCCGGAAAGTTTTTTGTATGTGGATGTGTCCGATAGGAGTCTAGTTGTTTCCAGCATGTAGTCTGCACGATTCTGGACTACGATACCACCTCCTTTATCTGCGGGCTTAATAACCAGTTGTCTGTTGTTGGTGAGTGATTTAAGAGCCGTGCGTTCTGCTGGGGTTAAGTTAGATGGTGGATTGGAACGTGAGTTGGACATTTGACACATTCGTAGTATATCAGCATATACAACCTGATAGAAGGTCTGGACGTAAGGTCCTTTGGCAAATGTGGGATAAAAGATAGATTTCGGTTCGAGATTAGTGTGTAAGATGGGTGGAGAGGTAGGTGGATGTTGAGTTAGAGATTCAATCTGGTCGTCAATGTAGAGATCTTCCAACTGGTCTAGGGCTATGAGTTCTGCGGGTCCTAGGGTGGAGGAGTCTTCTGTAGTAGTACTGCATTCAGCGTGGTCATTAGTAGTATATGGAGTAGTGTTTTGGGTAATGTTTGGGGTACCATTACCTTTCTTAGTGTCTTGAATGTTGAAATATCGTTTGATGGTGATATTTCTAATGAACTTATTGAGATCCAAGAAGAGAGTGAAAGGGTTGGGAGATGCTGTGGGGGCGAAGGTGAGCCCGCGTGCTAGTAGAGATTTTTCAGGCATGGATAAGGTGTGATCAGAGAGGTTGAAGATTTTTACAGTCTGCGCAATTTCTCCCTCCTTTTTGTGTCTGTGTCTCCCCCCTCTCCTGCCTCGTCGGTGAGCTTTCTTTTTGGGCAGGGTTGGGGGGTGATCACTAAAAAAGAGGGGGTAGGGGTGGGGGATATATGTATATTGGTCAGACTGTAAATGGGGGGTGATGAGATGGCGTGGATACTGGGGTGGTCCATGGTGGGCCCAGATGCATGAGTGATCTTGGGCTGTGCGGTGTGTAGATTCCCAATACCAAAATCCAGAGTGGATGACTGGGGGTCCTCATAAGTGCTGTGATCTGATATGGCACTGCCGGTCTGTGTTTCTTTGAGGGTAACCGGTATGGGAGGGATTGAGGTAAGGATGCCAGTGTGGGGTTTCTTCTTTATACTCTTGGAAGTTTTGGGTGTACTGGAGGAAGAAACTGGCACGGGGGGTGGTGGACAATGATGGTCCTCTTTTGGTGTGGGTGTGGGCTGTGGCCGTCTGGAAGGTGCCGGTGGCCTATGTGGTTTATAAGGCTTGGTGGAGGGGCCTTGAAAGGATAAGAGGGCCGTGGTGGGCCTAGGTACACATTCCATCAGGGGGACTGGGGCGTGGTTCTCTTGCCTTGATGGGGTGTGGAGATTGGGGTGGTTGTTAACTTTGGGGGGGGTGTATTGCGTCTGGGTTTTTTCCAACAGTGGATCCTGTTGGAGTTGTAATCGTCAAAGTCTCTGCGTATCTTCTGTAATTTACATTTGATGAGGCAATCCTCTTGGTACTTAGTGTTAAGTTTCAGTTTTTTGTACCAGGAGGTGGGTAGGGGTGTAGTGTACGATCTTAGTTCATCTATAAGATTGGTTAATTTGGACGATAATGAGTTGAATAGGGTATCCCTTTGCTTGATGATGATTTCCATCCATTTTTGAGTGCAGAATTCGGATATGGTGGACCATTCAGCGGCTAAATCTGCGCCCAGAAATGAGCAAGTCTTTTGGTTTCTGAGACCTCTGGGAGAAATTTTGTAGTTCAAATACAGTTCCAAGAAGAACTTATCCCACCATTGTTGGTTGATGTTATTGATGGTGTCCTCTATTTTGCGAAACTTCGCACATATGTGTCTGTATTCCAGACGGGGGATATTTGCTGATGGGAGGAAGTATCCATCTGGGAAGTGTGCGTATAAGTCATCTAATATGGTGTACTTGACTGATTCTATTTTTTGTATAATTTCCATGGTTACTATACAGCATAGGCTGGAAGTATTAGGTATGTAAACTGGGGGGGGGGAAGTAAATCACATAAACATAATGGGGCTGAAGATGAATGTACAATAATAATAATTGGCATAGATCCAGAGGCTGCGCATATATGTGAACTTCTTAAGAGGAAATAAAAAAACGATCAAGGGGTTAATATGGCGCACAATGGAGGTAGCCGAGTACATATATCTAAAAATGGTGGGGGGAAGGGGGTGGGTTGGGGGTTTCTGAGAGGGAGAACTTGATGGTGGTAGTTAATGTTTCACAACAAGTTCGGGTATTAGTCCATGTGAGGATAAAGTGATGCTGAATAAATGGAAGGCAGACAGTCTATAAAAGCTAGAAGAAGCTCTGGAACAAATAAAAAAGAAAGAAGGACGGCGCCCTCTAAGTGCAGCATGTATGTTAAAAATATTTATTACAATAGATAAAAACACTCACATTTGAGTTGCTAAAAACCAGCATGTAAA